>JAGDYQ010000005.1:8221152-8411454 GCA_021962125.1 Bulinus truncatus | reverse complement strand
GATTAAGAAATAAATCAATTATAATTCTCCATGAAAATTAAATGACAAGCAAACAACATGAAATAACAATGTGACCTAATTTTACAATAACATATCTGTTGTATAAAACTTAAAAAAACAATTAGCTCCACTATCTTTAAAATGGAGGTGTGTGTGTGTGTGTGTGTAGGGAGCATACATTCTGAGCCTATCTTGGCAAATTTTTAACAAATAAAAATATTGCACCTGTGCATTAAACTGAAGGCACCTTCTTAAATCCCCCGTTGAGTTTAGACAGCTTGAATTTAACGCCCCAGGGCTGATAGTCACATTCTGCGTCTGGTTCACAGATGTGGCAAGCTTGCCGAGAGTTGAGCTCAGGTTGACAAAAGCCAGCGAAAATATATCACGCAGCTCATCAGGATCATTAAGAGACAATACTATCTGTGCTAGGCAGACAAGGAAAATAACCACGTTCAGGTCGCATGTCATCTTGGCAGCCGCAATGCTAGGACAACACAACCTGTATAAAAAAAAAAATTGGCTTAATTATTTATATGAAAATGGGTTGCAGCCTGTATCATTTGTGCTCTTTTTAAAGTCAAGGCAAAACATATCAAAATGCGCAATATTTTTCACCTGAAATTCAAAACAACAAAATAGCTACAAATGTGGGAGAGTTTAATCTGACTCAGTTACTTTTCTTTCCATACCATACTATTAAGAAGTGATGAAATACAATCATTGGATTGGATTAAATTGGATCATTTAATCAAGTCTTACCTTAGTGGCACAAAGTTTAGTTAATTTTTTTTAATAACAAGTAAAAGATCTGTATTATTTTTAGTCACCATAAATCCTGATGAATTTTTCAATGGTGTAACAGAACCTTAATGAACAACAACAACAATATGATAAACAACAACAACAAAAAAAAAACTAATATGAACAATGTCGCCTGCTTAAATAAGGTCAGAGAACTACTGCGGCTGACAAGTTTTTATTTGTATTTGCTCTGTATTAAAGGTCAACTTGGGGCAGCAACTACTTTACTAGAATATTTACCCTTTCCAATGTTTATTCTTTCTGGTAGGAAGATGATGAAGTCTTGGCGGAAGTGGGAGGGGAATGAGAGATAATGGTGTCAAATTAGTTTAGGATTAGCGTTATGGTCATGTTGTGCAGTTCAAGCACTCTGGCGAACTTTGAAATCTAAACCTCATTGTTTCAAAGTCAACACATTTTCACAACCCTGTTAAGGGAAATTATGATTAGGGTGAACTTTTATTGATGCATATATTACCCGAAAAATTTTTTTTGTTGAAAGTTATGTGTTAAGTGACAAAAAATAATAGCAAAGAAATTTTACATATTAATCAGGTGAAGCCTAAAAGAGAAGACAAAAATTACAATTTACCAGAGTGATAAAGAAAAGAGCAAAAGAGAAAAAAAAAAGATATTTAATAATTTGTCTTCTAAAATGGGGGCAATGTAATAAATATAAACTAAGAAGTTAGATTCATAAAATTAAGGAACAACAGTCCAACCTGATTTGAAAATGTATTATGATTATTTCATAACCAAGTTGGAATCATTTTAATCAACGAATTGCTAATAATTATCATCAATTAAAAATGTGATATGTTTCTTTAAAATGTTATTAACAGTGATATGTCTGCAAAGACTATCTGACAACAAGTTGAAAACCCATCCTTTTTTTTTATTCCATATGGCAAATGATTTTCTCAAAGACATAGCAGAATATAAAAGTTATAGCAAATTATCCTAACTCTTACCACAGAAACTTAGCAGCTCAGCAGTAAATGAAATTTCAATACAGTTTACAGCCAGGGAATAATCAATGCACAGTAGTGTCTCATTAAACAAGAAATGAATTAATCAAAATCCACAATGCACGGAATGTCAAACCAGACATGGACACACAGCTACATGTCACTTGACTAGTGAGTGTTGAAAGGTAAGAGCCATTATGGTGGTCATTATACAAACAATTAACAAAGAATTTTGTTACACAAAAAAAAATAAAAAAACACATAACAATAAACAATTTTGTTATCTTTCCAATGTATACATTTTTAAAAATAAAATTGTATTCCTAAGTCGTATTTTATAAACATGACTGTAAGTTATAAATCTTTCATTTACACATCATCCTGTCTAATTGCAACTCATATGCAAACAGTATAAATTAGTTCACACATGATTATAATAATATGCTTCAGAAAGATACAAAAACACCACCTCTGCCAAAAGAAAAACCAAAATATGAAATTTTCTTTACGGATAAGTAAAGAAACATCTGTTTTGGATACAAATTAAAAAAAAGAAAAGAAATCTGATTAGTTAGATAAGGCTCAACAGGTTACACCTCTCTCTTTTTTAAAAAAAAAAAATAATCTGAATACATTTTCCATCCTCTTAATGGCTCATCAATCTTGCATATATACAGCTGTCATCAATAAACCTTTCTAGTTAATTTTTTCCCACCAGGCAAGGACTTGTGTGAGGTAATTGACAGGATGTCAATTTTTAATACCACACAGTTTAAAAAAAAAAAAAAAAATCATAAGGATTTTTTTTTTTTTTGATCCTTCAATTTGATAATGTAAACAAAAACTTAGCAAGCCCTACACCCAATGGATAATGAGGCCATGTTTTCGCAAGCTAGTAGCCCATAGCAAGAAAAAAAAACAAAAACATATAACACAATAAGAAGAACCAGTCAAATAAAGATTCGTCACTTAAAGGCAATTTAGTTCAAACATTCACAGATACTGACTTTTGTAGGGATAAGAATAAAATGAGCAACAAAAAAAAAAGAGGGAAATGACTTGTTGCAAATTTGTTTTGTCTTCTTAAAATAAGTAACAGGAGTAATCAAAATCATATTAACGAACTACTTAAAGGAGATTTTTATACTTCCTGATGTGTAGCCTTGCCACTGACAAAACTGGTAGCTATTCTGTGAAGTATGTTTATGCAGTATAAAAAAAAAGGGTAACAGAGGGGGAAAAATGTTTATATGAGAAAAAGTGGCTGCATTCTGCTGAGTATTAATTTAAAGTAGCAAATCAACTGAGAAAGACCAAATTACATATTACACACACTACAGACAGTATATAATTCTTGTGAAAACTTCAAATATGAAGTGATCTAACTCCCATTAAATACGAAGTGATGTAACTCCCATTTCAATTATCAGTGGCAACGAATACTTTCATTATCTTTTCCCAAATAATTTAAATAAAAAGAAAAAACAATTTCTTGAGCAATTTCTGAAGATTAAAATTGATTTTTAAATATTCAAATCACAGAGTGAGAGAAAAATAGGAAATTATCTTAACAGAAAAATACAGGGACAAATTCTGTTAAGTTTGAGTTATATATTAGTTAATACATATGTCTTGGCACAGTAATCCACCTTGGTTATCATAAAAAGAATATAGGTAATCCTCTGATTTAAGAAACAGTGCTTTTTCTTAAAATCTAAACATACAACACTTTTTAAATGTTTGTGGAATATTTCTGACTATTTAACTTTTCTTAAAACTGAAAGGCCAAGTCTCAACAGACTGTACAAGAAATTTTTAAAACACTCGCTTAACCCTCGCAGCACAAAACCTGTTTTAATCGTACAGCTTAAAAAGTAATATAACAGGTAAATCAACATACAAAAAGCTCAACAATGTTTGTTTTAAAACTAACTTTTAAAATTGTTAATCTCATTAAATCCAAAACAAACAAACAAACAAAAAGACAACAACCTAACAACTGAACACACACAAAAATAATATTCATGTAATAATTAAAATGTCAGAGAAATGTTTCCAAAACTACTTATCTTTAAGAAGACGTAACAAGGTCAAGTTCAAACAATATATCTTCAGTGAGAGTAAAACAAGGTGAAACCGAGTGCAGTTTTCTTGTCCCTTTACAGTTTATTTAAAAACTGCTAAACTTTACAAACAAAAGATGTCAGTACAACACTTCATCAATCCCACTGCTTTTTACTTAGGGGAACATAATACATCTTTCAGTTATTTACAAAATCGGATAGTAATAGGATGTCTTTTTTTGCTGGATAATTTCTTGTAAGGCCCACCATTTTAATGTGAGTATATGAGAAATAGTACTATGATGAATGGACAAGTGTTTTCCTTACTTTAAAAAGTGAACAAACTGTGGTGACATTTCTTATTGATTAGGATAATCAAAAATCTTTTTATAATAAAAAAACAACAACACTAATTGCTTGCTCACAATGAAAATCAAGTAAACTTAAAAAAACTATTTCACATTTTTTTTTAAAACAAACAGATTAAGAGCTAAACAATTTACTAATGCTACAACACTTGCACAATCCATATTGTATCTGATTACCAACACACATGTATAAAACATAAGACTTTCATCAAATGTATATAGAAAAATAAAGCCAGATTTATTCTGTAATAGAAAAATTAAAAAAGCATGCATGTTTTTTATAACTTTTCTCACCAGCTTTAAAAAAAAAAAATGGGTGAAAACAATAGACCAGATAACATTTGTACATAATATGGTTTTTAGTAAAGAGTGTTTACATTTATAACTTAGGAATTAATTTGAATTTAATTTAGACCAACAGCTTCACAATAACTTTAACAGCAGCTAGTGACTTTATTTCTTTATCTGATTATTTATTTAAATATTTCAAAACAAGTCAACACTAGCATTACCCAAGTTGACATAATTCAATAACTTCTCTTTTTAATAAACTATCTTGTTTTTTTTTAATACAGGCATAATCCGATATACACATCAGACAAGCTTTACTAACAGAACAATCATAGTGTGTAAGTTATGTGGACACATGAAATAATATGTTATAAGTATATTTTATTTTATTAACATTTAAAATAAAAAAAGTTATTCTTGAAAAGTTTTTTTTCTTGTTTTTTTTCATCATGGGGAAACTTTATTACTATTGTCCCCTATGTTAGATATTTGAGTCTGAGCACCTGCCTAATTCTGAGCAAAGTGTCAAATTTTTTACTCTTCACGACTCACTTTTTATTTAAATTAGGAAATCGTAAACAAAAAAAAAAAAGAAAGAAATATTCATTTTAGTACAAGAACACCTAGAATAAATCACCCAATTGTAGACCAGCCAGATATTCATTACACACTGATACCAAACTTGCTGCTAGACTGACTAAATTTTTGAACAAAATCAAATGAAACACAGTCCACAGATGTCAGAAACATTGAAGGTTCACCATACTTTAAATCTAAACTGATGCAGTACCCCAGAATTGGCTGGATTTATAAACACCATATGACATACATTTTAGTCCTGGTTTATTTTCCTTATGCACAATGATTTCAGCCAAAATTAGCCAGTATTAAAAGCAATTTGAAATGAATTATAAAGTAAAATGATACATTTTGAAATTTACATGATTTTAGTATGTTATGCTCATTTATAGAACACTCTGGCCCATTTTGGTTGTGATGGCAGAAAGGAAAAAAAAAAATTTAACCCAAACCAACCAAAACAAAGTAAAAAGATAGAAATTTTCTTTCAGAAAATATAAAGGTATTGGTTAAAAAAAATTAACCATTAGGCCTATTTCTTCAATATGTATGACAAGTTGGAATTTGAAATGGACCTGATTACAGACATTGCCGTTTGAATAGAAACAAGGACTGAAAAAGTTTGACAGTTGTTGACAAAGAGAAGGTGGAAGGTGGGGAAATGTTTTTGAAGTCAACAATGTCATTCTTTTAGAAAATGAATGAAATGATCACCCTGGACGATAAATTTCTTTAATTAATGTCATTATTCCCTTTTTAGCTATGACAATCTCTAAATCTAATAATATAATATTATTTTATTGGAAAATACAGTAAACTTTCGAATATCTGTCAATGACATTCACGATAATCCAAAAGTCGGTCAGGTTGTCGTTCTATACATAATAATTAACTGCCTTACATACACTAAAAAAAAACAACACCCTTTTTAATACTGAAACTCATTCAAGTTATTTTATATATATTTTTCATTGTTACTAAAACTGTCTGCAACCATTCATTTTAGTGTTGATAAATATTATTTACTATAACAGATAGTGTGGTGGCCAAATAATTGCGAACTGAATAGACAAGAGTCTACTGTAAATTATAATATGCACACATACTTATGTACAACTTCAAATAGGGACCCATTCATATTCTTTGCTTCAGGACCTATAATCTCTCTGCAGCCCTGCTAATGGGCAACTTTTGGCAAAAATAACGGCAAAAATTTTGACCCTCCTCCGTGCACATGCAGTCCAGATACAGGGCCTCTGGATACTAATATCTTTTAAAAAGTTTATTGGACTCTTGTACAATTCAATGCCTTTTTTTTTCTTCAAAATAAAGCCAGCTGCATTAAATATGAATATTATATGCAACATGACGTAGGGTCCATCAGAGTCACAAGGGATTTATTTAGAAAGTAAAAACTGTACAGAAATCATTTTATCAAAATTTTGAAAATGAAAGTAATAAATAACAAAAATAACTGGCTCTTAAGGAGCCAAACAGAACTCATTGAGAGCCCCATACTGTTGTATATTATTTCAGGGTGGGAGATGGGTTCCAGTTTTTGTTTTAACCTGTTACAAAGGGAAGGAGATTCGCTAATAGTAATTTTGTTTATATTAGGACAAATAGATTTCAGTTATTACAATTAGGAGTTTGAAGTTGTGTTATTTAATATTATATTTGGGAGGGGTGATTTGTTCTCGATATTCATTTTAAAAAATTAGTGGGGGGGGGGTTAAAATTGACATATTTTACTAAGGGGTACTTGAACATTTAACACTAATTAATTATTAATGGATAACCCCCCCCCCCACTAGATCAGTGGTGGAGAACCTATGGCATGCATGCCGTTCGGCATGCAGAGCCTCATCAGTCAGCACATGACTAAAATATCCCTTCCTTTAATTTAATTGGAGTGTTGGCTTTTTGCTATATTAAAGTAGTTTTTAGGTTGAATTTTTAGCATGCGCCCCAAAAAAGTTGACCAATACTGCCCTAGACTAAATCATTGTGTACTGAAATCAGGTTGACTGTTGTCAAGTAGACAGTTAGTCAATAACAGTAAAATAAACCAATCAGTTGAATCACAAATACATATTTTACAAATACAAATAAGTAATAACCCATTTAGACGAGATGCCGATGACTTATTGTGTGTCAAACAATGAAACATTTTTAAAAAATATTGAAAAATGAGAAACATGTTACCTTCAATGCTTCACTTTGATGAAAATAAGAATTTAGAATGTCAAAATTATAACTTTTTTTTACAGACAGGCTACGCTTACGTCAAGACGTAATTCGTATTTTTTTTTCCGGCTTACGTCAATAGATATTTCTCCACACCCTAACACTGTCCCTAACCCTAACCTTATCCCTAACCCTAACCCTTTTTGTTTACGCAGTGGCAGCGGTAACATCAAGATGTAATTCGTATTTTTTTTTCCGGCTTACGTCAATAGATATAATAATAGAAGGCGCTTGACGTAAGCGTAGCCACTTCGTTTTTTTTAAGCGATGCCGCCGATGCACACTTTTTTCCTCAGCCAAAAAAACTGCTTAAATGAATTTAACATAATGCGTCAACTTAGATGCATTATTCAACTTTAAAAGACATGTATTTATCTTATACTTCAATGCCAGTCACATAAATTGAAGGTATGAGCCGAGTGAAAAACAAAGTTGGTCGTGTTGTTGACGTCCAAGTTAACGGAACTGGTTTATTTACGTGACGTTTCGTTTTTCTTTTAAAATGAAATGGTTTCCATTTTTTATTTCAACAGGATGTAAGTATGAACAAGTACAGTAGCAACATCAAAATTTTGCACACTCAAAAGTTGGATAAAAAATAAATAATGTTAGGTACCTTTTTTTTTTAAAGTCTGGAGAATTTCGCCAGGACCTGATAAAATCACAAGCACCACCGAGGGCTGTTCACATATTATAAAACATTTTTTTTGAGGTTGGGGTGGGGTGTCTGGCTTTTGTTGTAATCAGTTATATGCAGTGCTCGATTTAAGAAAAAAAAAACAGTGCATCAGTTATCTAAAGGGTGGCCCAAAAGTAGGTTTACAGCAGTGCCGAACTTGGGATTTGAGGGCCCGGGGGGAGGTTGGCTTCTTTGGGGGCCCCTACATTTTGATATTCGACCCCATGATATGAGATAATGTACTTAGTATTTAATGTAAAATTTTTGTGGGGCCTACTCAAGCCATCCCCCCCCCCCTTGGCTACGGGGCTGTCCCTAGGTTTGGCACTGAACGTTATTAAATGGAGGGTCAAAATTTTGTCTTTTTATTTTAGCGTCACATGATATGTGAGGCTGTAGCGTCAGGTCTTGAGAACCGTAGATCGAGTCTCTTATATTCGTTATGTCTCATATTTATAATGTGTTTTTGTCATTTTATTCGCAACAGTAGCCCCTGTTTTGGTGACATGCATTAGACCTTACTACAGTCAGAAGCGCAACTAGACCAAACTTTCGGGGGGGGCAAAAAAATCACTTGTATTAAAAAATCACATTATTTATATATTTGTATTTTTTTAAAATTAATTTTGGTCTAATCTTTTAATATTTTTTTTTATTTCGGAGGGGGCAAATGCCCCCAATGCCCCCCCCCCAGTTGCGCCACTGCTTACAGTCACCTTAATCCACAGATTGACGGTCAAGCTCTCCAGCGCACAACATCCACAAAAAAAATTTCTTATTATTAATTTTCATTTTAAATGCCAACAACTTCTAAGAAATACATTATATATATATATATATATATATATATATATATATATATATATATATATATATAATTGTGGAGAAATAGTATAGTCGAAGTATAGTAAGAAGATGATATAATGAGACCATTTTTATTGCACATATACAGCGCTTTATTTTTGTGCCGGCACCTTTTTCATTGTGGGGAAAAATCATTATTTTTCTTGTAATTTTAAAGTTTATTATTAATTTATTATATTATTAATTTGTTAAAAATGAATTATTTTAAGATTGCGCGCAATGAGAATTAAAATATAAAATGCGAAACTTCGAACTGGTATTTAAAAGTTAGGCAACCCATCGCTGACTACCGGCAATACCTATTTTTTTTTTTTACAAAAAAAAAAGCACTGATGTATATATATATATATATATATATATATATATATATATATATATATATATATATATATAACATGTTGCATGTGGTTAAGTTTTAAGCGAAAAAAAAGCCAGAAATCATCCCAACTCTCTGTTGTTAAAATAGAAGAGGGCCAAATCCCACTGAAAGAGTTAAAAAGGTGGTCCACTTTAAGGAGGAGCTGAACGGCGGCGACCCTGTTAGGCGCACATGCACAACAATAAAATAAATCAAATGACGTCATATATTTAGTTCTAAAAAAATGCCTCGAAATATATTTTTTTTTTTGGGTTCTTTTAAAAAAGTTGTGACATGAATGTCTCATGAACAAAGTTGCCTTCTGTTTTGTTGCAAGTAAACACATACAATCACACAGGCTACAGTGACGCTACAAATGCATATTTTATACATGGCTGTAAAAACGTAACTTTTAAGAGACAACCTTGGTACACAATATTATGTCAGAGAGATGTGAGTTGGCATCATTAATCAAACAAGACAACTGAGATGTTGGCTCATCAGTATGTGGTGTAGGTCTACGTCACAAAGTGCATCATCACATCGAAGAAAAGTGCATTTGCAAATTTGATGTCACACATAGAATTACAACATACACAAAATATAAACAAGGGAGATCATCTGACCATCTAATTGTTCGATATTAAAATAAATGCGACGGACTTAATCGTAACTTAGTCTAAATATCGTATCAAATACGCTCCTATATGGCGGGACTGCATAGGGCAGTTGCCATGGTATTAAGCCACAAACGTTGCTTCTACCCACTATCCACATGTTGTGACTAGTTGCAACTCCGCCCCTTTCCCACAATCCTATTGGTTGTCTTTAAAAAACAAATTACAATACGGTACTCGTTAATATAATGCGAACATGGTTTAAACCATAGTTTGGCTGCTATGTAAACAGAGTGGCGATCTTTGTGTATGTGTGTGTGTGTGCAGACTAGGGGAACCGGTACTAGATGGGATGGGGGGGGGGGACTCGCAATAAGAACTATGTGATAGTGTCAATAGCAGAAGTGGCCAAGCATGAGGTCGGCGAGAGCCGCTCTACAGGCTTTTATTTAAAAAAAAAAACAACAACAATAGTTTAAAGAGCCACACCAATTGACAATTTATGGAAATTCCCTAAAAAAAAAAAGGAGTTAAATAACAGACAAAAATGTCTCATTGAGAGACGCACAAAACCCATTGAAGATCCACAATTTGCCACCCCTGGCGTATTCATTCATTGCCCTTCACCCATGGCAGGGTATAGGCCACCAACAACAGATAGCTTACACTAATCGAAGATCCACATTTATGCCACCCCTGGTGTATATCTTACACTAACCAAAGATGTCAAAGAACCACAATTTGCCACCCGTGGTGTATAGCTTACACTAGTCAAAGATCCACATTATGACACCCCTGGTGTACAGCTCACACTTATCAAAGATCCACACGTACTATGACACCCCCTGGAGTATAGCTCACACTTATCAAAGATCCACACGTACTATGACACACCTGGTGTATAGCTCACACTTCTCAAAGATCCACACTATGACACCCTTGGTGTACAGCTCACACTTATCAAAGATCCACACGTATTATGACACACCTGGTGTATAGCTCACACTTATCAAAGATCCACACTATGACACCCTTGGTGTACAGCTCACACTTATCAAAGATCCACACGTACTATGACACCCCCTGGAGTATAGCTTACACTTATCAAAGATCCACACTATGACACCCTTGGTGTACAGCTCACACTTATCAAAGATCCACACGTACTATGACACCCCCTGGAGTATAGCTCACACTTATCAAAGATCCACACGTACTATGACACACCTGGAGTATAGCTCACACTTATCAAAGATCCACACTATGACACCCTTGGTGTACAGCTCACACTTATCAAAGATCCACACGTACTATGACACACCTGGTGTATAGCTCACACTTATCAAAGATCCACACTATGACACCCTTGGTGTACAGCTCACACTTATCAAAGATCCACACGTACTATGACACACCTGGTGTATAGCTCACACTTATCAAAGATCCACACTATGACACCCTTGGTGTACAGCTCACACTTATCAAAGATCCACACGTACTATGACACCCCCTGGAGTATAGCTCACACTTATCAAAGATCCACACGTACTATGACACACCTGGTGTATAGCTCACACTTATCAAAGATCCACACTATGACACCCTTGGTGTACAGCTTACACTTATCAAAGATCCACACGTACTATGACACCCTTGGTGTACAGCTCACACTTATCAAAGATCCACACGTACTATGACACACCTGGTGTATAGCTCACACTTATCAAAGATCCACACGTACTATGACACCCTTGGTGTACAGCTCAACTTATCAAAGATCCACACGTACTATGACACCCCCTGGAGTATAGCTCACACTTATCAAAGATCCACACGTACTATGACACACCTGGTGTATAGCTCACACTTATCAAAGATCCACACTATGACACCCTTGGTGTACAGCTCACACTTATCAAAGATCCACACGTACTATGACAGCCCCTGGAGTATAGCTCACACTTATCAAAGATCCACACGTACTATGACACACCTGGTGTATAGCTCACACTTATCAAAGATCCACACTATGACACCCTTGGTGTACAGCTCACACTTATCAAAGATCCACACGTACTATGACACCCTTGGTGTACAGCTCACACTTATCAAAGATCCACACGTACTATGACACACCTGGTGTATAGCTCACACTTATCAAAGATCCACACTATGACACCCTTGGTGTACAGCTCACACTTATCAAAGATCCACACGTACTATGACACACCTGGTGTATAGCTCACACTTATCAAAGATCCACACGTACTATGACACCCTTGGTGTACAGCTCACACTTATCAAAGATCCACACGTACTATGTCACCCCCTGGAGTATAGCTCACACTTATCAAAGATCCACACGTACTATGACACACCTGGTGTATAGCTCACACTTATCAAAGATCCACACTATGACACCCTTGGTGTACAGCTCACACTTATCAAAGATCCACACGTACTATGACACCCTTGGTGTACAGCTCACACTTATCAAAGATCCACACGTACTATGACACCCCCTGGAGTATAGCTTACACTAATCAAAGATCCACAATTTGCCACCCCTGGTGTACAGCTCACATCAATCAAAGATCCACACGTACTATGACACCCCCCCCCCCGGAGTACAGTCTACACTTACCACTCAAGGCAAATACTTTAATACCATCCTTAAGTCAAAGCTTACTACTAAACTCACATAAAAGTTAATATGTAACGGTACGAAATAAAACTTAATATTTGAAAGCTATGACACATTTTTTCCCCCTAAACTTGTCCTGATGAATACAATATATATATATATATGCGATCCTATGTCGGGTACAGAGTGAGGTGGGGGGGTAGTATCCACGGGAGGGTGTCGACTGTCAAGGATGTGGAACTGTTGTTTTTGTTTTGAAACTCTGGTATGGTGCTATTTTTAGCTTTTTATTTTTAGCAATCATCGTCTGTGTGGTTCGAAGCTTAGAGGTTTGAATTTTTTTTGTTGTTGTTGTTGTTGTAACTTTTATTATTCACTCAAGAAAAGATACACGTAAGTTAAGGATAAATAATGCATGCTGACGTTGCAACAGTACAACATGTTTATGAATACATGGTGGTATGATATAATTAAATCTAAACTAACCAAAACACATGATAGTATGATAGAATTAAATCTCAGCTAACCTGAATACATGATAGTATGATAGAATTAAATCTAAACTAACCAGAATACATAATAGTAAGATGGAATTAAATCTAAATTAACCAGAACCGTTTTTCTTTTTAAATAACCATGCAGCTAGGGCAGAGGTGGGCGAACTTTTTTGAGTCGCGGGCCACATTGGGACCGTAAATTTTACCGGCGGGCCGTGTACCAAGAGCAGTTGGATGAAGTGTTGACATGAACTTTAATTTTACACGAGCACACCGTATCCGTCTGTTGTGGGACGGGTGGTGGTTAGCATGTTTACAGTAGTGAGTATATGCATATGGTGGTGGTTAGCATGTTTACAGTAGAGAGCATTTAGCATGTTTACAGTAGAGAGCATTTAGCATGTTTGCAGTAGAGAGCATTTAGCATGTTTGCAGTAGAGAGCATTTGCATATGGTGGTGGCTAGCATGTTTACAGTAGAGAGTATTTGCATATGGTGCTGGTTAGCATGTTTACAGTAGAGAGCATTTGCATATGGTGGTGGCTAGCATGTTTACAGTAGAGAGTATTTGCATATGGTGCTGGTTAGCATGTTTACAGTAGTGAGTATTTGCATATGGTGGTTGTTAGCATGTTTACAGCAGTGAGTATTTGCATATGGTGGTGGCTAGCATGTTTACAGTAGTGAGCATTTGCATATGGTGGTGGTTAGCATGTTTACAGTAGTGAGTATTTGCATATGGTGGTGGTTAGCATGTTTACAGTAGAGAGCATTTAGCATGTTTGCAGTAGAGAGCATTTGCATATGGTGCTGGTTAGCATGTTTACAGTAGAGAGTATTTGCATATGGTAGTTGTTAGCATGTTTACAGTAGAGAGTATTTGCATATGGTGGTTGTTAGCATGTTTACAGTAGAGAGTATTTGCATATGGTGATTGTTAGCATGTTTACAGTAGAGAGTATTTGCATATGGTGGTTGTTAGCATATTTACATTAGAGAGTATTTGCACATGGCGTCATAAGTGGGGGATGAAATCATAGCTAAAGCGTGATGATGTTTGGGCCACGCAGCTCAAATGTCACAAAAAAAAAGACACGTTTCCTTAAAAAGGCCAGTATGCCCTTCCCCTGCCACCTACATTGTTCTCCTACCCCAGTGTCGTTCTTTAGGGGCCCTAGGCAGTTACTTCAGTTATATTTGGAGTTGGGGGGGTGCCTTAGACAGAAGTGACTGACGGGGCCCTTTATGCACCAGTATATATATATATATATTTGTACGGAGAGGGTCCTTGTGACAATGGGGGCCCTAAGCGGTTTCATAATATACCTAACCTTTAACAACTGCCATACTGCCCCCCACCACCACCTCCCCCCTAATCAATCTCGGTATACGTACTGATAAAATTATCGTGAAGGCCTTGTCCAGAACCGTTCTCATCGACATGCAAACTAAATTACTTGGTACCCCAGCTGCAGATGCCCCCCCCCCTTTCTTGGGACGTTTCGCCGTTACCTGAAATGACTTATAATACTCAACAGTTTGGGGGGGGGGCGGGTCAGAGGGGCCCATGCTGTTAAAGATTATAATTAGAGGACCAGGATTGGCAAGCGGCAGTTTTAATAGGCATTTGGTCTAGAGCCCCCCCCCCCTGCCCCAAAGACATAAGAACACATTGGGCCTATTTATAAGATCAATGATGCCGAATAAAATATTTATAAAATGTGCCAAAATCAAAACAAGCTGAAATGAATTTTCGGGAGTGCCAGCAGCATTTTGTTTTAAAGATGTCTATTTATAATTTAATTTTGGCGAGCTTGGAAATTTGTCCGGCTGTTCAATGTGTTAGAGGTTTCTATAACCCACCACCTCCTCCCCCCCACCCCACCCCATACAAATTATGAACGACTCTGGTAAATGAAGCTTGTGCACATAAATCTGGAACAGACCAACAGCTTGTGCACATAAATCTGGAACAGACCAACAGCTTGCGCACATAAATCTGGAACAGACCAACAGCTTGCGCACATAAATCTGGAACAGACCAACAGCTTGCGCACACAAATCTGGAACAGACCAACAGCTTGTGCACATAAATCTGGAACAGACCAACAGCTTGTGCACATAAATCTGGAACAGACCAACAGCTTGTGCACATAAATCTGGAACAGACCAACAGCTTGTGCACATAAATCTGGAACAGACCAACAGCTTGTGCACATAAATCTGGAACAGACCAACAGCGTGTGTTTAATTTTAATAATAAGTTAATAACATAAATAACATGACGAAGAAAAACATCCGTTGATTTACTCCAACAATAGAAAGGGAGGTAATGCATGTGCTAAAAAATCCACATATATATTTACGCAGTTACCTACCTTCCACTTGGAACAACGTCATGTTAATATTATGGAATCGGTAATAAAAAAAATGCACAACTTAGATTCCCCCCCCCCCCCCTTACCCCGTATTAATAATTAAATTAACGAAATCATTGATTTAAAATATGCGATATTTATGTTAAGAGAAATTAGGGGGGAAAAAAGCAAAAATAAAAAAAAACGGAGCGGAATTAATGCAGATAAGTTAATGAATTAAGTGCAGGTGAGTTTAATTCATGAAAATATGTGGCCCTACAAGCAGTCGCCCCATATGCCCCCCCCCACCCCGGAGGTCATTACTGGACTACAAACCACTGACTGATAAACAAGTACGATGCTCAGAACTATAGGTCGCCCGGTGTTCCATGGGCTTCACAAAAAAGCTCGACAGTAATCTGGTTTCGGCCATCCGAGATTTCGTAAAAATAATAATAAAAAATAATGCTGGGGTGAGCAGTGAGGGTGAGCAGTGAGGGTGAGCAGTGAGGGTGAGCAGTGAGGGTGAGCAGTGAGGGTGAGCAGTGAGGGTGAGCAGTGAGGGTGCTGTAATGGAAGATGCAAATAGCGAGAAAATTGCTATTGATTGAAATATTCAAATGAACTAAAAACATGTTCATCTTTCCAAAATTATCCCCCATATCAGTGATTGCATGCTACGCCTAGTTTGTACTCTCTTCTCTTGAAATACATGTATAGAAACTGCCGTACACATAAACAAACACTGAACGTACAGATTTTCACGTGAAAATGGATCTTCAAATTATATCTAAGAAAAATTCTGGGTGCTAAAAAAAGGGAAAAAAAAAAGGGAGTGGGGGGTGGGGAAGGACTCGGGCAGTGCGGATTTAGTACTTTTATTAACAAACACCGAGTCTGGTTGAACCCATTTATTTATATACTACACCAGTAGATTATTTTCTTTTTTTTCGTCCGGGGAGCTTACTTTTAAAACCGTGAGTTTATCTGGCAATGTATACATCAATGATAGTAAACTCTTTGACTGAAGAGTCTACTAAATATCCATGCTAATTAGTGTCACATAAGACGGGGGGGGGGTGGGGGGGGAGAAGGGTGGTTTACATCTTGTAGTGCGAGGTAGTCTGAAAAAAAGGCGGGCCCGGGGGTGGGGGAGGGAGGGTGAAGAAGAAGAAAAGGGGAGGGGGGGGGGTGTAGTAAGACTCCAGAGAACGTCAGCTTATGCGCCGTGTCGTAGTTTGCCTAATTAACGGCTTACGTTACAGACGGGCAGAAACCGAAATGTCTTGTTGTATTTTGGCATGGGATTCATAACGTACTGCCATGAGGAGCGGATACAGAGAAGGTTTCAGCTTTAGACCCACCGACATGGAGAAAGTAATTAAACATGTGAAAAATAGACTTGGAAAGGGAAGAAGAGGGTTGGAGAAGTGAAGTGGGGGTATAGACGCTTAGGCAAAGTTGAAGAAAGACTTATACATTCACACACACTCACAAACACCAACACACACTATCACACTCACACACATACAAACACTCACTCACACAAACTCAAGCACACACACACAGCTAATACACTGACCAACAGCTTGTGCACATAAATCTGGAACAGACCAACAGCTTGTGCACATAAATCTGGAATAGACCAACAGCTTGTGCACATAAATCTGGAACAGACCAACAGCTTGCGCTCACAAATCTGGAACAGACCAACAGCTTGTGCACATAAATCTGGAACAGACCAACAGCTTGTGCACATAAATCTGGAACAGACCAACAGCTTGCGCACACAAATCTGGAACAGACCAACAGCCTGTGCACATAAATCTGGAGCAGACCAACAGCTTGTGCACATAAATCTGGAACAGACCAACAACTTGCGCACACAAATCTGGAACAGACCAACAGCTTGTGCACATAAATCTGGAATAGACCAACAGCTTGTGCACATAAATCTGGAACAGACCAACAGCTTGTGCACATAAATCTGGAACAGACCAACAGCATGCGCTCACAAATCTGGAACAGACCAACAGCTTGTACACATAAATCTGGAACAGACCAACAGCTTGTGCACATAAATCTGGAACAGACCAACAGCTTGCGCACACAAATCTGGAACAGACCAACAGCCTGTGCACATAAATCTGGAGCAGACCAACAGCTTGTGCACATAAATCTGGAACAGACCAACAACTTGCGCACACAAATCTGGAACAGACCAACAGCTTGTGCACATAAATCTGGAATAGACCAACAGCTTGTGCACATAAATCTGGAACAGACCAACAGCTTGTGCACATAAATCTGGAACAGACCAACAGCATGCGCTCACAAATCTGGAACAGACCAACAGCTTGTACACATAAATCTGGAACAGACCAACAGCTTGTGCACATAAATCTGGAACAGACCAACAGCTTGCGCACACAAATCTGGAACAGACCAACAGCCTGTGCACATAAATCTGGAACAGACCAACAGCTTGTGCACATAAATCTGGAACAGACCAACAGCTTGCGCACACAAATCTGGAACAGACCAACAGCCTGTGCACATAAATCTGGAGCAGACCAACAGCTTGTGCACATAAATCTGGAACAGACCAACAACTTGCGCACACAAATCTGGAACAGACCAACAGCTTGTGCACATAAATCTGGAATAGACCAACAGCTTGTGCACATAAATCTGGAACAGACCAACAGCTTGTGCACATAAATCTGGAACAGACCAACAGCATGCGCTCACAAATCTGGAACAGACCAACAGCTTGTACACATAAATCTGGAACAGACCAACAGCTTGTGCACATAAATCTGGAACAGACCAACAGCTTGCGCACACAAATCTGGAACAGACCAACAGCCTGTGCACATAAATCTGGAGCAGACCAACAGCTTGTGCACATAAATCTGGAACAGACCAACAACTTGCGCACACAAATCTGGAACAGACCAACAGCCTGTGCACATAAATCTGGAGCAGACCAACAGCTTGTGCACATAAATCTGGAACAGACCAACAGCTTGCGCACACAAATCTGGAACAGACCAACAGCCTGTGCACATAAATCTGGAACAGACCAACAGCCTGTGCACATAAATCTGGAACAGACCAACAACTCTAAAGTAGTCTAAAGCCTCTTTCTTGGGAGCCCCCATCCAAAGACCCAAGAACAACACTGCGTATGCAACTTATGTAACGCAAGAGGTTGGGGGAAGGAGAGGGGGAAGGAAGGGACACCAGTTTCACATGCAGTCCGTTGTAAAAGGAATGGAGGGGGGAAGCAAGTATATGACCGTTAAACAATAAATAAAATCTTTAAAGAGGAGAGTTGGGGGAAAGTGGGGGGGGGGGGCTGCATTATACAACACTATGAAAGGAGAGCTCTGAATCATGTTACATAACATGTTATCGTTGAGAAACGTAGTGGGGGGGTGTTTTTTTTACGTTATATGATATGTGAACGTCGGTCCCTGGTGGTGGTATGAGTACACAGCACTAACGATTCCGTTATTACACGCACTTGACATATTTAGAACAACATTTTCTTTCCTAATCTCCTGTTTTGTATGTGGCACGTCTACAAGAAGTTAGACTGATGTCAAGATACAAGAATCCTGGCTATCGGTACGGCATATCTACATTCAGTAGAGACTGATGTCAGATTCAAGAAGCCTGGCTATCGGTACGGCATATCTTTATTTCTATGAAGTCTAATCGGCCGAAACGCGACGGCCGCGAGGATCCCTTCGTGGGCGTGTCAAGTTATCGCGATGCATGCCGGGTAAGATTTACTGCACGGGGGTGAGTGGGTGGTGGGTGGGTGGGGCGATCTGCCCCCGGTGATGTCATTAACTGAAAGCCAAACTTCCTGTAGATCAGAGCTTGTTATTTTTTTTTCTTTCATTTTGGCAACACACAAAAAGAAAATCTGGCCAGAGGATTGAACCCAGGACTCCAGGACCCTCAGTATCTACAAGTAACTAAAAGCGATCATAATCTTAACTCGTTGAATTTCAAGAGTTTCTTACATCTGATTAAAATTTTGATGATTATAAGGATGCGCAATGAAAGTTCCCTTATAGCCCTAGCGGGCCTTCGGGGCAGATGAAGTGTAGAATTCATTTGTTTCTATAACCTTGGCATATGAAGCAGTGGCGTATCGAGCTTTACTCGCGACCCGGAACACAATACCTTTTTAGCCCCCCTCCACATTCGAAAACCGTACTATTTTATATGTGCAATATACCATTTGGCGCCCCTTTGTGACTAGCGCCCGGCGCATTATCCCCCCCCCCCACCTTGTACCTCCTCACTACGCCATTGATATGAAGGGATTGTGTGGTTAGCACAACGCCCAGCCGCCCTTTACTTCCCCAAACTTTAAGTCAGGTATCCATTTTAAAGCTGGGTACACTTGTGGGACGACTTTCAAAACAAATTTCATCTGGGAAAATTGCCCCTTGGTTCTCCCAGAGGATTGAACCCAGGACTCCAGGACCCTCAGTATCTACACCACTCGGCAGTCCGCCACACATGAAATCATAACGACACTTAAATAATCTTTTTCTCAGACGAGTAAACTCACTGATTTTTATGTGTGTTTGTTTTAAATTACAGATTCCACATCTTGTTTATCCAATCCGTTTTCTTTTAATTCCGTTCTGAAAGAGAGACATCGTATAGGTGCGAAGGAAAGTTGCAATATCCCCCTCCCCCTCCCCCCACCCATACCCTTCCCCGGACTGCCGAAGAATACCGAAGATACTTAATTTAGATCGGTTGCTATGATACGTCAAGCGACATATCGCACAGACTGGAAATCTTTTTTAAAAAAAAAAAAAACAACAACGGATTCGAAACTAACCAATCGGCTAACAGCTTCACTGACCGAGAAAATAGGCTGAATGAATAGCCGACTGAGTGACGTACATAACGTTTCTTACATTAAAAAGTTGCATTACTAACAAGAGGAAGTTTTCAAATAGTCCAAAAATTCAATGCAAATACGTCTTTGCAGGATGGTGACACAAACCAATCACGTTGTCTGTGGATTGAATGACCACCTAGGAACGACATACTGATGGGCTTATGTGGCTTAAATGACCGACTGGCGGACATTCTCGCAGACTAGAGTGAGACTGACAGATGTCTGTGGTTTGAATGCCCGACTCGACTGACATGCGAATGGCTGAGGCAGGCACACCGACGGCTGACATGTGGATTTTTATGGTTTTATTGACAAGATTAGTCCAAATTTATTGACAAGATTAGTCCTAATTTATTGACAAGATTAGTCCAAACTATTTGCACAGAAGCTCAACTTCAGAAGGTTGCCTTGCTATGAACAGCCAACATAATGAGGAGGGCTCTCTCTCTCAGTGCCGAATCTAGGGATTTGGGGGCCCGGGGAGCTTGGCTCTTTGGGGGCCCCTGCATTTTGATATTGGACACCATGACATGAGATAATGTACTTAATATTTAATGTAAAAAAAAATTTAAGCCCCCCACCCCACCCTAGTTACGCCACTGGAAACAAAATACTTTGCTTGCACACTGATACAAATGAATTTTCAGTAACCTACTGTTTTAAAGTGCCCGAACGTGGAACATCCAGCAGGTCCGAGCAGGACTATTTATTATGACTTGATTTCTCGTTGACTTACAGTGTCCTACCCCCCCCCAGGATATATTTTAATTGGTCCTACTTATTTTAAAATGTCCCCTTCCCCCCAAATTACATAATTAAAAAAAAAAAAAATAATAATAATTCAGTTTAACTGGTTACTGCCGGTTGCCTTTCTCTCGCCCCCATCCCCCCTCCATCTCCACCCCCCCCCCCCTTTCCATTCAGATAAATAACGTCAAAAATAAGTCAATTATTTCTAGTTATAATGTATTCACTTTCTTCATCACAACATATTGAATTTTGACAATATCCCTTTTACATAGATTGATTAAAAAAACAAACAAAACAACTATACAAGTAAAAACATAATGCGACTAACAGAAATACGAAACTAAACCTATAGTGGATTTTTTTTTTCAAATCTTATGTTTCCGTACCACTTGATTCTAAATAAACAAAGTAAAAATCAATTTAGTTGTAAATAATATAAGCCATTTAAAAAATGTATTCAACAAAAAAAAAAAAGATTTAACGTGTGGTTTAAATTTAGCATTTCAATGTAAAAAAAAAAATCTGGTAACACAGAGATAACTTCAAGGAAAGGAAAAAAAAAAAAGAGAGTAAGTTAATGAATTCAAAAAATGTGTCATCACCGCACAAGACTATATATAGTAATTACATCTCATTTTCATTTTTTTTTTCAATCCAAAGGTAGCATCGTATTCAAGATCAGCACTGAACATTATATAACAGCACTGAACATTATAACAGCACTGAACAATATAGACGGAAAATAAGCACCATCATTTCACCATCAAAGTCAATCCACCGCCATTTTCGTTTTATCTAAACTACCAGACACAGGTCGACTTTTTTTTTCTTCATTTTATTCCTTCATTTTTTTTTTCGTATTTTTTTTTTAAGATTTGGTCCCCCCCCCCCTTTTCTAGTTGTTATATTTTTGTTGGTTCTGGTGTGCTTTTTTTTAAAAAAAATTATTTGCACAGCATCCTGTAAGGTTTCTAAAAATAGTTTGGTAAATCTTCACTTTTAGAACAATATAACAACATCTACCTGCAGACGACGACTAGTTGCACGGGCGGGAACTTGTTTTTTAATTTTTAATTTAATTATTTTTTTTTTCAGAATGAATTAACCAGAGATAATGCTGGCTTCATTTATCACAGTGAAGAGACTGGTGTATTGATTTGTATTTTGGATTGTGCTCTCTACTTTTTGGTGAATTACTCTGACCGTTTTACTTTGTGGTCATTTTGTGAACACAACGAAAACATAAATGTAGAAATGGCCAGTTAGTTTCATTGTCTTTTTTGCTAGGAAGAATTCTATCTATCTATCTATCTATCTATCTATCTATCTATCTATCTATCTATCTATCTATCTATCTATCTATCTATCTATCTATCTATCTATCTATCTATCTATCTATCTATCTATCTATCTATCTATCTATCTATCTATCTATCTATCTATCTATCTATCTATCTATCTATCTATCTATCTATCTATCTATCTATCTATCTATCTATCTATCTATCTATCTATCTATCTATCTATCTATCTATCTATCTATCTATCTATCTATCTATCTATCTATCTATCTATCTATCTATCTATCTATCTATCTATCTATCTATCTATCTATCTATCTATCCATTTTGATAACTATCTGTCTCAAATTTAATATTACTTCCACACAATTTATTTATCCACCTCTGACGTAAGAGACCATCCCAGTACCTCTGATGTAAGAAACCATCCCAGTACCTCTGGTGTACAAAAAAAAAAACACATTTCCACATTCAAAGCTTTTTAAAAATCTACCTTGACTATGTACAATGATTTCATACATGGCTGGGGGAGGGGATAGCTGTACAAATACATGTACTTTAAAAGAATATTTTCATCTTTTTTACTTTTTTTTTTACCTGCAACTGAAAATTTTATCAACTTATAGCATCAAAGAAAAAAATTCCACCTTTCCGTCTTCAACTGGATATTATTTTTTATCAAGTTATAGTTCCAACTGGAAAAAACAAAAACACTACTTCCTACATTTTCTTATATAACTCTGAGATTTTTTTATTATCAAGTTACAATTTCACTTGAACAGCACTTAACAACTTCAGTTCTGATTGTAGCATTTCTCTTCATAAAATCGCAATTGAAAAAAAACAGGATGAAAATTCAGTAAGTAAATTCACGCTTTACTCTCATGACATTTTGATATCATTAGATGAAATTTCATTGAAATATTGGACTAAAAATACTACATGTAGAGTAAAAACATTGTTGAAAGCAAAAACAAACAAACAAAAAAAAAACATTGAGAAATTTCTGTAGGATAATATTCATTACTATAGTCACTATAGAGCAAATAGTTTTAAAGTTTATCATTGTATATTTTTTTAAATACGATTAATGTAAACATTCTATGTTTAAGTACAATAAATATTCTACAAAAAAAAAAAGATATTATGCTACGTCTGTACATAGTATTTCAAATAATTCAACAACAGAAAGTAGAAAATATTCCAATGATAATAAAGAAAAATAAAAACGAACTCCATTCGATTCGGCTGTATAAGAAAAAAAATCTGGCATGACACCAGCTTTCTTCACACATGACTTTTTGGCTCGTCTGTCAACCGGATTTGGCCGATCAGAAAAATGAAAAGACTTGAAAACCGTGGGAGGTGAAAAGACTTGCGTGTAAAAATTTCAATTTCAACCAAATGACCACCGGTGGGCGCTGGAAGCAACAGCTTTCAGATCAGTAGGGTGGTACAAGTGCACAACGTTCCGCAACATATTTTTTGAGGGGTGTGGGAGGGCATAAAATGTTTTTCGTCGAGAAAGAAATTAAAAAAAAAAGATTCTATCACGATCGATCAATATTTTAAAAAAATCACGACAGTTTGCGTACATAAACAGCAATAAATAATCATTGAACAGTTCATGTTATTGTCCTCAAAAATGTCTGACGTCAACCAGATGCCATCAAACCACCAAATCGTAACTTTCAGGACACACAACAAGCCTGGATCTTTTTTTTTTTTGAAAGTGAGAGACAACCTGGCTAGAAATTACATATTTTAGTTTGTTTGTTAAATTTCTTGCCAAATTTCTTCGCCTGGTCCATCCATATTTTATTTTTTATTTGGCTCTCTGTCCAGTTAAATAAAAACAACAACTAGGTATCAGGTTTCATAAAAAAATCTAATCCGTCGACGGTCGATATCCAGAAAACATAAATGCATTTAGTAAATAAACACATTTATGTTTGAAATGCAAATAAAAAATAAAAAAAAGTTCGTCCATTAACAACACCCTGCCACCCCCCATGTCCCCCTCCCCAAATCGTCTGGTCTCGTGTCACGTGGTTCCAATAAATTCAAAAACGAGATCGTCAATGGACTGGCCAGGTAGTCAGTTGGCAACCTTCATGAAGTTGCTCAGCGCGCGATCCTCCAGCTCTGACTTCGAGACCGTCTCCCTGCGACTGGCCGAGTTGGCCTTTCCTTTGTCTTTGGCCCCTCCTTTCTTTCCCTTCTTATCTTTCTCTTTCCCTTTCTCCTTGTCTTTCTCCTTTTCCTTGTCCTTCTTCCCTTTCTTATTCTTCTTTGGCTTGTTGTCCTTCTTGCCGCCGTCCTTGTCTTTCTTCCCTCCCTTCTTGTTGTTGTTATTTTTGTTGCCCTTGCCGTTTTTCTTCCCGGCTTCCTTTCCTCCCGAGCCGTTTCCTGTCACCCCGGGGGTCTTCGTCTCGACGCCGTTCGCCACCAGCTCCCGGAAGATGCCCTCGCAGGTGTTCCCTTTGCGGATGGCCTTGAAGCCCTTCTTGAACTCTTTGTTGTTCTTGTTCCAGGGCATCCCGAACTTGACGATGATCTTGTCGTCTCGCTTGTTGCCCATGAGGAGGTAGCGCTCTTTCGTGGAGTTGACGGTGTTGCAAGTGCAGCTGGCGCCGCCCTCGATCACGGCCACCGTCTGGCGGGGGTTCTTTGAGACCCCGGCGGCGTCCTTGTAGAAGGTCTTCTTGTTCTGGAGGATGAGCTCCTTGTTGCCGAGGTGGTTGCGGTACTCTTTGATGTTGACACGCACGGCTGTGGAGGAGACAAGAGAAGGGCGTTATCTATCTATCTATCTATCTATCTATCTATCTATCTATCTATCTATCTATCTATCTATCTATCTATCTATCTATCTATCTATCTATCTATCTATCTATCTATCTATCTATCTATCTATCTATCTATCTATCTATCTATCTATCTATCTATCTATCTATCTATCTATCTATCTATCTATCTATCTGTCTATCTACCTGTCTGTCTAATCTGTCTATCTATCTATCTATCTATCTATCTATCTATCTATCTATCTATCTATCTATCTATCTATCTATCTATCTATCTATCTATCTATCTATCTATCTATCTATCTATCTATCTGTCTGTCTGTCTGTCTGTCTGTCCACCCGTGACATTGACCTATATTCTGTGCCCTAGCACCGCATATCTTTATACTAAACAAATGAATACATAATTTCGCACATAATTTGACATGTAAACAGACTGAGATACTCTTTTAATTAACACATTCTTTTCTCTGATAAACTTCGTCCTTTTATAAATTACAGGAGTTTCCAATTTTTATATGTTCATGAGCAGGAGGTGCTGTATAACCGAAATTTATTGCTTTCGGCTATGATGATCCCTTCCTTTCATCTCTTTATACATAAATATCTAATGTTTCTTTTTAACAAGCCCCCCCCCCCCAACCCCAAGGTTTGGGTATTTTACCCAAGTTTTATCTCACCGACCGGCAGCTGAACAAGGGTGAGTAATCATTACACAAATACTGTCTACATTAGAAGTCTGTCTTTAAACTAGAGTAATCATTACACACATACTGTCTACCATTAGAAGTCTGTCTTTAAACTAGAGTAATCATTACACACATACTGTCTACATTAGAAGTCTGTCTTTAAACTAGAGTAATCATTACACACATACTGTCTACATTAGAAAAGTCTGTCTTTAAACTAGAGTAATCATTACACACATAATGTCTACATTAGAAGTCTGTCTTTAAACTAGAGTAATCATTACACACATAATAATGTCTACATTAGAAGTCTGTCTTTAAACTAGAACAAAAGTGTACTTAAAAAAATTTGAAATTTTAGTATTTATTCAGTGCCGAACCTAGGGATTTGGGGGCCCCGGGGGCATGGCCTATTTAGGGGCCCCTGCATTTTGACATTCGACACCATGACAAGAGATAATGTACTTAATATTTAATGTACAAAAAAATTTGCCCCCCCCCCATCAAGCTGGGGCCCGGGGGGACTTTCAAATTAGGACACCCCCTCCCCCCCACCCTAGGCACGCCTCTGAATTTTTATTTTTTCATAAGATGTTAATTCCACAATACGATTTTGAATGAAACAAACACTTTTTTTATATTAATTTAATTAATACGATATAAAACTGATGGCAGAGTTGAGAACTCAGTTGTTATGATCTTATTGAAAAGAAAATTAAAAAAAAAAAACTATATAAACAAGAACTCTCCTGTTGATTAAAGAAGAAATGTTTAACAAAAAAAAAAAACGGAAATGTTTGAATGATTTCACGAGCTGCACTTGTAGGTGTGAGGAGAACGTTGAAATGAATTGGATTAAAAATGGAAGACACACAAAGAAACCGAAAAAAAAAAACCTCAAAAAAAAAATAATAATAAAAAAAAAAGGTTTCCGTGGAATAAAAGATATATTTATGTTTTAATGAATGAAATCTACGGCTTCCATTTTTTAACGAGAAGAAGGGTTGGAAGGGAGGGGATATATGGTGGGTGGGTGGGGGTTAGCATGAGGGGTTGGGGGGCTGGGGGGGCCAGGACCAAAGAAGAAGCCTGACAACTTCAGGGGTTGGGGGGGGTGCTTTTTGAGTTGCTGTTCTTGGTGTCTTCACGGAGGTTTCATTTTTTTTTTAAAATTCTTTCTATTCATTAAATGCTAGTTGGCCCGGGGGGGGGGAGGGGTTGAAAACTAGGGCGACAGTCCCCAGCCCCCGCGCCTACAGATGTTTTTTTTTTTATCTAACTATAGCAATACATTTTGTTTGAAGTCTGCAACAGTGTGCATTGGTGAACAAATGACGTTTCTTATATATTTTATATCGGTGTGAGAACAGTGACGTATTACATCTCCGTTGTCCATCTTTCATTCTATCTATCTATCTATCTATCTATCTATCTATCTATCTATCTATCTATCTATCTATCTATCTATCTATCTATCTATCTATCTATCTATCTATCTATCTATCTATCTATCTATCTATCTATCTATCTATCTATCTATCTATCTATCTATCTATCTATCTATCTATCTATCTATCTATCTATCTATCAGTCTGTCAGTCTATCTAGCAGCCTGTTTATTTCTGTCCGTCTGTCATTCTGCCTTTCCACCTTTCTCCCTATTCCTCTGTCTATACGTGCGTTTGTCTGCGTGATGCCTAGCCCTTTTTGTCTGTGTATCCGTCTTACTATTTTATCAAATGTCTGTCTGTTTTGTTCGCTATCGAGAAGAAACCCAGGAAAAAAAATACAAACCCGTCTCAATTGTTATGTACATAATCTGAGAAAGTTTTGAGTGTATGTATGTGCGTGTGAGTGTATGTATGTGCGTGTGAGTGTGTGTGCAAAACTCAAGGCTATGTCTCATCGTCCGAAAAAAAAAAGAAAAATTGTCTACGGCGAAAAGAGGGGTGTGTGTGTGTGGGGGGTGGTTATATAAGTGTTCAGAAATTCTTTTTCTATCATTAAGGTTTTAAAACCGAGTTGAAACTAAGACTCCAAGTAACCATTTCCCCTCCCCCCACCCCCCACCGATTAAAAAAGGGGGTGGAGGTAGGGTTGAGGTAGGAGTCGGTGGTTTGGGGGGGGGGGGTGAGTGATCAAAAGGAATGGGGTTCCGTCTGTACATGGTGAATAATAATAATAATAATAACACGATGAGCGGTGGGGAATCCGTGGGGGCGCTCACCTCGGTCCACGCAGCAGTCTCTCTCTCTCTCTCTCTCTCTCTCTCCCTGGGACATTGGCACTCGTCCTAACAGACTTAACTCTTGCAAAGGAGAAGATAACTCCCCACCACCAAATGAAGATTGATATCATGAGTTATGGCACATGGGCGCGTGTCTTGGCATGTTAGCCAGGTGCTTCCACCTATATATATATATGTGGGTCATAGGATAAAAATAGATTTGTACATTTTTTTTTTTGACGTTGTTTCTCTCTGAGAACTTTGAATGCCTGTCTGCATCTGTAAAGGTTTTCACGTCTGGAAAGTTTTCGTTACAATTTAGAATCTGGCCAGATTTTATTGAATTTTAGTTACAAGTAGTTTTTTTTTCATCGTTCTTTTTAAATGAATAACTACTTTAATTTTACCAAAAAAAAAAATAAGGTTCTGTGAGTTTCAGACGAGATTCGATATTCTCATGTCATTACATGCCAAGGACGATAACAGTTTACGTATAACTTCAACATTGTTTGTACGATTATGACATTCTATGTAGAAATAGAACATTCCATACACGACTGTGACATTCTATGTAGAATTAGAAGATTCCATACACGACTATGCCATTCTATGTAGAACTAGAACATTCCATACACGACTGTGACATTCTATGTAGAACTATACAATTATAGGTAGGATAAAAACATTCGGTGTACAACTAACACCTTCTGTTTAGGACGATAACATTCTATGTAAGACTAGAACAGGCCATGTAGGACTAGAACATGCTATGTTGGACTAGAACATACTATGTAGGACTAGAACATGCTATATAGGACTAGAACATTCTATGTAGGACTAGAACATTCTATGTAGGACTAGAACATTCTATGTAGGACTAGAACATGCTATGTAGGACTAGAACATGATATTATACTATTTTTCTCAAATTATAAATAAACGTTCTAGGTAGCACCATAACACTCTGCCGAACCTAGGGATTAGGGGGCCCAGGGGCTTGGTCTTTTTGGGGGCCCCTGCATTTTGACATTCGACATCATGACATGAGATAATGTACTTAATATATAATGTAAAAAATAATTTGGTGCCCCCTAAAGCTGGGGCCTGAGGGGACTTTCGAATTTGGACCCCCCACTTTCCCCCCATCCTAGGTACGCCTCTGATGTTGATGTACACCACACTATGTAGGACTACCCTAAATTATACCACACTATTATGAACTACTTTATGCTGAAATATGACAGTATGTGTGCATTGCACGATAACCAAGTCTGTGTCTGTGTTTGATCTTTTTCATGTTTACGAATCGTTAAATCCCCTTCTAAATCTTATCAATGAATCTTTATGAATTCCAATAGAATTAAAAATAATTAATTCAAAAGGAAAATCAAAATTAAATTTAATGGTGGCCAGATTTTTTTGTCAGTGAGGCCAAACAAAAAAAAAAAAACAACGGAAGTGTGTGTGTGTGTGCGTGCGTGTGTGTGTGTGAGAGGGGTTTAAGGAACTTCAGGAAGTGGATCAAATCAAGTTAATTTATTTTTTTTTGCGCCTGAGAGGTTTGGGAGGTCTGGTATTGTTACAAGGTAAACGCGAAGAAAAAGGAAATTCGAACCAAAATTATGAAATATGATAAGAAAAATAACAGACGCACATGGAAGAAAAAAATTCATTTTGCCACACAAGTGATAATTTATCATATTTCACCCGGAAAAAGTTTTTTTTTTTTTTTAAAGCAATAATAATGTTTCTTTTTCTACAACTTTATTTCTCTCTCTCTCTCTCTCTCTCTCTCTCTCTCTCTCTCTCTGACTCTCCTTTTCTCTCCATCTCCTCCCCTCTCTCAATATGTTTTTTTTTCCTGTTTTGAGATATTTCTTAAATCTGGGAATCAACACGACTGGATTAAGACTACATAGGAAACGATACGGGCAGCTTAGAGAGGTCTCTATCATTTTGTCTCTACATTGCTTATTGCCCGTGGAATACTTTGGGCCTAATTCAGGGAACGGGGTCTAATCCTGTAGCATCAATAGTACCCCCCTTAACCCGGCCCTGGGAGATGAAAATGCGACTTTTAAATAAACAGGTCTGTATGTATGTGTATGTGTGTGTATGTGTGTGAAGTCCCTGTAAGGATGAAATTTTTCAGATCCTATAAAACACTAAATGGGACAGATTTATGGTGCCTTTCTTTCACCCCCATCATAGCCGATAGTGCAGTGACCTTGGAGGCACCACGGGAGATGTAGCGGGGATTTTAACCATCTCACAGGAGATCGAACCAGGGACCTCAGGTCGACAGTCAAGCGCCTCATCGCACGACCATTCGTCCACCCCCCCCCCCATGATAAACATGAAATATGTTTGACTTTGCTGAGAATAATAAAACACAAACATCAATGTATACCAGAGGAGCTAAGCGCGCTACGCCACTGATTATGTGAACTACGCTTCCCATTGGACGGACAACTTACCGACATCAGAACGACAGAAGTGGTCAATCATTGCTTCATGGGTCAGCGGGTGCTTGCAGGCTGAGCAGTTATTGTCCGCTGGGGAGGAGAGAGAGAGAGAATGATATGTACATATATGATGCTATGACGTCCTATGTTGATGACATTATGGAAACAAGACAACACCACATTTTCTGTCTATGAGTCTTACTGTGTACTGGACTGAAGATCTAAAGGTATAATCCGTATGCGTAATTATCTGTATATTTTTTTTTAGGTATGTCTGTCTGTAGCCTTGACTCTTTTTTTTTCCGTCTGTGGACATGACTATTTGTCTGTCTGTTAGTCTGTCTGTGAAGTCCCTATAAAGATGCGGCGATGTTTGGATCTCTTGGATCTAATAAATGAGGTGGGTATGTTGTGACACAAGGAGTTGTGCTGTATACATACAGAACCACCTGGGCCACAGATACCTATACCCTGATAATGCAATAGCCCAGGGCCCCAACAGCCCTGATTACTAGGGGGCTCCCCCACGTGAAACTTAAGAACGGTTTTTGAAAATAGACAGCTACAAACGGCGGACGTTTTTTTTTTTACCCTCCTTATGTCAACCCTCTCCCCCCACCGGCTACAATAAACACACCCACATGTTTACATTCAACGGCGGACACACCCCACTATAACGGCTCTCCATCGCGTGCCATAATTTATTGGTTCTCTGCTTCCCCCCCCCCTGCCCCACCCCCCTTCGACGACACCAAATGTTTTGTTTAATTTCGCTGGCTTTGGTAAACTTGTACTAACCCCCACTCCCCCCACTCACCTGGGCCCTCGACAGTCGGACATTTGAGGACATGTCATGGTGTTTGCCCCGAGACCATCTCTTGAACTGGTCGCCTTAAATAGTAACTTTCAAACAAGTGGTCTCAAACAACGGGCAAGGTAAACTAAGACACAAAAAAAAAAATCCAATCCAATTTTTCTTTTTGAGAGTGAAAGGGGTTTTAAGTGAAAATAAACGTCCAATCTTAGACCTAGAAACGTCCAATCTTAGATCTAGAGACGTCCAATCTTAGACCTAGAAACGTCAAATCTTAGACCTAGAAACGTCCAGTCTTAGACCTAGAAACGTCCAATCTTAGACCTAGAGACGTCCAATATTAGACCTAGAGACGTCCAATCTTAGTCCTAGAAACGTCAAATCTTAGACCTAGAAACGTCAAATCTTAGACCTAGAGGCGTTCAATCTTAGACCTAGAAACGTCCAATCTTAGACCTAGAGACGTCCAATCTTAGACCTAGAAACGTCAAATCTTAGACCTAGAAACGTCCAGTCTTAGATCTAGAGACGTCCAGTCTTAGACCTAGAGACGTCCAATCTTAGACCTAGAAACGTCCAATCTTAGACCTAGAGACGTCCAGTCTTAGACCTAGAAACGTCCAATCTTAGACCTAGAAACGTCCAGTCTTAGACCTAGAAACGTCCAGTCTCAGACCTAGAAACGTCCAGTCTTAGACCTAGAAACGTCCAATCTTAGACCTGGAAACGTCCAGTCTTAGACCTAGAAACGTCCAGTCTTAGATCTCTGTGAACTCTCTCAGTGATTAGTGCGGGCTGAGACTTTGTAATCTTAGACCTAGAAACGTCCAGCCATAAATATAGATATGTCCAAACATAGACACAGAAACGTCAGCCATAAACCTTGAAATAGGACAATGCCACAGTGTCAGAGTGTCTGACCATAACAGATGCCATGTCATAGAGTCAGACCATAACAGATGCCATGTCATAGTGTCAGAGTATAACAGATGCCATGTCAGAGAGTCAGACTATAAAAGATGCCATGTCAGAGTGTCAGACTATAACAGATGCCATGTCATAGTGTTAGAGTATAACAGATGCCATGTCAGAGTGTTGGGTTTGTTTGTCTCGAGCTTATCATTGCTGATTGTTAATAAGGGGAGGGGGTGGGGGAAAACAGTCAAAATTTTAATGTCAGCTGGGAAGGGAGGCCAGGGGATGGAGGGGGATAATTTAGCGGTGTCAACTTGAACAATGAACCAATATATCGTCATTTACTGGCCTTTAAAAAAAAAAACAAAAAAAAAAAAAAACTTTATTTCTAAACACGACATTCTGAGCACCTGCCAACTTGCATAAATTACACATCTGACAGTCCTCACCCATTTATAAACGAGTTAGTTTGCACAGGGGTACCCCCACCCTCCCACCCTAAATTAAAGAAAGAACGGATAAGAAAAGACAGTTAAGCTAAAATGAAGTGTTAACATTCTAAATAAAGTGTTAACATTCTAAATAAAAGTGTTAACATTCTAAATAAAAGTGTTACCATTCTAGATTGAGTAATTCTTATTGTAAAAAAAAAATAAAATAGGACCCACTTCAAATCAGCTCGCCACCTTTTCATTTGAAAACCACAGCCTCTTAGCCACTTGTGACATATTATCGTTTTGATTTCCCTTCGAATTATATGCGTGTGTGTGTGTGTGTGACATGCTACCCCCCATCTCCCTCCCCAGAGCCTTTGATTCTATTTCTAACACCAATGCGAAGGACATGCTTCCCGAGGTCAAAGGTAAGCCAGACTGTGACACTGTGCTGCCATGCAAGAAGTGTATGTTTGAACCAAAGACAACAAAAAAAAAAACCCACTACTGTAACAACAGTCCCTGTGACACATTTATCCTTGAACTATTCGCGGTCCCCAGAACACACACACACACACACACACATTGATAATCTGCCCTAATTGTGACTCCCGCCAACCCCACCCCCCTCTCCGCCCCCCTACACATTACCCCTTCCGCCATTCTCTGCTTAATCCGCATTGACATGCTAATCTTGTGCTGCCTGGCGCATCTGTAGTCTGGTTGTCACTGTGACACGCCGGTTTTACAAGCACTGACCCAGATATTTGACCCAGAGCCTGTTGTTTTTTTTTTATAGACAGGAAAACTGGGTGGCTGCTTGAAGGGCCCCCCCCGACTCATTAGGGATTCACTGCATAGGGGCCCTCCTGTCGGGACTTTTTTTATTTTGTCATCACTTAAAATGTCTAACATGACTTTTACAGTTGACAAAGACTATCAGGGGCCTGATATTTGAAAACGGCCCTACTTTGAAAGCATTTTTCTTTCGTTTGGCCCAAAATATAGCTTTGCCAAAGGCTTCCCAATGTACCTTTGCTTGTGCCCTTAAATGTACCTTTGCCTGTGGCCGTAAATGTACTTTTGCCTGTGCCCTTAAATGTACCTTTCCCCGGGCCCCTAAATGTACATTTCCCTGGGCCCACAATGAACATGTGCCTAGGGCTTCGAAACATACTCAATCCTGTAAGCATACATCTCACGGGGCTTGTAAACTAACACCACTCATTTAGCAGCATTGTTGCCCAAGAGGATTCGAAAATAACATTGGCTAGCTTTGTCTCTGGATGGGCTATAAACTAAGCTGTGGGGCTGGGTTTCAGTGAATGTACAACAATTTAGACAGATAAATAGGTAGACATATATATAGATAGATAGGCAGATAGATAGGCAAATAGATAAATAAATACACAGGTAAATATAAAAATGGATGGATTGATAGAAAGATAGAGAAACCTATTGATAAATAAATAGATAGATAGATAAATAGATAAGTAGATAGATAGATAGATAGATAGATAGACAGATACATAGATAAATAAATATGTAAATAGATAAATGGATGGATTGAAAGAAAAATAGAGAAACCTATTGATAAATAAATAGATAGTTAAATAAATAGTTAGATGGATATATAAATATATACATAGCTGAATAAATAGATAACAAGATAGATTCTATATATATGGATGAGTATTTCAAAGAGAACGCTTTAAAAGATTGTATTGTACTGGAATGCACGTTCAAAGTGACCAATGAATAAAGCAACGGGCAGTCGTAATGACACATGAGCTTCGTGCAAAGCTCACTGAGCGTGTGCGCGCACACATAGAAAAAGAGCGCACAATTGTTTCGGTTAGTAGACTTTTACCCGGATACATTTAAAATTCCATGTCATATTTGCGCAACGCCAATATCTTTTAGGAAAAAATGTACACGGGAATTTCCAATTCTAAAAAAAAAAAAAGAGTGCATCTCTCTCTTCATTTACTTTGAATTAATTAACAGTTAACGGAAAAAAAAAAAGAATGAAAATACAACAACCCACAAACAAACAACTACAACTTAACAACAACATTGTCAAAATAATTGTATAAGTAATATTTTAAAAAGTTAAGTAACAAACAAACAAACAAACAAAAAATGGTCAGTGTCCGTACTCTCTAGCAAGTACATGTCCGTAATGTACCAATCCGCCCACTCGAAAGCCTGTTTAAAAGAAATATTGTGGACAAAGTAAAAACAAAATTGAGAGAGATTGTAAGCAGCGGTTCCCAGCTTACTGTGACGCCGGTTTAAAAAAAAAAACAAAACAAAACTCTCTTCAAACATCGTTGACCTGCATGTCAGATCCCTGTCTTCGTTGACCTGCATGTCAGACCCCTGTCTTCGTTGACCTGCATGTCAGACCCCTGTCTTCGTTGACCTGCATGTCAGACCCCTGTCTTCGTTGACCTGCATGTCAGACCCCTGTCTTCGTTGACCAGCATGTCAGACCCCTGTCTTCGTTGACCTGCATGTCAGATCCCTGTCTTCGTTGCATCCCCTTTTCCCCTCCGTCGGGGGGGGGGGGGAATAAAATCCCCCTTCCCCCCTTTCCAAAAAAAAAAGTGACACGCGAAATGACACCCTCTATGACACCTCCCCCCCCCTCTCTCTCTCTCTCTCGTGTCACGGTGTGTGACAATACTGAACGCTGTACAGCGTGCGGTACAATATGAGTACATATATGTGAAACAGCATCACGTCAGCCAGACACAAGACAACCTCTTGACTCGAGTAGCAAGATGGTACAGAGTTGAGTAGCAAGGTGGTACAAAGTAGCGAGATGGTACAGAGTTGAGTATCAAGGTGGTACAGAGTTGAGTAGCAAGGTGGTACAGAGTAGCAAGATGGTACAGAGTTGAGTGTCATGATGGTACAGAGTTGAGTAGCAAGGTGGTACAGGGGTTCCGGGAAAGGTTAGGCAGGGGGTAAACAGCGACTTTTAACTTTCGTTTTAAAACAACCGAACATTTGAAGAGGGTCGCCACAGTTAGCTGCGTGACCAGAGGCATAGCGAGGGGTGGGCAAGAGAAGGCATCATGCCCCGGGACGCTACTCATAAAGGGGCGCCAAATAGTATATATTTTACATATAATATTATATGATTTTCAAATGGTTTGGGGGAGGGGGCGCTAAATAGATATTTAAAAGGTATTGTGCCCCGGGCGCGAGATAAGTAAGCTCGCTACGGCAACGTGCGTGACACATCACCAGACCACGTGCCCGAGTATCGCACATCCCATTTTGAAAATGACCATATTCATTCGTGTCACGGGTACCCGCAGACATACCTTCGTGTCAGGAGTACCCGCAGACATACCTTCGTGTCAGGGGTACCCGCAGACATACCTTCGTGTCAGGTGTACCCGCAGACATACCTTCGTGTCAGGTGTACCCGCGGACATACCTTCGTGTCAGGTGTACCCGCAGACATACCTTCGTGTCAGGTGTACCCGCGGACATACCTTCGTGTCAGGTGTACCCGCAGACATACCTTCGTGTCAGGTGTACCCGCGGACATACCTTCGTGTCAGGTGTACCCGCGGACATACCTTCGTGTCATGTGTACCCGCGGACATACCTTCGTGTCAGGTGTACCCGCAGACATACCTTCGTGTCAGGTGTACCCGCAGGCATACCTTCGCAACCTTTGGGGGTACAGTCGTTAAAATAATAAAAAAAAAAGGTTGAGAACGATTTGTTCAGAGAATTCCCATTGGCAGAGGCGTACCTAGGGTGGGGTGGGGGGGGGTCCAAATCCAAATCCCCAGCTTGAGGGGGGCCCCTAATTTTTTTACATTTAATATTAAGTACATTATCTCATGTCATGGTATCAAATGTCAAAATACATGGGCCCCCCAAAAGAGGCCAGACCACCCCGCGCCCCCCCAATCCATAGGTTCGGCACTGCCCATTGGGTTACCCATTGGGTTACTGGGAAGAGGGAGGGGGGGTGGTTTCTAGTGTTGGCCTGAGAGGGTTGTTTTAAAATCTGCTCAGGATGGCAATATATAATAGATGGCGGGGGTGTGTGAATACAATGTTTACATGTTTAACCATAGAGACAGAAGACGCGTGGAACTCCAGAAGGCGCCGGACGAGGGAGATTTAACGGAAATTCCCAATTATATAAAAAAAAAAAAAGAATAAGAGTGCATCTTTCTTCAGTTAATTTGAGTTTAATAATAAATAATCACCCTGGATGAACAAAATAATTTTACCCCCCCCTATTCCCCCCCCCCCCCCCTTCCCGGATAGTTGAGCAGGCCTACACAGTAACAGTTATATATTTATACAGTGTGGTACAATAGATAAGACGTTTACATTTACTGCAAAGGAGTTGAGGGTGAGGTGGGCGGTAGTGGGAATGGTATTATGACATCGTGGTGGGGCGGGAAGTGCATTTTGGAAGAGGAAACGGAAGGGGTAGTGGGGGGGGGGAACAGGGCGTTACAGATGCAGGTGTACTTTGCTGATGTAAACATTTTAACCTCAGACAAACCCCCTCGTTCCCGAACTCACCCACCCCCCCTTTTACACCTCCTACCCCACCCTACCCACCAATTTAACTGACACTTGCCCCGTCCGTACCTGCCGCACGTCACGACCACCTCCAACGTTTGGTAGCCGGACACTCAGAACTGACCAGTGACGGACAACTAATGGCTGAAACACACACACAAAAAAAAAAACACCCGATAGCGGCTGGGATTCAAGGCCGCGAACTTGGCGATCTTGTATGAGTGTGCGTGTGTGTGGGTGGGTGGGTGGGTGGGTGGAGGCGGGGGGTGGGGAGGAGGTTCGGGCGGAAGAAGGGGGGGGGAGGTTTGCGGTAGGAGAGGGAACAGATGATGTAAATTATTGGATGTCGGTTGTGTGCGTGCGTGTTAGGGTGTGGCATGTCACGTTGACATACGTGGATTAAGGAACAGAGGAAGTGGGAGGCCGAAAAAAAAAATGGGAGAAAGGGGGGGGGGCGGAGAGGGGGATAATTATATTCAAGTACACGTTTTATCACCCAGTACAAATTAGCACATCCCGTCCCTCCTCCCATTCCCCGGGGGCCACAAGTGAACCATGCTTTTCGTTTAATTATATACATTTATTTTTTTTTTTAAATTATTGATCAACAGGACGTCATCCACACTGTTTTATTTATTCGCCTATTCATTTTTTCCCATCCACTTTTTTTTCCGATACGATTTTCGGACGTTACTCTAAACAAGCCCACGGGACAAATATGGCCCGTTAGGCTGTTTGATCCGGCCCGCGCTCAGTTACATCAGTGGCGTCTACGTCTAATTCAGATTATTTTCTTTGAGCACTTCCGCCCTTCTGCTCTTGATGCGGCCCTTCTGTCAAATTTAAGAGCCCAATGTGTCCCACGTTTCAAAAAGTTTGCCCACCTCCGCCCTACACTTTTTTGTTTCGATACAAATCCCCCTGTTCCGATAACCTGGTACTAGCTTACTTGAAGTTGCATCTTAGTGAAAAGTAAACAATGTGAGCTTGTAAACAAAAGATGCTTTGAGTTACACACACACATAGAGCTAAATAATTCAGCATGTTGGGTGCCCCTGATACACCGCGCCCGCCCCCCGACCCTCGCCACAGTAACGACGCCAGTGCCGGAAGTTAATTAGGGAAATGATTTGAGGACGTTTCTCTGTTACAATTGGAGGGGGGGGGTCGGGGGTGGAATTATAAATTCTGGAATATAAGTAAAAGGTAAGTTGTTTGTCTCACTCATCCATCCGTGAGGCAGAGACCGACTATGTGACAGAGACGGTATCCGGACAAAACCCCCAGCGGACATAACCCCCACGGACAAAACCCCCAGCGGACAAAACCCCCAGCGGACATAACCCCCAGCGGACAAAACCGCCAGCGGACAAAACCCCCAGCGGACAAAACCCCCACTGGACCTCTCCCCTATTTTTGTTATAAAATCTATTTTTTGGCCCTCGTAAGACAGATTGTCTGACAGCGACGGACTGAGCGACAGTAACAGATTGTGTGACAGTAACAGTATGTGTGACACCGACGGACTGTGTGACAGTAAAACAGCGACGGATTATGAGACAGTGACAGATGGTGTGACAGCGACGGACTGTGTGACAGTGAAGGATTGTGTGACGGTGACAGATTGTCCGACTGTGACATATTGTAAAAAAAAAACATATTTTTTTTTTGATAGGGACACATTGTGTGACAGTGAACATCGCGTGGCAGTGTCACGTTGTCGAACGGTGTCATATCGTGTGACAATGACATATCACTTGACGGTGTCACTCAGTAAAACATTGTGTGACTGCGACACTGCTTGTTGGCAGAGACGCATGTGTGACAATGTGTGTACTGCAGGGCATTGAAACATTTCGAAAAATCATTTCATTTATGAAGATCTAGTCTTCCAGACAAAAGCCACAACTGGAAAGAATAATAATAGAGAGTTGCTTCCCATAGCTTTCTTGTCTTAAACTGTCAACCAACCAAAAGCTTCTTATTCCAACCTACCATAAATATAAAGCAAAGAAACATACCAAGCTAGTTTAAAAAAAAAATGAGGGAGATAATTCTTGATTGAAGTGAAAGATTTTTGCCCTTGACAGTTTTTTTTATAGCCAGGATTTTTTAATGCAAGGTAGTTTAAAAATATAAATAAATGAGTTCAAGAGTTGTTTTAGTTTTTACATTTTACAACCGAACAAAAAAAAAAAACAAAAAACAACATTTGTTCTATTTCAAAAAATGTCTGTTGAACTTTGATCTTCTTGAACTTCAACCTCAAATGTATCTTTATTTTTTTTTAATTTGATCTTGTAGTAATGAATCCTTCTGGTCACAAGTTTGTGTTGAGCTTAATGAAAATGTTTTTAAGATTTATTTTGTTTTATAAACTCATTACATTTTCTAAAATAAGGTCACGTGTTCTTTTTTTTTTTTAAGATTTGTATTTAAATTTTTTTTTTTAATTTTTAACAAAAATGCATTTAAATTTGTTTTGCATGTGATAAAACACACACACACACACACAAATACAAACACAAACACAAAGGTTATATTTTAAATGTATTCGGCTGTCAGACAACAATATGTCGATAGCAGTTCTAATTGGGGTCAAAATTCTACAGTTTTTCAATTTTTTCATTAAAAAAGAAAAGAACACGAAACAAACATATAAAACAAACACATCACAAACACATAACAAACACATAACAAACTCAGAAAAAAACACACAAAACAAACACATAACAAAAACATAACAAAATCCATAAAAACAAACACAAAAAAATATAAAACTATAAACATATAACGGAATATCAACATTCACTTTTCATTAGTGGAACCGACAACTTGAAATTTCTGAAAAAAAAAACTGACATAAATTTTTTCTATCTTTATACTTCGTTCCCTCCCTCCCTCCCCCCCTCCCCACCACAACATTTTTCCTTGAACAAGAGACTCATTCCAGAGTTTTTTCTTACAGCAGTGGTTCTGAAACTTTTACTCTTCGCGACCCACCATGACAACTGTTTTACTCTTCGCGGCCCACCATAACACCTGTTTTACTCTTCGCGACCCACCATGACAACTGTTTTACTCTTCGCGACCCACCATAACAACTGTTTTACTCTTCGCGACACGCAATGAAAACTATTTTTTTTTCGCGACCCACCTGTATTATTTTATTTCTAGTCCTCCCTTTCCCCCCCCCCCCCCCCCACATTTTACCTTGAGTGTTAGCGCGCGCATTTGTATGTCTCTGTGAATATGAAATAAATATATCTTTATGTGTAGTAATGAGCTATAATCGGAGCAGGAAAGACTACCCCCCCACCCCCGGAAATTATGCAACAGATTGAAGAGCAGGCTTAAATTTTTTTATCTATATCTCTCCCCCCCCTTCTCTCTCCATCAACCCGTGTACTTAATGTCTGCTCCAATAACTGATTCACTGCAATCAACGCTACGTTGTCCCAGGTTTGTGTCAGAAGAGCCATCCCCCCCCCACCCTACCGGCGACCCCACCTCCAGCATGGCAGGTCTGAAAAGATGGCAGCGGAAACGGTGGTGGTGGAGCGGCGGCAGGTGAAACGGGCCTCACCCCCCTCCCCTCCCCATCCGATGCGCGGAGCGCACACACAACAACTGTCAGTACGAGGCGGGTGGGGGTGGGGGTGGGGGTGGGGGGGGGAAGGCAGAGAAGAATTTTTAATACCTGGCCGTAAAATGACACGCACTGTCCGCCCATGAGGAGCGATACGGCGGTGTGGCCGTGTCAATTGATGGTTTTAAGACTTCCCTCCCCCTCCTCCATCCCTCCTTTCACCACTACGCCAGGGGCAGGGAAACATCTCTGTCAGATTCCGGAGACTAGGCAGCGCCTTGAGATCTTTATTACGACTTTAGTGTGTGTACATGTGTCATAGACTTAGTGTGTGTGTACATGTGTCATAGACTTAGTGTGTGTACATGCGTCATAGACTTAGTGTGTGTACATGCGTCATAGACTTAGTGTGTGTACATGTGTCATAGTCTTAGTTTACATGTGTCATAGACTTAGTGTGTGTGTGTGTGCAAGTATCATATACTTAGTGTACATGTGTCATAGACTTAGTGTGTGTACATGTCTCATAGACTTAGTGTGTGTACATGCGTCATAGACTAAGTGTGTGTACATGTGTCATAGACTTAGTTTGTGTACATGCGTCATAGACTTAGTGTGTGTACATGTGTCATAGTCTTAGTTTACATGTGTCATAGACTTAGTGTGTGTGTGTGTGCAAGTATCATAGACTTAGTGTACATGTGTCATAGACTTAGTGTGTGTACATGTGTCATAGACTTAGTGTGTGTACATGTGTCATAGACACATGTGTCATGTGTGTACACATGCTATTCTTCAGAACTTGACGATCCAACCTATGGCACTCCCACATTGAGAGCAAGTGGGGGAAGGGGAATCTGAATGAGCTAAATCCGGGGCGGGGGTAGGGAGGGGGAACAGCGTAGCCCAGGCTCGGGGGGGGTTGGGTCCATACGTTTACCATGATCCTGTCTATGGGCACTGCCATGCCTCAACGTATAGACAGAATTCCGGGAAATAAATGATTAAAACTTAAACATAAAACCCGCCAAGCTCAACACATTCCCTAGAAATCACCAAGCTCAACATATTCCCTGGTAGAAGAGCAAATTTTGATTGAACTACAAAAAAAAAAAATAATTTCTAACTTCCTGATGTTAAATTATTTTCATTTATTTTCATCTTTCATTTTTTCCCCCTTTCTTAAAAATTATTGAAAAGATTTCTGAAAAAAATATTCATCTCGTCTGCGGACTGTTTACTTTGGAACAAGAGCACATCTTCAGTACAGGAGGTAATGAAAAAAATGACATCCAGTTAACAAATCTAGATTCCAACGCCAGAGAGATAACATATTGATAAACATGCTTTTCCGTATCAACATTTTGATAACTGTGTTCTTTAATATCAAAATTTCAGAAAATGATAAATGTATTTTAAGGCATTTGTTGACATTAGCCAGAAGTTACAAGTTTTATCTTAGAAAAGCTGCCAGTGTTTTGGTTAGATTTTTGCTTATAATGTATATATATTTATATACATCTCCAGTTCTTAGGCATAGTCATAGAGTGGCAATGGGCAAAATTTCATCCCTCCCCCCCTTCCAAACTCCATTGCCAAAATGGGCCCCCCTCGCTAGCATTACGTGGAGCAGAAAGTACATAGTCAAGAAATCCCTACCACTGCCCCACCCTGTGGACGCCGCCCAGATATGATTCCCGCAATTTCCAAATTATACTTATTATTTTTTTTAATAATGGAAAATTTACTATATGTATAATACTTTACTAGATTTATAATAATTTACTAGATGTATAATACTTTACTAGATTTATAATAATTTACTAGATGTATAATACTTTACTAGATTTATAATAATTTACTAGATGTATAATACTTTACTAGATTTATAATAATTTACTAGATGTATAATAATTTAATAGAGGTATAATAATTTACTAGATGTGTAATAATTTACTAGAGGTATAATAATTTACTAGATGTGTAATAATTTACTAGATGTATAATAATTTACTAGATGTGTAATAATTTACTAGATGTATAATAATTTACTAGAGGTATAATAATTTACTAGATGTGTAATAATTTACTAGATGTATAATAATTTACTAGATGTGTAATAATTTACTAGATGTATAATAATTTACTAGATGTGTAATAATTTACTAGATGTGTAATAATTTACTAGATGTATAATAATTTACTAGATGTATAATAATTTACTAGATGTGTAATAATTTACTAGATGTATAATAATTTACTAGAGGTATAATAATTTACTAGATGTGTAATAATTTACTAGATGTATAATAATTTACTAGAGGTATAATAATTTACTAGATGTGTAATAATTTACTAGATGTATAATAATTTACTAGAGGTATAATAATTTACTAGATGTGTAATAATTTACTAGATGTATAATAATTTACTAGATGTATAATATTATCTAAGTTCTATTGAACCGCTGGTAAGGCTGCGCAGAGGTACTTAATGTTGTGCAGAGGTACTTAATGTTGTGCAGGGGTACGTAAGGTTGTTTAGGGGTACGTAAGGCTGTGCAGGGGTACGTAAGTTTGTGCAGGGGCATTGAAGTTGTGTGAGGGTATGTAAGGTTATGCAGGGGTATGTAAGGTTGTGCAGCGAAATGTAATTTTCATCTTAAGACGACATTTTGACAGTTTTAAAGAAGGGTGCCAGTTTGATGCTTGACTCATCCACCAAACTACGTGCTCAAGGATCGCATTAGTAAGGTGAGTACATTCTGTTATGAAGAGAAGTACATTTAGTCGCAAACTTACGTATGTGTGTGTGTGGGGTACCTGATGTCTGACGTGTGTGGGGTGTGGGGTACCTGATGTCTGACGTGTGTGTGTGGGGTACCTGATGTCTGACGTGTGTGTGTGGGGTACCTGATGTCTGACGTGTGTGTGTGGGGTACCTGATGTCTGACGTGTGTGTGTGGGGTACCTGATGTCTGACGTGTGTGTGGGGGGTACCTGATGTCTGACGTGTGTGTGGGGTACCTGATGTCTGACGTGTGTGTGTGTGGGGTATCTGATGTCTGACGTGTGTGTGTGGGGTACCTGATGTCTGACGTGTGTGTGTGGGGGGTACCTAATGTCTGACGTGTGTGTGTGTGGGGGGTACCTAATGTCTGACGTGTGTGTGTGGGGTACCTGATGTCTGACGTGTGTGTGTGGGGTACCTGATGTCTGACGTGTGTGTATGGGGTACCTGATGTCTGACGTGTGTGTGGGGTACCTGATGTCTGACGTGTGTGTGTGGGGGGTACCTGATGTCTGACGTGTGTGTGTGGGGTACCTGATGTCTGACGTGTGTGTGTGGGGTACCTGATGTCTGACGTGTGTGTGTGGGGTACCTGATGTCTGACGTGTGTGTGGGGGGTACCTGATGTCTGACGTGTGTGTGTGGGGTACCTGATGTCTGACGTGTGTGTGTGGGGTACCTGATGTCTGACGTGTGTGTGTGTGGTACCTGATGTCTGACGTGTGTGTGTGGGGTACCAGATGTCTGACGTGTGTGTGTGGGGTACCTGATGTCTGACGTGTGTGTGTGGTGTACCTGATGTCTGACGTGTGTGTGTGGGGTACCTGATGTCTGACGTGTGTGTGTGGGGTACCTGATGTCTGACGTGTGTGTATGGGGTACCTGATGTCTGACGTGTGTGTGTGTGGGGTACCTGATGTCTGACGTGTGTGTGTGGGGTACCTGATGTCTGATGTGTGTGTGTGGGGTACCTGATGTCTGACGTGTGTGTGGGGTACCTGATGTCTGACGTGTGTGTGTGTGTGGGGTACCTGATGTCTGACGTGTGTGTGTGTGGTGTGGGGTACCTGATATCATACATTTTCGATCCCCACTCTAGGGTACAGTCTCAATAAGAAATGTCGGAAATCGAATTACAAGGTAAGAGGATTAAACAGACAAACAAATACACACGTACAAACAAACGAACAAACAAAACACAAATATTAAAAAATATAGGTCAAATTTTAAGGGGATACCAAACAAAATATATCTTCAGTAAATCTATCAGGAAAAATAAAAAAAAAAATCAATAATTCATTTCAGAGACGAAACATTTTTATCGATTTTTTTTTTTTGCTGCTTGATTCTATCGATATGTCTGGCCCACTCAACTCAGACATCACATGTCTCCATTGGTCAAACATGATACACGATCTTTGACGAAGAATCAAATAAAATATGAAGTATAATTCAATGTAAATATTGTTTGGACGTGTTTTTACAAAATAATAAAAAAAGAAAAAAAAATGTTGAAAATAACATTAAGTCTAAATTTAAAAAAACAGGAATCGATACCAGGGATACACGAATGGATACAATGCGATACCCGATTCTCCCAAAGGATAAATAGGTGAATTTTAGCACGATCGCTTGGGCTAACAAGACGTAATGCATTTTGTTTTAATACGAGTACCGAGTTTGGAACACGGGAAGATTTTCAAATCCCCGAGACTAGTGTGTGGACATTTGATTTGGGAGCGATGGTGTGTGTGTGTGTGTGTTTGTGTGTGTGTGTGTGTTTAAAGACATGTACGAATGGTGACTTCATTTAGCCAGACTCGAGATAAACTCGAGACAGACTCGAGACAGACTCGAGATAGACTCGAGACAGACTCGAGACAGACTTGAGACAGACTCGAGACAGATATGACGCCTTGTCTATATAAACCGTTAATATTCCATGCATATTAAATTGTCAGATTCAGTGGCGCAACCAGCAAAAAATAATGGAAGGAGGGGGGGGGCTCACATTATGAAAAAAGACAGTTTGACAGTTTTTTTGTAACTTTATAACAGTAATTATGTATTGATGGTTTGGCCCTGCCCCCCTCCCCGGTTGCGCCACTGCTCAGACTTGATGGTTTGATCTGTTCTATGTCTCTAGAATAATATATTTAAAAAAAAATTCTTTTCTTTTTTGCTGCCATGCCATAACTACGCGGCAGCACCCCCCCCCCCCAATCCCCAATTACCGAGCCTAAATGTATTTCAGTACAGCATGCAGATGCCGCCTCTGTCTAGCGGCAAATTAAATGATGAACCGCACCCTCCCCATCATGTAATCAAACCTCTACATCGCAGACATTCAGAAATACATGGGCAGAAACATTCAGAGATACATGGGGGCCGTAGGCAGAGAGATTCAGGGATACATGGGGGCCCCAGGTAGAGACATTCAGAGATACATGGGGGCCCCAGGCAGAGACGTTCAGAGATGCATGGGGGCCCCAGGCAGAGACATTAAGTGATACATGGGGGCCCTAGGCAGAGACATTCAGAGATACATGGGGGCCCTAGGCAGAGACATTCAGAGATACATGGGGGCCCCAGGTAGAGACATTCAGAGATACATGGGGGCCCCAGGCAGAGACGTTCAGAGATGCATGGGGGCCCCAGGCAGAGACATTAAGTGATACATGGGGGCCCTAGGCAGAGACATTCAGAGATACATGGGGGCCCTAGGCAGAGACATTCAGAGATACATGGGGGCCCTAGGCAGAGACATTCAGAGATACATGGGGGCCCCAGGTAGAGACATTCAGAGATACATGGGGGCCCCAGGCAGAGACGTTCAGAGATGCATGGGGGCCCCAGGCAGAGACATTAAGTGATACATGGGGGCCCTAGGCAGAGACATTCAGAGATACATGGGGGCCCTAGGCAGAGACATTCAGAGATACATGGGGGCCCTAGGCAGAGACATTCAGAGATACATGGGGGTCCTAGGCAGAGACATTCAGAGATACATTGGGGCCCCAGGCAGAAACATTCAGAGATACAATGGTTTCTTTAGCCTTTCTTTTATCAAAATACTGTAATATTCTTTAGAAAAATGAATTACTCTAAAATGCTGCCTTTTTGTATTATTAGGTATGCTACAGTACAGCAGTTTGTTGCTTTGGTCACAGTTTCACAGAAACCTGGAAATCAAAACCAGACTCCATCAAGATCTTGCCACTTTGCCCATGTTCACTTTAATCACAACAGAAAGATTAAGTAAGATTAAGAAAGGAAAAAAAAAATAAAGGGTCGGTGATTGTGGTAGTGGGGGGGGGGGGACGTTGTTGTTTGTAAAAAATATTCCACAAAAAAAAGGGCAGCGTGCATGTAGCCCACTCGACAGCTGAATTATATCTTACTGCTGCATGTAGCCCACTCGACAGCTGAATTATATCTTACTGCTGCATGTAGCCCACTCGACAGCTGAATTATATCTTACAGCTGCATGTAGCCCACTCGACAGCTTAATTATATCTTACAGCTGCATGTAGCCCACTCGACAGCTGAATTATATCTTACTGCTGCATGTAGCCCACTCGACAGCTGAATTATATCTTACAGCTGCATGCAGCCCACTCGACAGATGAATTATATCTTGCAGCAGTGTCAGGAGGGTTGAAAAACGGAAAGAATATTTTACTTTAAAAAAGAAAATAAATAATTTTTCTGGAATGTCAGAGGTAATAAAATAAAAATATGAATGAATACATTTTTTTAAATGACACCTCCTTCCGTGCTTGCTTTATTTTTCTTTTAAATGTAGTTTAAATAATTTAACTGGTAGGGTAAGTATTTTGTTTTCAAATACGCGATTTGATTCATCCAAAGAAAAAAATGAGATAATGCAGTGGTTTTAACACTTTTTTCTGGTTTTGAGACTATGAGACAATGAAGTGGTTCCCAAACGTTTGCGATTGGCGACCGACAAGGTAAAAATGAGATAATGCTGTGATTCTGACACTTTTTTTTTTTGCAATTAGCGACCGTCAAATTAAATGAGATGATCAAATGGTTCCCAAACATTTGTGATTAGCGACCCACGTGTAAAGAAAGACAAAAAAGTTTCCACAGAGAAAAATCTCAAATTAATTTGTATACATTCTCGCCCCAATAACAACGTTTTTTGGCGACACTCTTTAAGTCAGCTTGCGACGCACGGGTGCTTGGGAGTTGTGACTCCACTCTTTAGGAACCACTGAGATATTGCATTTGAAAAGTTGAAAATGACTGAATAACTTTTTGACTGGTAGGGTAAGTATTTTGTTTTCAAATACGCGATTTGATTCATCCAAAGAAAAAAATGAGATAATGCAGTGGTTTTAACACTTTTTTCTGGTTTTGAGACTATGAGACAATGAAGTGGTTCCCAGGCATTCTACAGCAGGGGGTCAGGCATTCTACAGCAGGGGCCAGGCATTCTACAGCAGGGGGCCAGGCGTTATACAGCAGTGGCCAGGCATTCTACAGCAGGGGCCAGGCATTCTACAGCAGGGGCCAGGCATTCTACAGCAGGGGCCAGGCATTCTACAGCAGGGGCCAGGCATTCTACAGCAGGGGCCAGACATTCTACAGCAGGGGCCAGGCATTCTACAGCAGGGGCCAGGCTATTGCAGGGGGGTCCAGGTAATACATTTTACTAAGTAGAGCAAATAAGCAGAGGGGGCCAGACAAAACGCAGGGGGGGCTCGGCCTCCCTGGCCCCTCCGCACGCTACGGGCCCGGCCTGCAGTGCAGGCTCCAGGCGATGTAGGCTCTAACGCAGATTGCAGCATGGGTTGTAATATAGTTTGTACACCAGTTTGTAATTTTAAACAGTAAAGATTGTTATATAGGTTATTGAAACTATTTTTACCAATGTTCCCCTCTTATAATTTTCTTTTTTTTTCCTTAACCAAAGATTCTCAAAAACAACAACAACAACAAAGCAACAATAACGAAAAACAAAAAAAAAAAAACAAGCACCAAAACAAAACTATATACCAACAGACAATAATTGCACACGAAGTGGCCATTACATTTTACAACTTCCATTCCCCTCCCATCTTTTCCTGTCCCAAATTTTATATTTTTAAATGTTATTGAACGTGACGCGAACACGAAGCTATATTTAGATTGCAGACGAGACTGGAAAAAATAAACATGGACTAGAATATTTAACTGTAAAAATAATTTATCTAATCAGTTGAATGTGAGTTAAACAGCTAGTCGAATCCACTATGGTGGCAGAAGATGAAAATATTTTTTATTTTTAGGAGGAAGGGAAACAAGAATCTTAGGAAAAAAAAATATTTGTATTTATTTATTTAAATATTTTGAGTTAATGTACAACGTCTTTCAACAACAATTCACCGATTGGGTTAATAGCTGTTTGTTTATAATGACATAGGTTAGGTAAATCTTGCTTAGTACAGATAGCACACAACTGGATTAAAAAAAAAAGGAGAAAGTGTGAACATTTTGATGAGCTAATTATTGAAAATTGAGAATTAAGATACATGCATTTTTTTTTTAAATAAGAGATTTGAGATAGCCATATTTAAGAAATATGAGCATTGAGATTTAAGATTTGATGGAAAATACAGACTTGAAAGATGTTTGAAAATTGAGATTTAAGATTTGATGGAAAATATAGACTTGAAAGATGTTTGAAAATTGAGATTTAAGATTTGATGGAAAATACAGATTTGAAAGATGTTTGAAAATTAAGATTTAAGATTTGATGGAAAATATAGACTTGAAAGATGTTTGAAAATTAAGATTTAAGATTTGATGGAAAATACAGACTTGAAAGATGTTTCAAAATTGAGATTTAAGATTTGATGGAAAATATAGACTTGAAAGATGTTTCAAAATTGAGATCTAAGATTTGATGGAAAATATAGACTTGAAAGATGTTTGAAAATTGAGATTTAAGAGATGCCTAAAATGGAGATTTAGTTATATGAAATCGAAACCCTTATCGGAGACCTTGCATAAAGTTCCAAGCCCCACCCCCTACTAACGACGACGCCAATTCCAAACATCCCTCCCAATATAACAGCCAACCCTCCTTCCCCCATCCGCACCCCCCAATACCCACTTCCCTTACTTATAATATGTTGACCACCCCTAACGCGATCTACATACAAACGTGACGTACATGCTGATGTTTTAACAGACAGAAACAGGCCTCACTGCTCAGATGGTAGAGATGGAACAACTTATCCCAATGCGCCAATAACAGGGTAGAGATGGAACAACTTATCCGAATGCGCCAATAACATGGTAGAGATGGAACAACTTATCCCAATGCGCCAATAACATGGCAGAGATGGAACAACTTATCCCAGTGTGCTAATAACCTCGTTTAAAAAAAAAAACAACGTAAAATTCCTGAACTGTACGGTTTTCTTTTGTTATTTTTTAGCGCATTTTCGAATGCGCTATTGTTTCCGCTTTGTCCGTCTGTCTGTCTGTCTGTCTGTCATCACCCTAGATCTCAGCAACCGCAAGTCCTACACCCATGATGTATATACTTTTTTGTAGGTCTTGTTTTTATTTGAATGTGTGTTGTTGGACTTCCGAGCGAGTGCACATGTCTGGCCATGCATGCAATTATGTCTGACGTGGTATTAAAATGAGATTTAAAATAAAAATGAGCTTTTAAAAAAATGAGATAGAGTGGATTGAGTCACGTCAGTTGATTTCATATCAGGAATTTTAAATATTTTTTTTTCCAAAATTCGCTTTTAAATACAAACTCACAAACAGTAGAGTAGTAGACCAACAACACAAACTCACAAACAGTAGACCAACACACACTTTCTAATAGATTGGCACACACACATACATGTTTTCAACACACACACACACAAATCAACATCCACGTTCACCCTAAGCTGAGCGCGAGTGAGTGCGCACAAAAATCGCCGGTCGCGCGAACACATATTACAAAAGAGCACACAAAATGGATCATTACATTCTTACAATGTCAAGCCAACAATTGTCAATTAGTAATGACTAGGCAATGTGAAAAAGTCAATTAGTAATGACTAGGCAATGTGAAAATGTCAATTTGTAATGACTAGCCAATGTGAAAATGTCAATTTGTAATGACTAGCCAATGTGAAAATGTCAATTTGTAATGACTAGCCAATGTGAAAATGTCAATTTGTAATGAACAGGCAATGTGTCATGTCAACTGTTTGTGCAGAAATGTACAATGTTAATATGTCTTGTAATGACTAAGCAATGTACAATGTCAATATGTCCTGTAATGACTAAGCAATGTACAATGTCAATATGTCCTGTAATGACTAAGTAATGTGCAATGTCAATATGTCATGTAATGGCTATGCAATGTGCAATGTCAATAAGTCCTGTAATGACTAAGTAATGTGCAATGTCAATATGTCAAGTAATGGCTAAGCAATGTGCAATGTCAATTAGTCCTGTAATGACTAAGCAATGTACAATGTCAATATGTCCTGTAATGACTAAGCAATGTACAATGTCAATATTTCCTGTAATGACTAAGCAATGTACAATGTCAATATGTCATGTAATGGCTAAGCAATGTGCAATGTCAATATGTCATGTAATGGCTAAGCAATGTGCAATGTCAATCAGTCCTGTAATGACTAAGCAATGGACAATGTCAATATGTCCTGTAATGACTAAGCAATGTACAATGTCAATCAGTCATGTAAACGTGCTTGTGCCCAGAGAAGACCAACAGTTTACTATATTTGACTTACGTTTCACATCATGAATCAGCTTGATGCACATGTCATTATCCAATGGAAACTTGTCACACTTCAGCATATCCGGCCAGTCGAAGCCATAGGCCTTCATCCGGTCCACGCATGATGCCTGGACACCCTCGCACAGAGACCTGAGAAACAAATACATTCTGGTCAGTGCAGTGGATGACATTAGGTATCTTGTCTCAAACATGTAAAGGAAAAAATAATGAATTATAGAAAAAAAACTAAAGACTCTTGACCTGAAGGTCTTCGGTTCGAACCTCATGAGTGCTGGATCTCTTAATAGGACCGAACACTATCTATCTATCTATCTATCTATCTATCTATCTATCTATCTATCTATCTATCTATCTATCTATCTATCTATCTATCTATCTATCTATCTATCTATCTATCTATCTATCTATCTATCTATCTATCTATCTATCTATCTATCTATCTATCTATCTATCTATCTATCTATCTATCTATCTATCTATCTATCTATCTATCTATCTATCTATCTATCTATCTATCTATCTATCTATCTATCTATCTATCTATCTATCTATCTATCTATCTATCTATCTATCTATCTATCTATCTATCTATATTATTGATATAACGTGTATCGGCCAGTCGAGCATGTCGTAAATATCAGTTTGATTTATCACCATGTGACGACACATGTCGTCTGCTGCGCTATCACCGGGCACTTAACCTATCACTCAATCGTGTAACAGCATCTTTCACTTCCCCGACCCGTGGCTCCTGCCTATACCTGGGGGCCACCTGTCCGTCTTTCTTTTTTTCTTTTTTAAACGCCACCACAAACTTTTGTCCAGCAAGTTGTTTTAAAGTTCAAGTTCTCAGACCACTCGTTCACCGCGCTCTGGCCTTTCGCTCACCGAAACACGGAATCCATGTCCACACAGTCACTCTCACACACGCGCATGCACGTGCACCCAAAGACGAAAAAAAAAATAACCGCACAGTTGCACGCGACAAACAATCTTATACACACAGTATATGTATATATTCCACTTAATTGGGACACCGCTTAGTTGGGACAGCCGCTTATTTGGGACAAATCTCAAAGAAACCAAACCAAGAAGCCAATAGTAAATTTGTATTTTTAATTGGGACAGCCGCTTAATTGGGACAAAAAGCCTCGGTCCCGATGTGTCCCAATTAAGCGGAATCGACTGTATATATATATATATATATATATATATATATATATATATATATATATATGTATATTTACACTAACAGCTCCAACGGACTATGTTTATTACTGCCAACTACACCACAACACCTCCTACGTCACAACGGCGGTGAATGACATACATGCTGTACGTGTTATATATGTATGGGTGCGCTGGTCTACGGGAATTCCCTGTCCGTAGCAGTGCCAATATGGTACACACCCAGGAATCTTTGATTTATCTCATACCCCATTTTGGCAAGATATCCGATCAGCGAGGGGTGGTTTCAGGATTTTCAATAAATCAATTTCATCACTTTTTAGTAAAAAAAAAATATATATATTTCCGTTGTTTCATAAATATTGTCCGATTTCCTGCACAAGAATAAAAACGATTTTTTAAAATCTATTTTTAATTTTATTCCCGACATTACAAGTTTCTTCTAGTTCGTTTAGGTTACGTCACCAACAGACTTAAATGGCGACGCATGAACAAAAAAGAAAAATTGTTTGTGTTTGTGACTAACTAATGGGGGGAAACAAACAAAAGTTTAATACAGGTTTTAATTCTACGACTACAAATTAATGTATACATTTCTTTTAATTCTCTCAAACCATCCGTTTTTTTTTTCATGCTTGGAGCACCTTACATTTATAAGACACAACTTTTAATGGTAATATTTCGAAAACATCCCCCGGACTACACCAACTACTTTTGTCTTATCTCTTGGCTGAATTATGACAACAACTGGCCAGCATTAGTTGGACGAGGAAATATATCGTCACGTACATATCAACAGGTTGAACTTTGCGTAATAGTTGGAAACCATCGCCCCACCCACCCACCCACCCTCTTCCCAGTATTTTGCTGTAGCGCATCTTGTATCAAATCACCCAGAGGGCGGGGGGGGGGCGTCATTGTTTACATCCCCCCTCCCCCCCTCCCCCACCCCCTCATGATACTCTTCTTGACAAAATACAAAAAAAAAAAAATATCAGTCAACCGATAAATGTGATACGCCATTGAATTGAAGGAGACTTGTATAGAAGCTGACCCTTAACCCTGTCTGCCCTCCACCCCCCCCCCCCCCCAATTAAACCATAATAATATTACAAACTCCTGACTCGGTCGTTTCGCCCTGGAAATAAAAAAAAATTAAAATAACCGACAGATTGAGGTTGAACATCTCTCCTCCCCCTAACCCCCCCCTCGCCCCAATGTCTGGGTGCTGTATTCCTGCTCCCTGCTCCGTGTTCGACTGTAGACTAAATAGCTTCATCAGCTAAGTCAATATGTGCTTTTTGCCAAGATTCATACCGAATCTTTCAGTTTACATGGAGGCCATGTCTTAGTGCCGCAATAACAAACAAACTGGCAATAAAACTGAAATGCTGTTAGCAAATGAACCCCCCACCCACACACACACAAAAGATGTAACATTATGTTAACAAATAAAACTAGAATGTTGTTAACAAATAAACCCACGCAACAAAGCGAGAATGCTGTTAACAAATAAACCCACGCAATAAAGCGAGAATGTTGTTAAAAATAAACCCACGCAATAAAGCGAGAATGTTGTTAACAAATAAACCCACACAAATAAAGCGAAAATGCTGTTAACAAATAAACCCACGCAATAAAGCGAAAATGTTGTTAAAAATAAACCCACGCAATAAAGTGAGAATGCTGTTAACAAATAAACCCACACAAATAAAGTGAGAATGCTGTTAACAAATAAACCCACGCAATAAAGCGAGAATGTTGTTAAAAATAAACCCACGCAATAAAGCGAGAATGTTGTTAACAAATAAACCCACACAAATAAAGTGAGAATGCTGTTAACAAATAAACCCACACAATAAAGCGAAAATGTTGCCAACAAATAAACCCACACAATCAAGCGAAAATGCTGTTAACAAATAAACCCACGCAATAAAGCGAAAATGTTGTTAAAAATAAACCCACGCAATAAAGTGAGAATGCTGTTAACAAATAAACCCACACAAATAAAGTGAGAATGCTGTTAACAAATAAACCCACACAATAAAGCGAAAATGTTGCTAACAAATAAACCCACACAATCAGGCGAGAATGCTGTTAACAAATAAACCCACGCAATCAAGCGATAATGTTAAAAAATAAACCCACGAAATAACGTGAGAATGTTGTTAACAAATAAACCCACACAAATAAAGTGAGAATGCTGTTAACAAATAAACCCACACAATAAAGCGAGTATGTTATTAAAAAATAAACCCACGCAATAAAGCGAGAATGTTGTTAACAAATAAACCCACACAAATACAGGGAGAATGCTGTTAACAAATAAACCCACACAAATAAAGGGAGAATGCTGTTAACAAATAAACCCACACAAATACAGGGAGAATACTGTTAACAAATAAACTCACACAAATACAGGGAGAATACTGTTAACAAATAAACCAACACAAATACAGGGAGAAAGCTGTTAACAAATAAACCCACACAAATACAGGGAGAATGCTGTTAACAAATAAACCCACACAAATACAGGGAGAATGCTGTTAACAAATAAACCCTGAACATCAGACTTGGTATCGAGTACATCTTGGGAAAATAATTTAATAATCGATCACATTTAAGAGGAAAAAAAAACAATTCTACAATAGTCGCTCAGATAAAACCGTTTTAACGAATTCGGTGAACTATTCAATTTTTAAATATTAAAATAACTTACTTTTACACCAGGGCATAGATATTTCAGAAAGGCTTGGATGGAGTGTGGCATTAAAGGGTTGGGAAACACTGCTGTAGATTTTTTAGAACCGTTGAGCAACAGACATGAAAGTGCTTTTAAATGAATAGCCAGTGGGCTAAATGGATTGGTAAGGATGAAGATTTATAGATAATTACGTAGATAGCCAAAACATGATAGATAGATAGATAGATAGATAGATAGATAGATATGTGTTTAGGAAGATAGATAATTAGGTATAAAGCAATGGATCACAAAATCAATGCCCATCGATAAATAATTAGATAGATTTTATAGATTGGTTCGTAATTTTTCTTCAAAGAATGTATCAGCCATACACCAACAAAAAAAAAATAAGTTAATTTTGAAATTCCTTTTTACTTTCATCAAGACAAAAAAAAAACCCAAGAAGAGCGAGAATAAAAAAAACAAAAAAAAATTTTCTGCACAAATTCCAATGTTGGGGTTAAAATCACATGAGAATTCTAGACACTCCTGGCAATTCCGCGCTCTCTCTCTCTCTCTGGATTGGTTACTGTGGACATCCACTAGAGATACATTCCTCGCGTTCACCCAACTCAACATAAACATTGCTACCTTCTTACTTGAAGATCTCAACTTTCTTCTTCTCTTCTATTGACTGATTGGCTGGGATGGGGGGGGGGGGGATTTATATAGGGCACTGATCTTGACATGATGAATGGATGGGTTTATGAGTTGTTAGAAGATTAATAGATGGGTTGTATCGCGTGTTATATGACTGATAGAAGAGATTATCTTTGGTTGTTATAAAATTAATAGCTGAGTTGTATCAGTGCTAAATCAGATTAATACATTGGTTTGTCTTGTGTAGCTATGCGATTGATACATGGGTTTATCTTGTGTTGTTTCAAGATTGATAGCTGAATTTATCTAGTATTTTTATCAGATTAATATATTGGTTTGTCTTGTGTAGCTATGAGATTGATACATGGGTTTATCTAAGTTATTGCAATATTAACACGTGGGTTTATCATATGCTGTTACAAGACCTAAAGATGTGTTTTTGTGTAGCTATGAGATTAATACATGGGTTTATCTAAGTTAATTGCAATATTAACAAGTGGGTTTATCATATGCTTTACAAGATCTAAAGATGTGTCTGTCTTATGTAGCTATGAGATTGATACAGGGGTTTATCCAAGTTATTGCAGTATTAACACGTGGGTTTATGATATGCTGTTACAAGATCTAAAGATGTGTTCTTGTGTAGCTCTGAGATTGATACATGGGTTTATCTAAGTTATTGCAATATTAACACATGGGTTTATCTTGTTTTTCGAAAACTAAATTGAAATGTTAGTGTTGGGTTTTTATCAAATTATTTCATGGTTTTATCTTATTTCGTTCAAAGATGAATAGACGCGAAGATAAATATATGGCAATTTGAATTAATTTTTGCTGTTTTTTGTTTAGAAGATTGATTGGTCGCTACTTTGTTCAAAACAGATTTTGGAATGAATACTAACTAATAAGTTACGGAAACATTAAGCAGTCATGGAGTATGATGAAGATAATACCAATATAACTTGCGACACAGCAGCAGCGAATAGAGAAAAACTAGAACAGAAAGGGGGAGACAATAAAACAGTCAAGGAAAGATAACCAGTAGAGATTTGTTCAATAGAGTTGTCTTGTAAAACAACAACTACTACTGAATTCAAAACAAGGAAATGTAGGGATGGAACGGATGGAGAGAAGGGGAAAACGAAGGATGGAGGAAGGAAGGAAGTATGTTGATCTGCGCGCATGTGTGTGTTCGTCAGATATATATATATATATATATATATATATATATATATAGATAGATAGATAGATAGATAGGAAGAAATATAGATAAATAGATTGATAGATAGAAAGAGAGATAGATAGATAGATTGATAGAAAGAAAGAAAGAAAGATAGATAGATAGATAGATAGATAGAGATAGATAGATAGATAGATAGAAAGATAGAAAGAAAAATAGATAGATAGATAGATAGTAAGAAATATAGATACATAGATTGATTGATAGATAGATAGATATATATATATATATAGATAGATAGATAGTAAGAAATATAGATAAATAGATTGATTGATTGATTGATATAGATAGATAGATAGATAGATAGAAAAATAGATAGACATATAGATAGATAGATGGATAGATGGAGAGCGATAGAGAGGGAGATAGAGAGAAAGAGAGTTTAAAAGAGAGGAAGCTGGGGAATAGTTTACATGTATTTACAAGTCTGTAGCAATGACTGAGGTCATCCTGACATCGACACTACAGTAAATATAATAACCAAATCATATATAATAATACTCATTTCCAGTGTGCGTTAAATCGAAAGTAAAGAATGAATACGACAGTATTCCAGTTTAAAATACAACCATGAAAAAAATCGGATCTGCCCGAAACCAAAAAAATAACCTAGCACCACCGATCAAGCCGAAGGGGATATAACTCTATGCAAAGGTTTTGCAGGGTACAGCTAGTATATAAATAAAAGTCAAAGTAAGCATAATAATGTCTACCTACCAACCTGCACATCTATCTATCTATCTATCTATCTATCTATCTATCTATCTATCTATCTATCTATCTATCTATCTATCTATCTATCTATCTATCTATCTATCTATCTATCTATCTATCTATCTATCTATCTATCTATCTATCTATCTATCTATCTATCTATCTATCTATCTATCTATCTATCTATCTATCTATCTAATCTAATCTAATCGATCTATCTATCTCTCTCTCTCTCTCTCTCTATATATATATATATATATATATATATATATATATATATATATCTACCTATCTATCTATCTATCTATCTATCTATCTATCTATCTATCTATCTATCTACCTATCTATCTATCAATCTACCTATCTATCTATCTATCTATCTATCTTTGTCTGTCCTATGCATGTTGGTCTGTCTGTCTTCTGTTTGCCAGTCCTCTTGTCTCTTTGTCTGTCTATCCGAGTGTTAACTAAATGCGACATTCAGATTCCGTTAGCAGTCTGCCGCCGTGTGACCACAACCAGGACAGAATCTAGCGCTAAAGTAGGCCAATAATTATCCGACAAAGGAAAACTGCCCAGCGTCCGATAAAAATTTAGTTTTCATATAGTTTCAGAATTGGGCCCCAAAGCAGAAGATTCATTAGAAACCACCTACCCCCCCCTCCACCCGCCCCTTTAAATCTGTCGATTTTCAAACTTTTGAACGGAAAGACAATGTGCCAAAGGGAGATAAAAATATCAAAAAAATATCATTCAGTGAAAGAACGAAATTTCGTTTGGCTTCACTAGAATGATTCAAAAGATCGCAGACCATTTATTTTGGACGCCTTCATCAAAACAAATACATTTACACGTCATTTCTCGATTTACTGCATTAAAAAAAATAGTTTTTCTTTCAAAAAAGAAAAAAAATTGCCCGTAAGAAGTTTTGGATTAGGGTCGATGGGGATTTACTCAGTAAATAAAATATGAATTTGATATTTTTATTATTTTTTTTTTTGTTGTCGATAAATTCGGCAACCAATGTAAAATCATTGTGTGCTGAAAAATAATGGACGAAATGTTCCCATGCAATTTAAAGAGGAAAGCTCATTTGAGAAAAATCTGGTCATGTCTGCAGAAAAAAAGGAAGGGGGGGGCAATTTGGAGAGGCATGGAAATAGCAGGAGTAGACCTAGTGGAGAAAATAGTTGCAATTTGAAACAGTTTATATACAGATAGGAAGAGATGGCAAGAGAGAGAGAGAGGGGGGGGGAGAGAAAGAGATAGATAGATTGATATATATATATATATATATATATATATATATATAGAGAGAGAGAGAGAGAGAGAGAGAGAGAGGGATAGAATAAGTGAGATAGATGGATTAGATTAAATAGATAGATATATAGCTAGATTAGATTAGGTAGATAGATAGATAGATAGATAGATGGATGGATAGATAGATAGATAGATGGATGGATAGATAGATAGATAGATAGATAGATAGATAGATAGATAGATAGATAGATAGATAGATAGATAGATAGATAGATAGATAGATAGATAGATAGATAGGAGAAAAATTGACATTAGTACTTGGATGGCCGAGTGGTGTAGATCGCTCGACTGTCGACGTGAGAGTCCCGAGTTTGAACCTCGGTGAGAACCAAAGGAATTTTTTTCCAGATCATGATGAAAGTTGTTGAAATGTCCACCCAGCCTTAAATGGGTACTTTTCTTTAAGTTGTGGAACTAAAGGCGGCTGGGCGATGTGCTAACCCAACAATCCCTTTACACGCCGAGGTTACAGAAACAGGTGAATTCTACACTTCATCTACCCTTTACAGTTAGGGAAACTTTTCTTAACAGATGGATACTTAGATAAAGTTATCTGTAGACCAGTACCGATTTTTTTTTGGAAGGGGGAGGGGTAAGGGTGGTAAATGGAGAGAGGCCTTCAGGAAGAGCGCCTATGGGGGTGGGGGTGGGGGGGGGGAGGGCGCAAATGAAGCATATAGACAACATTTGCGACTCCAAGTACCAGCGTTTGACACTCACCCCCCACCCCACCCCCCAGGGCCGCCCCGCCCCCTCTCACCCCCACCAATCCACGTACTCAACAGCACTGACAAAGGCCGGCCGACTCAATCGTCCTGTGGTCTGACTCTACAGATGTAGATATGGAATCACAGATTATACATACGTAGACAGATACTAGCACTGCTTTGTAGATGAACCGACCGTACACAAAAAGAGTCAAGCAGATATGACAATATTAATGTTAGATGAATGGAAACTTAAAGATAGATTGAAAAAAAAAAGAATAAACTAATAACTTATCATTAAAGGACTCATTGAAAAAAAAAACAAATTAATATTACAAATAAACAAAAAAAAAAGCCAAATTAATATTACAAATAAATAAAAAAAATGCCAAATTAATATTACAAATAAACAAAAAAAAGCCAAATTAATATTACAAATAAACAAAAAAAAAAGCCAAATTAATATTACAAATAAACAAAAAAAAGCCAAATTAATATTACAAATAAATAAAAAAATGCCAAATTAATATTACAAATAAACAAAAAAAACCAAATTAATATTACAAATAAATAAAAAAAAACCAAATTAATATTACAAATAAAAAAAACAAACAACTTTATGATAAATGTTGACTTCCCCAATACCCCCCCCCCCATTCCTCCCCTCCCCCGGGTTCAACAGTCTACCAGCTGGTTTCAGGCGACTGGTGATGACGTCACAACGCCGGATCGGGGTGGAGACGGGCTGTAAGCAGGGGGAAATCAAATAATTGTTTTTACAACTATATAAACAACGTTTTCCAACTTGGCATCTCCCCCTTGTACACCTCCTCGTACCTGGATATTACGCAAGGGGTTTTTCGCTCCTAAAGTAGCCGCAGGAAATTGGTTTATCTGGGTTTATCTTGGTTGAGCACGGTTGTTCGTTCATGAGGATTTTGTCTGAATTTTTTTTTATTTTTATTATTAAATTATTTTTCAGGCGAATGCCTGGTACATTCAAAAAGCATAGTTTTTTTTTTCATGCATTTGTTTTTAAATTCATATAATTTTTTTTTGTTCGAATTCCATCAAAACCAAAAAACGTTCAGTACATGAACACCAACCACCTACCATTATCTGTTAAACAATTAAAGAAACATTTTGCATCAGAAAACCATCCTTTATTATCTATCGAACAAACTAAACCAACAACCCGCCATTCTGTATAAACCAAAACACCCAGCTACCATTATGTAGTGAACAATCGACTACCCACCATTCTACACTGTACCAGCTACTACTAACCATCCTGTACTGTACCAGCTACCGCCCACCATCATGTAATGTACCAGCTGCCGCCCACCATTATGTACCGTACCACCAACCAACCAACCCTCATGAATCAGTTCCACTTGAGCAGCCCACATATTTCCTGCCTGATTATCTACAGAGGGACAGCTCATCAATATTCAACGGTCTGGAATGCAGGAACAGCCCCAGACCATCATATGTGTTACGTCAGGTGTACACTAATCAATGTTGATCTTCTTTATTCCAGGAATAACTCCGACCGCCCCCCCCACCCCCGGGTACACTACGCGGGTACCACGTGATGTAACGCTGACATATCTCCAGGGGAAACGCTGTGCTTTCTGTTCCAATAATAATAATAAGGAGAAGATATAGAGATGACCCTCCCCTCCCCAAACTGTTGATAGCCAGAGGCGTTCTAATGGACAGGAACATAGGCAGACGTCTACGGCGCCCGCCCCCCCCCACCCGGGCTGCAAAATCGCCCCCCCCCCCTTTTCAAAAACTACTAGATTTGATAAGAGACAGCCCCCGGTAGATACGTTAACGGACAGAAATACGTCATCTCAATACTGTGACACAAAAAGCCGTTTCAACATAAAGATGTAGATATTTAATTTAATAGAAAGTTTGAAATGATCATCATCCCCCCCCCTTCACTGGCTAATGGTGGCAAGAAAGAAATAATTTAAAAAAAAATAAACAAAAAAAAAAAAAAAAAAAAAAAAGTAAAGATTCAGATACAAAATATTAGAAAAGATACAGAGGAATATTAAACCTATCTTAAATAGATCACAGAGAGACTCGTGTACTGGTTTATAGTGTTAGCAGCTACTTGTGATTTATTGCCACATCTCTCATAGAATATTGATCTTAGTATTTATCGTGTGTGTTGAATTATAGAATTATACATGTGATTTATTGATTCATCTTCTCAAGTGTTTATATTGGATTATCATATTCTCATCTGTAAATATCATGCATTAAAAAGTTCAGTCAATTCTTTTACAATACAAGGAGTTGTGTCGTCTGATTTAATTAGAGAACAAGTGGGATACGACACAATGCTATATGATTTTCGAATGGGAGGGGGGCGCATAAAAAGGCATTGTGCCCCGGGCGCGAGTTAAGGTCGCTACGCCACTGCTTTGTTCTAAATAAAACATTCAACGGGGATTTCCGAAAATTATGAGTTTGGTTTTTTTTCTCTGATATAAAAGTGAATCGTTCAGGTCACTCAGTTGGTAACATCAATATAGTATTTGTTGGTGGCTCTATATCAATATAGTAATTGTTGGTGGCTCTATATCAATATAGTAATTGTTGGTGGCTCTATATCAATATAGTAATTGTTGGTGGCTCTATATCAATATAGTAATTGTTGGTGGCTCTATATCAATATAGTAATTGTTGGTGGCTCTATATCAATATAGTAATTGTTGGTGGCTCTATATCAATATAGTAATTGTTGGTGACTCTACATCAATATAGTAATTGTTGGTGGCTCTATGGACTGGCTGAGCTAAAAGATTCAGTTTTTTTTCCTTTTTCAAAAATATGTACACCGCTTTATAAGCCAAACGATTCATTTGTTTCATAAACACCGTCTGAGTTACTTACATGGGGGGGGGGGGAAGGGGGGGCTAGGATTTTGTATGTCACGCAAACCATGGATATGTAAGACGTCGTAAACATTGCCATTTAAAAAAAAATGTTTAAAAAAATCAGAGAGCTAAAAATCGATTAAATGTTTCATCCATTTCTGGCTCCCACACTTTTTTTTGTTATTTAGTCAGTCCACTTTACATAAATATTTGTATGATCGAAGCTATTTTTAGAAAAAAAAAATCTCGTGTCAAAAGCAATTATCTTGTTTTTTTGTTTTGTTTGTTTAGTTGATGTAAACCAATAGATGGTGTTCACGGTTTGATAAAGAAAGACTTAAAAAAAAATCTGTTTTATACTGTCTTATAATTAATATTGTTAATAGAATTGCACTTGTTTTTATTGGTAAAGTTTATATAGAATATTAAAAAATAGAGTGCCAGATAAAAAAAAAATTAAAAACTCAGGACATTTATGAAAAAAAAATGCTAAATCTGAGCAGCCATAATCTATTTTCACTTATTTCATTTTTATATAGCAATTGTTAAAAAAAAGTGGTTAGATTAGGACTCAACAAGAGTTGAATCAATTGACACGGCATTTAAAAAAAAAAAACATGTAGTTTGCTGTCAACGAGAGTACTACACAAGTGTTTTAAAATAGTGTACTGTCATCGAGAGTACTACACAAGTGTTTTAAAATAGTGTACTGTCATCGAGAGTACTACACAAGTGTTTTAAAATAGTGTACTGTCATCGAGAGTACTACACAAGTGTTTTAAAATAGTGTACTGTCATCGAGAGTACTACACAAGTGTTTTAAAATAGTGTACTTCATCAAGAGTACTACACAAGTGTTCAAAATTTCGAATCGACTGGACTTAGAGAAGGTAATGAAATTGATTTCTTATTTCCCATAAAAACCGTCTGCCGCCACAGAGCGGGTGGGGAAGGTGGGCTAGGGCATTTTTCTTGAAAAAATTAGCGCATTTAATTGTGACCAAAAACCAAAAAAAACGATGTATATATTTTATTTTAAAAAATGTCCAGAATCCATCCCTTTCTATTTGGCAGGGTACCCGAAAATTTAATTAATTAACGGCCATGTATCAATAACCAAAAATAAAAAAGAAGCCTTCCAAATTTTCATTAAATAAATGTTCGAATTTCAAAAGCTAATTAACTAATTAGCCCTTTTCCGGGATTCGCTTTAATCTTTCATGAAATCCAACAGATGAATCAAATTTAGTTAGAAATCACTCTTAGTGTTTAGGTTTTGACAGAGCAGACGATAGAAAAATACAGTAGTAATTAAATATATATATATATATATATATATATAAATATATATATATATATATATAACTCTAAGGGGAAATAACTATCAGATTTCTGCAAATAAACAAACAGCTTGAAAAATGTCAATTTAAATGTATTGAATTTAAACCAAAATGTTTTGACTGCGTGTTACATGGAAGGTAGCTTTTTTTTGTTTAAAAGAAAAATAAAGCTAAACAAACATAAAAAAACAAAGTTTACATTTAGAGGGAAGTAAATATGATCGGGCGTCTTATTTATTGTTATTTCCGACCAGCCTTGGTGTTCTCTAACTCGGCGGTTCTCAAAAACGTAATCAGCGGGGAAAACGAGTGACTCGCGAAAGCACTGCAAACGTTTCGCGGAAAACAAAATGAAACACATTGTATAAATAAAAGCGGTGTGGGTTCTGCGTTAAATCGAAAGTAAAGAATTAATACAACAGTATTCCAGTTTAAAATATAATAATGAAAAAATCGGATCTGCCCGAAAACAAAAAAAAACATAGCCTACCGATCAGGCCTAAATGGATTTAACTCTATGCAAAGGTTTTGCAGGGTACAGCTAGTATATATATATATATATATATATATATATATATATATATATATATATATATATATAGTATATATATATATATATATCACATATATATCAAAAATAGGTATCAAAGTGCCATGAAGAAGATGCATTTTGAGTGCCCCGTGTAAAATAAATGTAAATATGACATGTGTGCGTGGGGAGGGGGGGTCGTTCTTATAAATCCTATATACTGTAGCAATATAATGGACCTGTAGGTACAATGGGATGGAGCATCAATGTGGCTGTGCACTCGACATGCCTACAGCTCCCTGGGTGGGAAAGCTCCGGTCGGGTTTGGGCAATGTCTCTTACTTAGCCCATCGAATATTCGCTTGACATTTTTTTTTGGCAGAAAGGTAAGGAGAAGAGCGAACAATGCGGCAAACGTTTTGACTCGCGGGCCGCGTTGGGTGAGGCGGGCAGGGCCAGATGAATGGAGCGTCGACTTAAACTAATATAATTAGACTAACTGCACCCTTCAAAACCTTTGCATCGAGTTATATCCCCCTTAGGCTTGATCGGTAGTCTGGGTTATTTTTGGGTTTCGGGCAGATCCAATTTTTTTCATGATTGTATTTTAAACTGGAATACTGTTGTATTAATTCTTTACTTTCGATTTAACGCAGAACCCAAATCGCTATTATTTATATTATGTAAACGTCATAACGTTAAAAAAAAAAAGATGGGTGCCGTGCTCTGAAGACGAGTGGCGGTCCGCGGGCTGGATTAAACTATCTAGCGGGACGAGTTGGCCTGAGGGCCATAGTTCTCCCCCCCCCACCCACCATGGTTGTTTTACCTACACGGTCCTATAGAACGACCGTGGCTGCAAACTCATTCGAATAATTTTATAAATCATCATTACAGAAAAGTATAAACGTGGGTGTCCCCATCTGAAATATAAATTTATGTATCATCGACAATTAGTTCAGCATATATTGCTTATCACCCACGCTTTTTTTTTAAAATTAACTTAAAAGTGATGCCGATTTATATACATATGTATATGGTGAAATGAGTTGATTGTTTTTTTAATCAATTAAAAAAAAAATGAAACGCCAGTGGACATATGACATTAGGACGGACTTAAGTTATTGTCCACTCAGTCACGTGACCAGTTAAGCTTTAGGGTTGACCTTCAACCAAACCCTCCTAACGTCATTCTTGGGGGAGGGGGGCGGGGGGAGTGACGGGAGGGTCCTTGGCAAAGGTACACTTGGGGCCCAACGCAATGTATATTTGAGGACCTTATGCCTATTTCGTTGAAAGGCTCCTAAGCCAAAATACCTTTCAAGGCCGTCGCTTGCATATCTCGAGCCCCGTTATAAAATTTTCCGTAACATAAAAAAAGTTTTTCATTTTAACCCGGACTGCTTGACAAATGGAAAGATCGCCCCTTCCTTGTGTCGGGCCTGAATGCTATCAGTTAAGGCCTGCCTCGCTCATAACATCTCATTTAAAACTAGTAAACATCTATTTTTAGAAACGCAGAGACTCCGGCACCAGCCAAAACCATTATATTAGGGTAAAAGGAACATGGCATACATAAATTTTATTTTTTTTTCAGAATTTTTTTTTTCAGGATTAGGGTTAGGGATAGGGTTAGGGTGAGGTTGTGGAGCAATATTATCTATGGCTGGTACCCGAAGTAAAAAAAGTACGGGTTCGGTCGGATCGAACCGTAGCCACTGCCTTTTAGAAACAAGATGGCTTCTTAAAACAATGAGAAGGTTAGATTTAAAATGATCATTTTATTTGGGTCTTAGCAAAATAAATGTCCAGGCAGCCCCCCCCCCCCACCCCCATAGAAGTTGAGGGAGGGAAGAGCTAAGCAGGCGCCTAGTTTGCATAATCATAGGAGCGGCTTCGCCTTCGTCACACACAAAGAACTAACATTTTACCAAACTTAAAAAAGATGTTAACATTGACAATAAGTACGATTTTCATTACAGATAAAAAAAAAATAGTGTTGAACTAAAGCTTCGTTTATAATTTAGATGAATAAGTCGTTGTGTTGTTTACGTCATCAACGTTATGTTTGGCGAAGCTTTATTTGCGGCCTGGCATGTTTTATTTATAACTCAATGTGGCTTGCACTCTAGTGGCGTAGTTGTCAGGTTAGATAACTCTATCATTAAATTTAAAACTCTTTCTTCACGCTAGTTTTTAATCTCCAACCCAAAAAAAAAACAACTTAATGTTACATCAGAGATTCTCTTTGAGTTTGAGAGTAGATTTACTGGATTAAATAAACATCGCGTTTGAGTACTCCCCCCCCCCTTTTCAAACCCATAGCAGTGCGCGAGTTTTATGGCGATTGACCAGGCCCAGGCTACAGCCAGCTAATCTTGGACCCCTTTCAGTCTCCCCTCCCGATCATACACACCACATTGGCCAAGTCATTTTATATCAGACTACAGTACGTAATTAAGTCCATGCGACCCCTTTTCATTTCTTTGGCTTGCCCCCCTTCCCCGAGAGATGGCCCAAGAGTGACATATGCTGGGCCCGCGACCCGTAAGTATACGGCCATATGTCAATGTTGGCCAAATGTGTCTCTTAGAACCGCAAGTCACAATTTTAGTCAGCTTCGCGCGTCTCCCAATGAGACAGATTTTCTTTCCTCACTCGTGTTCACTTAATCCTGTTAAATTGGCTACAATGTGTGCGACATATATATATATATATATATATATATATATATATATATATATATATATATATATATAAACAACGACCGAAATACGGATCTACTTGATCTCATGTATGTCCACCCCTGCTATCAGAGGCGTACCTAGGGTGGGGGGAGGGGTCCTAATTCGAAATCCCTCCGGGCCCCAGCGTGAGGGGGCCCCCATTTTTTTTACATTAAATATTAAGTACATTATCCCATGTCATGGTGTCGAATGCCAAAAATACTGGGGCCCCCAAAGAGGCCAAGCCCCCACCCCGGCCCCCAAATCCCTAGGTTCGGCACCGCCTTCTATAATTAAATCGCGCCAAATCACTCAAGTCGTGAGCCGGTCACGGACTCTTTGGTCCCCAACCCGCATGAGCCTCCATTTTTAAGGTTCAGATATTAAGACCGAATATATATGAAATATGTGTGTGTGTGTGCGTTATAGTTATTAGGTAAATGTTATAAGTATCATATATAATAATACTCATTTCCAGTGTGCGTTAAATCGAAAGTAAAGAATTAATACAACAGTATTCCAGTTTAAAATACAACCATGAAGAAAATCGGATCTGCCCGAAACCAAAAATAACCTAGCCTACCGATCAAGCCTAAGGGGATATAACTCTATGCAAAGGTTTTGCAGGGTACAGCTAGTAATATATATTTAAGATGCCACAAAAAAGTTTTCAAAATACCTGCACGGATAGATTAGCCTCTCCAGACAGACGGGTGAGAAGAGCGAGCACAGAAAGACTTTGGCATCGGGGTGGCAGTTGATGTTCACCAGCGGCACCCAGGACACGGCCTGCTGGGTCACCTCGTTCAGGGAGTCGTGGTCCAGGATGTTGGGCAGCAGCATGCGGCTGTAGCCGATGTCCTGGCAGAGGGTCAGGTTGCTGGGGATGTCCACGCACTTGGACTGCAGGCTTCGGCCGCTAACCTTGCCCCACTCGTTCTGGTTCCAGTCGCTGAGGTACTCCCCGGCGTTCCCGTTGCCGTTGTAGTTGTAGTAGTAGCTGAAGCTGTCGTCGGCTGTGCCGCCGCCGCCGTACTGCTGAGCCCTGGCCGAGACGAGGTCCAGGAGCGGAGACGATGCCAGCGACAGGAGGAGGAGGATGTAGAGCTTAGGGTCTGGAAGATTATAGCTGATGGGCAGGGGTCCACCTGAAGACGACATTGCTGGCGTAAAAACAACAACAACAATAACAGGAAAACAAAAACGTGAACTCGAATATGAACAATGCCAATGACGTTGTCGTCACGGGATCAACACGTTGTACGCAAGCTTAATCCAATGGCACGTCATATCCGCCCGATGATACCATCCACTGTCACGTGCTGAAAGACTTCATCGCGAGAGAATTTAAAGATGTTGTTTATATATCAATTCTTTTTTTATCCTTTTTCTCCCCCTTTCTTCTTTATATCTCGGAGAAAATAAAATTAATGAAGTCAAACCTGCAATGCATTAAAAAAGATCTTCAGTTTCCAGGTTCCTTTAGCTTAGGTATTTTATCTCGATGGAATGTAGATCCCCGCTAGTGCTCAGGTTTGCGGTGCAGTTTTGCCTTTATCCAAACAGTCCATCCGAGGCGGTTACAGGACTCGATGAGCAATAAATGCAAGAAGTAAAATATGTCTAAATATATATATATATAGAATGATATAAATATATATATATATAAATGGGATCGACCAAAAGCGTTGCCTCATGAAGTCACTCAGACAATCATTAACTGGCCTCCGCGCTCGTCTATTCTTACCTGGCCAGGTAGGTAGAATTGACTGCCTCTCTCAATGTGTGTGTGTGTGTGAACGCGCGGTGGGCGTTACAGACAGGTGCCTTGTTGGTTGCGTCCCTGCTACCACATCAAGCAGTTTGGTTGTCTCCCCTTACGCCAAATCCTCCAGGAGATTTTTTTTTAAATAACTGATATCTTGGTATCTGGGATTGGAATTTAAAAAAAATGCAAATGTCAAGAAACCTTTAAGGATGAAAATGCGCGTGGTTCAATGGAATAAATTAACATGCTCTTTACTCACATACATACCAAAACATTAGCGTTATCGGGTTATCAAATTAAACCATCGTACAACTGATAAGCAATTATATAATTAAACAAATTATCTTACACAACCTAGCACATTTTATTTTTAAAAATTTCTTTATTTGAACTATGTATCGAACTTATAAAGTCTTGAAAGGTATTTTTTTTTCGGGGCTTGATGCACGAGCTTATGACACTTGACCTATTTTCACGGCATAGTACATAGTAAAGTTCCCTTAGCCCAAACGGGCCATCGGGGCAAATGAAGTGTAGAATTCTTCTGTTTCGATAACCTCGGCATATGAAGGGTTTGTGTGGTTAGCACAACGCCCAGCCGCCTTTACTTCCCCAACTTTAGTCAGGTACCCATTTAAAGCTGGGTGGACTTTAAGGCGACTTTGCACCAAATTTCACCTGGAAAAATTCCATGGGCATCACCTAGGATCGAACCCAGGACTCCCAGGTTGACGGTCGAGTTTCCACACCACTCGGCCTTCTTTACTTTCTTTTTTAATCGAATTTATAAATTCTTGAAAGGTATTTTTTTTTGGGGGGCTTGATGCACGAGCTAATGACACTTGCCCTATTTTCACGGCATAGTACATGTGTTGGCTAAAATGCTGTCGTACAAATAGCAGTCACATTATCCCGGCACTGGTTACACACCAACTAGCTCATTATTAGCTTTTAAATAAAGAAAAAGACAAAAAAGCAACAACAAAAATCTGATTCGAAGAGAGCAGGGACCATTTCATACTTTTTTTAAGAACCGTTATATTTCTGATGGAAATATTTTGAACCGATTCTAATTTGTATCTTTGCAGAAGTGGGCCCACTGTGTACAGCGACACCTGGTGTGTATTATTTCATAAACATTTGTCTGGACTTAGCATCAAAGAATATACGCCATAAAGAGTAAAAAAAAATTTTTTTTATTCATACACAAAAGTCTATGCTGGTAATTCTTATATTATGTTGACATAACTCTTCCAATCTTATCAGTTTATTACCTCCCTACCCCTTCACCCCCCTCCTTGTTCCTACATTATACAGGTACCCATCATAAAATGAATTCTATCGTTCGGCCATGAACTTGTAATGGCGAGGAAATATTTGTGCGCATCGGCGGCGGAACGAAATATTTTAAGGGGGGGGCAAGCCAAAATTCAAGGGGGGGGGGGCGCCGCCCCCCCTTGAAAATTTAAGGAGGGGCAAGACAAAATATGACCGAAAGACAAATTATACTCCACTTAATTCTATAATAGAATATAGTAATTCTGTAGCAAGTATTTAATCGATATTATTAAAACATAACATATTAAAAAAGATAAAAATGAACATTGAGCACTTCTGTCGTCAACTGATTCGTAATGTCAGTTTGTTTGCAAATTTAATAGTGAAATTAGATCAGAAAATTACTGATAATTATCATGAATGATGATGAATATGAAACCGGAAACGGGAAACTCAATAAACAAAACGTAATTTATGAAAAGATAATAAATAATTGTATTTTCTTTAAAATTTACATTTGCCGTCATTCGGTAGATGGCAATACTTCTCTATACTTATAAGACGCATTTGCTATCTGTCTGTCTGTTCCCTTAAAACTCAAGATCCAGACAACCAAATAACGTGAAATTTGATACACGCAGTGGCGCAACCGGGGGGGGCAGGGGGGGCTTGAGCCACCCCCCAGGCCAAATCATCAATACATAATTTGCGTTATAAAGTTACAAAAAAGACTGTCAAACTGTCTTTTTTTCAATATGTAAGCCCCCCCCCCCCAGCATTTTTTGCTGGTTGCGCCACTGGGTACACGTACACAAAATTACATGGGGAATGTTCTTAAACAGGTTTCGTTTCATCTCAATGGGTACTTTAATTGTAATTAATTATTTTGGATATCAAAGACATGAAAATTGGTAAACTTTTATCCCGATTGGAGGTTTTACGAGCTTCTCTCCCACATAGCTAACTTACTATAAATATGATCGGTACGGGGAACCAATATCACATTACTTACTACATTATTACATTCCATTCCTTCATCCATAGGAATTGTCATCTTTTGATACAGTCATGCCTAAGAGAGAGAGAGAGGAGAGAGGGAGGAAGAGGGAGGGGGAGGGAGGGAGGGGATGGAGAGGGGGAGGGAGGGAGGGAGAGAGGGTGGGAGGGAGGGAAAGAGAGAGAGGGAGGGAGGGGAGAGAGCGGGAGGAGAGAGAGGGAGGGAAAGAGGGAGGGAGGGGAGGGAGAGAGAGAGAGGAACTGCCAAAAATGTTTTGTATCACATTGCTTAAAGATAAATGTACCCTTTTATTGCAATTTGCATGCCCTTTTTTACGCGTCTTATTTTAAATCTTAATTAAACGTCAAATTACGCTTCTTAAATAAACAGAAAACATTATTTTAAACCCGGGCAAAGCCGGGTACTTGCAACTAATTTTAAAATATGCCACAACAACTCTCAATAATGTGATTACTGTAAAATGTCAATTAATTATAATTTCTTTCAAATATTAAATTTAAGAAATAAATCAAATGAATTATGAAAATGAAAATGATACATATAAACTAAAATGAATTACATAGTTAAAAAAGTTAAAATTTTAGGGGAGGCAGACTGGAAATTCAAGGGGGGGCGCCGCCCCCCCTTAAAAGTTTTAGGGGGGTCCGCTGCCCCCCCCTGCGCCCCCTGCTCCGCCGCCAGTGTTTGTGCGCATGCAAGTTTTTGTGTGGACTGTCTTACAGCCAGACACAATGAATCCGAGCAGCAAGAATTGGATTCAAAAAGCAAAAAAAAAAAAAAAAATTAATGGCAGAGTTAATCCACTGTATTAATCTACATGAAATATAATTCTTTTAAGTCATTTCCAGTTGACAAAATTTGTCAATTATTTCGTTATTATTGCAAGGTTTTGTTTATTTTTTAATTACGAATTCCTGCATTTTTGTTTATTTATTAAATTTTACAAAATTATTGATAACTAAATTTATTTTTTACATTGTTCAAAAAAAAAACCTTCACAAAAAATGTTTTACATTTTCAAAAACCTTCATAAAATGTGTATTGTATCATTATATGTTAGTATTACATGTTGACGTCAGGGTGATATTTATATATTGACATACCCCGTCGCTCGTGGGAGGGGAGGTGACATGTACAGCACACCCCCCCCCCCGTACCAATGTATCATTTGCAATTTTTTTTAGCTGTTGTTCAGCACATATTTCTTCTTTGGGGTAGGGCCCCCGAAAGGGAAAACAGCCCGTACACATGTAAGGGGGCCCATAAACTGGTAGGAGGGGTGTCTCTATTGAATTTTAATTTATTTTTCTGCAACACAGCTTGTCCCTGTTTTTTTGGTGTTTTTCAAGAGACTAAAACTGTATTACGTCGGCCCTGCGCCCCGGGGGGGGGCTCATAATAGATGCGGACCTGTCTTGGGCTAATAATGTCAGAGGCCCTGACCGGGGTTAAGACATTTCTTCTGACGGTAGAGCGATCAATTAATTCCTTGCAACATGAAATGCTAGATTGCGAAATGCCTCACGCCAGAAAAATTTATAATGAATTGCGGATAACATTGTTGACACAACAGTTTCATTTCTCGAAATTTGTCTTTTTTTCTTAAAACTGAACGCTTCCAAATAATGATGCATTTGTTGCTTGTTGAAGACTTAATGTCTCATTTCTAAACAACATCTATCTTCTACACATTTCGCTCAATATTATACTCACAAATCTATCAATCTATCTATCTATCTATCTATCTATCTATCTATCTATCTATCTATCTATCTATCTATCTATCTATCTATCTATCTATCTATCTATCTATCTATCTATCTATCTATCTATCTATCTATCTATCTATCTATCTATCTATATATATATCTATATATCTATCTGTCTTTCTATCTATCTAATCTATCTATCTAGGTATCTATCTATCTATCTATATGCCAGTCAACCAAATTAGCGAAGTAAACATAGCGTATTAATGAACGTGGCTCCTCGAGCCAAGACACAGAAATGAGTGCATTATATTGTAAAAAAATAAAAACTGCTATTAACTGACGCAGAAAAGATTTAATAAAAGTTCAAACAATTTTAATTTAAAAAAAAGGTGTGCGTATATCTATACAATTTCTGAGTCCATCCCTGTCTATTGTATAGAGTAGCCCAACATCTCTATTCTACCTATAACGACATCTCTGGCCTAAACAAACATCCATGTCACACTCGCCTCAATGAGAGTTTATTTACCTTTGAAACAAGAATAAGAGAACACAAAAAAAAAATGAATAATGTTCGACCCAACACGTTCGTCATGCTGTTTGCTGTCTGTCAATGTTGAGCCAATCTTGCATGTCAAGTCAACCTGTATTATTCTGTTTGTGTGCGCGCGTGTGTTTCGGTGTCTGCGTTGCCTATGGGAGATTGTTTTTCGGTTCCCTGTTCCCGGAATAAATACCGGGGCGGTAACTCAGACAGACCAGTGAATAAAAATATTTTGGTCGCTTCAGTTAATTCCCCTGGTTAGGGCCCCATTACCAGTATGTAAATTTACAGGTCACTGACCACTATATCCAAGGACCCATTACCAGTATGTAAATTACATTGCCACTGACCACTATATTTAAACTAAATGATAAGTAAAAGCAAAAAAAAAATTGTAAAAAAAAAAAAAAATCATTATACAACACGGTTAGATTTAAGTGTAATTTTTACGGTAATTTCGTAAAAGGGTGTGTGTGTGTGTGGGGGGGGGTATACATATATTGCTTTCCCCAAAAGAGTTGGATGTTTATTTCATAAATTTTATAAACCACCAATTGAACGGTTGATTTTTTTTTTTTTGTTTTTTTTGCGATGCTCTTCTTTCATCCTTACCATTTCCCGATGGAGCATCGGTCATGGAGGCACCACGGGAGACATGTGCAGATGACTGGTACTCGCCAGATGGGAGTCGAACCCGTAAAAACCCACATCATGAAAGTCATGCTGCAGCATGAGCATACGGGCTAGCTACCAAAGTGCCACCCATCACTACCCCGGGGCAAAGCTCGCAGCGCGGAGGTGGGGGGGGGGGGAAGAGCGAGCCAGGAGACGACCCCCCCCCGCTCTCACCCCCTCGCCACCAATCAATTATGGGAGGGTGCCTACGTTGTCAGCGACGCCACTGGTGTAAATAATGAATCGAATATGTCATTAATTCAATCTTCGATACGATACAGTGCCGAACCGAGGGATTTGGGGGGGGGCTTTCCTCTTTGGGGGCCCCTGCATTTTGACATTCGATACCATGAATGAGATAATGTGCTTCATACTTAATGTAAAAAAAAACACTTTGGGGGCCCCTGCATTTTGACATTCGATACCATGAATGAGATAATGTGCTTCATACTTAATGTAAAAAAAAACACTTTGGGGGCCCCTGCATTTTGACATTCGATACCATGAATGAGATAATGTGCTTCATACTTAATGTAAAAAAAACACTTTGGGGGCCCCTGCATTTTGACATTCGATACCATGAATGAGATAATGTGCTTCATACTTAATGTAAAAAAACACTTTGGGGGCCCCTGCATTTTGACATTCGATACCATGAATGAGATAATGTGCTTCATACTTAATGTAAAAAAAACACTTTGGGGGCCCCTGCATTTTGACATTCGATACCATGAATGAGATAATGTGCTTCATACTTAATGTAAAAAAACACTTTGGGGGCCCCTGCATTTTGACATTCGATACCATGAATGAGATAATGTGCTTCATACTTAATGTAAAAAAAACACTTTGGGGGCCCCTGCATTTTGACATTCGATACCATGAATGAGATAATGTGCTTCATACTTAATGTAAAAAAAACACTTTGGGGGCCCTTGCATTTTGACATTCGATACCATGAATGAGATAATGTGCTTCATACTTAATGTAAAAAAACACTTTGGGGGCCCCCTCAAGCTGGGGCCCGGGGAACTTTTGAATTTGGACCTCCCCTCCCCCCACCCTAGGTACGCCAATGTCTTTTTGTTCACGATCCTTTCCTACCACGGACACGCGGGTCTGGATCAACCATTGGGCTAATAGGGCTGAAGCCTGGGGGGGGGGGGAGGGAGAAAAAAATCGGCCCTGATTTCATCAAATTACAAAAAAACTGTCAGAGATTTATCACCGCTGACTTCGTATATGAACAGGGCAGTCAATCTGAATAACGGGCAACTGTGGCTTAGGGGGAGAGAGAGTACTGCGGGCGAAATAGAAAAAAAGGGGCGCCAAAAATACACAGCGCAGTTCAATGTAGTTGAGATTGGGAAGAGGGCTCCAAATAATTATGCCAGCTATACGGCTCTGACAGGCATAGCATGTAGAATATGGATGGACTTATTTAATAGATTTCATGGGTGCTCTGTCTTCTCCCCCTTCCCCCTACCCGCCCTTTTCGATAACAAGCCTTAAGGCCTTTATCCGGCCCTGTCGACATAGATCAGATCAGTTGTTTTTTTTAATGTCTGTAATGAGTAGGAGGACAAATAAAATACAAGAAAATAAACAAATTAAAAAGTTCAACTGGCTGAAAACAGTCAAGAGAAACTTTGCAACGCATGTGGACACATTTTTATACATTTTTATTTCTTTTTATATAAAACTAAATCTCTTAATCCGAAAAAATATTATTAAAAAAAAATATTTTGGTCAGAAAATTCTCTTCCTCCAAACAAGGCGATGTAGGAATATTTATCTAGTTTTTTTTTATTTTTTCTCTGTGGGTTTTGCTGAAAGGGAGAAGGTGGGAGTAGATTAAGAAAAAACTAACTGGGATTCGCCAAAATCTAACATGGCCATCGAAGTTATTTTTGTTTAACTTTCTCTCTAGCTAACCTGGCACAGTCTGGTTATGATTATTTGAACGCAGACGCCTCCAGTAAAAAAAAAACAAACAAAAATAATTTTACTTAGACCAAATTCGGCGGCTGCTAAATGCGGACAAACCGTAAAAAGAAACTACAAAAAAAAAAATAGAACAGCGCATGTCTCATGTACCCCGAGCGTGCTGCTGGCCGATGGTTTATTTTAAAGGTAATCTGTGTACATTTACCATGGGGCTAATTTGACATGTACATCGGGGAACTTCAAGATGTCAAACTTAGCAGGCAAGAGTTGAGTACTTGTTAACACTCAAAGTACCGGACTGGCTCGTTTCATGTTTTTTTTTCCCTTACTATTTCTGTTAGCCCTTTCCGTCTATAGAGTGAATATATATATATGTGTATATGTGTGTATAATCTATTTTAAAATAGGCTTTTTTATATAAAAAATGCACTAAAAAGAAACTGATAGTACCTTACATGGGCGTATTCATGTCATATAAGAGGGGGGCATTTGCTCCCCCCCCCCCTTACATTTAAAAAAAATGTCATAAAGTTGTTATTTGCCCCCCCCCCCCGGAAAAATTCATAGCGACGCCCATGGTACCTTATATATCACACAACTATTTAAATGAGTTACCAGTACTTAAAAAGGCAAAAAGCGTGGATGTCGATTTAGATCTCTATAATAATGACTCATTTATTTTGCTATTTACGAACTAACATGGAAGATATATTAACTCCCAGTATATTCTAGTCACTTTAGGTTTATGAGGAATATCGTTAGTTGGGAGGGGGGGGGTTACTGTGAATAAAAGTTTGGTTGTGTTACAAATTAAATTATAACAACAACTCGTTTACGTTTAGGACCAACATTTCCAATCGCCGCCATATATATATATATATATATATATATATATATATATATATATATATATATATACAGTGGATTCCACTTAATTGGGACACCGCTTAGTTGGGACAAATCTCAAAGAAACCAAACCAAGAAGCCAATAGTAAATCTGTATCTTTAAATGGGACAGCCGCTTAATTGGGACAAAAAGCCCCGGTCCCGATGTGTCCCAATTAAGCGGAATCGACTGTATATATATATATAATCTCCAAAGATCTATTGTGGTGCTTTACTTGATCATTGATTAACGAACATCTCCTAATACTTAATCAGCAAGTTCTCTGAAAAGAAGATAATTTATTTATTTGTTTTTTTTTTTTAAAGGTTGGGTCGACATTTTTTATCAGCCAGTCTTTTCATTCAGTTTTTAATATTGTATTCATTTAAATGGACGAAACTGTTTCAGAACTCATTAATTTTTAATTTAGTTTTTACTAACCACCAAAATATGTCGGAAATGCTTCCTTTGAATACAGCAGCTACTGCCAATCAGTGCCGTGGCGAGCTTAACTCGCGCCCGGGGCACAATACCTTTTATATACCTTTTTAGCGTCCCCCCCCGCATTCGAAAACCATATTATATTATATGTAACATATACCTCTTTGTGCGTAGCGCCCGGGGCATGATGCCCCCCTCATGCCCACCCCTCGCTACGCCTCTGCTGCCAATCAAAATGTTGGAGACCGGGGGATATTTGCATTTTTTTGGCGGCCCGTCAAAGTCGTCTGAACATAAGCCTTGGGACACCCAGGCACACCAGCGTGTTGTGTCCCCCCAAAAAAAATAACGACTTATGATAATGAAATAAAGAGGTTAATCAGAATGGGCCCCCCGCATCCTCATCATAGTGCTCGCCTCCCCGGGTAAAGTTCCCGGACGGGCCCATGTGTTAAAAAAAGCACTTTGCGCCCGTGGGGGGAAAAAAAAACAACAACCCTCTAATACTAGATAAACTGTGGGCTATGAAAGAGTGGAGGAGGGGGGGGGCCTTCAGAGAATATATGTATGGAGGGGTAAGGAGGGGTGGGCATGGGATGTTTGGGGGCCTACAACTGACCTGGTTTCTTTTGTTGTTAAGAATGTGCGTTCCGCTGAGGGAATGGATTCGAACGAATGTAGTAACAGTGTTGATTTGCCGTATTCAGCTCAGATCGTTAATCGGAAGTGCAAAAATAAAAAAAAAGTCTTTGTTTGCTGGGAAGGTCCATTTGAATAGGATTACATGTCAGTCGTGGATTCGTGTTCCTCTGAAGGTGATTTTTTTTTTATTTTGGTAACCGCAACATCCTATATAAGCTACTTCCGTCCCCCCCTCCCCCCGTTATACCTCATACCCCCCCCCCCAATAAACTACGCGTCTGGCTGCGCCCACTAAGTGCGCAGTTTGAGATTCCTTGGTGGGCACAGAGAGAGAGGAGGAAAAAAAATGTACTTGCATTGAGACGACTGAGTAAACAATGACGTTTCCCTGGTTACAAAACAAGCCAGATTTTTTTTTATTGTGTTATTTTGTAGTTTTTCTTTTTTCACTTACGTCATTTCTGTAACGTAAGTCCAAAAGAAACACATACAAACGTACCAAGTTTTATTTGTATCTTTTTTTTTTTGTAGATGTTCTTGGGTTTTTTTTATTGGATGTTCTTGGTTTTTTTTCTTTTGTAAACGAAAAAAAGTTAACATAGACGTGGCCACCGGATATGAAAAGACGTTAGTTTACGAGTTGTTTACCTCTTCTATTTTGAAGTTTGATTAGCTAAACAAGAGCTTAAATTCAATACACTTTTGTGTGTGTGGGTGTGTGTGTGATTGTTTCGTTAGACTTTAATGCAGTGATTGTGTGAGGTGGTGGGGTACTGTTTCATGAACTGTATTTTGCTCAGTTTCTTAAAACTCAATTAACAGTAATCCGGATATTCTCTGAGCGCCCAGTAGTGCATCTAGTGTTATAGGACTTAACATAGCCAGGGGGCGGGCTCTTAAAAAAATGCCGCCCTTTCCCGGTGACTTAAAGGGCCTCCTGACTAATCCCTTCTCCGCCGCGCCTTCTCCCCCTCGTTACGACACTGCCCCTACACCCCCCACCCCTTCCATATCCCCCTCGAGTGTTATGCCTGTACAGGATATTTGAGACGGCCGACTGGGAGCTAGATTTTCGATTAGCATCATTTCCGTTGTGATGCATGGGATGCATGTTCGTGTGTCCGTGCGTGCATGCGTGCGTGGGTCCATGTGCTGGTCATTTCAAAGAGTACAATACCGTTGTTTATTATCAGGGGACGCGCCGACCCCCTCATAGCAAAGCGGTGGTCAGGAATAGACCCCCCCCCGCGCCCCGTGGGTACTTTGCAGTTCGCAACAAACATCATTTTGACATTAAGCGTTCACAGTCTACTAAAAACATAATTGAATTACAGTTTGGCCTGTTGGCCGAGAGTCTTGGGTTCGATACCCCCCCCCTTCCCAGTGAGAACCAAAAAATGGGATTTTTTTTCCGGGTGAAATGTGGTGCAAGTGAACTAGAATCCACCCCAGGTGTGTGTGTGTGTGCGTGTGTGTGTGTGTGTTTGTGTGTGTGCGTGTGTGTGTGTGTGCGTGTGTGTGTGCGTGTGTGCGTGCGTGTGCGTGCGTGCGTGTGTGTGTGTGTGTGCGCGTGTGTGTGTGCGTGTGTGTGTGCGTGTGTGCGTGCGTGTGTGTGTGTGCATGCGTGTGTGTGTGTGTGTGAAGTCCCTGTAAGGATGAGACCCAGCTTTAAATGGGAATCTGACTTTAGTTAGGAAATTAAAAAATGTCCATAACATATAGATAAATAGATGTATATATCGATATAAAGATAGATGAATACATTAGTTGTCTGTTTGTCTGTCTGTCTGTTCCCTTATAACTCAAGATCCAGAAAACCAAAAAACGTGAAATTTGTTACACATACACATAATTACATGGGGAAGGTTATAGGACAGGTTTCGTTTCATCTCGATGGGTAGTTTAATGGTAATTAATTTTTTTTTTAGTATTTTACTATATTAAAGTAATCTCGACGGCGCCATAGATAAAATTCCTCTGTGACGTCATTTGCCTATGACACATTTTTAAAAGAGGGGTAACCCCCGGAAACTCCAATTGTAAACATGATAAAATCAATAGTCATATCTATTTACCTATCGTTTTATGTATTCGGAAGATTAAAATTAAAGGTGCACTTTAATAAACCGAAATACGTTAATTAAAATGTTTCTGTGACATTATTAACATTATTAATACAATCTCAATGCGTAGTTTAATTGTAATTTATTATTTTAGTATTTTACTATATTAAAGTATCCACGGTATGGGATCGCTTTCACTATAAATAAAAATCGCGCACCAAGTGAATGTGTAATTGAACGGACGGTGAAAAAAGGGCTAGGGACGGGAAAAAAAAAATATTGTTGTTGTTTTTTTTCATGCTGCAAGTACCCGACTTTGCCCGGGATTAAAAAAAGGTTTTCTGTTTATTTAAGAAGCGTAATTTGACGTTTAATTGTACAGAGAGAGGGAGGGCGGGAGAGAGATAAAGAGAGAGGGGGCAGGGAGGGAGAGGGAAGGAGGGGCAGAGAGGGGGAGAGAAGGAGGGAGGGAGGGAGAGAGGTGGTAGGGAGGGAGATTAATGGGGAGGGAGGGAGAGGGAGGGTTGGAGAGAGAGAAAGGGAGGGGGGGGAAAGAGAAAGGAAGGGAGGGAGTAGGGAGGGAGATAGTGGGGAGGGAGTGAGAGAAAGGGGGAGGGAAGGAGAGAGGGAGGGACGGGGTGAGAGAAGGAGGGAGGGATATAGGGAGAGAGAGGGAGAGAGAGAAAAAGAGAGAGAGAGGGGGCAGGGGGAGAGAGGAAAGGAGGGTAGGAGGGAGGGGGAGGGGAGAGAGGGATGGAGGGGTGGGACGGGGGGAGAGTGGGAGAGGGAGCAGGGGGGAGAGGGAGCAGGGGGAGAGGGAGAGAGAAAAGAAGGGGAGGGAGTAGGGAAGGAGATAGAGGGGAGGGAGGGAAAGAGAAGGTGGGAGAGAGGGAGAGAGAGAAAGAGTGAGGGGGCAGGGAGGGAGAGAGAGGGAATGAGAGAGGGATGAATGGGGAGAGAGAGATGGGAGAGAGGGAGGGAGATGGAGGGAGGGAGAAAGGGAGGGAAAGGGGAGAGAGGGGGGGAGGGAGGGAGAGAGAGAGGAAGAGGGGGAGATAGAGAGATGGGAGAAAGAGGGAATGAGGGAGGGATGAATGGGGAGAGAGAGATGGGAGAGAGGGAGGGAGAGGGAGGGAGGGAGAAAGGGAGGGAAAGGGAGAGAGGGGGGAGGGGGAGAGAGAGGAAGAGGCGGAGATAGAGAGATGGGGGAGAGAGGGAGGGAGAAAGGAGGGAGAGATAAAGAGAGAGAGGGGGCAGGGAGGGAGAGAGGGTGAGGAGGAAGGGAGGAAGGTGGAGAGACGGGGGACGGGAGTGAGAGAAGGAGGGAGGGAGATAGGGAGAGAGAGGGAGATGGGAGAGTTAGAGTGAGAAGGAGAGGGAGGGAGGGAAAGAGAAAGGGAGAGAGGGGTAAGGAGGGAGAGGGAGGGGGAGGGAGAGAGGGGGAGGGAGAAAACAAAAGGTAAACAGAAAACCTTATTTTAAACCCGGGCAAAGCCGGGTACTTGCAACTAGTATATATATATATATATACATACATATAAAGAGAGAGATAGAGAGAGATAGATAGACAGACAGACAGACAGATAGACAGACAGACAGACAGACAGACAGACAGACAGATAGATAGATAGATAGATAGATAGATAGATAGATAGATAGATAGATAGATAGATAGATAGATAGATAGATAGATAGATAGATAGATAGATAGATAGATAGATAGATAGATAGATAGATAGATAGATAGATAGATAGATAGATAGATAGATAGATAGATAGATAGATAGCCTGAGTGCCAATATGGGTTACTTACAGTGACGTACCTAGGGATTTGGGGGCCCGGCGGGTTTGACTTTCGACATCATGACATGAGATGATGTACTTAATATTTAATGTAAAAAAATAAATTTTCGGAAACTTCTTAGGACCCCCCCCCCCTAGATACGCATTTGGTTACTTTTTTGGCGCCCACGCTTTTATTCATTGAAATGTATATACATGTGCGTATGGTGTAAGTCATTTAATAAAGGTCTGTTTTTAATTAATTTTTTGTTTGTTTATATAATTTTTTTCATACTTTTAGTGTCAAAAGTATTCATCATGATTCTTTGGTTGTTTAGTTAATATAAACTAATATAAACTAAAATAAACTAATATGAACTAATATAAACTAATATAAACTAATATGAACTAACATAAACTAATATAAACTAATATAAACTAATATAAACTAATACGAACTAATATAAACTAATATAAACTTATATAAACTAATATAAACTAATATAAACTATTATTAACTAATATAAACTAATATGAACTAATATGAACTAATATAAACTAATATAAACTAATATAAACTGGTGTTTATGGTTTGATAAGGAAAGACTAAAAAAAAAACAAGCAATTAAGCCTGTTCCATTCTGGACACAGGACGTGTTAGCGCATTTTCATGTTATGTATCAGTAAGTATGCTATCTTTCAGTAAATATTTATAAATTTTGAAAATGTTTATAAATTCAATTGTGTAATGCATATATCTGTAAAAAAAAATTATAAAGACGTTTCTTTATATTTGAAAAAAAAATTATTTTCTCTTAAATCTAACTACAAGTGGTTTGTGGTTACTGAAATAGGACTCATAATTGAAAACATTCGAAATTATAGTCATTTAATCGTCCGAAAACTCCGTCAATTGTTGCATAGCTCTGATACTTTCAATTAAACTCAGAACACAAGCTTACTATTTCATTTGATGAGTTTCTTAATAAATATTGGTGAAACTACGTGCTGCAGTATTTCGCACCAAATGAACGGGCTATTGAACGTACAAGGTGTATATATAATATATAAGCCCCTTAGGAGCCCTGAAGCCCGGCCCTCAGAGGTCCTATCGCGAAATGAACTTTTGATGTACACATGGCAGGCCAAGACCTACAAAATGATATATACATCATGGGTCTAAGACTTATAGTTGCTGAGATATAGCGCTCCTTTATTAATATAGCTTATATAGTAAAAAACGGTACTAAGGCCCCTTTTACGGCCCTCAGAGGTCAGATCGCGAAATGGAAAAAAGTCATTTCTTGGCAGGCCAAGACCTACAAAATGATATATACATCATGGGTCTAGGACTTATGGTTGTTGAGATCTAGGGTGATGACGGACAGACGGACAGACAGACAGACAAAATGGGGACAATAGAGCATTTTTTTTCGAAAATGCTCTAAAAATCTGTTGTTTTATATTTTCTCATAGTGTATATTGCTAATATAATTTTACTTGCTTATGTTTAGTAAAGTTTACGTACACTCGCTTGCCAGTCTGGGTACCCGCGCTCAACTTGAGACGCCAAAAATATCATTTCATTTATTACTTCCCTCTTAATACACAATTATCTTTTTTTAGAGCGTTTTCGAAAAAAAATGCTCTATTGTCCCCGTTTTGCCTGTCTGTCTGTCTGTCCGTCATCACCCTAGATCTCAACAACCATAAGTCCTAGACCCATGATGTATATATCATTTTGTAGGTCTTGGCCTGCCATGTGTGCAGCAAACGTTCATTTCGCGATCTGACCTCTGAGGGCCGTAAAAGGGGGCTTATAAAATACCGTTTTTTACTATATAAGCTATATTAATAAAGGAGCGCCCTATATCTCAGCAACCATAAGTCCTAGACCCATGATGTATATATCATTTTGTAGGTCTTGGCCTGCCATGTGTACATCAAAAGTTCATTTCGCGATAGGACCTCTGAGGGCCGGGCTTCAGGGCTCCTAAGGGGCTTATATATTATATATAGCCCCATTTTACACCTTGTACGTTCAATAACCCATTCATTTGGTGCGAAATACTGCAGCACGTAGTTTCACCAAGATTTATTAAGAAATAGTAAGCTTGTGTTCTGAGTTTAACTGAAAGTATCAGAGCTATACAACAATTGACGGAGTTTTCGGACGATTAAATGACTACAATTTCGAATGTTTTCAATTATGAGTCCTATTTCAGTAACCACAAACCACTTGTAGTTAGATTTAAGAGAAAATAATTTTTTTTCAAATATAAAGAAACGTCTTTATAATATTTTTTTTTACAGATATATGCATTACACAATTGAATTTATAAACATTTCCAAAATTTACAAATATTTACTGAAAGCTAACAAACGTACTGATACATAACATGAAAATGTGCTAACACGTCCTGTGTCCAGAATGGAACAGGCTTAATTGCTTGTTTTAATGTAATTAGCTTAGGACTACATAAGAATTTGATTTGTTGACAGGAACTGGTTAATTAAGATAGCGTATCGTCATCTACAATACACATTAGGCTTCGAGAATTCGGTGAGCATTCAATGCCGAACCTAAGGATTTGGGGGACCCCCTGCAGTTTTGACATTCGACACCATGACATGAGATAATGTACTAATATTTAATGTAAAAAAAAATTGGGGCCCCGGGGAGACTTTCGAATTTGGACCGCTCTCCCCACCCTAGGTACGCCATATTGAACATTGATTCGAAATTTCTCGAAACTCAGAATCCGTCTCTAACGCCAGAGAGTGACTGTAATAATAATAAAAAAGCACATAAAATGAAGTCTAATTGAGTTGAGTTGTTTTATTTTGGGAACCGTCACCACCCAAAAAAAAAAGCATGACCCCCCCCCCCCACACCCAGATTGCTATGGAGCGTAAAGCTGTCTATTCTCATATCATTTATTGTCTGTGAAGACATTCAAAGATTACTCCCATGTCAGTCTGCAGATCGCAGAGACAAAAAGGGGGGCTGCTTCAAAAAAAAAAAGACAAAAGGGGGCTGGTTCTAAAAGAGACCTTGAGCTCAATGTCGCATCAAAAGAGACTTCTTTCTTACACTTCTTTTCGACTTTTTTTATTTGACATTTTTTTTATTTAACTGCTAACAAAGACCATATATATATATATTTTAAAAAATCTCGGCGCATGTGCAGTCTAGCGTAATAGATCTGTCTCTGAGGTTCACAATGGTGAGGCTAAGTAGCTTGAAAATATAAAAAAAAATAAAAATAAAAATAGGATGAACTGATTTGAATCGTCTCATGGTGTGTCTCCTTCCTCCCCCTCCTCCCCCCCCCAACGACCCAATCACGTGAGATATTCTGCGACACACTCACAGACACATGCTCACAATGAAAAGATTTTTTTAAAAGTAATAAAAAAGTATTTTTCTTTGCTTTTTCCGTTTTTTTCCCCCTATTCATTGTTTTGATTTTGAAATCAGACAGCTAGAATTCCTGGATTATAAATGTTACTTTTTTTTTAAAATCACATTCAACACTGGTAAATGTAGTCAATTTGTTTGTGTGTGTGTGTGTGTGTGTTTGTGTGTGTGTGTGTGTGTGTGTGTGTGTGTGAGAGAGAGAGAGAGAGAGAGAGAGAGAGAGAGAGAGAGAGAGGAACGAAAGCCACTTACAGCCTTGACATGGATTCCATGTATGGTCCATTCTATAACTGAATGACTAAATTTAACAAAAGAATATTGATTTAGCTTTTATCCTGTTCAATTTTTTACTCTTCTAATTATTAAATGACTGCCATTTTACAATTAAAAAAAATGTAAAAAAACATACTTAATCTTATGTATGTGTTCTGTGAATTTTATGTAATATCTGTGCTGTGAATGTTATGTTCAATGTGTGCTGTGAATGTTACGTACAATCTGTGCTATGAATGTTATGGATTATAGACCGATGCATAATACATAACGTATGAGAAAGGGAGGGTCATGGTTTTTCTATTAACCGTTAAATAGGGGGGGGGTGTTTGATTCATGTCTTGTTATGTAAGGCAAATAAACAATAACAGTGAAGCAAAATCCTAACAACGTCCAAAGGGGGGGGGGGCGAGTATAGGAGAGCTATAACATAATGTGTGTGTGGGTGGGGGGTTAATTTCGTTTCGTAAAGGGGAGATAAAGTACAATTTTTAAGTCATTTTGTGTGATCTGACTCATAAGAATAATCGCAAGGTTTCTGATATAAAGTATTTTCAAACCTAGGGTCAAGTAGTCCAAACAATTTAATAGGAAAAAAGTAACGAATGATCAATGAAATCAAATGTTATCAGTTATTAAAGTTTTTGAGCGACAAAAAAAATTACTGTGAAAGAAAATTATATTTTTAGCCTTACCCTATACACGCAGACGCACCCACTAGTTCTCAACTTGATACACGTTTATAAAAAAATCACAAGTGGTACATTCTGGGGGTATTTTTTAAAATGAAATAATTTAATTGTGTATATATATATATATATATATATATATATATATATATATATATGTGTGTGTGTATAAAAGCTCGTGCATTCGACAAACTGAATGAATTTTACGCGGGAATTCTCTCTGAGTTTCTGATTGGTTAGTCTATTTAATAGAAATGACTTCCCTTTGTTAACATGGTGTGTATATTGTAAGGAACAAAGTGATCAATAGCCTCCCCTTAATTCCTTTCGATTCCTGAAACGTATCGCACTCAACAACAAATGACACCTACCTCAAAGACGACACGTCAATACATTTATTTTTTCCTTTCAATCCCCCCACACCCCCCCTCCCCAATTCAACCACACACACGGACACTTAGACACCTGCAAAAAGATCCGGTCAATGACCAGAGGCCAGAGAAAACAGCCGGAGACGAGAACAAATCGTTGTTGTGGCGTTGGTACAACAAATAGACAATGGATCAAGATGTAACAGCCGCTCAATGACCGGAGGTATGTGTGTGGGGTGGGGGTGGGGAGGGCTAGTAGTTCTATTGCTAATTGACCAGTTCACGGGTATGTTCCGTGGAACAACGCAATAAATTTCTCTTCCGAAAATGACCATTTCCATTCGGGGACTTTCTGATGCGTAGGAAAACTGAGTAACTATGGCCTGCTAGGTCTCCATTCCAGTATTAATTTCTATAAAATATGGTACTAAGATGGCGTTTGGGGGTGGGGGGGGCGGCACCAAATATTTCTGAAAGTCACTGCCTAGGGCAGAGGGTGGTGAAACCTTAACACATGTCGGGGGGCAACTGACCTTAGGGGGGGCCCGGTCGGTACATTATTAAGATGACTAGCATTCGGCGGGCGGTTGTGACCAGTTGGGCCCAGTTGGTGGAAATTGTCAGGGATCCAAAATGGGCTGGTAGCGGCCCTGCCAGGGGGGTACTATTAATACGGCCCTCAAATACCTTAGATCGGCCCGGGTAATAGAATGAGTGGTCAGTTCGGTCGTTGATTCTTAGCAGTGCGTAGGATGTGAATTTTTTTTTTTTACTCTGTTGACATTGTTAAGAGCGAGCAAGACTACACAACAAGCAAGCCAATGTAACGAACAACCCAATATAACGCACAACCCAGAGTAACGAACAATCCAGTATAACGAACAACCCAATATAACGAACGACACAATATAAGCAACATATTGAAACAACCAAGTCAAGGAAATTTCATGGAAGAAATACAAATACAAAGGAGATAAACCAACATGTGTGTGTGTGTTTGTGTACCTACGAATGAGACCTATTGTGTCGTCTGTTATTCTACAATTCTACCTTCTCTCTCTCTCTCTCTTCTCCCAAAATTACCCATACACTCACACACACACACGCACTGTAAACTAGTGCCACCGTGTTCAGCGCCGGGAGTGGGGGTGGAGGGGGGGGGGGCTGTTATCGCAACAGTGTCGCTCAGGCCGAACGACGATTGCTTGTGACACGTCTGATAGAGTCTGTGACAAGTGTCCCCCTCGCCCATACCCCAACCCCCCCCCTCCATGGGCCACGTACATGTCACCAGCTCCCAGTGTCACACATCCATCTTTCTATATGCCACGTGTTGGTGGCGAGGTGAAAGGGAAGGGAGAGTGGTAGTGGGGGGAGGGGTGAAACAGGGCCAACGGCTGGGGGGGGGACGACATGGGAATAACTTCTTCTCTCTCCGCCCCCTCCCCTCCCCCCCCCCATCTTCCCTTGTTGTCAGGCAGGTCAAGTCTGGCGATGCCCCCCTCTTGTCTCCACACCCCATTTAGTGTCAGATGTATTCCATTGAGATCATTTACATGCGGGGGGAAGGGGGGCAGGGCGGGATGTAGAAGGGTTCTGAAGCTTCTGTAGGCTAGGAGAAGGGTCCGCAATACGACTAAATGCATGTAGTAGTTACCCTACATAATGATGATGTCCTGTCGTTAGTGTAACTGTGACCAGGACTGATAAAAAGAACATTACGGGGATAGGTGATGGGTGGGTGGGGGACACCAAAAAAAAAAAACCTACGCCCACATGTACGGACCTAACAACTTCTTTTGTTGAATGGCTGCCACCTGAATGTCAAAGTGGTCCCTCGAAAGCGGTGAGATTGACGCCTCACTCCATTCGGCGCGCACAGTGGGTTCGAATACCGTCTGTGTCCGTTCCCTATGCCCTACGTGAAGGGGGGGAAATCACTGAACGAGGTATTAATACCAATAGTAAGGTGATGGTAGAAGAATTCAGGGAAGATATAAAAAAAACAGCAACAGTTCTTTCAATAATATATATATATATATATATATATATATATATATATATATATATATATAAGCGATTTGGGTTCTGCGTTAAATCGAAAGTAAAGAATTAATACAACAGTATTCCCAGTTTAAAATACAACAGGTATAGACAGTGGCACTGACACTGGGACTACAGGTGTAGACAGTGGCAGTGACACTGTGACAACAGGTATAGACAGTGGTAGTTACACTGTGACAACAGGTATCGACAGTGGCACATACTGTCACAAACATTCACACCAAAATGTCACATAGACACCGACACCTTAAAGTCACCCACGCAGTGACACCTTACCCCCCCCCTCCCAAAGGATGTCTTGTCAGATGACGTCATGCCCAAAATATTCTGTGTAGATGGTAACAAAACAATTAATCTACCTGCCCTTTTTTTTATATTATTTAGTTAGTACATTTTGTCGCGTGACTGTCATACACAGAGCGATGTATATATAGGATGTTCAAACATACCTGTATGTAGAATGCGGAATCTATTCAGTCAGTATGTAAACTCTCACATATGCAAACATGCAGTTTACACACCAAAAAAAAAATAATATATATATATATATATATATATATATATGATCTTATTGTATGAATAATCCGTTTAGCTACTATACACTACATCAGTGCAGGCCCGTTTTTATCTCATTTATGAACCAAGGTTTCAAATCTCATATGCAAGATGACACGCAAAAAAAAAACCACTATCTGGCAACCCCTGCGTATAAACATCTCTGGCCAATTTTGGTCGATGTATGTAGGCGATGTGACACTGGACAAGTAGACAGGAAAATAAAAAAAAAAGGGAAGGAAAGGGGGGGGGGTACAGTCGAGTGGGGGGGGGCGGTGAGAGTAGAGGGGGGCTAGAGTGTGAAGACACGAAATATTTATAATAGTGAAGGGTGCTGAAAGGCTATTGAAAGAGAAAAAAAAAAGTGCCAGATTGGAAAAGAAAAGAGCCAAAAAGAACAAGGGTCAAATTTGGCAGGTATTTAACTTTGGCTGCTTGAACAACGAGGTGCGGGGGGGGGGGGGAATTTGTTGGCTTAAGATGTGAGTGGCACGGGGGAATGATTTGGTAAGGGGAAAAAGGAGGGGGGGGCGGGCGGACGTGTCAAGGGGTGTGGGTGGGGGGGGAGGAGAGGAGAGGACACAAAGTGCCGAGGTCGTTGATGAAGTAATTCACATCATCGGGTCGCGCGTTAGTACGGTGATGTACATATATAATACAAGGTGTGAGTTCAAGTAAAGTTCGTTTGTAAGTTGTTTTTTTTTGGCGAGCTTGCCTGGCATGTTGGTCGTGTCACCCAGATGGACACAGCAGCCATGCCAGGTTTTTTTTTGGCAACAGTTGAACCAAGATTTACTTAAATTAACGGGGGCTGAATGATATTATCGGCTTAGTTAAAAGGTGGTTATCGTCCGTGGGCCTCGTGTTGGCTTGTTTAAACAGCAACCCTGCTATAGTGATTAACCCTGTTTAGCGAAGTTAAGTTATCCCAAACTTAGTTAACCAACAACAAACGCCCAAAATGTACTTGTTTGGTTATCTTTAATGTGTGTGTGAAGTCCCTGGTAAGGATAAGATGAAATCTCTTAGATCATATAACCGCTAACGGAGCGGTTTTTTTTTTTTTTTGCAGTGGCCTTCTTTCATCCCCCTACTGTTGCCGATAGTGCAATGGCCGGGGAGGCACCACGGGAGACATGACTTGAAATATCCATTTTTTCCTCACCGGAGATCGAACCAGTGGCCCTCAGGTCGACACTTGATCGCCTTACCACACGACCAACCGTCCACCTGGTTATTTTTAAATAGTAGCACTTATAATATACAATCGAATGTTGTTTTTTTTTTGCAAAGAAAGTGGATGACGTCATTTTTTGTTTAAATTTATTACGGCTAAATAGGACAATGATAGGACAATGATAGATGGTTAAGGGCGCCCTCAGGTTATTTTACCCGACGCCGGCGCTCCCTGACATATGTTCGGGTATCATCACTCACCCCCCCCCCCATTGGGCAGGCCTAATGTAGACCCCGTGAAGGCGGGCAGCCAGAACACTTGTCATGGGCCCTAAGCGTTTGGGGGGGGGGGAGTCTCATCGCTTTCAAAGTCTGATTTTTATTTTGATGCGAAATGTGTGTGCGGGGGGGGGGAGAAGCGCCCCATTGTCAAGGTTTGTTACTGGAACTGTTGGCTGCTGTTGTAGTAAGAAGATATGTAGACACACACACACACACACATATTATATATATATATATATATATATATATATATATATATATATATATATGTATATAAAGACTAACACTTTTCGCCTGATATGTGTACTACTTCATTATATTTATATAAATGTTACACTAACACTCACCAAACACCAAAACACAGCATGAGCCTAATTGTCACGTAGCGAATCTGTCCTTTTGTTTCCAGCGGTATTACGCGCGCCCTCAACCACCCCCCCCCTTCCCACGGCCCCCAATCGGTGGCCAGACGATTCCCCACATCAGTCAATTCCCCACATTCCCAACTCCCCACAATTACAATTCCCCACATCACAATTCCCCACATTGCAATTCCCCAAATTCACAATTCCCCACGTCCACAACTCCCCACATTGGGATAATATTTATTATAACCATAGACTAGGGATTAGCTCTAATCCATTTTTCACATAATTCCACATTGTTTAATGGATACGAATGAAAAGAAACTCCTTTACTTTCCGCTTTTTCAACACTGTCATATCCACTTTTGCATCCGTATGCAGAACACTTATTGACCATTTTCTTAGTTATTTATTATATTTAAAATGAGATTTATAAACCAAAACAATTATTATAAGTAAATTTTACCGAGAAAAAGAGAAATTTTAGAAAAACAACAGTAATAACACATAACACAAAATAAAACCCGAATAAACAATGGACGAACGAAAACAAGCAAGCATGTATATAATAGTGCAACTTTGTTAAACCCTTGCGTCAGCCTAAACCGTACACGGCTAGAATGAAATTTTGTTTGGTTGTCTATCCTGGTGTTATATCTAGATATCCATGATTCGGGGCTACGATAGGTACCACGCATTGGTATACCCCCTGTGTTTCTGCTATTTTGCCACAGTCTGAGTTGACTGTTGACGAGGTAAGACCGCTATCAGTTTAATTTTGATTTAGATCTGGAGATCTTAAGATCTTCATGTATTTGCGCAGTTGTTGATTGCCTACACAAATTCAATGGGCAATTCACTAAGTGATTTGTCCTTTGAATTTGTGTAGGCAATCGGCAGCATCTGCATTTATCTTTTAATATTAATAAAATTGCAATTGCTACTAGCTGTTTAATTAATAAAATTACAGTACATATTTACCGTATTTTATTTTTAATTTTAAAGCCTACCCTACGCAAAAATGGAGTTTTACTTGAGTGAGAGGGGAGGAAAGGTCTTGGGTTTTCAGGGACATGAGTACATCTTCCACAGAAAAATCAATGGCACTGTACACTGGAGGTGCAGGCACTACAGAAAATTCAACTGCCATTCAAAAATGAGGACCATTGATGATGAAAACCATGACGTTACTGCTGAACCAACTGAACACTCACATGATTCTTTCCCACAGAAAATCAAAGCCAATGTGGCAATGCAGATGATGAAAGAAACAATGAATTCTGTTGGGGCCAATCCAAGAAATGTGATGGGAACAGTTCTTCAAGAGATGAAATTATCTCAGGAGGTAAAAGCCCACATGCCAAAAAGTCTTCCATTGAGAGAACTCTGAACAGAGTCAAGAAAGCAGGAGGAAATCACATCCCCAATCCAGTCACTGCACAGTTTGAGATCCCAGAGCAATACAGGGAAATAATTCTTCATGATTCAGGAGAAGAAGATCCTGAAAGAATTCTTGCAATTGGTGACAGAGAACTTATGGATCAGCTGCAGAAAGACACAATCTTTGGAGATGGAACTTTTAACAAAGTGCCTGCCATGTTTTATCAGCTCTACACTTGGCATGCAAAAATTGGCAACTCCTATCCACCATGCATCTACTTCCTCCTTAAAAAGAAAGATCAGCCCACCTACAATAGGATGTTTGAAATCTTGAAGCAACTGCTGCCCAACCTGTCCCCACAGACAATTCTTCTGGACTTTGAAAAGGCTTGCATTACTGCTGCCCAAACTGCCTTTCCAGAGGCACAGATCAAAGGCTGCTTCTTTCACCTTAACCAAAGTCTTCTAAGAAAAATTGGGGCCCTTGGATTGAAAACAGTTTATGATGATCAAGAGCGGCTGCCAATGAGATTCAAGATGAGGTCACTTGCAGCTTTGGCATTTGTGCCAGTGGAAGATGTCAGAGGCCTGTTCAATGACTTGATAGCAGAGTTCCCTGATGAAGACAATTACAATGACCTTCTTGCCTACTTTGAATCAACCTACATTACTGGAGTAAGAGGCAGAGATGCAGTGTTTCCCATTAGAATCTGGAATCACTTTGAAGCTGCTGCTACTGGCCTACCAAGAACAACAAACTGCTGTGAAGGATATCACAATTCACTGAGAGCCCTGTTTCACTGCAGTCATCCAGGTGTGTGGGATCTTCTGGAAGGTCTGAAGAAGGACATGGCCATCCACAGCAAGACATTGGCTGATGCAGATGATGGCAGACCACAGCCAAAAAGGAAGAAGTATGAGACCCTAAATAGCAAAGTAATTGAGGCTGTCCAAGGGTATGCCAATCAACAGGATAAGATTAAGTATTTGAGAAAATTGGCCAACATGCAGTTTCCAAAGTAACCTTTGTGTTTAGTAGTTTCTGTGTACTTTAGTCATTCTTGTCAATTATTAATAGTTTTTGTACTGTACATTTAGTTTAATGATTTTTCTTTTATTAGATAAACCTGTACAGTGGAATTATTAGCAAATGGAATAGGACCTTATCTAATTCATTATTTTTTACCAAGCATATTTTGTATTAAACTCATTTGTTCATTTGTGTATATCAGTTACTTGTATTTTGTAATCAGTAATGCATTTCAATAAATTGTCTTGAAATAAAACTTTTGGAGATTAATTACTACTATTTGCATTTCAGAATTCCTTCATTATATTATTAATTCAGTGCACTCCATATTATCCCAATGTGGGGAGTTGTGGACGTGGGGAATTGTGAATTTGGGGAATTGCAATGTGGGGAATTGTGATGTGGGGAATTGTAATTGTGGGGAGTTGGGAATGTGGGGAATTGACTGATGTGGGGAATTGTCATGGAACCCCCCCAATCATACCCCTTTCCCCCCTTCCCTCACCACCATAGCCGCTGTTGTCTTTTTTTTTTCTTTTATTATTGTTTTTATAAAGGGCGGCACTAAGATAAGGTGGGTCCGGACGTGCCAAGGCATAAAGGGCACATAATCGTCAGCGGCTGGAACATGTCACACGAGTTGATTAACTTCGGATGTCAAACCCTTGGACAGCCTCAATTACTTTGCTATTTAGGGTCTCATACTTCTTCCTTTTTGGCTGTGGTCTGCCATCATCTGCATCAGCCAATGTCTTGCTGTGGATGGCCATGTCCTTCTTCAGACCTTCCAGAAGATCCCACACACCTGGATGACTGCAGTGAAACAGGGCTCTCAGTGAATTGTGGTATCCTTCACAGCAGTTTGTTGTTCTTGGTAGGCCAGTAGCAGCAGCTTCAAAGTGATTCCAGATTCTAATGGGAAACACTGCATCTCTGCCTCTTACTCCAGTAATGTAGGTTGATTCAAAGTAGGCAAGAAGGTCATTGTAATTGTCTTCATTAAAAGGCAAATTGTATATAAAAATGCATGCTTGGATAATGTATTTTTACATATTTATTAAAAAGTAGTGTTTTTAAATAAAGTAATGCTCGATGTGGGGAAACGGAGGACACTCTTTTGTATCATTATATGGACTGTCTTATATAGTACATTAGTCTATGGTTATAATAAATATTATCCCAATGTGGGGAGTTGTGGACGTGGGGAATTGTGAATTTGGGGAATTGCAATGTGGGGAATTGTGATGTGGGGAATTGTAATTGTGGGGAGTTGGGAATGTGGGGAATTGACTGATGTGGGGAATTGTCTGGCCACCGTCAAAGAGACATACATATATAAGAGCCTCTCACACTAACAGTTGAGGACACTACCTAATGCCAGCGACCTTTATATACATACTAGTTGCAAGTACCCGGCTTTGCCCGGGCTTAAAATAAGGTTTTCTGTTTACCTTCAGTTTTCTCCCTATCCCCTCTCTCCCTTCCTCTCTCTCTCTCTCCCTCCCTCCCTCCCCCTCTCTCCCTTTCACTCCCTCCCTTTCTCCCTCCCTCCCTCTCCCTCCCTCTCTCCCATCTCTCTCCGTCCCTCTCCCATCTCCCTCTCTCCCCTCTCCCCCTCCTTCTCTCCCCCCGTCCATCCTCCTCCCTCCTCCTTCCCTCTCCCTCCCTGCCCCCTCTTTCTCTTTATCTCTTCCTCCCATTTCTCCCATCCTCTCCCTCTCTCCTTCCCTCCCCTCTCTCCCTCCCTAACCCCTCTCTCCCTCCTTTCTCCCTCCCTCCCTTTTCCACCTCTCTCTATCCCCCCTCTCTCCCCCTTCCTCCCTCCCTCATTCCCTCTCTCTCCCTCCTTGCCCCCCTCACTCTTTATCTCTACCTCCCTCTCTCCCCCCTCTCTCTCTCCCTCCCCCCTCTCTCTCCCCCCCTCTCTCTCCCTCCCTTCCTTTCTCTCTCCCCCCTGCTCCCTCTCCCCTCTCCCTCTCCCTCTCCTTTTCTCCCCCGTGTCCATCCCCCTCCCTCCTCTCTCCCCCTCCCTCCCTCCTATCCTCCTTTCCTCTCTCCCCCTGCCCCCTCTCTCTCTCTTTATCTCTCTCTATCTCTCTCTCCATCAACCCCTCTCTCTCTCTCTCTCTATATATATATATATATATATATATATATATATATATATATATATATATACTTATTATTATGGCTTCACACTTCTTCTAAAATCCTTCTTCATTCCTTTACCTTCCTCAAACTGTACAAATCAGAGAGCATGAAAAAACAACAATTCTTTGCATCACAAAGGCACAATACAGCACCAGCGCGCAAGTTCTATTCGATCATCGGGAAATGACGTCACAGAGGAATTTTATTTATGGCGCCGTCGAGATTACTTTAATATAGTAAAATACTAAAATAAAAAAAAAATTAATTACAATTAAACTACCCATCGAGATGAAACGAAACCTGTCCTATAACCTTCCCCATGTAATTATGTGTATGTGTAACAAATTTCACGTTATTTGTTTGTCTGGATCTTGAGTTATAAGGGAACAGACAGACAGACAGACAGACAGACAGACAACGAATGCGCTATTTCTCACGTGAGATTTTTCAAAGCGCGAAAAACCCTCGCTTCACCTAAGCGAAGAGGACTAGGCGTCAGCCGACCGGATATAATGATTTTTTAAATTTTCTTTTTGTTTATTTGAAGACGTCGGCAGACATTTTCTTCTTATGATATATTTTCTACAGTTATGGTATTTTACAAGTAAAAAGTGAAAAAAACACTTACTTTTTGGTATAATCTGATATAATTCAAGTTGCTATATATAAATGTAAGTCTTATTTGTTAATTTTAAGACATTTATATCAATTTTAACCATGATTTTCATTTGAGTCGATGTTTCTAGGCAGCCATTTTGGATTGTTTACACTCGCGAAACGCGAAAAAACTCTGAAAGAAGCGATGCCGCGAAATTTCTCTGCACCGCCGCGGAAATTCTACGCGGTTTGAGCATCTCCATATAAATACATTGCCGCGAAAGAGGGGCGAATTTCGCGAGCTACCTAGATACGCGAAATTCGCTTTGGTTAGTGGATAGCTTTAAGCTTTCCTCTAACCAAAGCGAAGCGAAACGCTGCGCTATTTCTCACGTGAGATTTTTCAAAGCGCGAAAAACCCTCGATACACCTAAGCGAAGCGAACGTAGGTGTCAGCCGACCGGATATAAGGATTTTTTAAATTTTTAAGCTATCCTCTAACCAAAGCGAATTTCGCGTATCTAGGTAGCTCGCGAAATTCGCCCCTCTTTCGCGGCAATGTATTTATATGGAGATGCTCAAACCGCGTAGAATTTCCGCGGCGGTGCAGAGAAATTTCGCGGCATCGCTTCTTTCAGAGTTTTTTCGCGTTTCGCGAGTGTAAACAATCCAAAATGGCTGCCTAGAAACATCGACTCAAATGAAAATCATGGTTAAAATTGATATAAATGTCTTAAAATTAACAAATAAGACTTACATTTATATATAGCAACTTGAATTATATCAGATTATACCAAAAAGTAAGTGTTTTTTTCACTTTTTACTTGTAAAATACCATAACTGTAGAAAATATATCATAAGAAGAAAATGTCTGCCGACGTCTTCAAATAAACAAAAAGAAAATTTAAAAAATCATTATATCCGGTCGGCTGACGCCTACGTTCGCTTCGCTTAGGTGTATCGAGGGTTTTTCGCGCTTTGAAAAATCTCACGTGAGAAATAGCGCAGCGTTTCGCTTCGCTTTGGTTAGAGGAAAGCTTAAAGCTATCCACTAACCAAAGCGAATTTCGCGTATCTAGGTAGCTCGCGAAATTCGCCCCTCTTTCGCGGCAATGTATTTATATGGAGATGCTCAAACCGCGTAGAATTTCCGCGGCGGTGCAGAGAAATTTCGCGGCATCGCTTCTTTCAGAGTTTTTTCGCGTTTCGCGAGTGTAAACAATCCAAAATGGCTGCCTAGAAACATCGACTCAAATGAAAATCATGGTTAAAATTGATATAAATGTCTTAAAATTAACAAATAAGACTTACATTTATATATAGCAACTTGAATTATATCAGATTATACCAAAAAGTAAGTGTTTTTTTCACTTTTTACTTGTAAAATACAATAACTGTAGAAAATATATCATAAGAAGAAAATGTCTGCCGACGTCTTCAAATAAACAAAAAGAAAATTAAAAAAATCATTATATCCGGTCGGCTGACGCCTACGTTCTCTTCGCTTAGGTGTAGCGAGGGTTTTTCGCGCTTTGAAAAATCTCACGTGAGAAATAGCGCAGCGGAACGCTTCGCTTTGATTTGAGGATAGCTTAAGACGATTTTGCCGGAAGACGATTTTGCCGCCCTCTCATTTAGGTATTTCAATTTAATCTATACATTTTTGCCGCCCCCTAAAAAGAAATAAAAAGTGCCGCCCGGTGCGGACCGCATCCACCGCCCCCCTCCCTAGGTACGCCACTGTTAATACACTAGTACATTGATCCCCAACCTTTTTCTCGCCGCGGACCGGTCGACGTCTGATAATATCACCGCGGCCCCGGGGGAGGGTGGGGTCGCACTATCCAGACAGAAATACACAACTATAAAATAAAAAGGAAATAATTTAATGTTTCTTGGGCGGCGCAGTGCCATTTGGATCCACGGACCGGTACCGGTTCGAGGCCCGGGGGTTGGAGGACCACTGTACTAGTGCACATAAAATGATGAGTTGTCATACTTTTGTAACCCTAAAACATGTCATGTAATGGAATGCACATAACTGCCCATGTACCTGTCAACAGACGTATTTACTTGATCGGGTTTGGGTGTCAACAGAATAGAAAGGAAATTCTTATAGACAAAAATATCCGTCAGTTAGTCTCTGTGTATGACAGTCAGTCTCTGTGTATGACAGTCTGTCTCTGTGTAGGACAGTCTGTCTCTGTGTATGACAGTCAGTCTCTGTGTATGACAGTCTGTCTCTGTGTATGACAGTCTGTCTCTGTGTATGACAGTCTGTCTCTGTGTATGACAGTCTGTCTCTGTGTATGACAGTCTGTCTCTGTGTATGACAGTCTGTCTCTGTGTATGACTGTCTGTCTCTGTGTATGACAGTCTGTCTCTGTGTATGACAGTCTGTCTCTGTGTATGACAGTCTGTCTCCGTGTATGACACGCTTTGATTGGTTCGTTGATGTTTCGTTCGCCACAATTCCATCGTCTGCTTATACACATCTTCGTTTTATGACAATGACAGTCTATTTGACGCAAGTTTTTTTTTTTTTTGTTGGTTATGAAGTGAACACACATACAAGAAGTACTCTCTATATTCTGACTCTAAGAGTTCACAGCCATTCAACAAAAAAATACAGCAAATAGGTAGCACACACACGCACACACACACTCGCACACACACACAGACCTTTGAGATTAGGAGTAAGGTAGGGAGCTCATGTACGGTACTCTAAAACAATTTACAACTTTATACACAGACACGCGCGCACACACACACACACACAGACAAAATGATTAGTTCAGCATGACAACGACCAACACACATACAGACCCACTGATCAGAGTCTAGGCTGAGTACACCGAAGACCCAGTGGGGTGAGGAAAGAACCGTTTTAAACCTAATATCCCCCCCCCCACCAATGTTCCCTCTAAGCTGAGCGCGTGAGCGATCGCTCACAGTATTCAGAGCGTCGCTCATGCAACACGTACGATCGCTCACTCCGACGGACGACATCGCTTAAATCGCTCACAAATTTTGGCCTCAAACAAAAATATCGCTCAGAGACAAAAGTTCTTGCTCACTTCATACCACACCATAGAGGGAACATTGCCGCCCACCTCCACCAGGTTCAATTTAATTCATTAGTTATCACCATCCAAAAAGAAATCCCCCCTTTTCCCCCCACCCCCCACCCCAGTTTTTTTGGATTGGAGAAAATTCCCCCCCCCTCAGTTTTTCCAAAAACCAATGCTTGACGATAAAAGTTCGCTATTATTCTCTTTCTAAAAAAAAGTTTTTTTTTTTTTTTAATCTAATTATATTTTTAAAGCACGTTTAAATCTTTAAGTGTGCACCCCCCTCCCTTTTTTATTTTTTGTGTCTGGGCTTTGCCCTGGTGAATCTAGGTCAACGTATGCATTGTATTTTACCGTTTATTAGTGTTCCCGGTACGTGATTGACCCGGCACTTAACGTCCAAATGGTGGCCCGGAATCATAAATTGTTCCTCTTAAAAATTTACTTTCCGTGGCAACTTTTTTTTTTTAAATGTGGAAGTTCAAATCAGTGTAAATAAACTACATGAGTTAAGTTTTAAATTTTTCTTCTTCTGGGTTTTTTTTGTGTGTTGTTATTGATCATATCATTTCCCCTTTTATATTTTAGTTGATCTACATGAACTTACATTTGGGGGAGAGTTAAATACTGGGTTTAATGTTGGGTTTATTGTTTGTTTGTTTGGTTCAATTAATGTATCATGTGTTTGATGAACGACTATTTGGGAAGAGACTTTTTAGAGGCTTTACGGTATTGTTTATTGTATTTTGTATTTTATTTTGTATTGTAATACCCGATTAAATCTGTAAAATAAAAGATACTTTTTTTTATTTCCTTTTTATTTTGAAACAACATCACTGTTGACTGACAAACAGACACACACAAAGATACACTGAATACATAGACTGTAAGACACACACGAAGACACACTGAATGCACAGACTGTAAGACACACACGAAGACCCATAGACTGTAATACACACACGAAGACACATAGACTGTAAGACACACACGAACAAACATAGACTGTAAGACACACACGAACACACATAGACTGTAAGACACACACGAACAAACATAGACTGTAAGACACACACGAACACACATAGACTGTAAGACACACACGAAGACACATAGACTGTAAGACACACACGAAGACACATAGACTGTAAGACACACATGAAGACACACAGACTGTAAGACACACACGAACACAATAGACTGTAAGACACACACGAACAAAGCCTCTAAGACACACACGAAGACACATAGACTGTAAGACACACACAAAGACATATAGACTGTAAGGCACACACGAAGACACATAGACTTTAAGACACACACGAAGACACATAGACTGTAAGACACACCCTAAGCATGCAAACAGACAGACACATGAGATCGATTGATAGATTGATATAGATAGATGTATAGATAGTCAGACAGACAGACCATCAGACAGACAGACAGACAGATATATAGACAGATAGAAAGATAATTAGATAGATAGATAGATAATTATATATATATAGACAGATAGATAGATAGATAGATAGAGAGAGAGAGAGATAGATAGATAGATAGATAATAATAATAGATAGATATATTGATAGATATATTGATAGAGAGATAGATAGATAGATGATAGATAGATAGACAAATGCGATAGACCGACAGCGCACAGGCAGGCATTCAAAAAAGCTTACCGTAAAACACAAAGAAGTTCAAATCAATAAATAATTATTATTTTTCGTCGATTTATTACAGAATACTTGCAGGCGTATCTTCCTTGATAAAACTTTTTTTTTAAAAATGTTTTGATTTAAGTTGTTTGCCTGGTACAATCCCTGCCCCCTTCTCTCCCCCCCCCCCGCACATACACACCCTTATTGTTCGCCCACTCTAATGTACATCTTATGTCTACCGACACTTACTCTATCTTCCCGCTGTTCAATCATAAGTTTCGAATGTATTGAACAAGTACTGATGCACACAGACTGATCCGTACCAATAGACACCACTTTTATTTTTTTGTCAACTTAATAACTGCACGGTTGACGACCAGATCTGTTTCCAATAAATATATAATCATAATAATAATAATAATAATAACGGCACAGAAATTCAGTCTTACAGTTGTTGTCATAAGATCGCCCTTACCTATAAAAGAGTCCTACACCATTCAATGAGACGAAGTAGGTCTCGATAGAATACAATCAAAATATAGCAACCAAGTCCATTAACTCAAGACTTCCACTTATAGATCACAAGATAATGAAAAAAAAACACGTAAGCGGGAGTTCTTTCCCTTTCTCGACACCAAATGTTCTCTCCGGTGGAGGAAAACCGTCGAAACAATGAAGAACACTGGACTTACCTCAGGTCGTTTTGGTTGTATATTTTTTCCCCTTCCCCCCGAGTGTGTGAAATTCAAATCCTGGAAGAAAAATGTAAAACCAGTTGTGAAATCCAGTACCTCAAGTTCCACTGCGGCAACTTTATTTCTTCACACGCCAATTTTTGTAACTGAACACCGGTGAGGTATGGATGGATCCAAGACACACAGAGAGAGAGAGAGAGGGGGAGATCAGACACATGCAGCTTGCGCAGAGAGAGAGAGAGAGAGAGAGAGAGAGAGGATGAATAAGGAACGTACAAATAATCTATCATTCACCACTTGTCCAATAAATCTATCACAATCTATTTTCTTTGTATCACTATCCCATAATTTGTGTCTATTTGTCGTTAAGTAATGCATTCAGTTATTTATCTATCTATTGATTTTATCATCTATTACCTATCTATTTAGCAATCCATAATCTATCTCATATTTCTATCATCTACCTATCTATGTGTATGTATAGCGCACATGTCTTATAACCCATTTTTAACAGTCTATCTATCTATCTATCTATCTATCTATCTATCTATCTATCTATCTATCTATCTATCTATCTATCTATCTATCTATCTATCTATCTATCTATCTATCTATCTATCTATCTATCTATCTGTCTGTCTGTCTGTCTGTCTGTCAAACATACATAGACAATCATACGCACAAACATGCATACATACATTACATAAATGCCTGTGTGTGTGTTTGTGTGTGTGTGTGTTTGCGTGTGTAGGGCTAAATTTGAAGTTCTATTATTTCACCTATTCCTTCTATCGGCCTATCTGTTCGTTAATATTTTCATGGACATTCTATTATATATCTGAGCTATTCTATCATACATCGGAACTATTCTATCATACATCTAAACTATTCTATTAAACATCTGAACTATTCTATCATACATCTAAACTATTCTATTAAACATCTGAACTATTCTATTACATATCTGAACTAAGTTTTTTCGACATTGTACATCTATGTGATTCTTTGAGTTCTGCTGTGCTGCGCATTTACAAACCTGTATGAATGAAAAGGGGGGAGGGCGTCTACACAGTGGATCAACCCCCCCCCCCCTCCTAAGGGCTTTGCATGGCATAAATTTATAATTTCCTAGTTCAAATAAATGGCTGACTCTCGACTATCCGGACTCTGGATTTTCCAGATTAAGTTAAAAAAAAAAGAAAAAGAATGGTAAAGTAAATAGCCTCAGCCTATCCGGAATATCAAAGAGTAATGTGGAAGGGAAAGAGGTGGCTTGGCAGTTGCCTTGTTTTCGTCTCCATAAGAAGGGCGTATTTTGTCATGAAGCAAACGTCTTCAAACGAAGGGCGCTATTTGTCTTGAAGCAAACGTCTCCATACGAAGGGCGCTATTTGTCTTGAAGCAAACGTCTCCATACGAAGGGCGCTATTTGTCTTGAAGCAAACGTCTCCATACGAAGGGCGCTATTTGTCATGAAGCAAACGTCTCCATACGAAGGGCGCTATTTGTCTTGAAGCAAACGTCTCCATACGAAGGGCGCTATTTGTCTTGAAGCAAACGTCTCCATACGAAGGGCGCTATTTGTCTTGAAGCAAACGTCTCCATACGAAGGGCGCTATTAGTCATGAAGCAAACGTCTCCATACGAAGGGCGCTATTTGTCATGAAGCAAACGTCTCCATACGAAGGGCGCTATTTGTCTTGAAGCAAACGTCTCCATACGAAGGGCGCTATTTGTCTTGAAGCAAACGTCTCCATACGAAGGGCGCTATTTGTCTTGAAGCAAACGTCTCCATACGAAGGGCGCTATTTGTCTTGAAGCAAACGTCTCCATACGAAGGGCGCTATTAGTCATGAAGCAAACGTCTCCATACGAAGGGCGCTATTTGTCATGAAGCAAACGTCTCCATACGAAGGGCGCTATTTGTCTTGAAGCAAACGTCTCCATACGATGGGCGCTATTTGTCATGAAGCAAACGTCTCCATACGAAGGGCGCTATTAGTCATGAAGCAAAACACTAAGCATACATTTTGTAAAACATACTTTTTTTCCCAAAATGGTTAACTGCTCAACAAACATCTCTGCGTATCATTTTTTAAACGTATTTTTTCGCTAAACGTTTAGTTGTTTTTTTTTTACACGTAGGCAAATCAGTAGAGTCTATTGGGGTGGGGGCGGGGGTGTATTAAGGTAGTTACCCTGCTCCGTCTTAGTGGAGACCCTGCGATAGGAGCCAGTGGCGCCGAGAGCCAACACGGGCCCCAGGGCAGAACATCATTGCGGGCCCCTAAATAAACAATAATTCGTGAAAAATTGACATGTCGGGGCGGCCGGGCCCCTTTACAGATGCGGACCCCCTGGCAATGACCCCCTGCCCCCCCTCTCGGCGTGCCTGATAGGAGCGTTTTGGTACGAATTATTGGCTTAAAGTTACTGTTCTAAGCCCCCCCCCCCACGAACTCGACACTCGCTCTAGGCCCCCGTGCATTTGACCCAGTTCAATATTTTCATATATCAGTTCCCAACCTCGTTGGAGATTAAAAAAAATATATGTGGTACGGCCATAGCCCGAAAACGGCCAAATCGCAAACTGGCCAGCCATATCGGGAAGTGGCCAATATCGCATCACATTGACCGGCCAATGTCCGATCTCTTCTAGTTTTCGGGCGTCTGGCCAGCCAAGTTTGCGAAATGGTATGGGGCGATCGGCAAATGTCGGAAGAAAAAAAAAGGTCATGAAAGATTTTTGGGTGTTTGTATACTGTAATGATAATCATATAGTGCATCGGATATTGGCCACACACATCGGCCAAAGTGCGAAAATGCCCGGCCAATTCGGGAACTGGCCGAACTTCGGGCTTTGGCATTAACATATATACAGAGGCGTACCTAGGGTGGGGGAGGGGGTCCTAATTCGAAAGTCCCCACGGGCCCCAGCTTGAGGGGGGGGGCGAAATATTTTTTACACTAAATATTAACTACATTATCTCATGTCATGGTGTCGAATGTCAAAATGCAGGGACCCCCAAAGAGGCCAAGCCCCCCCTGGCCCCCAAATGTCTAGGTTCGGCACTGCATATATATATATATATATATATATATATATATATATATATATATAACGAGACCGGTGCGAAGTAAATGCATTATAACGAATGCTAGCCACCACAGAATAAACATCACACAGAATGCGCATCGCCAGTTTATATTGGCGTTTCTGAAAGCCGCCATATTTGAGTTCTTGTGCTATTGAATTAGTGTAGAATAATTGAATCAGTGTACAATCATTGAATCAGTGTACAATCATTGAATCAGTGTACAATCATTGAATCAGTGTACAATCATTGAATCAGTGTACAATCATTGAATCAGTGTACAACCATTTAATCAGTGTACAACCATTGAATCAGTGTACAATCATTGAAACAGTGTACAATCATTGAATCAGTGTACAATCATTGAATCAGTGTACACTATTCACATACAAAATATCGTCAAGTTTTTTTTTTAACGTTATGGGTTTTATTTTTATTTATGTCTTTTGTTGTTGTCATTTTTTTTAAATTATTAACTACAGGGAAGTTTATGTTTTTTTTTAAAGGAAAATGAAATATTTAGTGTGGAATGTCTTCAAAAAAATTCTTCTCTGTAGGGAGGATGAACAGGTTAGGAGGGGGGGGGTAGGGTAAATGTTAAAAACTACAGATTCAAACCTGCTCATATTTTTTTGTTGTTGTTTTCATTCATTCACACAAAGCTTTCATTACAGAGTGTTGGATGAAGTAGGCTTAGATCGACAGACTATTATTGTCCATTGTCCAAGACACATTAAAATTCATGAACAAAAAAAAATTATCACCTACATAAACTGTCCAGGTATGTTCAGTTTTGATAAAAACTTTCATCGCCTCTTCAGTGAAGACATTTTTTTTTTTACGAATTTGTGTGTGTGTGTGTGTTCATACTTCTCGTCTGCTCTGCGGATGGTAGACAGGTAGCAAGAAGTTTCAAAGGAAATGAAAGAAATCTGAGCTCTCTATTGTGAGAGTTACACGGTTTATTTTGGCAAGCAGACGAGAGAAGTTCTGCAGTTAGAAAACACGGTGGTAGGGGGAGCTACTCAAATCATTGGACAGATGGGTAACAACTCATTATGTCCCCTGCTTACCGTTATATTCGTTTTTTTTTTTTGAAGGTTTCAACCGTAACAGCATGTTTTGCGTGCGATACCCGGACCCTTCAAACCTACAACCTTCCCCCTTCCCCCTCTTTACCCCCTTTTTACAATTGGTCTCGTGACATTCAAACACCCCTAACTAATAAAATTTAAAACATTCTTTGGGAATGGCAAATCCGTACGTCATTTTTTTTTTATTTTATTTTTACGTGAGCTGAAAAAAAAAATTGACCAAGAAGGTGGAAATGTTCGACTTATTTATTTATTTATTGAGGTTTAACTGAAGTTGCACACCCATACTTGTTCACAAAGGGGTCATTAACTCTTTCGCTTCTCCAGTTCGTTTTTTTCCCCCTTCTTTTTCTTCTATGCAGGTTACAGAGTACACATGTTAATAGTTGCTTCATTAACCGCCAACTCAGGTATTTAGAACGTTAGAATAAACACACATTGGTGTTTATATAGAATTATATATATATATATATCTTGAAGCTGTAGCCACCTGAAGGTCATTGCTGGCTCTAAGCTCTTTTGCATCATAAGGGTTAATTGGGGGCCCCGGGGGGGGGAGTAAGTAATTTACTGTTGGGTGGCTGGATTTGACCGCTTTCTTAAAGAACGTATTTAAAAAAATTGAAATCAAAGAAAGTGGAGTGTTTCATATATTTCAAAAGCATGTGCGATGAATTCATTGACACAGTAGGCTGCATGGTTTTAAAGCAAATACTAAATGTCATAACTACCAAATATTTAGTATCGATGTCCCTTCCCTTAATTAATTCACTTTTAAATCGCTGTGCTTTCAGAAATGGAAATGCAGTTGATAATGTCTTCAATTTATTCCGATTTAGAAATTTAGAAACCAAAATAATCTGAAAGGATAGAATGTTAATCTCTTAGAAAAATGTAAACCACTATGAGACTGTTTTTTGTAGTGCCCTTTCTTTCAAAAGTGGAAAGACAAGGTGGGGAAATTCCTTTGGTTCTCACCGGAGATCGAACCCGGGAATCCTCGATCAGTCGAGCGCTTTACCGCGTTTTAAAATATTTATTTGATTATGTTGGTGATCCTAAACTTCACCAATGGGAGATCACTCTAATACAGCGGTTCTCATATATTTTTTTCCCCTCAGCTGTACCCCAAAGGGTTGGGAAAGTATGTCCGAATGAGTACCCCTCAAACGTAACTTTGCTAAAAAAAATTATTTATTACTAGCTGTACCCTGCAAAACATTTGCATAGAGTTATATCCCCTTAGGCTTGATCGGCAGGCGAGGTTATTTTTTGGTTTCGGGCAGATCCGATTTTTTCCATGATTGTATTTTAAACTTGAATACTGTTGTATTAATTCTTTACTTTCGATTTAACGCAGAACCCAAATCGCTATTATTATATTATATGCTTACCCCCATGCGTTTCCCTTTCCCTGACCCCTTGGGGTACGCTTACCGCCGGTTGAGCACCGTGGCTCTAATCTAATACGACATTGGTATTGATTGGGGGTGTGGCATATTTTTCTGGCAAGAAAGGTGGATGTGAAGAGAAAAAAAATCATTCAGCAGAATGGGTTCCATTCTCTGCCCACAGCCTAAACAAGTCATCTGTCGTGGAGAGTAGTTCAAACAGTAGGAAACAATTTCCATTCTCTGCCCACAGCCTAAACAAGTCATCTGTCGTGGAGAGTAGTTCAAACAGTAGGAAACAATTTCCATTCTCTGCCCACAGTCTAAACAAGTCATCTGTTGTGGAGAGTAGTTCAAACAGTAGGAAACAATTTTGGTCATTTACAGTCAGTTGAATGTTTCTCTAACGCTTTTACCAAATATAGATGATTAAATCCAAAAGAATAAGCAAAAGAATACAACAACTAATTAGTTCCACAAACAATATAGTCTGCCTGAAGTGATGCCACAAGGGCTTTGTTGACAAACTATGTAGAATTTCGCTCGGCGTCATGTATTGTTCGAGCGTAGCATCTACCTGCAATTTACCAGCAATTGTTAATTTCGCGCCAAAATATCAAATAAACAAACGTTGACCTCTTTGAGACTGTGTTCATGTGATTGATTTGGAAGCAGTGCCGATACTAGGGATTTGGGGGCCCGGGGGAGGGCTTGGCCTTTGGTTGCCCCTGCAGTTTGACATTCGACATCATGACATGAGATAATACATTTAATAATTAATGTAAAAAAAAATTTGGCCCCCCCCCCTCAAGCTGGGGCCCGGGGGACTTTCGAATTCGGACCCTCCCCCCTTCCTCCCTCCCTAGTTAAGCCTCTGTTTGGAAGCCTCAGAGCAGACGAGTATTTTATTTCAAACAATCATACATTATCATACATATTGTAAAATGTATGATTGACTACAATAAAATGAAATGTTAAAGTTTCCTGTACATCTGACTAGGCTCACAGTTCGGAAATAACATTTTCTTGAATGCAGTTTTAGGTAGTATTTACCTAGTTCTTTTTTTTTTTTTACAAATATCATCTAACAGAAATCTCAAAAAAACTTATCATAAAATATTGTTGATTTTGTGATGAAGATTATCCAGCATATAAATGTAAAAGGTTTCTCTGATAAGGCACAATCATAAAATTCTTTGTTTCTAGATATTTTGTTTTCATTGACGATAGGGCGAAAAGACAAAACCTTGTAACTAGTTTTAATTATGATCAGAAAATAATTAATGTTCTATGCTGTGAGAGATGGTCTAGTCCGTGAGAGGTGGTCTAGTCTGTGAGAGATGGTCTAGTCTGTGAGGGAAGGCCTAGTCTGTGAGAGATGGTCTAGTCTGTGAGAGATGGTCTAGTCCGTGAGAGATGGTCTAGTCTGTGAGAGAAGGCCTAGTCTGTGAGGGATGGTCTAGTATGTGAGAGATGGTCTAGTCTGTGAGAGATGGTCTAGCCTGTGAGAGAAGGCCTAGTCTGTGAGAGATGGTCTAGTCTGTGAGAGATGGTCTAGTCCGTGAGAGATGGTCTAGTCTGTGAGAGAAGGCCTAATCTGTGAGGGATGGTCTAGTATGTGAGAGATGGTCTAGTCTGTGAGAGATGGTCTAGTCTGTGAGAGAAGGCCTAGTCTGTGAGAGATGGTCTAGTCTGTGAGAGAAGGCCTAGTCTGTGAGAGATGGTCTAGTATTGAGAGATGGTCTAGTCTGTGAGAGAAGGCCTAGTCTGTGAGAGAAGGCCTTGTCTGTGAGAGAAGCTCTCACTGATAAATCTCTTCCCGGAAATGTAAATATGTGGACATGGTCAGGGGGGCATAGAATGCATGCATCCAAAGGAACGAATTCCTTTCAAATTGTCAGTACCCCCTCCCCACCCCCACCCCCCACCTCGAAAACAATGTTGTCCAGCGCCCTACAAATATTTCTGAAGGTCTCTGCACAGAGTCATGGAAACCTACTACTGTAACGGTTTTGGTCTCCTCTCGAGGTCAGATGACAACTCATCTGTCGGAATTGAAAAGAAAACTCCAGCTTTATATTATATTATGTATATATAATATAAATCTGTGCCTTATACATATATTTTTTTTTTAGTATTTTTATAAAAAAAATATGCTTTGTGTGAATGAGAAAAAAATCTTGACATTTTCCTGCACAGGCAGGTTCAATGCCGTCTGCTATTTTATTTTATTTATTTTTTTTGACAGGTGAATGCAAATCTCGGCTGATGGCCAAAACTAATAACAAACGAAGTCACACGGTTTGAGGAATTCAAACATCGGGTTTAGGTTTATTCTTTTTAATGGACAGAATTAACAAAAAAAATATCTGGCTACTTTTTTTGAGCAAGGAAATATTTCGTTTAAACTGAACGCACACTCTATTCTGGAAACTTTACTTTTTTGGCCATACATACAGCGTGGCGCTGTGGATTTGCATTGATTTAAATAACATGTTCACCATTTTGCGACGAGCTGAACATTGCAACGGTTTCACCAGGTAATTTAACACTAAACAAAACTATAAGCATTAATATTGTGTTCTGCTGGTTACGTAAATTGACCTAAAAAAAAAATATTTGACGTCAATGAATTATGCTGTACTTGGCAAAAAGACATCATACGTTGTTTGGAACCAGTGGCATCGCTAAAAACTTTGGAAGGGTGGGAGAGGGGAGAGGGGAAAGGGGAGGGGTCTCTTGCAAATTGTTTTGAGAGGTGGCCCTTCTAGGACAATAATGTATCCCCGTTGGATGCCCCCCCCCCAGAAGGTATTAAATATATATTCTGTGAAGTGGACCGTGTCACTTTTCTATATAGATAGTGTGGACGTATAAAACAAGCAGGGCCGGTCTAATGGAGAGGCAAACTGGGCGGATGCCTGGGGGTGACCCTTATCGGTCGAAATCTAAATCAGAGAGGCTGTCATATGTAAAGTGTTGTGATGGGAGGTCTGAGCGGGTTTCTACAACTATTCCCTCGTAAATCACATAAAGGCCTGGAGTCTTGGCTCATCAACGTTTATTATGAAAATATTTTGACATCCAAACAACGCACGCATGGCGAATAAATTTAAAATATCCAACTTCTGCTATCACCACACTTCAACTTCTTATCACACTGCCTTCTAGACACTGACCTCTAAACATTCCTCTACTCTACTCTACTATGTCTCTCTCTCTCCCTCTCTCTCTCCCTCTTTCCCCCTCTCTTTATCTCTCTCTCTCTCTCTCTTTCTTTCTCTATTTCTTTCTCTCTCTCTATTTCTCTAAATGTATATATCTCCTATAAAGTTGTATAAACCACTAATGGGACGGTTTTTATGGTGCCCTTCATTCATCCCACCATAGCCGATAGTGCAACGACCATGGAGGCACCATGGGAGACATAGCGGGAACTTAAGCCAAGACCTGAAATATTTCCTTGGTCCTCACCGGAGATCGAACCAGGTACCTTCAGGTCGACAGTCGAGCGCTTTACCGCACGACCATCCGTCCCCTGCTCTCTCTATTTCTCTCTCTTTCTCTCTCTCTCTCTCTCTCTCTCTCTCTATCTATCTATCTATCTATCTATTTCTCTCTTTCTCTCTCTCTCTCTGTTCCCCCCCCTCTCTCTCTCTCGCTATTTCTCTCTCTCTCTCTCTCTATTTCTTTCTCTCTCTCTCTGCCTATTATGTTAGCGGTGGATAACGAACACAGTGCACACCATCGAAACATTAAGGTGCACACCAAACACACTTGTCCTTTCGCTCGTGATAATAATCCTTTGCGACGCACCTGAATGTCTGGTCAGCCGTGAACAGCAACTGATCGAATATTTTATTTTTGTATTTATTCCCTTTTCTGTGGAAAAACTCTCTGATAACCTGGAATATTGATTCCCTGATAACCTGGAATATTGATTCTCTGATAACCTGGAATATTGATTCTCTGATAATCTGGAATATTGATTCTCTGATAACCTGGAATATTGATTCTCTGATAACCTGGAATATTGATTCTCTGATAACCTGGAATATTGATTCTCTGATAACCTGGAATATTGATTCTCTGATAACCTGGAATATTGATTCTCTGATAACCTGGAATATTGATTCTCCTTTGATATCACTAGCTAAATGTTTCCTAGCAAAGGTGACTCATCAAACTGCACAGAGAATGCACATTTTTTTTTAATAATCAAATAATGACCGTTAAACGTCTTATTAAAGCTAATTTCATCAGTTCTGCGTTGTACGGTACTATCGTGCAGAGGGGGGATACGTTTCGCAATATCAAAAAACCTGGCTTATGTAGCATAGTGTTTAGAACAAAACCTCACTAACAGCTGGTACACAACAGACTGTTTACCAATTGAGATGGGAGTAGGTTCACTTGAAATATGTACAACGGTTCTGAATCATGCATTCTGTGATGTCGGTACCGTTGGAGATAGACAGAAGAGAGAGGGTTGAGTTACAGTGAAGTGGCGAGAAGAGAGGGGGGGGGGGCAAGGAGGGCGTCATGCTCCGGGCGCTACTCACAAAGGGGGTGCCAAATGGTATATTTTACATATAATATTATATATGGTTTTTCGAATGGGGGGTGGGTGGGGGGCTAAAAAGGTATTGTGCCCCGGGCGCGAGTTAAGATCTCTACGCCACTGGGGCTGAGTTAAATGGAAGAATGCATCTGTTGCTCGAGAGAGAGAGAGAGAGAGAGAGAGAGAGAGAGAGAGAACTATTACTAAGTTGATATGTAAATTAATGTTTGTTTTTTTAACTCACAAAATCTTCACACTTGTTTGCTTGAATTAACTACTGGATAAATATAAATCATCGTTCAACTGAACAGAGCCCTACATCAACCCAACTTTCTTTAAGACAATAGCCGAGTTAGTGGTGAAGCAGGTCACATGTTTTTTACAAATGTTTCTGTACCTTTACAAAACACTGTTGGGTGCCTGTTTGGCGAGCAATGTATGTGTTGTTATGTGACATTAATTCTCTCTCCTGGCCAAACGCCGACTAAAGTTTCTTCAGATCGAATTAGGAAAGTTTCATTTTTAAAAGCTCTCAAGCATTCACGGTCCTTCAGACTTTTTTTTTTGGGCTATGACCCCCCCCCCCCACCTTTTTTTTTAATTTTCCTCAATAGGCCAGGAATGCGTTGCATTGTGAAGAGCGGCATTACTTTTTTACCTGCTTGCTGTCTGATGATATTCGGGTTGCCAGGATGGCTGAATTTAATGTTCTTTTCTCAAGCTAACCTCTTCACCTCCCACATATACTTAAGACTTATTATTTTCTATTTTATTTTTGGTCAGGAATTAAAAAAAAAAGGCTATTACCAAACAAAAATGATTAAAATTTGGGGTTAAAAACAGTTTATTTTTTATTTTTTGTTGTCATCAATGATCTTAAGAAGGTTGTTATTTTAGCCTAAGACCGTTGTTTGATGTTTATGGTATTCATTTTTATCTAAATGTTTAAGTATGTTTGATCGGTGTGTAAAAGTAAATACATTTATCAGAAATAGCCCCGGCCATCTATATTATAATGCTAATGGCGGTTACATGCAGATAGCTTCGACCTATTTTGATGCTTATACCAGTTACGTGCTAATAGCTTCGATATATTATATAATAAACACGCCCACACACACACATATATATATATATATACTAATTGCAAGTACCCGGCTTTGCCCGGGTTTAAAATAAGGTTTTCTGTTTACCTTCTGTTTTCTCCCTACCCCCTCTCCCTCCCTCCCTCTCCCTCCCTTTCCCTCCCTCCCTCTCTCTCCCATTTCTCTCCCTCCCACCATCCCTCTCCCACCATCCCTCTCCCATCTCCCCTCTCCCCCTCCTTCTCTCCCCCCTGTCCCTCCCTCCCTCCCTCTCTCCCCTTCCTCCTTCCCTCTCTCCCCTTCCTCCTTCCCTCTCTCCCTACCTGCCCCCTCTCTATCTCTTTATCTCTTCCTCCCATTTCTCCCATCCTCTCTCTCCCTCTCTCCTTCCCTCCCCTCTCTCCCCCTACTTCTCTCCCCCCGTCCACCCCCTCCCTCCCTCTCTCCCCTCCCTCCCTCCTACCCTCCTTTCCTCTCTCCCCCTGCCACCTCTCTCTATCTTTATCTCTCTCTCTCCCTCCCTCACTCTCTCTCTCTCTCTCTCTCTCTCTATATATATATATATATATATATATATATATATATAATCTACTTATTATTATGGCTTCACACTTCTTATAAAATCCTTCTTCATTCCTTTACCTTCCTCAAACTGTACAAATCAGAGAGCATGAAAAAACATCAACAATTCTTTGCATCACAAAGGCACAATACAGCACCAGCGCGCAAGTTCTATTCAATCATAGGGAAATGACGTCACAGAGGAATTTTATTTATGGCGCCGTCGTGATTACTTTAATATAGTAAAATACTAAATAAAAAAAAATTAATTACAATTAAACTACCCATCGAGATGAAACGAAACCTGTCCCCATGTAATTATGTGTATGTGTAACAAATTTAACGTTATTTGTTTGTCTGGATCTTGAGTTATAAGGGAACAGACAGACAGACAGACAGACAGACAACGAATGCGTCTTATAAGTATATATATATATATATATATATATATATATATATATATATATATATTAGGGTGTCCCAAAAATGCTCAAAAAATTATTTTTTGTTAAATCTTTGGTGTCTCACCCCCTGAAATGTGTCTCTTGGGTACACTGAGTGAATTGGTGAAGTTGTAGCTCATTTGAACAACATTTAGAGGTCCCCCAAGAGCTTTTAAAATTCCAGTATTAGGCCAACATGAAAATCCAGACGAATCATGTCTCAAATAATTTGCAGTTTTTGCATGCCATAGTTGAATAAAATGAAGTTTAAATATACTTATATTTATCTCGTTGCTACCATTAACTAGAGTTGAAATAGTGTGATTCTTAATTAGAAAATGTAATAAATGCTAGAAAACATATAAAATACCTAATGTGCAAAATTTAAGCAATGTGCATATTTTTTGAAGATTTAATTTTTTTAAACTAAGCATGCTAAATTGTCAGGCATCATATCACCAAAAGTTGCTGCAGTGCTGGACAGAACGAACACCAGCATTAGAAAATCAACAATGATACTTGCATCCGCATTCAACGAAGCTGGTGTTCCGACATCTGACACATTATTTTCCAAGAGCACAATGCACCGTCATCGCAAGCTTTGTCGTCAACAAGCTGCAGCATGTATAAAAGAAGACTATATTTCCTCAAAATCAATTGTACATTGGGTTGGTAAGCTATTGCCCGATGTTACCGGACATGTTACCAACAAACGGCTCAATGGAGCTTGCACTCTGTTAAAAGTAGCCCTGGGACGTAATCTATTATGGATGGCATGTCGTCATCACATGTTGGAAGTACTCCTTTCCGATGCATTCAATGTTTGTCTTGGACCATCCACTGGACCGGAGATTTTGTTTTTTAAGAGGTTTCGAGAAAAATGGCCAGAATTAAACCACACACCCGAAGCCAGATCCGCCCCTTTGATAATCGTGTCTGCTTCGATTAAAGAATTTATTAAATATCAACTTGAGGTCAGTCATTCATGTGATGATTATTTGGAATTTCTTCTGCTTGCTGCACAAATGGTTGGGTTGGAGGTTGATGTCAGCATTCGCAGACCTGGTGCCCTACATAGGGCAAGGTAGATGGCGAAAGCAATCTATGCATTGAAAATCGATCTATTGTTTGCAGGCAATGAAACCATCTTTCAGTTAACAGCTCGAGAATTACAAGGTAATCAGCGCTTTAATCGGTTTACCATATGTGTTTATCTTCAATCATGGTTTTCATGCAGGCTCACCGCAGATGCACCTGTGAATGATATCTTGTTGATAAAGCGTTTATACGAATATGATGATGCTGTTCTTCGATCGACTGGATTGAAAATGATGGTGTGTCACTCGCGGTACTTGAGTCCGGAACTGTCGACGCTTGCGTTATTTTAAACCCTTTTGTCGGACAAAGAAAAAACTGGCCTTGTTCGGACAAAGCAATCAGAACGTGGACCGCATCTCATAAAAACACTATCAAAAAGTGTTGTTGATTTGCGTGCTTCTACCACATTTTTTGAAACATCCAACATTGATGCCAGTTTTCTAGATGTTCCTGTTGAAGCCTGGTCAGATACACCATCTTTTAAAGTTGCAGCAGATTTTGTAAAGAATCTGGCTTGTATCAATGACTGCAGAGCGAAGTGTAGCATTGATACAAAATTTCAATGACAGTATCACCAAGAATGAAGAACAAAGACAATTTTTGCTCCAAGTGGTTGAAAAACATCGGGAAAATTTTGCAGAGTGTAATCGTGAACAGCTGGCTAAAATTTAAATTTGAAGAACTTTTTTAAATTTCTGTCTACCCTACAGTACAAAGTACAAAATAAATAGCAGGAATGCTTATTTGCATTGTTTGTTATTATTATTTTTCAAGCAGATTGACATTGATTCAAGAATTAACTTGACAAAATGAATAAAACTTTGTTTTTCATAATTTTTTACTTAAATTTCAAATTTAAAATTATAAAACATTCAAGATTTATATATTTTGTTTCATTTAATATTATAAACAATACTAAGCATCAATTTGTTACTTAATATATCTGTTTCGCATATAATGCAACATTAACGCTGTATTAGATTTGACCGCGAATAATTTTACACCAAAATCTGGAACCTCTTGGGAGACCTCTAAACATTGTCCAAATGAGCTGAAATTTTGCAGGTTAACTACTGTTACCATACAGACATATTCTGTGGGGTGAGACATCAACATTTCAAAACTTCATTTTTTTGGGACACCCTAATATATATATATATATATATATATATATATACACATATATAGATAGATAGATATGTATAGACAGATATAGATATAATATACTTATAATAGTGGTTACGTGTAAATAGCATCTTTTAATCCTTTGTCGTACCTTTACCAACTGCGTGCAGTGTATCGTCATAGCTATATCCAGACCATCATAACATAGGATGCAACGGCGACAGAGATACTTGCCTCTTCCCCTGTGAGCCATGGGTAGTTGGGATTTGAACCAGCAGCCTTTACGTCGAAGAGTTGAAGATATGGCTCATGTCCTCAACAGCCACCGAGATTGTGAGTCCAATCGGGTTAAAGGGGGAAGGGGTAGGTCTTACACGCAGAGCCGAACAAATGAATTGTCAAGCAAGGCTGCGCCTGCCACCTAGATCCCGCAAATGTCAAAGGGCACCTTCAAATGCATGTTTGGGCAGCCCCCAACAGGTACTTTGCCCTAGGGTCCCCTAGTATCTCTATGAAAAAACTTTGTAATGGCTCTGTTGACAGGGAAATTTTACAATAGTATGAAACTATGCCAGCTGTTTTATTGGTGCATTGTGGCCAGAATGGTTCTTCGGCTTGAAATTTCGGAAAGCCACAAAATCGTCCCGAGGTTTTACGGGACATATCATGGGAAACAACTCAATCTTAAACTAATTTGCCCAACTTTTTTTGATAGATACTTAGTTATCTCCCCTTGTATTCATATTTGACTAATCGCAACTTTCTCCATGAAATGAGACATATTTGTTTAACTCAATAAGATAACATTTTGAGTGAAATATGATTAATAAAGATATTTTTTTAAAGGTGATCAGAAAATCATCGCTAAGCAGAAAAAAAAACTAAATAACAAAACTAAATAAATAAATTAAAACCACAGACGTATTTTTTTTTTAATATTGTAGTTTTGACCACCGTAACATTTCAATATAATTCAGAAGAAATCACACTTTTATACATGTTAATATGCATATCTATCTCTCTCTCTCTCTCTCTCTCTATATATATATATATATATATATATATATATACATACACACACACACACACACATATATATATATATATATATATATATATATATATATATATATATATATAATACACATTCATTTAAAAAAAATATTAACAAAAATATATCTTAAGAGAAAAATTTTTAAATTTGCAATTTTTTGGCATCAGAATACTAAATACAATTTCAGCAGAATACTTTCAACTACACCATGATGTATTTTTTTATATACCAAAGTATAGATTGATTAATAGTAGCAAATCTACTACAAACAAATGTCCAAAAGGTATAGATAATTTTTGGATCCACTTTTTTAAGCATTTGACTTAACGGTTGAAAAAATTATAAAATAAAAATTACTGTTTGGCTCTGGGTAAATAATCAATAAAAAATATTTGAACTCATTTTGGCTTGATCACATTGAGCAATTTTTTAATTTTATAGTCGTTCTTAATGGAGATAACAGCTTTATTACTGATCAATAACTGTTGTTATTTTTTCATGCATTTCAACAATAAATAATAATGATAATGATATTTACTTATATATAATCATTGAAGGATATGAATTTTAGTTTCCAGAAAAGAGTTTTTTTTTTCCTGTCACTTAAACAGTTTTTCATCTTGATTGCTCATTGTTTTAAATCTTAAAAATGACAAACAGGTCCCACTACACTCAATAAAAATGAAAACAGTCATTTACTCCAACAGATCCTATCCATTAATCCAGGGCCTCCTCATGTACCTAACCCATTTTTCCTCTTTCTGATGAGGTATACCATTAATCGCTGCAACATCTCTTTTGCAGTACCCCAAATTTAGTCTTAAATTTTTTCATTTCAATTCATCCAGAGTCCTGGCCAAGTTGTGATGACAATTTTTCACAAAACCTGGTTTTAACTGGACGGTGCGACACCCTGCCTGGCAATCAATGGCTGCTTTTCATTTCAATTCATCCAGAGTCCAGACCAAGTTGTGATGACAATTTTTCACAAAGCCTGGTTTGAACGGGATGGTGCGACACCCTGCCTGGCAATCAATGGCTGCTTTTCATTTCAAGTTTCTGTAATAATCCCGTGCTCCTGAGACCACTTGATTTAACTGTTAATGATTATTTTCTTGCGGGGGGGGGGGGCTGACATTAGAGTCATGGCTACTCAAATTTATGATAGAATTAGTGGGATTCCAGCTGAGATTTTGCAGATAATAATGGTGAACTTTGACATCAGAAAGCGTAAATGCATAGGTACAGGAGGTTGTAGATATTTTTTTTTTTGCTTTAATTGCCGTCAATAAAAAAAATTGTAGGATGGCTTTCCAAAACTTATCTCTGGGTCATCCAGCATTTAATGAGATCTGGTAAAAAATATGAATTTTATTTCATGCGTCCAGAGTTTTGGGCCACCAGTGTTAGAGTTTACGACTGTGGATTCCAGGTTTGAACTCCAGTGAGCTCTCAGGATTATTACATGTATCAAGTTCTGATAAGTCCCTAAGTCCACCCATCTTCAATAGAATGCCTGATATCAGTTGGGGACTTTAAGGTGACTATGCATTGTATTAACCACACAATTCCATACAACGTCAATGCTATAAAACAAATGAACTCTGCTTCGTCAGGTCCAGTGGACCTAGTTTTGACCACTGTAACAAATATTTGGTACAAAAATAGATGCTGCTTTCAAAATAACATCATTTAAAAAAAAACTTTTTACATACACAATATTCTACTTCTTATTATTCTGAAGTAATAAATTTTAATATCAAATCAATATGGCAGAAATCTAACAGCAATAGGGCAGAATTTTAACAGCAATGAACAGTCCTAATTTTCTCAATTCATTTTAAAATGACAGGTTTCATTTGGGTCAACAAATTCACCATAGTATTTGGCAGTTAGGTCTCGCTTTGGAAAATGCTCATCTCGCGTGCCCTTGCTAGAAAAATTTGTCCTGGCCCTATTTGCCGAGTGTGTCTTTATCACGGTTTTGTTTCCACCTAGTTTCCTACATCATCAAACAACACAGATTAATCTTAATAAGAACTATATATAGTAAATTTAATGTAAAGCGTTATATCTGCAACATTGGTGAGCTTTCGTTATTTTATGATACATAATATTTATGATACATAATATTTATATATGTATATAATTTCCATTAAAAAATGACAGGAGGTTCAAAGGTTGACCGGAATATTTAAAATTATAAAATATATTAATTGTATTGGCTAATTAAAAAAAAATTTCACCTCAGAAAAATTATTGACTTACGTATTATATCTGGGCAGCGGGGAAACATAAGCTTTACTTCTTATGGCCAGGATGGACTTTTCAACAGCCGCTGGAGCATGCAGTCTTTCATAGTCCTCTTTTTGACATTTACATAGACATAGTGGACAGGTTACAATGTTAGCAACTGAAGAATTTAGGGAACAAATAATTATGTGACGAGTTTATGCATTGTACATCATGGGGAAAAATTTTATGCAGGGTAAGATTAATCAGAGCTGTGTAAACACATGGGTGTAGTGACCCCACCGTAATCAACATTTCATTCTTGTGAGTGGCTGTTATAGGGGCTCCATCTCAATGGTTTATGGGTAAATGGGAAGGCCCAGTGGTGTAGATACTTGACTGTCAACGTGAGAGCCCTGGGTTCGAACCTAGATGAGAGACATGGAGTTTTTCCAGGCGTTATTTGGTGCAAAGTCATCCCACAAGTCCACCCAGCTTTCAATGGGTATCTGACTTAAGTTGGGGAAGTAAAGGCGGCTGGGCGTTGTGCTAACAAGACAATCCCATCGTATGCTGGGGTTTTAGAAAAAGATGAATTCTATACTCCATCTGCCCAGATGGCCCGTTAGGGCTAAGGGAACTTTACTTTTTTTCTTCAGTGTACTTTTCTTTCTTTAAATATCTAGACATATGAAGGTTTTTTTATGTCCCAGTTTCACATCAACTGTTATGGGATACCAGAATGAATAGGAAATATGTCATTGAGTACTTTTACCTATACCTGTTTTAATTCTGTCATACTTTTGGTCCAGTGATGCAAGGCATTTTGTTTGTCTATGTTTTTCATATTTTTAATGTGGTATTCTTAGTTTCATGTATTAACAATAAAAGAATGACTTTTAAAAGAAGTGAAGGATGATATATTTAATGTAAACAATGACCAAAAAAAATACTATGAATTAAAAAAAAAACAACAACTGATGTATAAGGATGAGAAAAAAAAAATACTATGAATTAAAAAAAAACAACAACTGATGTATAAGGATGAGAATTATGAACTATCTGAACCAAAATATTAAAAGCTCCCACTACTATATGTTATAAAAATGTAATGCTTTACTAGAATTATACTCTCAGCAGAGATAAGATAGTTGGTACTTGTTTTACCAAGTGCTACTCAACTGCCATAGTACATATTAAGTCTAAAAATACTTGTACTTGCACCTTGGGCACTTGTATTCATACCTGCATGGTCACCAGTTAGAACATCTCTGTCTCTTTGCATTAAAAACATAAAATTATTCCTGCTTCAAATGGCAATATCAATACCTGCTTTTGACATGAGTAAAGGATGGCCACTTTTTTTGGCTGCATCTAATGGTGTGTCCCCTTTGGTGTTCTTAATATCCAAACTTGCATCATGCTGTGCACAGCAGTTGAAGCAGTCAGCTCTGCCTTCTTGTGCAGCACAATGTGCTGGAGTATTTCCATCAGCTGTTGTTGTTTTTTTTTTAAATAAATAAACAAAAGAAGGAATAAATATGATTGAAGTCTACATGAATGATGACAAATCTTAAGGTGTTACAGTTTGTTACAAAACTAAAAATTTGAAGTTAGACTGCTGGTACTTATACTGTACTGTAAAATGGGAGTAATGACTACTGTGCTTTATTATCACTGGTGAGCTCAACCTAGCTTATTTAATCTAAAGTGAAACAGTGAATAATATTGTCCACCATACTGCTTCATCCATTTAATAGATGCCCCAACAAGAGTAAATTAGTATTTATCAAATGACGTAATGCAAAAATGAAATATTTATTCAAAGAAAATTGATGCATCAAGATGGAAGACTTTCGTTTCATTTTGAAAATTTAGTTATATTAGAGCTCAGTGTCCAGAATACACACACATGAAAATGTTCACATTTTTCAGATTAATAACTCATAGATTAAATTTAATTATTTTAAAATGCTGTATTTTTGATAACTGTTTTAGAAGTGTTTTGGCTCTATGTGAAGTGTTTCAGATCTATGTGAAGTGTCTGAGATCTATGTGAGGCATTTCAGATCTATGTGAAGTGTTTTAGCCATTTAAGCCATTAAGCTAATTAAAGATTGATACTTTGATTTTTATGTGTGTGAGTAATGTAATGTTTAATTGGTGAACAATCACAATAATGAGAACAAAGGTGGTAGATTACCTACCATCTTGAATGTTGACTTTAGCTCCACTCTCAAGAAGCCAATGCAAAACATTAAACGCACCATGAGAGGCAGCCTAATGGAAAGTAGAAACCTAATTATTTATATAGATATCAAGTAGAGTGTTTTTTTTTTTAATTCCTTCACAAAGATAAAATTTCATGATGCAAAAGGTTAATTATTTCTGCTGAATCATTTTTTGTTTATTATTTCTTCAAAAAGAAAGATGGTATAATGAAAAAATGTAATTATTTCTGCTGAAGTGATTTTTCATTATTTCATATTATGGATACATTTTCATTAAATGAAACATGCTACTAAACTTCTACAATTGTATGCTTAATATTTTGTAAATCTTCATATTTACAATGTGACAGATGGTTTTGCCATTTGTTTGAACTGCATCAATCCGGGCTCCTTGTTTAACAAGAAACTTTAAACAGTTTAACCTGTCATATTTGGCAGCAACATGGGCAGCCAGATTTGAACTTTTGTCTTCTATGGTTGTGTCACAATCTCTTTCTACAAGGAACTTTACAGTCTCCAAGCCTGACAGAAAATACATAATAAAAGAAACAAATTTAGTGACAAATATTTTCTTATAAAAAGAATGATATTATGAACTTTGAAAATAATTGAATGTAGATAGCAGATGTTGCAAAATGGCTAATTGGTAGTCTCTTGCTAGTTAAATAAAAGTAATTATAGTTCTACTAAAAACAGCATCTAGTAACTTTCATGTGATACATTTCAACCGGAAATGGTCAGGGAAAAAAATCTCCAAAGTAAAGGGGAAAATCTAAATATATCATTACAGGGGAAAATCTAAATATATCATTACAGGTGCTTTTTTTTCTTTTATCGAAGCTTTTGTTTGCATGTGGGTCGCAAAATCAAAGCACTTATAAATGGTGGGTCATGATTGTAACTGTTGTCAAAATGGGTTGACAACCACTGGGATAGACTATATAATTAATTAATAAAAAGGTAAATTTATATTCTTATATCTTAAATAAAAATAAGCAATAAATAGAAGGGAAAAAAAAACATAAGAAATAAAACGAAATAAATAAGGATGTAAAATATCTGAAAAACCTGGATTTATAATGTGATGCAAAAACTATCAATTGTAAAGTTATACCATCTACCTCCAAATTGTGCAGCATAATGAGCTACCTATTTTAAGGCTATACCATCTACCTCCAAATTGTGCAGCATAATGAGCTACCTATTTAAACGTTATACCATCTACCTCCAAATTGTGCGGCATAATGGAGAGGAGATTTCCCTGAAGAGCACTGAACATCTAAACTAACTCCGCTGCCAAACAATAACTGCAAAATAGAAAGATGATTTCTAGAGGCAGCTAAATGTGCTGGTTGTCTCCCTTTGTTGTCCAAAACTGTTAAACCGGCACCTACGTGACAATATACAAGATAAAATTTAAAACATTCTGATAATAGGAAATTCTTGGGTTTATATATTGCTGTTAATGATATTAAGTTGGTTTTGTTTTTTAATACAATAAACAAGAAAATTACATTTTTAAAAGGTAGCAAGTAACAGGGAAAGAAATAATTTTACTAAAATTTTCATACAGAAAGTTGGTGCAAAATACATACCTCTGAGTATGAGTATGTTTAGAATTTCAGCTTCTCCATTGAAAGCAGCCAGATGAGCTGCTGTCTGACCACTGGTGTCCTGGATGTTTAAATCGTCAGCAGACATTGCGTCCACTAATAGCTGCAAACTCTCTGAATGTCCACCAATGCATGCATCGTGTAAAGGTATTCTTCCCATCCCACTTATCAAAGTTGGATTGGCTCCACTCTTAGAAAAGAGAAAATTTTTAAAAATATGATGTAATACAGTGAAACCTCACAGTACAAATGCCCCACGGTCATGAACAATTCAGCTTGCATACAGTACTTTGATAATATTTTTTCTCGGGTAAACTACAGTGCCTCAGATTTTGAATGTAGGCGAGAGAGAGAGAGAGAGAGAGAGAGAGAGAGAGAGAGAGAGAGAGAGAGAGAGAGAGAGTGAGGTTTAACTTATGAGTAAAAATAACTTGTATGGTAAAAAATAATGGTCACACAGAACTAAAAAAATGTTGGCCTGGAAGTCGATGGCAATAACTTGGAGGCGCTGAGGACCACAGGGTGGACCAGTCCGGAAGCTTGCTGGCCATCGGGCTCTATGGCAGTCTCCAGATGTTGAGAGACACAGCAAGTCTGATCTCATGGGCTCTAAGAGACTAAGTCTCAGCCAGCAGATTACTGAGAGAGTTCAAAGAGAGAGAGGACCACAGTGGAGAGGTCACGACAGTTGATCAAGTGGATCTTCAGATTAAACCGCTGTAGTCATTAAAAGAGTAGCAGTCATCCAATGATGAGGAGCTAGTGACTGTTTCAACTGCCAGAATTAATTAAATTTGCAGCAAGTGGGAAGATGTTGAATACTTCATTGTGAACCATCATCCAAACAAACTTGTTGCTAACAAGGCAGTAAACCTAATGAATGCAATGGCCCACTTCAGAAAGATTCTCCAGCATAGGATGCAACAAAGTTTAATTGAAAGTTTCTTGGTGCAGAAAGATTTTCAGTTGGCTGTCAAGAAGTGCCATAAGAAACTTCTGAAACTAATGATTCTGAAGACCAAATAAAGTGACAAATTTACCATGTTTTTTTTCTTCATGAGAAAGATAGGCTAAATCTTTTTTAATTTTACATTTTATTTGTTTTGAGTGTTTCCTTTCTCTATATTTTTAATGTGAAGTTCTTGTATTCATTGCGTTTTGAAAGGTAAATGACCAAATTTAAAAAAAACAACAAAAAAAAACAATTCTTTCATCTTGAAATAGATTGTCTATATTAAATATATTTCAAAGTCTCGGGTTACAACCCTTTTGATTATGAACAGAGTTCTGGACTGAATTAAGTTCGTAATCTGAGGTACCATTGTATTTGATAAAAGTGACCAAAGATAAGGGACCACAACTATGATAACCAAAAATTTGGGATAAAATAGATTGGGGCATATGGTTAAAAAAAAATTCTTGCAGCCTTGATTCTTGCAAATACATTCCTCTGTCATCTGAACCAGTTTAAACTGGTGGTTAACATTCATTTTTTTTTTAAAGAATTATTGGCTTCCTTTATTAGCAATGAAAAGGTACCTTTAACAATGCAGCCACTACAGGTGTCTGCCCATACGTACAGGCCAGGGACAGAGCACTATGTCCCAACCCTTCACGAACAGCGGCAATATCAGGAGTTACGTGAAGCTCATCAATCAATTTAGAAACAATTTCAGCATCACCCTGTTCTGTCGCTGTCAAAAATATTTCTTTCACTAGCAATAGAAACAGCAAAAAATTAATGAATCATGTTAAGATTTAAAAAACTATATAGCTCATTTAATATTGATAAAGACTAAAAATCTTTTTGATACATTAAAGTTTGATATATGATTAATTAAATATAGATGATAGGCACCAAAATAATTTAATTGCATAAATACAGGGGCCACTATGGGTAATCTAGGTTTGGTGTAAGTCAAAATATTCTTAATACTTTACAGTCCTTTGTAAGTTTTAAAGAATTTGGTGTATATTGGCTTCTTGATACTTTAAAAAAAGATATAAATAAAATGCAAAAAAAAAAGTAATTTTATAAAGCATAGAACCAGACATGAGTTAAAATATTTCACTTTTAATTACAAAACACATTGTAAGTTTTTCTACTAAATTTTGTAATGCTAAGTGCCAGTCAAATTTGTCCATGAGACCTTTTTGTCAAGATCTGCAAGTTGAGTGCAAGTTAGTTTGTAGAAAATGTTGTTTTTTTTTAATCTGACACTTTAATTTAATCATAAAACTGTAATACTTTGAAAAACAAATATTTACTACCCTTACATAATAGTTTTGAAATAAGGTTGCACAGCGATATATCTCTACTTTCCTTACACAGTGATATATCTTTACTTTCCTTACACAATGATATATCTTTACTTTCCTTACACAATGATATATCTTTACTTTCCTTACACAATGATATATCTTTACTTTCCTTACACAATGATATATCTTTACTTTCCTTACACAATGATATATCTTTACTTTCCTTACACAATGATATAATTTATCAAGAACAAAATGACAGGAGGTGAGAAAAATATCTCAAAGAAATACAACAGTTGCTAGAGTTCAACAAACATTGAAGTTTTATGGATTTTGTAGGTATTTGTATTGCTTGGTCTATCAAATAATTTAAGCATAGTTCATAATAGATATGTTTGTTTCCATATCATTATCCCTTTACTGGCTTTACAGTTTACTTTTTTTTTTTTTTAGAAATTGTACTCTTTCTCTGGCAGTATATTAAAATTACTGCAAGTTACAATTTAATTAGTATTATTTAATATTTTTATTGAGAATTACGGTCATTGTTCTATTATACTATAATTTATTATAAATTATATAGAAATGTATGCTTTTATAGGCTGATTTTTGTATTTTAGACAGAAGTAGAGAAGAGAATCAACGGCGCCAAAGTCTCAAAAGGATGTATTATTGTCTATTTTTCTAAAAGATCGAAATCAATTTAAATCCCGGTAATATTAGGTAATAATTAATATTCTTTTGGCGAGATTACCACTTTTATCTTTAACTGTTGAATCACTTCTATTACTTTTAGCACTGATGCTACGCTTCTGAGAAGTCGACATGATGTTTATATGAGTAACTAAGTGTAAAATTCTTATTTATTTTTACGAAACGAAATATACAAAGAAGTCACAAAAACATGGTTAAAACATGGGATTATTCATTTTTTTGTAGCAGTTCAAAAGTTAATTATTATATACTGTGCACACTTTCCAAGACATCGATCGATAGCGCTAGTTAAACCTATTATAATTTTGAATTGACGTATTTATTTTTTTTAAAATACATAGGATGGTTCTGCCATAAAGTTTCGCTGTGGCCGTACCATTCAACTGATCTGGCAAGAAATGTGGTAAAATGTGCAATGGCCTGAGATATGTGGGAGCTTATGGGAATATGTTGGAGCTTATGGGAATATGTGGGAGCTTATGGGAATATGTTGGAGCTTATGGGAATATGTTGGAGCTTATGGGAAATATGTAGGAGCTAATGGGAATATGTGGGAGCTTATGGGAATATGTGGGAGCTTATGGGAATATGTGGAAGCTTATGTGAATATGTGGAAGCTTATGTGAATATGTGGGAGCTTATGGGAATATGTGGGAGCATATGTGGGAGCTTATGGGAATATGTGAGAGCTTATGGGAATATGTGAAAGCTTATGGGAATATGTGGGAGCTTATGGGAATATGTGGGAGCTTATGGGAATATGTGGGAATTTACTTGAATATGTGGGAGCTTATGGGAATATGTGGGAGTTTACTTGAATATGTGGGAGCTTATGGAAATATGTGGGAGCTTATGGGAATATGTGGGAGCATATGTGGGAGCTTATGGGAATATGTGGGAGCTTATTGATCAAAGACTTAATGCGTTTCTGTACAATATATCCTGTATGTTAAATATTTATAATGTATGTTTATAACACATGACATAGTGTTGCCATATGATGTATTTTCTGTGTATGTTACGGACGCACGGAAACTTTTCGCTGTGTTGTTAACCAGAAACCGCAGGCGAAAATGTATAAAACACCAGAAGTACTTTGAAAGAAAGAAAAGGCGGGAAAATAGTGTTCCGTAAAAAACAAGCAATTAAGCCTGTTCCATTCTGTGTGTTGGCGCATTTTCATGTTATGTATCAGTACGTTTGTTAGTTTTCAATAAATATTTGTAAATTTTGGAAATGTTTATAAATTCAATTGTGTAATGCATATATCTGTAAAAAAAAAATTATAAAGACGTTTCTTTATATTTGAAAAAAAATTATTGTCTCTTAAATCTAACTACAAGTGGTTTGTGGTTACTGAAATAGGACTCATAATTGAAAACATTCGAAATTATAGTCATTTAATCGTCCGAAAACTCCGTCAATTGTTGCATAGCTCTGATATTTTCAATTAAACTCAGAACACAAGCTTACTATTTCATTTGATGAGTTTCTTAATAAATCTTGGTGAAACTACGTGCTGCAGTATTTCGCACCAAATGAACGGGTTATTGAACGTACAAGGTGTATATATAATATATAAGCCCCTTAGGAGCCCTGAAGCCCGGCCCTCAGAGGTCCTATCGCGAAATGAACTTTTGATGTACACATGGCAGGCCAAGACCTACAAAATGATATATACATCATGGGTCTAGAACTTATAGTTGCTGAGATATAGCGCTCCTTTATTAATATAGCTTATATAGCAAAAAACGGTACTAAGGCCCCTTTTACGGCCCTGAGAGGTCAGATCGCGAAATGGAAAAAAAGTAATTTCTTGGCAGGCCAAGACCTACAAAATGATATATACATCATGGGTCTAGGACTTATGGTTGTTGAGATCTAGGGTGATGACGGACAGACGGGCAGACAGACAGACAAAACGGGGACAATAGAGCATTTTTTTTTTGAAAATGCACTAAAAAATGCATAAATCTGCTCTTTTTAACATATTTTAGGAAAATATATAAACAACGCATTTTCATGATTTTGATTATTATTTAACCCGATTTATGTATTTCTTTTTTTTTTTAGAGGAAAGAAAAAAATCTCGGATTCTGAGGAAAAAAGGGGGGGGGAGGATTCCTAAAGGGGCTGTCCATTATTTACGTAAACAAATTTTTGGCGATTTTTTCATCCCTCCTCCCCCTTGTCAACAACTTGTCAAACTTCCAGAGACCCCCCCCCCCTATTTTTTACGTCAACATTTGATTACGCCCCCCCCCCTAAAAAAGGTGGGTTCCAAAATGTTTATGTGGCAAAATTAGTAGGAATGTAGTTAGTTTAATTAAAATACTGAATGTTAAGCGAGTGTGTAGCACAGGACTACAAACGCTGCTTAATTTTCCTTTATTAAGTAATTATATTAAATTTAAAAAAAAGTAACATTGTTGACGTCAACTTTTCTTGACCTCCTCCCCTCCCCCTTGTCAACAATTGTCAAAAATTTTCTGACCCCCCCTCCCCCTTATTTTGTTGACGTAATTAATGGACAGCCCCTAGCGGGTGGGGGGGGGCTTATTGCCCCTGCAAATGACGCCTCTGCCGGTGGGGGGGGGGCTTATCTTTCATGTCTTTGAAACATCAACCAATATGGCGGCAGATAAAAATCTTCCAGTTTTTTTTCCCCCATTATAGCTCAGTTGTCAAAACTGTTCACATGGCTGTAAGTTTTCAACGTGGGTGAGGATGAGTTTTTTAAAAAAAAACAACAACTACACAACTACTACACACTGGTGTATATAGCATAAATGACGCTCGGTGTGAGCTTTAAAAATTCCGACCCATAACCGTGTTTTTTTTAGAAAAATAGCACTGAAGCACGGTACTTGGGGGACAATGTAGGTGTCGCCCTGGGGAGGACCATCCCTACACCCACCATCTAGTATAGATACATCACGGCTACTATACGCACCAGTCCTAGCTGATAGTTTTCCTACCTGAATAATTTAGTGTGGAAAGTTTGTCTATCAATACGGTAATAATCTTCCCCCAATCGATCAAGTGTGAAGGGGGAGGTCACTCACTACGATCAATCTCTGCTAAACTTTGGCTCGAACGATTGGTGTGAATGGAGTGGGAGGGGGGTGAATATTACCACATAGAAACCTGTCCAGGCGGTCAAACTGTGGTCATCTAGATATGGCAATTATTTTTAGGAGAATATTTCTTTTATATTCATGCATTAGCAGACTAGTGGACAAGCCTGCTGAAGCTGGCTGAACGAAATCCGACAGAAGGTATAACAAAGAAATATACGAAATACTGCAATAGAAAAGAACATGTGGCCTTTATTGCCATGAACAGAATACGATATGAACAGAAATGTATGAAATACAACGCATACACCGCACGATGTGAAAACTACCTGAGGGAGACACACAGGTTAGGGGCTGTCCATTAATTACGTCAACAAAATAGGGGGAGGGGGGTCTGAAAATTTTTGACAAGGGGGAGGTCAAGAAAAGCTGACGTCAACAATGTTACTTTTTTAAATTTAATATAATTACTTAATAAATTGGAAAATTAAGCAGCGGTTGTAATCCTATGTTACACACTCGCTTAACATTCAGTATTTGAATTAAACTAACTATATTCCTACTAATTTTGCCACATAAACATTTTGGAACCCACCTTTTTTAGGGGGGGGCGTAATCAAATGTTGACGTAATTTTATAGGGGGGGGTGTCTGGAAGTTTGACAAGTTGTTGACAAGGGGGAGGAGGGAGGTAAAAATCGCCAAAAATTTGTTGACATAAATAATGGACGATTATGTATTTAAGGATGGGAAGCGGAAATCAAGCACGCTATTTAGTGAGAACAACCGTCCAAGACAAAAGTACGATTGGGGGGGGGGGCATGGCAAAGGCCATTATAGGCAGTGGCGTAGTGAGTGGGAGCAGGGGGCATCATGCCCCGGGCGCTACTCACAAAGGGGCGCCTAATGGTAAATTTTTACTTATAATACTATATCGTTTTCGAATGGGGGGGGGGGCGCTAAAAATGTATTTTGCCCCGGACGCGAGTTAAGCTCGCTACGCCACTGATGAAAGGCCACCACTTTTAAAAAATAGACCCGTTTAATGCCTGCAAGCTGGGGCCGTTCTTCTCGCACTGTTAAGTTTCCTTAGCCCATGGCCCCCTGAAAAGTGACGCTTCCTTATTGAGGGCCTTGGGGGGGGTAGTTTATTCATAACTGCTCTTGCTATGGTGTCTTTTTTTATATACTACTGCTCGCCAGTGGCGCAACCGGGGGGCAGGGGGGAGCTTGAGCTTGAGGCCAAATCATCACTACATAATTTACGTTATAAAGTTACAAAAAAGACTGTCAAACTGTCTTTTTTCACTATGTGAGCTCCCCCCCCCCCCCAGCACTTTTTGCTGGTTGCGCCACTGCTGCACGCCGTAGGCTTTTGTGAGCCTACAGTCCCCTGTCACATGCCCGTAGCGTGCGGGGGGGGGGCTGGGGGACGGACCTCCTGCGTTTTGTCTGGCCCCCCCTCTGCTTGTTTGCTCTACTTAATAACATTTATTTCCTGTCCCCCCCCCCCGCCTGCTATTGGCCTGGCCCCTGCTGTAGAATGCCTGGCCCCTGCTGTAGAATTTTCACGCTACGGGGGCTGCCCTGTCATAGCACGTTATTTTTTAATTTATATTGTATGTTAACTTTTTTTTTCTACTATACCGGATATTACGGAGACCGGATAGCCGCGAGCTTAATGTAGGCTTTAATTTGAGGCTTTTGCGGTATATAGTTTATTTCTAACCATAGAATATTAAATAGTTGTCATTTCTCCCGAAGAATTTCATTCTTATTCCATTTGTGGTAATTTAGTACCATGGTTTGCCGACTGCTAGTTTTAACGCTGTCTCTAATGTGGAAGTGACTGCAGTTTTTGACCTATGCTAACAAAGCAAGCCCACACCACCCAGGTCAAACAGGTCAAAAGTTCTCAGGTACTCAGTGGAAATCGGCCTTGACCTTTATATCATGCTTTAGCTAAATGATTGCTACCGGCCCGCAAACAAATCGATTTATACAAATTGATTTATGCTTATAGTGAAATATAACACTAGGAAATAGTTTGAAACTGTGCATGTAAGTTAAAAAAAAAATCTGTGAGCAGGACGAGGGACAACCCTTTGTACAATAATTAGAGCTCGAAAACTGAAGTTTAGAAATAGCTTAGCATCGCCTGATATCAACAAAACAATGGCGGCCCTCATAGACGCCGTCAACAGGTTGCTAGCCTCTGGCGAGCATAAGCATGTATTATCTGTTATTAAAGGTTTTAGAAATGGCGCCGTGTAAGTATACAAAAACATACATTATATTTAGTAACACTTGAATTTCTTTATTTAAGTTTACGTTTTAAAATAAACGATATATCCGGTAGAAGTAATGCCGGTTTAAAACAAAAATATCATTTACTTAGTTGCTTCAGTCAATAATATAAGTAACTTTGTTGTAATTTTAGGTGCTCATGATGCTTAATTTTATGCACATTATACTGCATTCTTTTCAGAGCAATGTTACAATTTTTTTAAGATGTAGATAAATTAGTTGAATTATGTTACCTTAAAAACATGCTCACTCATTGTCATACTCATAGTTGTTTGGCTATGCATGTTTCATAATTCAAGAATGATGAATGAATACTACAAAATAGGTTCGACTACTACTAGAAAACTAGAGTACCATGATTTGTCTTTGAATTATCATCATCTTGAATTTTATTTTTCAACCGACAGTCTGAATAAATACTGAATAGTGTTAAATTTAATAAAAAAATTTTTTTAGTTCTTTGAATCTATGGGACTATGCCTAATATGGTGGAAGTTATTCAGAGTTTTTTAATGTGTAATGTCATTTTCTATGAATATTGCAATTTTTTTGTATAAACATTGCATGTTTTCCTACATAGTAACATTGTAATATGAATATTTTGGTTGAAAAATGATTTTTTTTCTTATTTACCTATTTTACTATAGTTTCTTTAATTTCCATAGAAAGATGATAGAGATTATTATAATTTACAGTGATACTTCACAACCTTTCACCTCAGAAAATTGTTTGAATGTTTTAAACTGGATTTAAAAAAAACATTTGCCATAAATACTTAAGATCATAAAAATAATAAATGCACTAATAGATAGTGGTAATTTTTACTATAACTTACCAGAAATATTCTTTTAAATTAATTTTCTATAAGCTTTTTTTTTTCTTTTTTTTTTTGCTAGCTCAATTTTGATAGGAAGCTATATTATCGAAGGATAACTTCAATTTCCAGTTTAAAAACTCCCTTTATTTTTATAATTTTAATGATTTTTGGAAGATTCTCTTTGTGTCAAGGGAATTGAAAAAGCATTGTCAGTATGTTAAATTAAAAAGTATTTACAAGAGGCAATGGAGAAAAAAATTTTAACATATGTCAATGCAGTGTGCAATATCAGATTGCTGACTCAGCAATAAAAATGAACTGTATTGTTAAATCAGGATAAAATATTTTTTCTTGTGACTGATATTAACCACAGTAAAACTGTGCCCTATCAAGTGAAAATCTGAAGCCACAAGTATTACTGCATTTTAAAGCACAATACTTATGAAGCATTTTTATTCATAAATTTTCACAAGTATAAATTCAGATTTATAGCTCAGTGAGGAAATATCTTTTATTAAAAATGTGAATAGGGGGTTAGTAAAAAAAAACATTTGCAAAATTATAACATATTACGCATGCCTTGGCTTCAACTAACAGCATTATTCAACTTATAGACTATTTGTTCTTTTATTAGTAGGCTGTATATTTTTAAATATATTTTCTTTTGTTAATTTTTTTTTGCATTTTCTTCCCTCAAACTTAAGAGATTTCTGTTCATTTTTTAAATAACAAAAAGCTCTCTAAATAATAAGAATGACTTTTTGTATATATTTTTTATTACTTTTTGTGTACATTTTTATATTACTTTTGATAAATGTTATTTCTTTCATTAGATATGGAGCTAAAATTCGTTTTCCTCATGCACTTGTGATGACATTTCTTTTCAGAAATGGCAGGTTAGTTATGGATATTAAAAAAAAATATTTACCACTATAATAGCAGATATATTATATGCCAACTAAACTCCTGACTATCTCTACCAACCTGGGTCCTCTGGTCACACAATCCTACTAATTGCTAAATCATTTAAAGCAGATCCTGTCAGAGATGTGCTGATCTTGAAATTTAGCGTCCACGTCCGTCCGCGGATTTCTATCAATGATCCGCGTCCGCAGAATCTTACAACATTGGTCCGCAGTCAGTCAGCGCGTCTGCATTGCTGAAATTTAGCTGTTTAAATGACTTGAAATTTTTTATGGTAACGCTAAAGAAGATCCGCGTCAGTCCGCTAGTCCGCAACTTAACCATACGAAGCGTCCGTTGTCAGTCCGCGGATTTGGAAAAGTCTGCGGATCTGCGTCCGCTGACCACTCATCTCTGGATCCTGTACCTTGCATGACCCCAGACTACACCAATTCACTTGTGTCAAGTTCTAGCTACTGGGAAATTTTTTTTTTCTGGTTCAATTATGTGATTGATTATGAAGTTAAAACAAAATCTAGAAGCTTACAATACACACTCATCAGTAAATATTCAAATGTCGTCAAACAAATGAAGTAAAATTCTAAATCATGGCAATATAGTCTTCCCTTTTAATACACTCTGGATTTTTTAAATATTTCTTTTATAAATTGAAAAGATGAAATAATATTCTTTTGGCATTAAATGTACCGGATATATATTGAAATACTTTTTGTTGTTTTATAAGAATCAGTAAAATATTGCTTTCTATTCAATGTCATTTTGTTTGAAAACTTGAACTTCATACATTTTTTTGCACGATTTTCTTCGTTGGCTAACATTCTACTTATATATCTTATATATGATTTGATTATATTTATCCATTTATCTTCCATGATTTGTTTACACTCTACAACAAATTATAACTTTAAATATCAATATATTTGTATCTGTTAACAGATAGACTGATTTAAAGAATATTTTACTTCCCCCATTATATACCAGTAACAGAGTTTAGGCAAAGAATGGATTTCTTCTTTCCCGATCTTATTTTCTCTCTCTCTCATTACCACTGGTATTATCTACTTGTTAAGGTTCTGTCTAAATCATTCATCCCTTAAATTAAGTTAGAGGGCTGCATTTTAGAATCCTTACTGTAATCTGGGATTTTAAAAATGTGTTGATCAATGAAATTATTTTAAATTTTTCTCTCCCCAGACTTCGAGACAAAATCAAAGCAGTCTTTGAAGCAACTTACACACATTCAAGAAACCTAGCATTATTTGTTTTCGCTTATAAAGGCCTGACATCAACACTTTCTTGGGGCGAGTCCAAGTCACACCAGCTTCATGCATTTCTGTCAGCCTTTTGTGCAGGCTTTGTTATATTTGGTAAATATAACAAAGTGAATGAACAGGTATGTATTCATCACATGACAAACAGTTATCTTTACCAACTTTCACATTCATGCGCCCATCGTATGAAGATTTCTAAGCCATACAAGCCTAATCCACACCACAGGTTAGCCTAGCCTGGCTTGCAATACTTCTTATATAAAAGTATTTCGAAATAAATAAAGCGTGTTAAGCAATACTTGTCCAATCCACAGTGTGAGCTAGACTAGTATGGCATAAAACGCTGTTTATCATGTTATACATTTAGATTTAGTTTCTTATTATTTAGGGTGTTTTTTTTTTTTTTTTTTTTTTATAATTGGCTATGCTTCAGCATTTGTCCTAATAAAGTTAATTATCTGCTCTTTCAGATCAACCTCTATCTTCTGTCTCGAGTGATATATGGCGTGGCTAAACTTGTTGTACAAAAGAAAATTGTCCCTGAACCCAAAACGAACATTTTCCCTTGGTTTGCAGCCATAATGTGGGGTTTAACTCTGTGGTTATTTGAGTATCAGCAAGAATGTCTGCAGGCCTCCTTGGTCTCGTCCATGACATATATATATAAAGACAGTGAGAAATGGACAAGTCTAAGAGATTTTTTGATATATAATGAGTAAATATATATTGTGATGTTATTTATTTGATTATGTTTCATTTTTACTTTTCTATAATTGTCCCTCATGATGACTATCAATATTGGAAATAAAAAGACATAATAATAATAGATTTATATTTTTTTAGAGTATTTGTATTAGAAAATTTCTTTTTTTTTTTTTTTTTTTTCAATTGGTATTTTGTTTTGTGGTATGAGAAATGTACACTACATAGTCTCAATTTCTAACATTAAGAATTTATCCTTTGATCAAGTTACTTTAACATTTAGATACATTTAAAACTAGATGCTCCATTAAGTTATATTTTATCATTACAGTATACTGTGTTGGATATTACTGTTCAAATGAATGTCTTAATATAAACATTTATTTTTTAAATAGAAATGCCAGTTAAACTTTAAGTATCGGATAAGAAAATCAGCTTTGAAAAATTTTATGAATTTTTTAGCTTAGCTTTTGTTAACCATAGAGTCAGAATGTGTGCTAATTAATATGTATACATGTATTTATCTTCAGTAATATGTAAGATTTTTTTTAATATCTTTTTTATTTGAAAATTGTACTGTTTGTAAAGTTTCTTTGGTATGATTTAATATTTTCCACCCTTATCATTAGAACATTTCCGATTGAGGACCTTGCCTATTGTTTTTTTTCCTAATTTCTTTTTTTAAATATGCAAGCCTTCGTGAATAATTTGAGACTATTTTTTAGGAAATGTGTACCCCACCCTTTTTTTTTTTACGCATGCCTGGTCTTTCATAAATATGTTTTAGATCAATCTTGTTTATGTCGATTAAACATTTTCAACCTTTGCATGTTTCAGTGACACTTGAACAGAATTTAAAATCTCAAAATGTAGATTTTGGCTTCGGCAGTTATCTATGATTTTAAAGTTATCCTGGCTCTGGAATAAATTTCCCCACACATGTGATTTCAGTTAATCAACATTATTTTTCTTTCTAGCATAATACAGTTTATGAAGTGTACTTTAGCGTATTGCTTCCCAGCTGTTGTTCATTGAAGCTGCTTCAAGTGTTCTGTGAGACAATTAAGTATAATTCAATTGTTTTAAATAACGAGGGTGGCCTACGGCATGCCTCTGGGTGTGCTGTATTTTTTTTTTTTTTAATTCTTAAATTTGAGATTTTTTTTACCTTTGCACTTTTTCTTGTTTTCATTGTGCTCTTGATTTTAAAAAATGCAAGCCAGCCCAGTTTCAAAGTAGATCTATGGTACGTGTACCATGCAAACAAAATGTCAAAGTTTAGTGCTGCACAACTTTAAAAAAAAAAGTTAATATATCATTTCACAGGTGAACTGTCCTGAAGTAAAATGGAATGATCATTCATTGTTTTCTCATAAAAAATAGAATACATGTACATGTAACCAATGTTCCCTCTAAGCTGAGTGCGTGAGCAATTGCTCACACGAATTTAGAGCGTCGCTCATACTACACGTACGGTCACTCACTCCGACGGACGACATCGCTTAAATCGCTCTCAAATTCTGGCCTCAAACAAAAATGTCGCTCAGAGACAAAAATTTTTTGCTCACTTCATACCATACCTTAGAGGGAACATTGCATGTAACTCCTGTAAAAACTACTGTATAAAGAAACTAAAAAAAAATTATTAACCATAAGTTTTTATGATCTCCTTTATTTATCTGATTAAATGCGCTGTTCATATTCATGCATTAATTAAATATTACTCTTTAATTAAATGATCTGAACAAGAAAAAAAAAATTTTCAAACTATCAGCCAAACAACCAAGTTAAGTTTTATGTCAAAGATTTTCACCTGGATGATTATCATTATAACATTACTGTATATTTAAAAAAAACTACTTGATTTAAATTGTGTATGTTCACTCATGTTACAAAAAGATTTTCATATACAACTGTAATATACTTTTTATTATTTTAATTGCTATTTCTTATCACTTTACTGCAAAAAAATATTTCAGGTATAATTTTTTTTTTAGATTTTAAAAAAAAATAGCTCTTGGGCTTGACAAGTGTAAATCAATAAGAGGTGATTCAGCAATGTCATCTACTTAATAAATAATTTTTATTTGCTCATTTGTCAATCCCTTACCTAATGATATAAAAAAAAAGTGGGACTAATTGTATAAAACTTAATTGTATTCATCAGCTTGCACCATTATAAATGATTAAAAAGTTGGCCTATTATTCTGAAACCATAGCAGCCTCTGCTCTGAGGCAGATCTCAAGAATTCACTAGGAATATAGTCCCTTGCAGTGGTTGTTGGTTTGATAAAAGATATCTAGACAAAATATCCCACCCTTGTATTAATGAATCAAAATGCGAGCTTTAATATTTGTTGGCTTCTCACAAATCATTATCTTCGTAAAAAATATTCTCCAAACAATACAGAAGTTTAGATTTGCTCATAGTAATAGGTTCACAACAAAAATATAAATGGAAAACTGACATTGTTTTACTTTTTTTTTTTTAACGGCTTATGCTTCATTTAAATTTCATGAATGTTAAGAATTTAAAAGTGCGACGGAGTGGGACTTATGGGTGAGTCTCGGATTGAATTTAGGTGGGTCATGACTAAATTTCAATTAATAGATTGAGACTCTGTGCATAAATATAACTCTTTTTCTCTGCATGTAAAAAACTGCAAGTTTTATAATCCGTATAGAAAAAAGGGGAAAGTCTATACTACAAGTTAAGGATTCTTTTATACTCATATTTCGGAATTTCTTACCTGATGTGTTAAGGAAACAAAAGTTTTTATAGTCTGTCGCTAATCATAAGAGCAACCATTCAAATAAGGTATGAAAATGTTTACAATGTTGATACTGTATGGAAATTTTTTTTTTTTTTTTTTTGGACCTCATGTCTGATCACTGCTCCATGGCTTATAATTTAGATTTTTTTTTGGACCTTATGTCTGATCACTGCTCCATTGCTTATAATTTAGATTTTTTTTTGCATCTACTTGAGCCAGACAATCAATTATCATCAGTTAAATTTTAGACTGATCGCTTTATCCTTTAATAATTTTCAATTATTTATTACGAAGTAATTTCATTGCTGATCATACATATGTGCAAAATGTATGTGCAATACGATTCACTCTATTTTTTTTTAATTATTATTAGCTAGGCTTGTCGTACATTTAGTTTATATGTTTAGTTTATCCATTAACTTGGTTATACGTTTTCTTTTTTTATTAATTACATATACTTAGAAAATAAGGCATCTGATATTTCTGGAAATGTTGAGATGAAAAAAAAAATACATGAGATCATTTTTTAACGAAAACAGTTTTTATTTCTTTTTTTTTTTTTCGGTAGATACATGAACAAATTATATTGAACATTTTTTTTAACATAACATCCACCTATTGATATTTTGTCTTGAGTTTTTGTGTGTGATTGTTATTATTGTTTTTATATCACTGTTGTCAAGATTACTATTTCTGTGCTCCTCAAGCCTGGCAGCCTGTGTCACGCTTCCAGCAGCACTACCATTCCAATGCTTCTGACTGGCCAGCATAGTAATCAATGGTTATCCTCAATAAAATGAATGATTTTAAATTGTTTTAATAACAACATAAATATCTGACGGAACATGCAGACTATTACACATATATTTCAAAATTTATATATATTTTTTTGTTTCAAAATTGTAATGGCTTAAAAATAGTTTCAAGGGAGTTTATTTATATATACTTGTACTTTGTATACTAAAATTCTTATATAATATTCCATACTGATATTTTAGACCCCATCAGTTTATATCATTGATTAGAGAATAAAATGTAGAATAAGATTTGATTGTATACCTGTAGTATAGAAAACTTTTATATTCAACACTGTTGACGTTTTAAATTAAATGCTTATAGCCCCCATCCGCCATGTCAACAACTTTCTCAGAACTCCCCCTAAGTTGTTGACGTCATTAATGGACGAGCCCATAGTCCAATATTGTAACAGTGCACCCATGGAGCGAGTTTTCTCCATAGTGATCCACAATAAATCTTGCTTTTGTATTGGTTCAACCCCACTCCTTTAACCGTAACCTTACTTGGCATCTTCAAAATATGGTAAGTATAGTTTAGACAAGGTCCTTTAGTTTTAAGAAACAATAAGAAGCAGAGGTAGACTTAACTGTATCCACTATGAGGCTCTTGTTGGTGGATCATGGGAAATGCTAAAGTTTACAGTTACAATAATTGAACACCTTCAAAATTTAACAAAAATTAAATCACAGATCGTTATCGCAACATTTTAAGCTACAGTGAAAAATGAGAAAAAAAAAACGATAAGGGCTATAAAATATATTAATTTTATAATTAAGTTAAAAAAATTAATTCTGCCAAATGGCCCATGTTTAAAAGTATTCGAGGTAGAAAAACACTTAAAACGGAGTGAAGATGCCACTTGTTCAGTATTGGAATGCTCTCTATAGGTTATAGGCCCACACATTTGAAAGATGTTGACAATAGTTCACATTAGTACACCGCCTTTCTTTTTTTAATAATAAAATATTATTTTTTCAACGAAGAAGGGTGGTTGTTTTCTTTATATCTATAGGTTGTGTGATAAGAATCTTTTTTTCAAAGGAAGGGGGGTAAGCAAGAAAAGTTTTGTTTGGAAGCTTGTGTAAATTAAGGCCAAATTTTATTCGTCCAATTAACTTTTTTTTTTAAATATAAACCATAGTAGCTTCCCTTGAGACATGTATTTACAACTTGTGCCCTTCGAACTAAAGATATACCATAAGAATGAAACATATAACCACATTACAATTTGTTTAAAAGTTTTAAAATGTATAATGTGATTTTTTTCCTCTATGGTGAAGAAGTTATACTATATAAAAATTGAATCGCTTGAAAAAAATGCTTAGAAGTGTATTACATACATTTACTTCATGAATTGTGCCGGCAATTGATTTATTTTTGTTCTGCTTGTTGATCCTTGAGTCTTGATACATAAAACAAAAAAAAACAATGTTGATTCATTTTCTATGTAAATCGCCTGCCAGTATTGGTAGATTAATTAGTCAGTCAAGTTCAATAAAATTATTAACAAAGACACATCACTTAAATGTGTAAGTATATTGCAAAAGGAGTGTATAATTATAACTTAGTCTTAAGTTACAAAAATTGTTAATTAACTGTAGATGTTTTAACGAGTTAGTAACGGCAGTCCGCCCACAAGATAAATGGTTAATTATATGTCATTGCAAAGATCTTGATCTGAATCGAAAGAAAGAACCAAAAAATGGAATTTGTTAACAGCAGTCTGACATGGAAATAAATGGTTCTGTCATATGATGATATGTCATTGAAAGATCTTAGGCTTGAGTTAGTCACGCTAGTGTGATAAAAACAAAATGGACAGAAATATTTCTCACTATTAATTATAAGTTACTTCATAAAATATTTTCTTTACCTATATTTCAATGTATGCAAAAGTGTATACTGCCATGTTGTTATGCCTCTGACATCATACATGCAACCAACTTCAAATACAAATGAATTATAGGTCAAGAAAATATATGCAAAAGGGGACAGGGAAGCAGTATTTCCATTGCCAATGCCATATGCAGCAATTTTAACTCAGCATGGCAAAGGTTTTAGTTGGGACTACTAATTTGTGTTTATTTATCTTATTTATACTTACTAGAGATCCTTTTTTTTTTACTTAGTGGGGGTGGGGTTAGAATTTTTTTTAAATAAAAAAACTTACCAAATATTAATGACAATCTAAAAAGTGCTAAAAATAACTAAAATTAATAAGCATTAAATTATAATAATTTTTTTTTTAAATATTTTCCTCGCATGTATGCATCCTAAAAGGATTTTTAATAATGATATTGAATTTGTCATTTATGTTTATGAAGACCTGCACCCAAACTCAATTTGACTACTACATCAACTCAGCACAAACTTCAGACACTACGAAAAGCACTCCAGTCATTAAAAGATTCCACCCTGATTCAAGGGAGTAAAAAATCATTCAGCAAACTGAACTCAATGAAATCAGTTTCAACAAAAGCTTTTGTAGCTGTAAGCTCATTATTCCTTGGAGCAACTGGTGGAAGACTGTCGTACAATAATCTTGATTGGATTTTACCTACAGCCTATTGCAAATCTATACACAGGACTCGTCTTTCCCATGAAGAGGATGCGATAGACAAAACACCTGATCCAGAATTTCAGTGGAAATTATTTCTGAGCCTTTTGTGGGAAGACATTTTTTATCTTTTAGGGGCTATTTTGGTAAGACCTTAATTATTTGTTTTTTTTATATGTGTAAGAATAGAATTGAAAAATGTGTATATTAGTTTTTATTAAATACATTAATGCATTGATTTTATCATTTAGCTTCTTAAAAAAATATTTAAATTCTATTCATAATAATCTGATAGTGGTAATACAATGTTCCTTAATTTTTTTTTTTACCAAAATTAAGCAATTTTGTAAATAAAAAAAGACATTTGTTATTTCATTTTACCTGTTATTCAACTTGCTTTTGTTTTCTTCAAAATTTTTTTTATATTAAAAAAATAAATACTCTCGACCTAAAAAAGCCAATCGCACTGTACGTTTGGCATACAGTAAATCATTTACTTTCTTACCACACCTGTTATAGGCAGCTTTGGGTGCAGCTGTAGTCAACATACAGATACCTCTGATGCTTGGAGACCTGACAAATATTGTGACCAAATTTACTAGTGACTCTGTGTCTGGCAGTGAGACCTTTGTGTCAGAAATTCGACAGCCTGCTCTAAAGTTGTTGACATTATATGGACTACAGGTGAGTAAATACTAATTATATTAATATCAAGAGTATCTGATTAGAATTAATTAAATTTTTTAAAATGAAAAGTTCGATTAAAAAAAAATTAATGTTGGTTAAATTTAGCCATATTGTATTAAATATCTAGCTAAATAGAGTTAAATCTGAAATCAATCTTAATACTACAGAATAATACAGAATTAAAAAAAAAAAGCAATGATCTGTAACTATTTTTCTATTTGAGGTTAATAGTAATTTCTTTTAAAACAATTTTCAGGGGTTATTCACATTTGTGTACATAAGTCTGCTGGCAGTTGTTGGTGAGAACTTGGCTTGTCGTCTGAGGAAAAAACTTTTTCATTCTTTGCTGCAACAAGATGTACAGTTTTTTGATAAGCAGAAAATCGGAAAACTCATTGACAGGTTTGTGAAGTCCCTTGTAAGGATGAGATGAAATCTTTTAGATCCTATAAACCACTAATGGGACTGTATTTGTAGTGCCCTTTTTTCATCCCCACAATAGCCGATAGTGCAATGGCCATGAAGGCACCACGGGAGATATAGCGAGACCTGAAAAATTTTCCTTGGTCCTCACCGCAGGTTGAACCAGGTACCTTCAGGTCGACAGTCGAGCGCGTTACCACACGACCACCCATGCCACACCTCATTGACAGGTAGCCTATTTGAAAACTTAATGCTGTGGATCAGTGGCTCTCAAATTAGTACCCACTAAGGGAATTGTTTAGCTTTTTTTGTGACCCACCTGAAAAAAAACCATTGTAATTTCATGAACCACCTGCAAAGAGAAACTGTGGAAAAAAGAATTAAAGTATAATTAATTCTATGTTCAGATTTTGCAGATAAACAAACTATGTTATGCCTGCCACATAGAGGAATAGAGCTCAAATCTATTTTAAATTGGCTTCCCTGTCCAGTAAACTGTCAGTGTATTGTGACTCACACTTTGAGGAGTCCTCAATGAGGACCTTTGCTCTTGATCAGTGGCTCCCAACTTTTTAACACATGCAGAGCTGATCCCCTTTATTCGAACCCTGTTTATCAAGATTAGTGCCCTTTAGAAAAAGGATGGAAGGTTTTGGTATTATGGGAGCATGTTTTGTTTTATTTGATCAGGCTCACAAGCGATGTCCAGGAGTTCAAAAGTTCTTTTAAAATGACAGTTTCACAAGGTCTGAAAGCAACAGTCCAGGTAAAACTGATACCTCAGCGCATTCACAACAAGCTTAAAAAAAATCATACCCCACACTTATTTTCTTATGATTATCGAAATTTTCTAAAACAGTTAACTTAATTCATAATGATCATTATCTTAGTCTCTTTTGTATTTTTTGGATACCTAGTTCCAAATTATATCTTTTGAAAATAGATGATAACTGTTTGATTGTTTGTGTTGTGCTGTAATGTTGTTGTTTTTAATTTGTCTCATGCATCTTGATAAAAGCATATTCAAATTTATTTGTTTACCGTATAGACTGGCATATTAACGTACATCGCATATAAGCAGACCCCCCCCCCTTAAAACTGCTTTAAAATGGACAGTTTTTGCAAATATAAGCCAACCGTACAATTGCTTAATTTTGCTCCATATTTTTTGGTTCATAGAAATTTATTACCATAAAGATGTAAAATGCTTACTTTTATGTTACATGCCAGTTTGTTAACCTTTTGGAATGACATAAAAACGTGTTCTGCTCTTTCCACATTGTTTACTATAATAATATCTGAACCTCCACTCATAAGTTGTTCGGTGGTGACGCCAAGGTGAGCGGTAGATAATGTGATTTAAGGGGATTCCTTGACGACTGCCCTCGATTGACCATGTTAAGTCTAAAAACAAATGTATGTTTGATTACACTTCTAGTGAGAACTCCTGTATTATTAGATTATAAATAATATATATAGGAACACATAGTGTGCTCTGACAGAAATCTATGTTTGATTAAACTTCATGAGATTGTTATTATAGTATTAGTTAAGAAACCGTAGATATAGGAAACATTTTCTGTTTTTTTTTTAGTATTTTTTCTTAATTACCCTGTCACACAACCAAATAAAGAGTCAGATAGCGATGAAAATGTATGGATGGAAAATTGGCATTAGGGTCTGTCCTTGTGTCCATTTAGTTTTATGCGCATATAAGCCCAACCCCCTGATTTCAGTATTGTATTTTATAGTTCTGAATTTGGTTTATATGCAAGTATATACAGTAATTATTTTTATAATTGTTCTTATCAAAATGTTATTTTTAATAGACATTCGTAATTATTGACTGGGTTTACATGTTTTATAATGTTGATCAAATTTTACTGATTTATTGCACATTTACATAGCATATTAATAAACTAAAAAAATTTTACTTCTGCTTCTCAGACCATTGGGTGTGTTATCTCCCTGTACTTGATTTCACCTAAACTAACCCTGATAATGGTTGGTGTATTGCCTATTGTTATAATTGGTGGCACAACCTGGGGTGCCATGCTGAGGACACTGTCCAGAGATGCCCAGGAGGAGATTTCTAAATCAACAGCAGTGGCAGATGAAGCGTTGGGCAATATTAGAACAGTACGATCTTTTGCCATGGAGCAGAAAGAATATCAGTAAATTAAAATTTTGGCTGCTCTTTTATTATTGGAAGATTTCTTTAATTAGCAATAATCCTTTTTGGCAATATGAAATGAAGGAAAAAAAAATTTAATCAGGCTTCTATTTTATACTTGTATTTAGTAATTTTTTAGTTATTGCTTTCGAGTGGCAGAAATTCTCTCTGCTTTTTATGCAAATATGTGTTTAATTTTGTATAAATAAATTACTGTTTTTTATATATATATGTATTATTAAAGACATCTAACAATCTAATTTTCTTTTAGACTCTATGATAATCAGGTGAGGAAATCTGCTGATACAAATATTCGTCTTGGTATTGGAATTGGATTGTTTCAAGGGGCAGCTAATATTTTTCTGAACAGTAAATGATTTTTTTTTAACTCTTGATTTTTTTCTCCTAAAAAAATTTACTGTAAATTTTGATTACATCTTATTAATTTTTTTTTTTTTGTTTTAAAATGTTTTCCCATTAATCATATGTTGATAAACATCTTTTCAAAATATGTATATGGATACAGACAGTTTACTCTTTTTGTTGTTTTAAACTAGTGCTACATTTATGTTTCTACCCAGGTTTAGTTCTGGGTTCTTTGTTTGGTGGAGGGTGGTTGATTTCAACCCAGGAACTCAAGGCAGGAGATCTGATTTCATTTCTTGTGGCAACACAAATGATTGAGAGGTGAAATTTTTAAAATGATTTAGAGGTGAAATGTATAAAATGATTTAGAGGGGAAATGTATAAAATGATTTAGAGGGGAAATGTATAAAATGATTTAGAGGTGAAATGTATAAAATGATTTAGAGGGGAAATAAATAAAATGATTTAGAGGGGAAATGTATAAAATGATTTAGAGGGGAAATGTATAAAATGATTTAGAGGGGAAATGTATAAAACGATTGAGAGGTGAAATGTATAAAATGATTGAGAGGTGAAATGTATAAAATTATTGATTGAGAGGTTAAATGTATAAAATATCTGTTGATCTCTTTAATGTTTATTTTTAAATAAATGATTAGAAAGTGGTTGTGAGGTAATTTGTTTTATGTGATGTAATTTTAGATACTTACTTCATGTATATGGAATGGATATATTACGATTACAATTTCTTATATAAATCAACAGGTCCATGGCACAAATGTCTCTACTTCTTGGTCATGTTGTCAGAGGCATGTCAGCAGGTGCCAGAGTTTTTGAAGTAATCAACAATTTGCATATTCCTAACTCTTAATATAACCAATAAAATTAGTGATGTGATTAATTGAATACACAAACCCTTTGCCTACAATCTTCTCCCTTGTTGCTGAACTCTGATTTCATGTAATGTAATTTTTTTTTTCTGGCCATTAAAAGATTTCTTTCAATGATCTCTCTCTAGTTTATGGACAGTAAACCTCAGATACCACTGCAGGGTGGGAAGAAGATCCCATATCACTCCATGTTTGGAGATATTGAATTCAAAGATGTCAGCTTTCATTATCCAACTAGAGAACAGGTACTGGGTAAATAGTTTATATCTGAGTCGATATTTTTCAGTTGTTGTTTTTTTTTTTCTTTTACTGAGAGAAAGATGGGAATCCAGTAAGTTCTCCCTAGAAGATTCCAGCCAGTTATAATATTTTCAGTTTTATTTGTAATAGGATCAATTTTAGTTCATATGAATGAATGCATAGATTGTTGTAGTAAGGCTACATAATTGCTTCCTAATTAAATATATACATTTTATTCATTGCTGATGTAATTTAACTATTTCTGATTAGGGAGCGACCGATATGCATTTTTACTGATACCGATACCGATATTTTCTTTTTAGGGGCTGTCCATTATTTATGTCAACAAATTTTTGGCGATTTTTACCCCCCCCCCCCCTTGTCAACAACTTGTCAAACTTCCAGAGACCCCCCTATAAAATTATGTCAACATTTGATTACCCCCCCCCCCCCAAAAAAAAGGTGGCTTCCAAAATGTTTATGTGGCAAAATTAGTAGGAATATAGTTAGTTTAATTAAAATACTGAATGTTAAGCGAGTGTGTAACACAGAACTACAAATGCTGCTTAATTTTCCTATTTATTAAGTAATTATATTAAATTGAAAAAAGTAACATTGTTGACGTCAACTTTTCTTGACCTCTCCCCCTTGTCAACAATTGTCAAAAATTTTCTGACTCACCCCTCCCCCCTATTTTGTTGACGTAATTAATGGACAGCCCCTTAAGCAACAACAATGCCAAACACGTGTTATTCTCATGCTACAGCTAATGACGTATGTCAACCCATGCTTACCCCTTCCCTGTCATATTTTGTGACACTTCGCCCACACATAAGTCTTGTTTCCCCCCCCCTCCCAACTTCCCATCCCAACAAAAAATACACACAGATGTTCACTAATTGTATCATTCAAGGTCATACATTAGAATTAAAAAATGCCAATCCTATTGTTTCAAGGTCATATCGCTGATGTAGACGTAACAATTTCTGTGTACAGGTTTTTTTTTTTTTCCTTTTTTTTTTAAATCTTGTCTGATCTGGTTATAGAATTGGGTTATTTACTGATTTTTTTTCTGCAACTCTGTTGTGAAAAAAAAAACAATGTATCGGCAGCCAAAAAACGGCCGGTCCGATAGTTAACCCATAGTGCCAATATCGGTTCGACTATCGGTCGCTCCCTACAACAATCGGCCGATCCGATATTAACCGATAGTGCCAATATCGGTCCGATACTGATCCGATTATCGGTCGCTCCCTAGTTCTGATACACTGACTGGCTTTGTCTCTTCTTTTTTTTTTTTTAAATATTATATTTGATTTACTCAAAACATTGTTCTCTTTTTTTTTTTTCAGAATGTCCTCAGAAATTTCTCTTTGAAGATTCCTGGAGGAAAACTGGTAGCTCTGGTGGGGCTTTCAGGGGGAGGTAAAAGCATTTAACAATATCTTTAATTTTAATTTTGCTTTATTTATTTTTCTTTGTGCTTCATTAACTCAATGTGTTTCACGAAAAAAAAAAGCATGAATCCAAAAATGTAAAAAGAAAATTAAGTTCAGGTGCTCTATAGATTAGAGAGGAATGGATTAAGAAAAAAAAAATTACAGCACATTTTCTGTCATTATCAGATTTTATTTTAATGTACAGGTTGCATTGTCTGCTGACCCAAATAGCTTAGTAAAATTAGCGTAAAAATTAAGGGTTTTATGTGGTGGAGGCATGTTTCTTTAAAGTTAGCTCATTATATTGCGATAAAAATGCTGTTAATTGATTCAGAAATGAACAAAATTTAATTCAAGTTCTAAATTTTCTCTTAAAATGTGGTGTATATAATTTTTTTTTTGTAATTTCTTAATCCATACCTCATTAATCTGTTGAGCACCTTACTTTCGAAACTAATTTCATCTGAAATGGATTTGTTGATTATTGACCAGCAATTTTTGATTTTTGCAACTCACACATAATAATGAATATTCTGCTTCTAAATTTTTGTGTTCCAGGTAAATCAACTGTGGCTGTTTTATTGGAGAGATTCTATGATGCCACTTCAGGGCAGATAACTATTGATGGAATAGATCTCAGAGAACTTGACCCATCCTGGTTGAGGGGCCAGGCCATTGGTTTTATAAATCAGGTTTAGTCTCTTTTATCAGTTAAACAATTTCATATTATTTATCATTTTGTCTTTCTTTTATTTTTTTATAGAGTTTTCTTTTTTTGTTGTTATGTACTGGAGTACTGATTTTTTTCTTTTTTCGTTGTTATGTACTGGAGTACTGATTTTTTTCTTTTTTCGTTGTTATGTACTGGAGTACTGATTTTTTTCTTTTTTCGTTGTTATGTACTGGAGTACTGATTTTTTTCTTTTTTCGTTGTTATGTACTGGAGTACTGATTTTTTTCTTTTTTCGTTGTTATGTACTGGAGTACTGATTTTTTTCTTTTTTCGTTGTTATGTACTGGAGTACTAATTTTTTTCTTTTTTCGTTATGTACTGGAGTACTGATTTTTTTCTTTTTTCGTTGTTATGTACTGGAGTACTGATTTTTTCTTTTTTCGTTGTTATGTACTGGAGTACTGATTTCTTTTTTGTTGTTATGTACTGGAGTACTGATTTTTTTCTTTTTTTGTCGTAAACTTTTTCCGCATTTATTAAAAATTTAATTACAATTATTCTGCAAGCTTACCTTTTTTATCTTCATATTTTTTTCATCCCATCATGTTTACATCCAAACTTGTTGCTATCATCTGAAATTACAACTGATTGTCTGGATGTAAGGAACCAGTTTTGTTTGCCACCTCAGTCATGGAGAACATTCGCTATGGTAAACCGAATGCAACAGACCAAGAGGTAAATTTTCTTACACGCTTCTTATTAATCAGCCTTTGATATCAGCAGAAATAGACATTTTTTTTAAACTATAAGACATCCGCAATTATGTTCTGTTTTTTAGTGTAAAACATTTGGTTTAACAATGTCTTTCATTTATTTTATTTGCCAGGTCATAGAAGCTGCCAAGTTGGCCAACGCTCATGACTTCATTGTTGGCTTCCCCAAAGGCTACAACACTGTGCTTGGTGAGAGGGGTGTCACTGTCTCAGGCGGGCAGAAACAAAGGATCGCAATAGCCAGAGCTTTGATCAAAAACCCTTCCATCCTAATCCTAGATGAAGCCACAAGGTTATGAGACTGACGTCACAGTTGATTTATTATACTTGAACTTTATATTAAGTTAATGTTGTCTCTTTAAGTGAATCATTGATTTATAAACTAGCTGCACCCTGCATAGAGTTAGGCTTGATCAGTAGGCTAGGTTATATTTGATTTCGGGCAGATTCGATTTTTTCATGATTGTATTTTAAACTGGGAATACTGTTGTATTAATCTTTACAATCGATTGAACGCAGAACCCAAAATCGCTATTATGTTATTAGATGGCTGAGGATGAAGTATACCAGTTAGGGTGAAACATATGTAAATTATTAATGCTTTTAAATTTTATTTAAGATCATCTTTATTTTATGATCACTTTTTTTTTTCTACTTTTTTATCTACATTTTATTTCCAGTGCTCTAGATGCTGAGTCTGAGAGACTGGTACAGGAAGCTCTGGATAAAGTTGTGAAAGGTTTGCGTTTGCTGTTTTTTTAGGAATGTTATTTTTTTTTAAATTAATGTGTACATTTGTGTACATTCTTTGTATTCGTGTTTGAAAATGTTACCAAGGTTATATGCTGCCCTAATTTCATTCATGTTTATTTGTTATGATATAGGGAGGACCACAATTGTGATAGCCCACAGGCTGAGTACAGTCCGAGATGCCGACCTTATAGCTGTTGTATCTAAAGGAAGAATTATGGAGGTAGCGGACTAATTATAAATGCTCTGACCATCTGATTCTTATCCGGCCCATATGTCCAATTTAAGAGCCCGATGTGACTCGCCTTTCTTAAAGTTTACCCACCCCTAGACTTAACATTCGGCATCCGTTTATTATGCACCTAATGTTTATATTATTGTAAAAAAACTCGTTTTAAGAATGTGGACACTTAAGTTATCCGTATATCTTAAAAAAAATTAATTTTTGAGCTGGTAATAAGTAATATGTATTTACTTTTTCAAAACACCTCCCCTTAAACATACATGCTTCAATCTAATGCAACATTCACATAAAAACAACAATACTCAATTTTCTTCCATGCTTAAGTCAACAATAAAGTATAATTGTCTAATGTTCTCAATAAAATCTTTTACTTCATGACTAAGTAGTCCATGGAACAAATAATACTGGGCCGCCCAAGAAACATTAAATTATGGGCCGCCCAAGAAACATTAAATTATTTCCTTTTATTAACTGTATCAAATCAATCTAAAATAATAACAATTGACATGCCCCCCCCCTTCCTCCGTTATCAACCGTTGACCGGTCCGTGGCAATAAAAAGGTTGGGGACCATGGTTTATAGGAACCAGAGATAAAGTACTTGCCTTGAACCAATTTTTCTTGTCATTTGAAAAAAATGATAAAACTTTTTAAAAAATTCTGAAGTGGGTTTTTATTAGTAAGCTGCATTGGATCGCAAATTATATCTGACTGCATAGTTTAAACCATTCCCACCCAACCCCACCAGTCTCGGTAACAAAACTAGATACACCATTGAAATGGGCAATAATTTATTTGCTAAATGAAAAGGCAAGGCTTACAATGAGCTTAATAAATGTGCAAGATTGATGTGACTACCCTATGCTTGCTCTTCTGCGAAAACAGTGTTTTAAACATAGTTATCTCAGAGGAACTGATTGTTGAGCTGCATAGAGCACTCAGCTGTCAGCCAGAGGGTCCTGGGCTCAAACCTCACTTAGAGCCGAGAAGTTTTTCAAAGGTGAACGTCCCTTAAGTCCGCTTAATTTTAAAAAGAGGTACTTGACTTCGGTTGGGGAAGTAAAGGATTGCAGGGGCATTGTGCCACTAGCCACACAAACGTTTAAATAATCAGTCTAGAACAGGGCTTCTTAAACTTTTGTAATTCACGACCCCATTTATGATTGCGAGTTTCTTGACAACCCCCATACAAATATAAAAGAAAAATAAATTAATATTTTACAAGTTAAAAAACGTTTTCTGTTGAATTTTATTTTTATCTCTGGCGACCCCAGAATTTTGCGACCCATAGTTTAAGAAGCCCTGGTCTAGAGAAACAGATGAATTCTTCACTTCAACTTCCCAGATGGCATCAACTTCTGGCAGTCACATGCTGATATCACTGCCCATAAATAGATTTTCCAACAGAGTGGAGTCCACAGGCATCCTCAACCACCACCCACAAGCAGATCTCTATTTAAATGTATATTTTACTTTCATTTTTCTGTCTATCTGCTATGATTGAAATAATGATTGAGTTACTTTGTTTTGTATATTACAGATAGGGACTCATTCATCACTCAAAGCATCAAAAGGTCTGTACTGGGAACTTATAAAAAAGCAAGAACTAGAGGAAGATATAGAGAGCAAATAATATCTTTGTTGAAAACTCCAGCGTGATGATCATATCAATAGCTAATTTTTAATTTTTTTTTTTTAATAATGTGACATTTATTTATTGTAAATTTATGCACCAAATAAGATATTTTTTGTCATTTTGTGTTGTTTTATTTATATACATATGCAATAGAGATGAAAGTTACAGCTTTGTCTGTTTCATCAGATTTTACTATTCTAGGTACCAATGAATGATTTCAAGTTACTTTTTCATATGTTAGCTTCGTTTTATTTACAAATATTCAGGCCAACTTTAACTGACTAAAGAAGTACGGTAATCACAAGCTGGTGGTTAATGTATTCCAGTTGAAACCCATTTCATTGATACAACTTTTTAAAAAAATCTTTTAAATTTTTTTTAGCCTTTTGTTATAATTTATCTTTTGTGCTCAAGGAAGTTTTTGAAATAAAATTTTACACTATAAAGCTCTATAGAAATAAATTCTGTTAAGAACAAAAAATGATTTGTTTGTTCCACCGTATTTTCAGTTCCGTTTCAGTATTAAATGGAAGCATCAGTTTGATTGTATAATGTCAACTTCGACAATTATTTAAAAAAACAAACATTTTAAATGGAAATGTAATATCTTATTACTTATAATTTATTTGGTTTGGTAGTAGTCTAAATAGCAAGATTTCCCCCGCCCCCTTGTTGAATCAATATATAGGATGCAATTTAGCCAGATGCTAACAATTTAAGTACGGCAAAATCTTATTTCAGGGGCTGAGATCATTGATACTTTACTACTTTGACAGTTCCAAATCATGGTATTGTTATTAAGTCAAAAAATAATTAGAATATACTGTCTCTTGATTATATTGAAAAGTGAAGTTCTGTCCTGTAAAATGGAGAGGAGAAAAAAACAACACGACGATGTATAATTTTGACACCTTTAACTATCCCAAGTACATGTACAGTTGTACACTCACATGAATGTCTCAACTCTTTGAAAGAAATAACCCAATCCCAAGGTGAAGTAGGCAATAATTTATTTTCATAATGTACAAGGTATTATTGCTAAATAATAATAGTAACAGTAACAATTGTTTAGTCTGAGTGGGAAAGGCAAGGCTTGCGATGAGCGAAATAAATACAATTGTTAACAATGTTAACTATTTTTAACATAATTTGAAGAATTTAAAAAAAAATTTGCTATAACTTGGTTCTACTTGATGATGCAAAGGCATGAAGATTACCCATCTGGCTCAGTCCACTTTGAATGTGATTTATATGTATCTCCACGTTGTTTTGGAAGACACTGGAAGAAAAAAAAAAAATATCAAGTTAATGTTACTAGGGCGGGGTGGGGTGGTCATTTGGTAAGGGGCCTGACTGTTGACCTGACGGTATCAAGGGTTGAATCTACAATCTACACTAAGACTGAAACTTTCACTGGGGCGTGGAAATAATCCACAATCCTCCCAGCTTAAATGAGTGCTTAACATTTTCTGAAAGCAGTACAGCAGACATGGGCATTATGCTAGTCACCTACACGTGTACACCCGGTGCCTCCATAGCTATTGGCACCTCAGGTATGGTGGGGATGAAAGATGGGCACCATAAAAATCATCCCATTGTGCATTGTATAAACTCAGTGTGTGTGTATTAATATAAACATAGTTATTTTTGACTGAAGTGAACTTTATTTTATAAACATAGTGAATGACTAGTGAAACAAGTACAGGTTATAGAAGATTATGTATAGAGGCAGTGAGTGAACTAGTTAGTGGAACAAGTTGTTAGCACAGTTGGCCATTAGGTGTGGAAGTTAAGTCCAGATAAGCCATCGTGTACAGTACAATTCAGTCACGTTAAGTTGCCATCTAATGTTATGAAGATTAAAGATACATCTGAAGACAGGAGTAGTTATTGATATGAAATAATGAGAGATATGTAAGGAATCATCACTTCATCACCAGATACTCTACACACCCGCAACTTAAATTTCCAAAATTATCCCAGTATAATTTGTCTTGTGGGACGGGTGGCAAAGTGGTGTAGATACTCGACTGTCGACCCGAGAGTCCTGGGTTAAATCCTTGGTGAGACCCATATAATTTTTCCAGGTGAAATTTGGTGCAAAGTCATCCCACAAGTACCTGACTTAATTTGGGGAAGTAAAGGCGGCTGGGTGTTGTGCTAACCACACAATCCCTTCATATGCCGAGGTTATAGAAACAAGATGAATTCTACACTTCATCTGCCCCAATGGCCCGTTGGGGCTAAGGGAACTTTACTTTTTTACTATAATTTGTCTTGGATGGAACATGAAAAAAAGAAAACAAAATAGAAAATAAGTTGTCTCTTTCAGTGAACAGAGCTGAGACAACTTCTTCAGTGTTCTCAACCATCATTTTATTTTTCCGTAACTTTCAGTCCATACAGGGTGAGAGCTGCTATACTAGTCAGTGCATGTTTAGTCCTCTGAATTTATTAAGAGTAGATTACTCGATAACAACTCAGATAGAGAACCATGAGATATAAAACCTGTCCATATCCGTCAAATACTACAAATGCCCAGCGTTAAAATTTTTTTAAATAACTCAAAAATTGTCCATGTTACCCACTTGATATTATTTGCATCTAATCTGCTTTTAATAGACTGTAAACTTTCCTGAAGACAACCAAACTCAAATGAACTGTTTTCATTCTCAGAAAATGTCTGAAAACAAGAGAGGAAAAAAAATGTATTGCAGAAATTATCATAGTTAGTTTAGTTTTAAGTACAAAAACAAATATTTTTTAATGACTTTCGCTACTAGAATTCTGTAAAATCTGTTCAAGACATATGATGCAACAAAACTTCAACACTTACTCTTATCTGCAACATGATAGAAGTGAGATCAGCGACTAATTTAAGGATTCTTTCATTATTAGATGTACGACGATTTTGCAACATACCCTGTTGATAAAAAAAATTAAAATAAGACAAGAAGTGCAGAATTAAAAAATTTAGAAGCAGCAGTGAGATAAAACTTTAAAAATTTCTTAAATGTTTTAATAAGAAGACACATTTTTCTAAATTTGTCTCATCGTGAATGGAGGAGGGGGGGGCAGGGGAGAACATCATTGAATTTAGTTATTTCTCACTAGTCAAGACTTTTTAATTTCGACAAATGAATTTCAGTTAATTACCACAACTAACTAATCCATACACTGCCAGAATTGATGGTACCCTTGACTTTAGGCAGACAGAAAAATAATTACCCTGCATATTCTAGACACCGTTTCCTCAGCCTCTTCATTACATTTCCTACGAATTTCAGAAGGAGGCTCTGCCGGAGTCACCCCTTGCTCTGGAGCAATCTGATATTAAATGAAATATTATCTGATAAATTTATTTTACTTCTAGATATATCTAAATGTTTTAAATTACAAAATAAAAGTTTGCCTGTTAAAGACCACTTACATCTAAACAGTATGTCTGCACCCCATTCAGGTAGTCATTCAGATCTTTATTGAGTTTTTCCAATTCTAACACAATCCCTGCGTAAGTTTTTTGAAATCCCAACGTTATGGGCTCTTGAAATGACCTCTGCTCAAACAAAGTTGAAAATTCTTTACATTAATCTGATGGGTTTGAATTTTTACATCAAAAAAAAAAAAAAGCTTATAAAAAAAGAAAACTGAAACAATATAGCTACATACATAACATACATATATACATTACATACATACATAACATACATACATAAAGGCTAAAGGACAGCAAGAAAAATGGAAAGATAAATCATTCAATAGGCTACAACAGCGGCACAATGAATCCAGTGAATCAGATTATATTATTTTTAAAATATGCCCATCCACTCAACTAAAACTGAAGGTCCTTATTACTATTTATTGTTCACTAGAAAATTAAGAAATTGACTGAACTTATATGCCCATGATTTAATTATGGAGAATGGTTTTGAAAATCATCTTGTAAAATTAGGATGTAGATCGTTCAAAAAAGAAATAAATAATAAATTCTGTTCATTCTAACAAGTAGATATAAATTCATTTATTGTAGCTGTAGGCTATCCAGAGTATAGGCTAATAGAAAACTGGCCATTTGAAGGGGATGAATAAAACAAAGAATAAATAGGACGTCACTGGGAGAGGTCATGGGGAAGAGGGGGGGGGGGGGATATCTAAGTAGCAGAAATGTGCATGATTGCCAATGTTAATAACAAATTTTTTCAGAATAGGTTAAAGGTGCAAAGGAGGGAAACTTAAAAAGTAGAAACATCAACATAAATAAATGTACTTGAATAAACAGAGACACCAACATGATACAAACCTTTTTCTCGGCTAAACTGTTCATATCACTCAGCTGTTTAATCCAGTCTTTCTTTACTTGCAGTATTTTTGATAACCTTGTCTGAAGAAACGAAGTTTTATAACGGATCAAGAAAATGTCATTTATAATAAAAAGCGTAAACACACTGTACAAAAAGAATTATTAAAAGAATAAGGTCTTCTCTGCACACCCTATTTAAATGAGCAGGTATTTAAAAAAGTTACTCACAACTAAAACAAGAAATTTAATAGGGAAACCGCCATAAGTTCCGCCTTCCAAGCTGACTAGTTTGCCTTTAAATGGAGACTGAGTCTCTATGCCTTCAGGTGGGGGGAACTGGGAAAGAAATATTTTTAAAGAGTTTGTTCAAGAGCATAGCAAATTTATAGAGCGCAAAACACACATTTTCAAAACACAACACAAACAGATTAATTAAGTTAAAGATCATATACATTGTCTTAGTATACTCACAGCTGGCCTAATAGATACATCACCTCCATGCTGCTGTTCAGAAGAAAAAAAAAAAAAAGAAGAAACAAAATGATTTTCACTAAATAAATTGGTTTATAGTAGCGGTTCTCAAACTTTTGCGATTTGCAACCCACTAAAAAAAAAACCTTTTTGGTTTTCATGAGTGAAAAAAGAAAAAAAGTATTGAAAAAAAAAATAAAGTTACAATTAATTGTTTATATCCTGGGTTTAACCTGTTTGCGACTCACTTCAAGTCTACTCGCAAACCTCACTTTGAGAACCGGTGTTTTATGACAGGGCCAACATGATTTTTTAAAAAATGACGGAGACAGAATGATTTAAAAAAAAAAAAAACAACTCACAAAAGACGCCGATTTGTTTGGCATAAACCCTGGTATAAATTTAGGGGCTATATTTTGAAATGATGGTTTACTTCCTTGTCTTTTTGGCTTTTCTTGAAAAGCTGTAATTGGTATTGTATCAGGAGGTTCATCACTCTAATCAAAAATATAAAAAAATAAATTGAACAAAATATTAATTATCACCATAAAATATGTGAAGAGATACTTTTCTAAGTGACAAATTAAAACTAGACAAGAATACATGAATTTTTTAAAATGAGATTAAATATTTTAAAGGTAAACTTACCCAAACTTCATAGTCAGGTATAGAGTGGGTTCCTAAACCTGGTCTGTCAAAGGTTACCCTGTAGGAATTATCAGCTGTGTCTAAGGCCGCAATTGTTCCAGTAAACAAACCATCCTGGGGTTTCCGAAGTCGTGCTGCAAATTAATCTTGGTTTTTTTTATGCTTTATTATCATCAAAGGTTCTCAAGAAAAAAAACAGTTGAAAATAATACAATAAATAATAGTTGTTTTTTTTAGAATGTAAAAATAATTGTGAAAAGATGTAAACCTGTTACTTTGTTTCCGACAACTAAATGCAGTGGGATTTCATCTGGCAATTCCTTAATTGAACTAAATTCTAAAGATTTCCTTTGTTGAAGCTGTCTGATTTTATCTCTCCTTTCTTCTAATACTGCTCTTTCTTCTGCTAAAAACGCTGGAGAACACCTTGAAGAGAAATAAACTTATTTGTCAAAAATTATTTTAAAAAGAGTTGTAAAATATACTAAGCACTAAATTTAAGAAATAAATATAGAAAGCTCTATGAAATTACCGACGAGGTTTCCCCATAAGCCGCCGAATTTTATTCCATTCAACCCGTCTTAATTTTTTACACTTTAACTGTGGGAAAGACTCTCGTAGACAAATGCAAAAATCATTTTCACCTAAAAATAAAGGGCTGAAAACAAAAATTAGATAATAGTTCAAAGAAAATTATGTTTTGTTTCTAGGCAATAAGTATTTAAGACAATTATCAATTGAAAATAAATTACAACATGTCTACTTACGCATCAATGTTTGAGTAAAACCATTCATAGCACACCCATTTGTGAGCTTTGGGCAATTTGAGTAAATTACGTAATCGGTAACCTGTGGCCTGAGCTATTCTTTTGTCAGGGCCCAACAAATGAGCTGATTGATGGGGAGGAGGAACAGCAGTGGCTGCAATATATTCTTGCTGGGGAATGGGCTGGCATTTAAAGAGAGGAAAAAAAATTATAACATCTACTGGGCATAATTAAGTAAATAATGGGTACAAGTAAACAAATAAGTGACCAAGCAAATTAATTTAGATACTCACTGCTGGTGGCTGTATAACTCTTCGTTTAGGAGTTCTGCTGATTTGGTAATCTGTATCCTCATCCTCATTAAAGAACCGACTGTTCTTCTTGCGGATCCTGGCTGGCTGAATAAACAAACACGCAATCAATGAATATTTCACAGAGTTTCAAAGAATATTTCATAGAGACGCTTTTATTTAGCTTGTAAGACAAAGTCATCAACTAAGCTAAATAATAACTAGCAAAGCATACACCAAACATATCAAAGTATATATATATATATACACTGAGCTTACATTAACTAGCAAAACATAGACCTAATAAGTTAAAATATATACACAATCAACTTACATAATGGCCTCCTATTCTCTGTGGTGAACCTAAACCTTAAAGAAAAAATACAACTTTTGACTAAAAGTACCAAGGAAATTTTATGTTTAATCTCACATTAATCCCAAGATGTTAATCAAGGAAAAGTAAGATGGTAGTTATAGTTAAGACAATATCGTTAAATGGCTTGTCATTAATTTTACCTTCTTTTAAGCTGACAAGTGCTTGAGCTGAACCTGTCATTTAAAAAAAAAAAAGGAACAAACTTGTAAGTAAAATGATTATTTTGTGAAGCATTGAAGTGTCCCTTTGGCTAAGCTGCCAGGAACATATAGTTTGGGAATTCTTTTATTTTTTAAGAGCCTGACAGAAAGATGTATGGTACTTAAAAAACAAAGTGAGATTTGTCAATTACTAATTAAAACTTCAAAATACTTTAAAAATCCTTTTGTTGCTTATGTTTAATGTGATCTATGCTTTTTTTTTTGGCACCACTACTTAATTGAATCCCTATAATATGAGTCCTGGGTTCGATCCTCTGTGAGAACCATGGGAATTTTTCCAGGTGAAATGTGTTTCAAAGTCATCCCACAAGTCCACCCAGCTTTAAATGGGTACCTGACTGAAGTTGGGGAAGTAAAGGTGGCTGGGCATTGTGCTAACCACACAATCCCTTTATATGCAGAGGTTATAGAAAGAGATGAAATCTACATTAAGGGAACTGTGTTTTTTTTTTATAATATGCTTCATCAATAACTAAAAAACCAAATAAATTATACAAATACTTAAACAATGATTTTCAACTATATTTACACAAAACACTAGAAATCTGATGTCAGCCAGAACATTAAGCAACAAGATTGTAATAGTAAGGCTCACATGGATACAGGCTTAACTGTCAAGTAATGTTATAAAACAAAAAAACTTTTCACAATTTCAGTCACCTTGACATAATCTGATATTGTAGAATTAATATATAATTAAGTTTTTATTTTTAAATGTAAAGATTGTAAAATGTGTAACATTTCTTTTTACATTTTTTTTATTTCAAGCAACTGCATCTATTATTCCAAATGTTTACGACGTTTAACTTATGACTATAAACAATCTAAAGTTCTTAAAAGACCATTTTCTGGGAGACGTCAGGGATTATAGATCATAGTCGAAAGGTGTAGTAATTTTTAACAGCTGTTTGAATAGCTAAAGAGGAAAATAATTCATATTAAAAAAAATAATAACACTAGTTTTATGTTACATAATTTACAAAATATAATCATGAAATACATGATTATATTTTGTAATGAATATTTTTCACACAAAAAAAAACAACAAACTTTTGGGATTTAAAAAAATAATGTTTTAATTTTCCTGCCTACATAATGTGTGTAACAGGTGTGGCCCAGTACCAGTGGTATTATCTATTACAAGTCTTTCATCCACTTCCCCCCTTCAATTAGTGGGACTATAACACAATTGACCAGATTCCCCTGTTGTTAACTCAACAACTGAAGCACTTCACCTGGCAATAATGTTTTTATTCTGTTCACCTGAATTATGACACTTTATTATTATATAACCTAAGTTTTTAAGTTTAGTTTAAGATTACCTGCTAATTATGCCTTACAAAAAAAAATAAAATGAGTATTATTTTTCTCTGGATACTCCAGTATCTAGCATAGCCAATCATATTTTAAAAAGTATGCTACAAAATAAAAGAGTGATGTGAGATATAATAAGTCATTAAAACAATAAATGTGTCCACGAATTATTTATTGGCACTTGTTACTCGACCAAACCTTTGGTCGACTACTAGCATATGTACGGACGACCAAACGTTTATTTTTTTTTCTGTTTCCAGGGATTTTCGCGCAAATTGATATCTATCTCTATCCCTAACCCTATCCCTAACCCTAATCCTGAAAAAAAAAAAATTTATATATGTCATGTTCCTTATACCCTAATATAATTTATATATGTCAGTTCCTTATACCCTAATATAATGGTCACGTTTGGTCTTCTAACAAGTGCATTATTTATTCGCACTGGCTCCTCGTACGTCACAGACGTACAATGTATTTTTTTTTTACCTCGTACGTCAAGCAAAACTTTGAGGAACTCTTATGATGTAAAGTTATAAATGCAGTAGATATTGCTCCACACCCTAACCCTATCCCTAACCCTAATCCTGAAAAAAAAAATCTGAAAAAAATAATTTATTATTTATTTAAAAATGACCATCAATAGATATTGCTCCACACCCTAACCCTATCCCCTATCCCTGATCCTGAAAAATAAAATCTGAACAAAAAAATTTATGTCTCTCATAGGAATAGCTTGCCAAACTGGGTCACGGCCAAGCGAACAACCAACATCACTAGCGCGCCACACAAACTAACCCCTTATTTTAATGTATAATTAGAAAAAATTGACGTATCCCGTAAAAAAAAAATACGAAGTACGTCTTTGACGTACGAGGAGCATTTCCCTTATTTATTTACAAAACGTCAATCAATAAAGAGATACAAAAGGGGCTAAATTTGGCTAAATTAAAAAAAAGAATCAGAAATAGAGGTTTTGCAACGCAATGTGTTTTTAACTAGTATGACAGCATGCCTTGATACCCTGCTTTGAGAAAAACAAAAACAAACCACTTATACGTTTGCGCCGGTCAAGTTTTTGTTTACTAGGACATTTTATCTATGCATAAGTATAGCTAAAATACATCCCATTAACTTATATTTCAATGAACAGAATTGCTTCAAGCTATACAACATTCTAGGGTAAATAAAACTACAACCATAATCTAAAATCTTTTTATGTTTTAGTAAACTCTCTTACTTGTAACTGAGTCTTCGGACGCCATTTTGACGCGCCTCTATTTGAAAAGCGAAGATCACGTGATTTATTTCGACCTCTTCAGTCTATGAAATCTCTGAAATTCATGCTAGTAATGTGTATGTTATTCAAAAGGTTTCCCATATACAGTAGTATAGTTTGGGTTATTTTAACCTCAGTTATATTTAAGGTGAAAAACCATCCTTCTTTAGGGAGGATATTCCTTCTTTTTTAAGTTTTGTAGCTTTTTTCTCCCTTGTAAAGAGTCCCCCTTTTCATCTTGCTTTTCGATATTAGAATAAAAATCTGTAAATATCCATATTTTAACGAAAGCTGCTATGTCATGTGACGTCTTTGTACATTTGAATGAATAATATCAGCATTTTAACAATAAATTATACACAATGCTAGAAACGTTTTTATCATTCATTGATTCTATTATGGTGTTTTTTTGTTTTTTTTTTTGCTATTAATTAGTACAGCAATGAAAAGAATGTTTCTTTTATTAATTTTAAACAATGTTGTATTATTCTGTCCATATAATAGGCTACTGGTTGGCCTAATAAGATCTGACATTGAATCCTCTTACCGGTTACAAGCTCGGAATGTTTAGTGGTTATTAACCTCCACTGAGACAGTTTTTGTAAACAATTACAGAAAAAATGGCGCTTGTTGGACAGCTTTTTCTTTTTTTTTTTTAATGTAAGCCTTTTTATATTTATTTTTTTCATTTCTGATATAGTTTTGTATGCTTACATTTTTAAAGCACCATCATTGCTGTACTGGCCATTAAGTCAACTTGACCAAAGGCAAGTGTGCCCCTTGAACAAAAAAATGTTCGCACAGACCTTCTCATGGCCACCACTGAAAAGTGGGTCATTTCGTGGCCACCACTGAAAAGTGGGTCATTTCGTGGCCACCACTGAAAAGTGGGTTATTTCGTGGCCACCACTGAAAAGTGGGTCATTTCAAGCGTTAATGCATTTTTAAATCTCAATTAAAGAGACACCCCCCCACGTTAAATTTTTTTTTCAAGGCCTCAAAATCTCTGCCCTCCCCCCCCCAGTACACAAGAACTGTTCAGATTTGTGCCCCCCCCCCCCACAGTACACAAGAACTGTTCAGATTTGTGCCCCCCCCACAGTACACAAGAACTGTTCAGATTTGTGCCCCCCACCACACAGTACACAAGAACTGTTCAGATTTGTGCCCTCCCCCACACACACAGTACACAAGAACTGTTCAGATTTGTACCCCCCCCCCCCACAGTACACAAGAATTGTTCAGATTTGTAACCCTCCCCCTCATTTCATTTTCATTAATTTACAAAATCAAAGTCTAGCATCATGCATACACACAAACATACACACACACACACACACACACACACACACACCGTCTGCCACAGTCAGGGTCAGTAACAACCAATGTTCCCTCTAAGGTGTGTTATGAAGTGAGCGATTTAAGCGATGTCGTCCGGCGGAGTAAGCGATCGTACGTGTAGTATGAGCGACGCTCTGAATTCGTGTGAGCGATCGCTCACGCGCTCGGCTTAGAGGGAACATTGGTCACAACCAGAAAATCTAGGGGCCCCATTACTCATTCTAACAACTGAAAAAAATCTCTGTCCCCACCCTTCCCTAAATAATAAGCCCAACTTAAAGAGCAGAAAAAAAACAATAATAAAAAATTTCGAGAGAGATTTCCCCCACCCCACCCCTTCTGTGTGGCCCCCACACCTTTTGTGGCGGCCCATCACGTCACAGCACACTATTTTAAATTATGTCCGTTGACTTATGAATATGTAAACTTGTCAACAAACATGTAAATGAAGTATACATATAAGTAACAGAAATGTGACACTGTCAGGATGTATCTAATGACTATTATGACATCAATGACATCATATCATGCATGTGTTTTTGAACATCTCAAACTACGCGGATGTTTTTTTTCCCCAATCGTTACACCCACTCATACACACTCACTGATAGATGTTTATTCAGAACGAGGTTGTCAACTTCTAAATAATTAACATACGTGAATAAACAAAATCCAATGTTAAATGTAGAAGCATTCACTATAATGAATTATACATTTATACTTATAGATATGTTATCTACTTTGATTTATTATTTTTTACCAGTCCTAATTTATTTATTATTTGTCAATGTATTGCTTTTGTTGGTTCATTTATATTTTGCCTTAATTCAAGTTCGACAGCTGCGAGCCAACTAATTGTCATGATAAACCACTTGTCTAGACACGTAGAATCATGCGAGAATAATGTGTGGAGTCGGTAACTCCGTGACTTAGATTCGTGTAATAGGGCAAGTAAGTATTGTCTATCTTGACACACTGTGACCTCCGCACCCAATGTACAGTTGGAAGGGTATAAATGTAATCGTTGTCGATGTTATATGATTTGCTATAGCGACACAGTATACAGTGAAAAAATAAACGCAGGTAAGTTATTTTACTTATTTTATTTCCCTAATGAGTTTAGTTACTGATAACCGTTGTTGTTTTTTTTTTTTTAAAAGTCCCTGTGTAAGTATGAAATGTTTATCTTTTACTTTTATATTATATAAAACACTAATGAGTGTGTTTTCTTTTTTTTTGTTGGGTCTTTCTTTCATATCGACAAAGCCGATAGTGCTATGGCGGTGGAGGCACAACGGGAGACATGAGTGTAGGACCAGCGCATCACACTGGACCTGACAAAAAGTCCTGGGGGGGGGGTCTCAGTGGGGGATTGAACCCACGACCTTCAGGTCGACAGTCTAGCGCTCTACACCGCAGGGCAATTCATACTAACTCTAGCAGCCTACTTTTCGTCAGGGCGTTTGCAACTCGAACAAGTGACAGACCCCCCCCCCCCCCACCTTCAGTTTGGGGCAAGCTTCACCGTGTTTAGTGCTACATATATGCTCGAAACTTAAAGACGCAAAGTAATCCGTGTCCTTCCGTGGTGTCTCCATGGGCTATATTAAGGGATATTATAGACCCTGTCTAAGTGATAGATGCGTGGGGGGAGGGGGCGAAATGTTTAATGAAGTTTGATTGAAAGACAAAGTAACAGAAGGGCGTGCCGGGGCGTACATTATACCAGCCACAATTAATGGCAATCTGAGCACTTTTCAGGAAACCCGAACTAAAATGATGTAACAGATGGGGGAGGGGGGTATCAAATATTATTTGGGGCCCAATAATTTCATGCGACGGCATTAAAAGCCATTTTGTATGGGGGCCCCCCAAATATTGCATTTACATGGAGCCCCCGGTTGTACCTTAGGCTTTTAATTCTAGCTTTGCCTGCGGCCCTTAAAAAACGTATGCACGGCTCTGCTTGTTAAACCCTAAAATATGGTGAGCACACCCGGGGCATTCCCAGCATTCAGGAGTAGAAGAACAGGTCTAGACCCTAGACTCACCTCACCAGCGACACTCACACAAGAATAACATGACAGTAGATTTGTATCAGGGAGGGGGCTGTACGATCCTTACTTGGGAAAGGGCCAAACGAATCCAACTTTAGTAATGCCAGTGAGTTTAGCTCGATAAATAAACAGGATAAAGTAATTATCATTCACTTTATGATATCATAACACATTATCTTTCAGTATCACACACACAAATCGTGTTCATTTACTTGACAACACAAACACCAAAAGCAAACCAACAAAAAAAAACGGTCTTAAGAAATCGCCAACAGAACAAAACATACAAAACGTGTCTTAATTTGTCTAGGAACACATTCTCTACCTGGCAATGCGGAAATAAATTTCGGTCAATCAGATCCGGGTAATGATTTTTTTCCGACCAGAGAATTTTATTTATTTTTTAGCCTTACCTCCCCTGGCCAAAGCTACTTGCTGTTAGTATTATCTCTCCCTTTGTCATCCCATCATGGATTCACCAACACGGATGTGTTGTTCAAGTGAAATAAATGTCCGGCCCCCAATCTTTGAATCGGTTCGGAACCTTTTTGCACACGGGGTCGGCCCAAAGACTGGTGGATTGACTCGAGCTGCCGCCAGAAAAAAAAACAAACAACTAGACAAACCCCGACAACTGGGGCCCCCACTGTACAACTTCCTCCTATAAAGGGGAACAATTTCTTTGCAGCTGTTAATAAAAAAAAAAACAGTTTCGAAAGCGAACTGACAAATGTTTCGGGTTACGCCCTTCCCTTGTAGTGGTCATTTGGCTATGACTGATTACTGTCTCGGGTAGGGCCGCCTCAAACATATCAGGGTCCCCCCAGCTCCCCCGCGCCCCCCAGCCTGTAGGCGCACCGTCCGGTATTGTAGTAATCTGCTATGCAGCTAAATAACGAAAAAGCAATTGGTGAGTAGGTGTGACCATAGGGGCCTCTCACAGTTGTTGAAGAGTGTGGCGGTAAAAAAAAAAAAAATTTTTTAGGGGGGGGGGGAGGCAATGATTAGCTGGCGGGTGTGGGGCATGGGGGACTTGTGAAAAGTACACTCTGTGACACATTATACACATGTAGTTTTGTATGTACAATTCTACATAGTATATCTATAGCCTATGTACCACCACTTCACTTGTTCCACTTTGACCAAAACAAGTGGTATCTCCACTATGCACTTTTTCAAGGGTCAACGAACTTTATTTTTAAAACCCATTACCAACGAGCGATGCAAATGTTCAACCTATTATCCCCCCTCCCCCCCCCCTTTTTTTATTTCCAGAATTTTCCGTAAACAATCTCATTTATCCCCCGTTTATTAATGTACATGACAACTTTGGTTCACTGACTGAAATGTAAATTGTAGGTCTAGTTGTGTTGTAGTTTTACTGGAAAAGTAAAGATATATATATATATATATATATATATATAACTCTGTTTACAGCCATTTTGATCTGACTACCCACCCACCAACCTACCTACCTGCATGCCTGCAGTCAGTCTGTCTGACCATTTGACAATCTGTCGATCAATAAGTCAGCCAGTCTGCCTGCCTGTCTTCCTATCTATCTATCTATCTATCTATCTATCTATCTATCTATCTATCTATCTATCTATCTATCTATCTATCTATCTATCTATCTATCTATCTATCTATCTATCTATCTATCTATCTATCTATCTATCTATCTATCTATCTATCTATCTATCTATCTATCTATCTATCTATCTATCTATCTATCTATCTATCTATCTATCTATCTATCTATCTATCTATCTATCTATCTATCTATCTATCTATCTCAGGAGTGGGCAAACTTTTCCTATGGAGGGCCACATTGAATACTTGCTTGTTATCGGCCGGCCGCATATATTTTTTGTCTACTTCAGTTACAATTTACAACGTATGAAAGTATGAATTAAAGATAATAACCAAGTATTTGTCAGATCTTTCACATTCAAACTCTTGAACAAAGAAAATTAACATCGATATAGGATCGCAATATGTGCATGTTTACGGGCCGCATTATTTACTCTGGAGGGACGCATGCGGCCCGCGGGCCGTAGTTTGCCCACCTCTGATCTATCTAATGAGTATCTATCTATCTATCTAATGAGCATCTATCTATCTATTTATATATCTAATGAGTATATATCTATCTATCTAATATCTATTTGTCTGCCTATCAATCTATCTATTCTGAGTATCTATCTATATATTCATCTGTCTGTCTGTCTATCTATCAACACGTCCTCCCTCCAGCCTGTTTATTTGTATGTCTGTATTCCTACTGCTCGTCTGTCTGTCTGTATTTATTTGCCAACCTGTAGCTGTACCATCTGCACATGTCTATCTATACACCGAGTATTACACTGGCATCGATGCGCGCGGCTGTGGTGGATGTACTTAGGCTTTAGCATGGGTATTATTATTTTAAGACTTAAAGAGGTCTCCATGTTGTTAGGAAGGCCACTATTAATCAATTATACGTGGCCTTGGCCACTGTCATAGTCTTAGTAGCCTTCACTGTGTCTGTACACCACCACCATCTATAATTCCTATCTACACCATTTACTCTTGTTTTTCTTTCCTGTCTAGTGCCGGCCTGTGGCGTTTATACCTGAAAACTGCTCAACACCAACATACCAGTATTTAGACGTTGGAGTTTTTTTGGGGGGGGCTGACAGTTTTAACCCTTACACCGTAAGTTTGATGACAATAACAAGTTAAAAGTTAACCCACAAATTGAAGTGACCCAGCACTAAACACGAGAGTGTGAGAGAAAGAGAGAGTGAGAGGTGCAACGACCAAGGTTCAGTAAACAGTCAAAACTCGCGTTTACCGGAGACGTCGCTGTGGAGAAATTTACCCAGCTGTTTGGCTTACTATATAGAGGTAAGAAGGCACAAGGTAAACAAAAAAAAAATAATTCTGCTCCATTTTTAGGTCAAGTTAATTAGCTTATATCTACCAATGAAAATAGTCGCTGACTACTCCGAATAGACACACCCTTCCTCTATCGTGTGTGTTTCGGATAAAATGTGTGTTACGACCCACATTTTAAATGACATTATTTATTTATCTCCTTACCAGGGGGCTGTAATGGAGATTCGCTGTAAGAGGCTGTCGGGTAGACGGATAGATAGGTGAGGGTGTGGCACGTGTTATGCACATCCAATAGATAAAATTGATACATTTACTGCTGGTCTGCTGCCATCTCTCACCCCCTCTCTCTCTCCCCCCCCTCATCCATCCATCTCCACACTCCAATGCTTACTCGGAGTTTCAGTGGCAACCTTTGCAGCGCGCGGGGCTCTAAGAGCGGATTTCTTTTTCAGGGGCCCAAGGTGAGGGCCATTTGCGGGGACGAGACTCACGAGAGTCCTGATTGCGGGCTGTATGCCGAAACGCAACGCTAAAGGTCTTGTCTGGTTTTTTTTTTAACGCTTTACGCTTATCAATCGGCGTTTCCCCAAACTGTTTTTCATTGCTATTGTATCAGGGGCGGTCTTGGCAGTAAGCGGGGGAGGTTGGGTGGGGTGGTGGGGTTGAGAAGTTTCATACGCGGGACAGAGAGCCGTAAATGTGGGCTACATACCGCTCAACCTCGCTCGTATCGTGGGAGGGGGGGCTCTTATTTTAAAAGGTCTCCCATTTGTTAGCAAGGCCACTTTTATAGGTTTATAAGTGGCGTTAGCAGTACGCGGGGCGCATTTTCACCTACAGTGCTAATATTAACCACGTATCAGAAAGTAACAAAGTAATCTATCATTTTTTTTTTGTAAAGAAATAATAATCGATACATTAATTTTCAATCGGCTCATTCGGCTGTCTTCCAAGGAACACGCAATCATAGCCGTTGTTACGGGTACACAAACTCGGAGACTGCCTACGGCTCCCACTGGGAAAAGAGTGCATTTGAGTACGATTCCCTCTGTATTATGTATACAATAATTTGATTCATTTTCTTTTACCATCACCGTGTGAAGTCCCTGTAAGAATGAGATGTTTTTCTATTAGATCTTATAAACCAATAGCAAGATGTTTTTTTTATGGTGCCCTTCTTTCTTCCCCCGCCACAGCCGATATAGTTCAGTGCCGTTTCAGGCACCGCACGAGACTTAGGTAGGTGACTTAGACATGTCGCAACGCGTAGATCTAACTGTGACGAGTACTGACGAGCACATCCGGCTCACTACCTATAAGCGCCACCCATGGTTTAGCGCTTGTAAATTTTGTACATTTATTAAAAATTGGTTTTGTCAATCCATTATTTGCTAACTAGAGAATTTTTTTTTTCACATCACAGGTGGGTTTGGCTATTAAAAAAAATGTGGATGGGCAGTTTGTTAATTAGGTGAAGTAAAGGACAAAATAGTGACCTCATTTTATTTGTGGGATTTGTATCGTCTGCTACTTTGGCGCATCCGCCACTGTCCTTAAACAGTACGGGGTGGGGATGCGGGGGGGGTAGGGGTCAATGACCTTTCTACCTTTCCGTAGATAAGGAGTTTTATGTGATGTATGCCTCAATATGATTTTTATTTTTAAGAAATTGATAAAAAAAAAAGTTCATTTCAAGATAGTTGCCTCAAATCTGTTTTAAAAATATAATGACATTAGCTATTTAAAAAAAAACACATAGATAAATCATAAACATAATGTAATAAATCCAAATATTCATCAGTGTCAAGCGGTGGAAGTAACGACAACTGCTGGTTATGTTGGATTCGACATAGAAGCAAAAGATGAGTTGTGCCCCCATAGTCGCAGTAGCCGCAATATGTGACGGACACAAGGGTATAGGAAAGAACAAAGATTTACCCTGGCCATTTTTAAAGTAAGTTATCATTTGAGCAATTCCTTCCTCCATCTGAACAGATAAATTAAAATAATCAATTAAACATTCAGAGCCGCGCCGTCAAATGGCTGCAAACCAGTGTTCCCCTCTAAGCTGTGAACGTGCGCACACACATTTCAACTAGCACACAAATGTTTCTAAAATAGGCATACAAACTAGGCCGTCCTACATAAATGGTTGCCTGACACAGCCGTCGGAAAAATTTGAGTGAATATTGTTGCAAAACAGAGGTGTTCTTTTAAAGATTTTTGGACCAATGCACAGTTCCGGGAGCTAGGACAAGCTACATATGGAGGAGGGGCTAGGACAAGCTACATATGGGGGAGGGGCTAGGACAAGGTACATATGGGGGAGGGGCTAGTACAAGGTACATATGGGGGAGGGGCTAGGACAAGGTACATATGGGGGAGGGGCTAGGACAAGGTACATATGGGGGAGGGGCTAGGACAAGGTACATATGGGGGGAGGGGCTAGGACAAGGTACATATGGGGGGAGGGGCTAGGACAAGCTACATATGGGGGAGGGGCTAGGACAAGGTAGTACATATGGGGGTAGGGGCTAGGACAAGGTACATATGGGGGGAGGGGCTAGGACAAGCTACATATGGGGGAGGGGCTAGGACAAGGTAGTACATATGGGGGTAGGGGCTAGGACAAGGTACATATGGGGGGAGGGGCTAGGACAAGGTACATATGGGGGAGGGGCTAGGACAAGGTACATATGGGGGAGGGGCTAGGACAAGGTACATATGGGGGAGGGGCTAGGACAAGGTACATCTAGGGGAGGGGCGTTGAGGCAAAGGTAAATTGGGAACTAATTGTCATATCCATAAACAGTGCCGAACCTAGGGATTTTGGGGCCCAGGGGGCTTGGCCTCTATGGGGGCTCCTGCATTTAGACATTCAACACCATGACATGAAATAATGTACTTAATATTTAATGGGGGGGGGACTTTCGAATTTGGAACCCCCCTCACCCAATCTAGGTGGCTAGGTCCGTCTCTGTCCATAAACATGGCATTAGGTGCAAAGTCATTAATTGCTTAGCATCTTGGGGTGATAAACTTGCTGTGTGGAAAATATAATTTTGGAGCATTGAGCTAATTGGTGGATCTAATGATCTGAATTCAATATACATCTCAAGACGATATTACCAGTAATCTAAGTCTGTTTTTTAAATTATTCACCAACCTAAAAATTTAATAATATTATTTAAAAAATAAAAATATTTTATAATATTTTTTAAAATAACATTAAATAATAATTTATAAAAATTTCCAAAATTTAAAAACATTTACAAAATAACAAAATATAAAAATAATATTAAAATTCTCAAAAACTTCCTATGTTCAGAATTGTAATTTGTTTTTTACAATTTTTACAGCAAAAAATGCTGGGTTTGGGGCTCACATATAGAAAAAAATGCTGGGGGGGGGGGGGCTCACATATAGAAAAAAGACAGTTTGACAGTCTTTTAAGTAAAATATGTATTGATGATTTGGTCTGGGGGGCTGCCCTGCCTGCACCCCCCCCCCCCGGTTGCGCCACTGATACACATATTTACATATTGATTGATCGACATTACATTTTCTTTGTTAATTTAATGATTCGTTTTAGTATTAAAAATGCAAGGGTTTTGTTGGGCCACTTTCTGACTTTTGTGATTCACATTTTAATTAGAATTTCATTTTATTTACAGAGAAGACTATGAGTTTTACACTGGTCTATGTAATTCGACTAAAGATCCAAGTAAGAAACTCTTTCATTATCTATTAGTTTGAGCTAAACACAAAGTATGTCACAGAGTTCTAACTTCTATTACGAGGTTGATTCACTCTTCTTCTGCATTAGTTTCAAGACAAATAATTATAACAAATCATTTTTTAAGATTTGATTCCAACATTTAAAGCTTTGGCTGTGCTTCTAGATATCTAATAACAAAAATTTTTTTTTCTTCCTAAATTTGATGTTAGACAAGAAGAATGGCATCATTACAGGTCGCTTTGGGTGGGAAGGCTGGTCAGAGAAAAAGAAAACAAACCCCAAAATTACCACAGTCGTGGTCAGTAAAACCTTGTAAGTCAGCCATCTTTTTGTCTTAGCTCATGCCACTCAATATTTTATCTATTAAATTTTTTTTTTTAGAGGACACGGTAAATCTATACTAACTTTAAGTTTTCTTAACTGAACTTCAGTAATAATAGTTGTGTTTTGGATTGTTTTTAGGATCCTTCAATTTTTTTTTTTTAATTTATATCTCAGCGAAAATGTTTTATTGCTTTAGAAAATTTTATTTTTCGTGATACCTTAAGTATGACATACTAAAAAAAATTGTTCGATACATTCCATTTGATGTAGAGTCAAATTGCCTTTCATCCAAATATAACATTACGATGATTTTGATATTTTAGATCTAAGGATGAACCTCACTGTAGAGGTGTAGCAAGAAATTTTGATGAGGCAGTTGAACTGTTTTCACGGGGTCCGGACAAAGATGAAATAGAAACTATTTATAATCTTGGAGGCAGACAGAACTATGAGGTACCAACTAATAAAACATATATTGTATTACTATGGTAACATGATATGTACTTAACACCAGAAGCAGCCTTGTGCAAGGGGAAACACTACCTTGCAGGGCAGGGAGTTAAGTTTTTCAAAGCCCCTTCAAACATGGGGCCTATGATGGTTACCCTTGCCTCCCCCAACTTCAGATGCCATTAATGATAAATTACACACCAAAACTGTTATTAAGAAGTCAAAAAAATGTTTTAAAAGTGATCTTTTTATGTGCATAACTACTGCTAAGCGTCAAAATTTTTTTAAACCCTTGTTTCATTTTGAAGTTTTAAAATTTTTGACAGTTTGCTGGTAAAAGATACATTTTTTACTTAAGATATGCAGGTGTCATTGATTAAAGTTTCCACCATCCACAGCATTCTGTGTCTGACGAGCTTTGTAAAAAACTGATTCTCACCAGAATATTTCAAGATTTTGATTCAGATGTCTTCTTCCCTGATTTTGAACATGCTTTTGAAAGAGTGAGGTAATTGTCGAAAAAATATCTGCTTAATAAATAATCAGTTCTATTTGACCCAGTGTTCAGAAATAAATAATCAGTTCTATTTGACCCAGTGTTCAGAAATAAATAATCAGTTCTATTTGACCCAGTGTTCAGAAATAAATAATCAGTTCTATTTGACCAAGTGTTCAGAAATAAATAATCAGTTCTATTTGACCCAGTGTTCAGAAATAAATAATCAGTTCTATTTGACCCAGTGTTCAGAAATAAATAATCAGTTCTATTTGACCCAGTGTTCAGAAATAAATAATCAGTTCTATTTGACCAAGTGTTCAGAAATAAATAATCAGTTCTATTTGACCAAGTGTTCAGAAATAAATAATCAGTTCTATTTGACCAAGTGTTCAGAAATAAATAATCAGTTCTATTTGACCAAGTGTTCAGAAATAAATAATCAGTTCTATTTGACCAAGTGTTCAGAAATAAATAATCAGTTCCATTTGACCCAGTGTTCAGAAATAAATAATCAGTTCTATTTGAGCAAGCGTTCAGAAATAAATAATCAGTTCTATTTGACCAAGTGTTCAGAAATAAATAATCAGTTCTATTTGACCAAGTGTTCAGAAATAAATAATCAGTTCTATTTGACCAAGTGTTCAGAAATAAATAATCAATTCTATTTGACCAAGTGTTCAGAAAGCTAAGTTTTATGTTTGCACATTTAAAAAAAAATTAAAACAACTTTTATTCTTTGTTAAATGGATTAATTAAACTAAGCAATGAACTGAGTTTGAAAGACATACAATCTATAATATTAAATGTTGTCATTTCATTCATACAAGAGATCATTTTGACGCTCACACTTTTTTTTTTGGTCAATATAATATCTATAAATATTTGTATGATTTAAGCTTAAGGAAATGTTATTGTTTACTTTTTAGTACATTTAATAGACTTATTTTTTTTTTAAGTTATTATATTTTTATAATCAGCACTTGATAGTGTTGAAAAATGAACTCACTGCTTCTTCACAATAGTCAACGAACCATACATATGTATTACATTTACATTAAGTAAAGAAACTGCACTGAATCAATTTACTTATATATAGTTGTCTCATCTCATTGGTCAATCTCTTATAGAGCCTGATTGTTAGTTCTTTCCCTGGGGCGCAAAACCTTTTCAACCCTGATGGCCGTGCTGAATGTTCTATTCTAGTTAGGGTGGCCGAAACAATGATTTATACTTTTTTTATTTATAAAGAAATATTTATTTTCTTTTTTAACGTCCGTCATAAACCACCCCTACGGCCACAAGTATGGTATCAGTTTGTGTACCCCAGCTCTAATAAGCGAGTTTCTAGAAATCCAATTCTTCTATACTGAGTCCATCTAGCAGTTCCTGGTCTGTTTTTTAAATTTATTATTGTCATATGCATTCTACCTGTTGTAATGTTTATGAAGAGATTTCTGTCACTAGTCACTAGCCTGACAGGTTTTTGTTTCTGACATCCATACTTCTGTCCATGTGTCTATGCTTAGAACATCCAGACACAGCAAGTTTAAATAAAATTATTTAAAATTTAAAATCTTTTTCAGCGACCCCGAAATTGATGACAGAATACGAGAAGATCCTAAAAATAACATTAAGTTTGGTTTTGAAGTTTGGATCAGGAAAACTATACATTAATCCATTTTTGATTGACATGTATTTGTAAACAAAAGCAAAACATCAGAACTTGTTAATTTCTTATATTAATGCATTATCCAGACCTTTATGTAATGTTAAAATATTTTAAGTTTTATGCAATTAATGTTACTATTTTTCTTGTAAAGGGCATTTTTTTTCTGTTGTCATATATTAAAAATGGTCATACTACAAAGTGATAAGCAATTCAGTTACGTTTCTCTGACACAATTTATTATGTTTTAAAAAATTTCAACTATTAATTTATGTATATCATGATGACATCTAAAAATGAATTATATTTTTCAACTTTAACATAACGGTACATTGGATACCACAACAAACACCAAAAAAAAAAAAAACTAATTATTCAACAAAGTTTTTTTGAAAAGAAAAAAAATATGAAAAAACAATATTTTTATTCTAAACTTAATGTTATTACAATATATAAAAAAAAGCATCATCCCAAGAAAAAAAAACAAAATACAATATTGTGTAAAAACAAATAAATCATGATGTTGCTCCTATTTAGGCATTTAACTTCCTGACATATGATAATAATCCTTTCAGAATAGATTTCATTAGAATGCTATTTAAAAAATGTTCCAAATTAACTCGCCAGCACCTTAATGAAAATTTACATAAACAATACTGCCAGGGGCAGAGGTCTTAGTAACACAAATATAAAAATAAAACTTTCAACATATAAATATCACTTAGCACAAAATATGTATAAATAGTTCAAAAAAAATTATAAAGTATTTTTTAAAAGAGATTTCAGTAAAGAAAGAAAAGATACAGAAACATCATGGGTTATCAAACAAATGGAATGTTGTTTATTTTTTTTAAAATGTATCGATAAGTAACATTAGGACATTCTACAACAGACCAATAAATTTATAAGCACATGAATGGGGATCATTTGGCAAATATGATGACGTCCCAATTAAACCTGTGCTTATAAAACACTGCTCATGTCTTCTTACAGAGATATCAAATGAGTATTAAAAAGACATCTAAAAACAGTGCAAACAAAAAAAACATTTATTTGAAAGGCAAACAGGTACGCAACAACTGTATATATAAAAAAAAAAGATATGTTTGAAAATACAGTCTGCTGACCAGTCAGGGAAAATGCACTCGCTCAACATTTCAGGACAGTGTAGCTACACTATTTCAATTAATTTATTCACTTTTCTTTGAATAATTTTTTAACGCCCATGAAAGAAATATATTAATAAAAAAAAGGTGAATTAACATGCAGAGATCGTGTTGTTTTTTAGAATTTGGTGTTAAATCAACGTAATGAATTCATAAATTGCGAATCATGTTATTTCAAAGTTCCTTTAAACCTGAAATATGCAGAATCGTAAATGGATCCTATAATTTGCTAATATTATATATTATATCTGATTTGATATCACGTGAACATTTAACAAAACTGGCATACAAGTCAAATGGAAGACATTTTATTAAATGATTAGACTAGATTCAGTCCTAATGAAAAACAATTAAAAAAAAAAAAAGCCTAGAAAGGTGTCAACTAATAGATCTTACAGTTAAGGAAATAAAAAACTTGCTGCTATTTTACATTGTTAAAGGGTTTTAGTAATAATACATGTACACAGTCTAATCACAGAAAATGTATAAGAAATAATAACATATTAAGCTGAACAATATGTGACCTATAAAGTAACATTTTATAACAAGAATATTTTTTAAATGACAAAACTGTAAACTATTTGAAATGAAGAAAATACAGATCAACAAATATGTATGAATTGAGATCAATAAAAAAAATAGCTCCGGGGAGAAACTTAAAGAAAAAAAAAATCCAAACTTGCACTTGGTTACTAGTAGAGATTTTCCACCACCGTTCAAAAGTATCCATTGATCATTTTAACAATCAAAATTGTTCTTTACTGTATAACATTTAAATTTCGTCCTATTTTGATAAAAGCATCAACAGCTCTGTCAACATCTTTCTCTGAGTGAGCGGCTGAAATTTGAACTCTGATTCTTGCCTTGCCTTTAGGGACAACAGGATAACTGAATCCAACGACATAAATTCCAAGGCCTGAAACATGGAACAGGTTTTAAAAATTAAAATTATTTACCTTAATCATGATTAAGAAAAAAATTGGCTAATCACTAAATTGAAATTATCACACAAACAATAAAATGTTACAATGCCCATCACGACTACTCAGGACTTGTTTGTCAGATGAGTTTTAAAAAAATGGTTTTACCTAACATTTGATCTGCAAACTGTGAAGCAAGCCTGGCATCTCCCAACATTACAGGGCATATAGGATGGCATGGATCACCCTAAAAATAAATTCCATTTTTAGAATTGAAATGCAAGCAGTTTTTTTTTTTTAAATGACAACATCTAATAGACAAACCATCAAGCCCATCCATACAACAATGAAAATAAATAATTTGGTTAATGGTTGTGTAGATTTCAAAAGTACTGCACCAATATCGAGGCTTGCCAGTGTTCATTTAGAACAACCCTATCATACAACAGCTGTAAATTATTCAGGATGAACACCAGTCAATAAAAGGGAAATAAACAAAAAAAATGAAAGTTTTTATTTTATATTTCCAAAACTATATTTAGCTGTCCAGACATACATTTGCCATTGCTACACGGTGACTGGATGTGTGTGTGTGTGTGCGCTTGTGTCTTATTGTGCATGCATGATTGAAATTGTATGAATGGTGAGGGAGAATGACTGGGGTTTGTTGGTGGTCTGTGCAGTCAATGTAGGGCACTTGTTGGGCAAAAACATATTTTGTGTACCTCTTGTTGGTATTAGTTCAAGAGAAGAGAACTATCAAAGAACTGTGTGTCTTATTGAAAAGGACTTTTGTTTTGTTATAATTTTTGTTGGATTTATTCTTTAGATGAAGATAATGTCGAACTTTGGTGAACTGTGCAGGTTAAACAAACAAGATATAGAATGCCCCTGGAAACATTGATATATTCCGAAATTACAAAGATTTATAATCATTTTTAACAACCATGATTCAAGTAAATCTCATTGCTAGACACTGAAAAAACTATAAATAGATGTTAAGTAAGCTTACCAAAACTGTGAAGCCTGCATCAACCATTTTGTTTCTGAACCTTTGAGTGTTGGAAAGAACTTTCTTAGGTAGTTCTGAATTAGACATAACTAAATCCAAAGCCTGGGGAAAAAAAAAAGGTTTCTTTAGTGCATTAAATATATGTAACATATAATCCTGAAGTAATGATATTATCACAGACTTTCAAGCACTCTATTTAAGTACATAAAAAAAGGTTCAGAAATTTTAATGTTATGTAAACAATACAAACTATACATGTAAGCTGCTTACCTTACTGGCGCAAGCTACGACAGGTGGAGGAAGTGTATTAGAAAACAAATATGGTCTTGATCTCTGCCTCAACAAATCCACTAGCTGCTTTGGTCCAGCAGTGTAACCACCTGAACAAAACAAAACAATAAATAAATAAGGGTGGGTCGTCAAAAGTTCAAAACTAAAATACCTGAAATTACTAGAATATTAAACTAAAAAAACAACAACAAATTAATATTAAAAGGAAGGCAAACTAACAACATATACACTATTTTAAATAAGTGATCAACAGATACGTAATACTTTAGTGCTTTAGATATAATCCCCAATATTTGTCTAAACATCTGATTCAAATATGATACCTAGTTCTGATACACAGAAGTTATGGAGTTAATGGAATGCTTGATAAACTTGACTCTGTTGCAAAGAATCAGCTTGGGAGTAAAAAATTATGTAAACAAAAAAAATCTCAAATTCAGATACCCTAAAAAATTTAGTTATTGCCAATCACAATTCAGATTCTAATGTATCATCCCTTCACTAATAAATAAAATTAATAAATGAAAAAGACAATTGAAATACTACCCACTCATTCTGATGTATCTTCCCATCAATCATAAATAAAAATTAATAAATGAAAATGAAATGTTTCTAGCTCACCAGCAGCTCCGCCAAGTGCTTTACCCAAAGTAGAGTTGATGATGTCCACAGATAGATTGAAATGTTCTTCTGTTCCTCTACAAAGACATCACAAAGATTTACAATGGTTTTTAAATCACTGGTAAATGTCTTCACAAGAGTTCATTTCAAACAATAATTGACTCAGACATGTAACATTTACTTTACCAAAAGCTCGAGTTTTGCATATTTTGTACTCCAAACAAATGTACAGTATTGGTCAGGAAATAATTTTTGTTTGTTATATTTATTTGTTATTCTTTAACTGAAAACTTAGAGGAAAAAGTTTTTTTTCCAACTGTTCAAATTTAAAGAACATGTTCAATTGAACTTTGGAAAAAGCCAGATATAATAGAAGTGGGCAAAATGACGCATATACTGATAAAAAATAAAGTTTGGCTCTGTTTGAGAAAATGAACACAAATGGAAGCAGGTGTATATCTCATAAACTAAACTACTAATAAAGAACATTAGTAAAAAAGAAACATTTCCATTTTCCAGTAAACAGTTTATTTAAAAACTGACCTCCCGGTGGGACCAAAGAAGCCAGTGGCGTGACATTCATCAATGAAGACCAAAGCATTATATTTATCAGCTAACGCACAAATTTCTCTGAAAAAAATAAATAAAAGATTCAATCTAGAGCATTATATTTCCATTTCAATATCTTCTAAAACATTCTATAACATAAAATAAAATATGGGAAACTATTTTGATGAAACCCCATCACAACATTCATCCTGTCAAAATATATTATAATTGAATAAAAAGTTTAGAAATGTTTAAATTTAGTATCTCAGCTTTAAATTTCTCTGAAAAAATCTCAAAATGGAGTTTGTAGCTCAGGGGTGGGCCAACTTTTTGAATCGCAGGCCATATTAGGCTCTTTTGTTTGGCAATAGGGGCAGATGAAGAGCAAATGGGTGAGCAAATGAGTATACAAATGAAACATAAACGTCATGGATGTATATGAGCTTAGGGGACCGGAGCATGGGCCAAATCAAAAAGTCAAACAAGCCATATTTTGCACACATGTTCTTTGCTCAAGTCTGTTTATTAGCTTAAATGAAGCCTTTTGAGCCAGATTATCCTAATCCACACATCCTGAATAAGACTGCTAAGGCTCCATTAAGTAAAGTTCCTTTAGCCTTTGGGGGCTATCAGGGAAGATATAAAGTTTCTTTTAAAGATGACTTAATAATGGGTTATTTGGCTAGTAGAGTTCCCTTAGCCCTGGAGGCCCATGGGGGCAGATGAAGAGTAAAATTCATTTGTTTCTGTATACCATGGCGTATAAAAAGTTATTGTGGTTAGCACAACGCCCATCTGCCCTTACCTCCCTAACTTAAGTCAGGTGTACCTAGTTAAAGCTGGGAAAACTAAAGGGACATCAAACAACTTTCATCAGGGTCTGGACAAATTTCTTTGGTTCTCACTGGCGATGGAACCTGTGACTCTCGGGTCAGCAATCGAGTGCTCTGCCTGCTCTGCCACCTGTCCCTCTGCTTGGAATACTACAACAATTAAAAGCATCACATATCCTACTTATAAAAAGCGCTAAGCTTGTCCGGGTCGCGGTGTGTGGGGAATACGCTCTATAAATAAACGACCTCCAGTATTTGATAAAGTAATCACGTGACCAGCGAGGTCACGAAAACATAATTCAAAATGGCGTCTTGCGTGGTTTAATCGATTCGATATTTATATTTCAAAAATCTACAGTTTTAAATAGTTTCTGTGGTTTTTTTATTATGAAATGTAAAATTCCTAAATATTAAATAATAATAATATATAATATCATTCAAATTATTTTAGTTTTTATTACAACAGAAAGCATTTTAAACAGACTAGGTCACTAGCCAGGGCGTTCGTAAATAACCTATGACGTCCCGATGGTACAATTTTTTTTGCAGAATGGGAGCGCCGTCGCTATAAATAAAAAAAATCCTCTATGACGTCATTTCCCGATGAGTTCTGTATCGTGCCTTCGCACTACTAAATGACATAGTAAAGTAGTTATTTTTTACTTTTCAGTGCATTTTTTTAATGCTTTGTTTTGATTTTAACTATAAATAGACGTCAAATAAAAAAAAATAATTCTGCACTTGATTTCACGTAAATCGGCTAAGCATTTCACGTAAATCAGCTGCGCATTTGATAATCATGCTCAGTTATTATAGTTTGTTAACATTGTGCACTGGAGGTTATTGTTCCCTCGATGGATTACTTTTTGATGATGGTTTGTTGGTTATGGCAGCCACATCTTTTGACGCATGAAATGTAGGTCATTTCTGCACATTAGGAAGGTGGCATAAATCAGCACCTAATTAAATTAATTAAATTGATTAGGAAGGGGTTTAACATTACACCTAGATTTCCCGGGCAACGCCGGGCTTAATATCTAGTTTACATATATTTATGCAAGAAACATTTTAAGCCATTGGGTTAGGCTAGTCTGACTTAAAATGCTTCAACTAATATGTGATAAGAATTTAAATTTTTTAAAATTTAACCAACAAGTCATTTTTAATTTGCTTACTCGGATGTAAAAAAATGATTTTTCGTAAAAATTAGATAAATAAATAAAAACAACACTTTATTAAATAAACTAACATGTTACGTCTAAAACATTTTTAAGAAAGAGATAATAAAGGTACCTCAAGGGTGCAATATTTCCATCCATGCTGAAAACTCCATCAGTAGCAATCAATCGCTGTCTACAGCCTTTGGCTTCTACCAACTGTTTTTCTAGGTCTTAAAAAATCAGAAAACCCTTTTTAGGCAAACATGACATTTTTTTTTTCTTAATAACTATGTTTGTTAAAACTCCATGCTGTAAATTACTTCACAATAAATGTCAACCCATCCCAGGAATTCTTTTTCAAAATGTTTTAAGCTATTTTATCAATCTATCTTTAATGTTACATTTTTTAAAATAATCTTCAATCTTCAGAAGAAAAGTTTTCATTTCCCCTGAATGAAAGTAATCATCAACAGGTCGTTTCCATAATCAACATTAGCAACGTAGAAGAAAGTAGAGCTAGGAAGTTAATTACAAACCACCACACAAGTGAATAATTCACTGATTCAGACCCATAATTAAACTAGATAGATGTGTACAATTATTAAAAAATTCCATTAGGGCGACGAGTAAAATATTTATCGATGTACCTCCCAAGTCTCGATGTTTATATCTCAGTCTCTGGGCTTTACAAAGTCGGATGCCATCAATGATAGATGCATGGTTCAGCTCATCAGAAATAACAGCATCTTCAGGACTTAGAAGTGTTTCGAAAATGCCTGCATTGGCATCAAAGCAACTGATATAAAGGATTGCATCTTCTTTATTGTGGAACTTTGCTATTTTCGCCTCAAGATCTTTGTGAATATCCTATTTTAAAAAATACAAAGGCTAAATATCATAACAGTTTAGAGACCATCAGTAAATGTAAAATTATTTAAAGAATTCAGTGTATGACACTAAAGTAGCAATTGTTATTTAACACTTATACGTCCAATCATTTAGTAATGTCATAACAGTTTAGAGACCATCAGTAAATATAAAATTATTTAAAGAATTCAGTGTATGACACTAAAGTAGCAATTGTTATTTAACACTTATACGTCCAATCATTTAGTAATGTCATAACAGTTTAGAGACCATCAGTAAATATAAAATTATTTAAAGAATTCAGTGTATGACACTAAAGTAGCAATTGTTATTTAACACTTATACGTCCAATCATTTAGTAATTATTAGAGCATGACTTTTAAAAAAATAGCCAATCATACAGCTGCCTTTACTTCTCCAACATAAGTAAGATCCCCATATAAGGCAGGGTGGACTTCGTGAGTTGAGGGGTTTCAACCATTTTCAAAATGACCCAGGAAAATTCCCTTGGATTGAGGATTAATGAGCTCTACATTGCTCGATCCTCTGTCCCTCATACTTAGGCTGTTGATTTACTCTGCATTAAATCAAACTCAGTTTGTCCCTCTATTTAAAACCAAGTAATAATAATCAATAAATAAAAAGACTAAGCTCAAAATACGAGGCATATGTTTACCCTAAATAACTCAATAAAAATATTTCACAATAATAATATTTTTAATGAGTGTGGTTGTAAGAGAAAATAAAAAAAAAAAAAAAAGCTTTTGACAAATAGAATCTGTCAGTCCTAGCTCAGAGTCATCAACAAGTTCCATTCAGACATCTGTCTTTTCATAACTACTGAACCACACAGGCAGCAAAAAAAAAAAAAAAAAGTTAAACAAAATATGTCGTGTACCTGTGTTCCACAAATAAATCGCACTGAGCTTAATCCAGCACCGTGAGTGTCCAAAGCTTTTTTTCCAGCCTCTATTACTTCAGGGTGGCTCTGCAAAGATACATGATGAACTACTTTGTCTTTAACAATTCAATATGAATATTTTAAACATTATCGATAGCATCTGGTAAGAAAATATCACAGTTAATAATTGCTTTAAAATTATGTACAACAAAACTAAACATACTGATAATCCCAGATAATTGTTAGCGCAGAAGTTTAAAATAGGCCCTTTGCTCCCTTTGACAGAAATGGTGGGGCCCTGCTGAGAGATAATTATTCGCTCATTTTTATATGTTCCAGCAGCTTTGATATTTTCTAGTTCTGTGTCCAAAATTTTCCTGGTAGCAGCCACTGATGACCTCCATCTGCGATGATTCAGTTGATCAAGAATATTTTTACTTTTACCTGTACCAAACGAGCATAGAAAAGAATAATTTTACAAACAAATATAAAAACCATAGTTTATCACACCTTTATTTTTATAAATGTTTCTGATAAATATGTGAAACAAGAGCTGTAGTGGGCTAGGCATCAGAAAAAAAAAAGTCTAAGTTATTTTCTTCTTCTTTTTTATCCAAGTTGGATTAAAATATAGATCAGTCAAAATCGAGAGGTAAGCCATGTCCTATTACATCTGTTTAATTTGTATGCCATTCAATAATAAAATGTATTTACAGACTAAAACAAAAAAAGTATATTTGTGGAGCCAATATTGAAACGCAGTGGCTACGATTACGTCAAGCGCCATTCTATTATTTCTCATTTTTTTTCGGGTACCGGCAATTATATTAGGGTTAGCATTAGGGTTAGGGACAGTATTAGGGTGTGGAGAAATATCTATTGACGTAATCCGGAAAAAAAAATACGAATTACGTCTTGATGTTACCGTGGCCACTACGTAAACAAAAAGGGTTAGGGTTAGGGATAAGGTTAGGGACAGTGTTAGGGTATGGAGAAATATCTATTGACGTAATCCGGAAAAAAAAAATACGAATTATGTCTTGACGTAAGCGTAGCCTGTCCCATATTGAAATTATGACTATGTGGTCAGACAGCTATTCTAGGGGGTTAATGCTGATCCTTAAGTATTTTATATCATTGGAAAGCTCTTGTTATGCTCTTTCAAATGATGTACAATGCATACAGATAACACGACTTTGAAATTTTCATGTCACATACCTACTCTTACTTACTGACTCTTAGTCTTTATAAAGTATTATTAGACTAACTAGTGACAGTTTAATTATTAGCTGTACTAATTTAAAAAAAAAAGATAAAAATACCAATCCAAAATCATAAAGCTTGGTGGCAAGGTGAGTCAAAGATATATCATAAACGCACTTGTTACGGGACCGACTGTGACCATTATATTAGGGTATAAGGAACATGACATATATAATTTTTTTTTGTTCAGGATTAGGGTTAGGGATAGGGGTTAGGGATAGGGTTAGGGTGTGGAGCAATATTATCTACGGCTGGTACCCGGGTAAAAAAAATACGGAAACCGAACGGTCGGTCCCGTAACAAGTGCCTATCATAAAATATTTATTCAAGTAAATATTAATCAATGTTGTTTAAATTTGGCTTACAAACATTGCCACGCAATATCGTAGAAAGCACATTGCGAAAATATACACGCAAAAAATGTAGAATAGTAAAAAAAAAATAGCAATGCAATAATACAAGCTCACAATGTAAGCAATGTAATAAGCTGCATATAAAAATAATTACAAATATATTCAGATAACAGATTAAAAGTAAAAGCATTAACAACACCTACTAAAAGTATGTCTAAAGTTTGGAAGAGATGCCATGTTTTTTATTGAAGTTTTAAAGACAAACATTAACTTCAAGTTAAAAGAGTTGTTGTTGTATATGGTACAAACACCATGGTATATGTATAATATGTGGTACAAACCAAACATTCAAACCATAGAAAAATGCTATAGATATACAAGACTCAACCCCCCCCCCTACACACACACCCTTCCTGGCTTTACTGCTCTGCCCCCTCCACTATTTACTTTTAGGTTTGTCATACATGTACTTATTTATTATGTGTAAGTAAATCATAGCCGTACTGTATGTTCACACATACAATGCCAGTAAATGATAATAGCAGTCAGTGCCAATGGCTTTTACTAAAATATTAATGAGGCTTATAGACCTACTGCGGAGTAGAATAGATAATAAAAATAATAGACATAGACCTACATGTTTTGGTTAGTTAAATTGATCCAACAGAAAATCAGATAACATGGTTGTAATTGGGGGCGGGGGTCAGGAAGACCTGCCTAATGTTAGTAAGGAAAGGGAGAGAATCAGATCACAGCTAAGACGGTCGCTTTGTTTTACCGAGAACTGGTACATTTGTACTTTGAAATCCCATCAAGGTTTACAGGCTGGTATCTCTTACTGTGTAGTACTATAAGTAGCCTACTACTATTGCAGTATCACTGTGATCCTTCAGCCCAAGACCATTTTAACGGATTGTCTCATCCGGGTACTTGCCCGAGGGCCCTTACCTCGCGAACGCTATAATATATCATATACCTGTTTTCATTTTTTGAGACACAACAGAACTGGGTCTACTATTAGAGCTGTTCTGATGTTGTTGAACTGGGCCCCCGAAGCGGGCGAAAAAAAAATTGAGGTGGTCTTATTGGGCTAAAGAAAAAAAAAGTTAAATTACAGTTATTGCACGTACTCTATAAATGAAGCCCTCCCCCCCCTTTTTCACCCCCCCTCCCCCCATATTCGGAGATATCCGAAGTTTTCACGGTGTTGACGGTGCGCAGCATAAATTTTGAACACAGCAGTGTTGTGTTTGTGTGAAATCATTAGGACATCTAGAACAAAAAAAAAAATAATAATACTATTTGTAACACTATATTTTTTGTATATAATGTTATGTATGTGATGGATACTGTTGTAGACACCAATTTAACGTTGGAAATTGCCAACGTTATGGTACTATCGTTGTTCCACCAAATGCAATACTTCTTGTTCTTCACTGCTGCTTCAATGTGATGTTATGGTTTGAACGTTATGTAGTTTGTTGATATTAGGTTTATGTAGTGGCCGATATTCTCTCTGGTTTTACTTCAAAGATGGTAGCGTTCAGTCTCTTGGCACTCACACACAAACACACCATGAATAAAGCCAAGTTCCACGATTCAATAACATTTATTTAAATAATAATAAAACACATATAAATGCACTCAAGTGCCGAAATATTCACAAATATGCTTTAGCAGAATAAACGTTGACTGTGTACTGTTAAACTTCAACTTATCTCTGAATGTATACTGTCTTCTCGTATGAATAAGAGTACGTATATTTAATAACTTGATTTCTCTATGAACACCTGTATACTGTCTTATCGTATAAGAGTACGTATACTTAATAACTTGTCAATATATGTATACTGTCTTGCGGTAAGAGTACGTATATCTAACATGTATACTGTCTTACGGGCAAGAGTACGTATATCTAGTATGTATACTGTCTTGCGGTAGGAGTACGTATATCCAATATGTATACTGTCCTACAGGCAAGAGTACGTATATCTAATCTGGTGTCCTGATGTCTCTATCTCTATAGTCGTTCTGTCGATCGGTAGGTCTCGACGTCTATCGTCAGTCTGAATGTATCTCGTCGGTCTCTCGAAATTTTCGCTACATCTCTTTTTATGTGATGGTTAATTATCACGTGCCCCAAACGCCCAGAACTTCTGATTGGCTCCCTAACAACCTTTCTAACTCATTTACATATTAATGAATCTTATTCCAGCCTAGGGATTGGTGCGGCTAAAAACTCACTATGGGCTAGTATTTCTTTGTCTCCCTAATTACGTCTTATCACGTACATCCGGTGTCATCGATGCTCATTGACAGATTTATACCACCCAAAACAAAGATAACACGCTGGAATTCTAATTATCAAAATCTCTGCCTGTGTCTTTGGCCCATGAACTTTCAATGTTGACCACCCAACTAAACCAGTGGTTCTAAAATTGTATGAATCTATCTAAAGCTATTGTTACACCCTCCTTCTCCATCGAAAAAAAAATGTTATACATTTTTTTCTATATAAAAATATTTTATACAGTACACAAGTCAGTACAAATGTCTTTCTGCATTACAATAGTTTTGTCACATATCGTACAGAAATTTGATATGGAGAATAAAATATGGTTATACTGAAACATCTTGTTAACAAAATATGAAACACTTAATTGTAAGTAGACCTTGAATAGGTAAAAAATCATGGAATTATCAAATAACTATAATACATAGAAGCGTAAAATTTCTGTAGAATAACATTAAATACTTAAGTTATGAAAAAAATTCAAATGTGAGTATATATTCATCAGAATAATAAATAGTGCTGACAAGAAAAATATAATGATAACATGGCATAGTAGTAAGATTAAATATTAATGTTTGTTAACATGGTCTAGCAAGTCTGGACAAAATATCAGGAATGTGGTTATTACTTCCCTTGATGGACTTTATGGTAAAGGAATAATCTTGCAGAAGCAAAGACCATCTAGTCAGTTTGGCATTGTTAATGCTCTTGTTATTAAAATTCAATAGGGGTTTGTGATCAATTAAGACAGTGAACTCAGTACCTAATAAATATTTGTGCAATTTTGTAATTGACCATACAAGTGCTAAGCATTCTAGTTCAATAACAGAGTATTTCTTTTCAGATTCAGTTAATTTTCTGCTCAAATACATGATGGGTTTGTTAACATTATTGTAGCTCTGTAAAAGACAGGCACCTAAGCCTATTTTTGAGGCATCTGTGGCTAATATAAATGGTTTCTTAAAATCAACAGACATAAGGATAGGAAAAGTTTGAAAACATGTTTTAATTTTGTCAAGGGCACTTTGACAATCATCGTTCCATGTAACAGTCTGCTTCATCGTCTTTTTAGTTAAATTTACCAGGGGTGCAATGATGGAAGCAAAATTGAGAATGAATTGTCTATAGAAACTACAGAGGCCAATTAATGATCTGACTTCTTTCTTTTTCTTAGGGACGTCAATGTCTAAAATTTTCTTTAAAATTGTTTCAGTCGGAGTTACCTTATCCTGACCAACGTGAAAATTAAAAAATCAATGCTTACAAAGAGAAAAAATCAAAATCTAACGATTATTTACTTATTATAATAGACACAAAAGTATAATATCTGTATAAACATACAATATTCCATAACAATCTAAAGTTGACAAACTTCAATTTATGCTTTATACTGAATGTGAAAGAATGTAGATTGGCCTATATTGTCACATATTAACCTTGTTAAAATGTCGATAAATACATATCATTTCTAATTACTGGCTATAACTGTAATCATGAAAAAATTTACAGAAGTCACAACCTTAAATTATATGTCTTATAATGTGGTATCTTAATACTACAGCATTGTTAAAATCAAATTAATTATTTTCTCAAATGTTACTGTATACAACATGGCATATCGTGCCGAAGCGATGCCAAAAAATATTCAATATCCCCATTAAACTCAAGTACAATATCATGGCATTCCTATGCCCAACTTAAAATATGCGCAGTTTGCCGAAGCAATTCAAATAAGTCAGTATGACAATACCGATGTCCATACTCTTAATTCAATAAACAATAATCATCAGCCACCTGGCTGGATCACATGGGGTACAATAAACACACAGCGTCCCTGCTGCTTAAATGGTCCTTCCCGACCAATCCTTGGATAAACCAAGTACAATATCTAGATGAGAAAAACCAGGTGATTATGAACAATATTACCTATCTCCATCTCAACAGTATAACTAATTCACAGTACCAACATAATATATTCCACTTTAGTTTCAAATTACACAATGTCTAATATTGGTATACCTTATTTATCTTGTGCTGAATAAATGTGTACTAATTCTTTACCACATGACAAAAGTGTGATGTATATTGTGACATAACCTACAATATTACGAGTGTTATCTGCAATTGCAATATGATATAAGCAATGCTCATTACTAGTTATAAACAGTTTAAAATAAAGGAAATAGTCAATAATAAATTAACATGTTCTGTAGGTCCTTATGTGTGCATTAATTGCTAGTAGACTAGTTATCAGATTTAGAATGGTGTAAAATGTACTTTAGCGAAGAAAAAGATGCAAAATAAAACAATCAAAATAATTTGGTATATAAAACAGTAGTACAAGTCATGCAAATAATATGATAGGAAGATATAATGTGAAAGAAATTATTTAAAACAAAATTGCAGTGCTCTCTAAGTTAAATGAGGAAAAAGAAATAGTATGAAGTAAAATAAGATAATAAAATAACGAAACGGGACAAAATAAATCAGTTTAACATAAAACAAAACAAACAATTGAACCGTGAATTAATACACAAATACAGACTAGGAAATGGGATTATATTTGTACAGCACACAGGAGAATACACACAATAATGACGTCACAATACAGTTATTAAAAAAAAATTCTTACAGTAAAACTAACAATTGTACGGAGACAACTAAAAATAAAAACAAAAACAAATTCTATTGTATTAATGGGGGCAGTAAAAATTCTAAAATTAATATCCGAAGATACCAAACACACAAATGGTGTAAATCCCCTACCAAAAAACACAATAAAATTTACGCTAAAAGGATTTCCAAACAAAAGCTAATCTTCTGCTTAGATATTATTAGACATAGAACAAAAAAATGAGAGCACTAGTTATACAGTAAATTTTAAACTTAAATTAACTTATCTGACGATCCACTTGATCTGTATACATCTATGTTTACGTCTGGCTGTTGATATATCCTTGGAATTTCACTTTAACTAATAATTATTGTTATGTTCAAAATTTTTAAAATCACTTAAATTATTTACTGTCAATGTTCACTTTAGAAATTTTAAAAAAATTTCACAAAATTGAGTAAATAAAATGTCAATAGACTTCACAGCTTGAATGTCATACTGCCAGAAAATTCGTAGTATTACGGTATTTCACCTGTTGAGCGTGTAGACTTGTTACTGGGTCATGTTTTGTGTCGCATTCCACAGTTGATGTTTTTTTTTTTACCGTCGCGGGCAGTTCTCTCTCTGGTTTATTGTGTGTTGTCGGTATTATTTCTTCATCAATTCGTAGTCAATTATAGCACCTAGTCTCTTCTTTGTTCACCGCTTAGCCACCAAATGTAACACTATATTTTTTGTATATAATGTTATGTATGTGATGGATACTGTTGTAGACACCAATTTAACGTTGGAAATTGCCAACGTTATGGT
>JAGDYQ010000005.1:8088652-8216152 GCA_021962125.1 Bulinus truncatus | reverse complement strand
GAGTGTACGTACATTATCAGTGTGAATGACCTCTGACTCTGGTGATAACAAAAGTTACGGGCTTTCGCATCGTCTATAACGGGGGCCACACAAACATAACCACACACACACACACACACACACACATATACACAGACACATACGCATCCCAACGCCGAGCACAATACACAGTTGGCTGGTGGGCGTATCTCAGCCATCAACTGACGAGCCTTCCAAAGTGCGCATCTTTTGACATGTTTCACACCGATTGCGTTGCTGTTTCGGATCAGCTGATCTCGTCGATTTAGTGCATTCGTTAAAACAAACAAACAAACAAACAAAAAAAAAAAAAACAAACAAGCTGAATGGATTTTGTGGATTAGCGCGTCCGCTGTGGATCAGGTACCGTTTATGTAATCCTTACACATGTTTTGTAACGTTTATGTGATGTGAATCCCGGCAATGTTGGCGATTTATACAGGCGACACACACACATGTCGCCCGAGACAGATTGCTGTGTACCGCACTCGGGTTTGAGATCGATATGTCAGTTTATTTGTATCGCGTGATTATTTCTTTAACGTCGGAAATCTATGATGTCTTTCTTCTTTTTTTTTTGTTCAACCCTGATTGATACAAAGTTTGTAAGAAAAGGTAAACCTAAAATATGTTCATTCTTCTTTTTTTTAAATGTTCATATCTCTCTATATTCAGCATAGGTTGAATTCTACTCTTTCATTCTAATAGGTTTTGTATTCTACTCACTCTTACTTATAGGTTGTATTCTACTCACTCATTCTTATAGGCTGTATTCTACTCACTCATTCTTATAGGCTGTATTCTACTCACTCTTACTTATAGGTTGTATTCTACTCACTCATTCTTATAGGCTGTATTCTACTCACTCTTACTTATAGGTTGTATTCTACTCACTCATTCTTATAGGTTGTATTCTACTCAGTCATTCATCTAAGGACCACTTTCACACGTTCCGGTCCATGTGACGATGACCTCTTTACTACCCCGCACTAGCTGTCCTTCATTTTAAGAATGCTGTTTTTTTTCTCCATTCAATACAATACAACGTCTGCTGGTCATCTCCAGACACCCCCCATTAGTCCATGTTTTCCTACTCGCATCCCTGTCAGGCTGTCACTGACCTTTATATCTATGATCTTTCATGATCCATATATAAATACAATCCTTTAATTCCATAGAGTCAACACAAGCACAGTGAAATCGCAATAATTAATTTGCACTTACATAAAATTAACAGGCCTTTTAAAATTAAGTTAAAAATATAAGGGTTTGTGTCCGTTTAGATTTATCGATTCTCCATTCACTCATTGCTAGGACACACACAATCAGCACGTCCACTAGGAGGCTGGGAGGGTCTCTAAAGCTGTGTGTAGGCCTTTATGGGATGGGGGGGCAGGGTTGTACCTTTATAATGACGCGATTGCTGGTAAATGGAACTGCGATATATTGTAATTATATTGTATGGATAATAATGATATTATAATGACATTGTTGCATAGATCGTGCATTTAATCAAATGTAATGTTGTCATATTACATTATACTATATTTCTTTTAACTTTTTCTTTTTCGTATGAAATTAGCGCCATTATCAGAGTTTTGTCTTTCTACGATTTCATATACATGTTTAAAAAGTATTTCTTCCCTATTTTTTAGGAAATGTCATTACTCATTATAATAAACAGATACCAGAAGACAAAAATTGGCGTGTAAAAAAATTAAATTTGCGAAAGGATGAAACGTAACTCTACCGGAAATCGCTTAATGCAATATTTAGTGTTTAATAAAATGATTGCGACGAATGACAACGATGATCTGACCTTTCCTGTTCCCGATTTATCGGGTCTTTCTGAGACTGAGCGCCTGCAAGTTATTGCAGTAATGCAGCGAGCGAAGGTGAAACCTTAACTGAATATTATGAAGAACATTGAACGGTCTCATTATTTTTTGGAAAGTTTAAACTTATAGCCGAAAATGTATCAAAAATGAAATCGAAGAACTAATTAAACACAAACACTATTATAGAAGATAGTTTAATACCAATTTTTTAAATGTATTAATTGGCATTGAAAGGAGTTTTGATTTTTTTCGATACTTCTAAAGGATTGCCACTCTCTTCTTCCTTATTCTCCACAGCCCTTGTAGGGCTCTGGCATGCTATTATACTCCTCTCTACTTTTCCAGATCTATAAATGCTACTTTGCTGGCTTTAATGTCTTTCTCAACCTCATCTATCTGCTTCTTGGTCTGCCGTTTGATCTATTCTCATTAGGTGATGTCTTACATATTTCTACTGCTATGTTAGGTTCTTCATATAACTCTTATATAATTCTGAGTTTTTTTCTACTTCTGAGTCTTCTCCATTCATTGTTGTACTGGAAGGGTTCTGTGAATATATTTCCTGTTCTTTTACCTCTGAGGTAGTAAGCCTTTGTTCCTGGTTTATCACACTGAACATTTGTATGACTTTTTTCTAAAGTTAGATTAAATAGTATGCACCAGAGGGATTCTCTTTGTCCCAGACCTTGGTTTGGTCTGAATCCACATTATTTTTACAGCAAAATCTTGAATTGAATACAAAATAGAGAGTAAGAGACCAATACAATTAAAAAAAATTTAAAGATATAAAACTTTATTTCTAAAACTATGATATATGTAAGCTGGATGAGTAGAAAATAAATTAATATCATAAACTTTTTGCACTCACTATATTTTTGTGGTGGAAAATGTGCATAAAAAGAGCTAATATTTTCCTTTGTGGAATTTTGTCATTCAGTAAACACAAATGGAGCATGCTGTTGCAGAAATATACTGTTGTAAAAAAAAAAGTTTCCATAAGTCCCTATCAGCTCATCATGGCAGATGAATCGTAGAATCCGTCTATTTTAGTAACCACGTCCTATTGAGGGACTGTGTGGCCAGCACCAGGCCCAGCAGACTTTAAAGCTGGATACACTTGGGGAATTTCACAAGGACCTAAAAAAATCCCTTGGTTCTCACTGAGTTTTGAACCTGGAGCCCTCCTGTTGACAGTCGGCGCTCTGCACTGCATGACCACCCATTCCCTATTGTTAATGTTGTACGTATTCTAAAATTGGAAAGATATTGAGATTAGTGTGGCCTTTGTACAAGGATGACATGCAAATTCATGAAGTGTTCCATATTACTGAGTGGGGTCATGGGTACTATTAAAATCAATCCATTAGTTGTTTTCACGATCAAGACATGAACATCTATTCTTACAGGGACTTTGATAATAAGACACAAGTCACAAATATACTGATAGATAGGATTCTGTTTGATGTAGTTGCACATGTGCCGAGGATGAAATTTATTTGTTTCTAGTGGTCTAGTTTATTTGTAGGTTAAAATCAATGTTAATTTTTCTTCCTCAGGAATTTGATGCTATAGAGGAAGCCAAACTTCAGAAAGTCACTAAACCTACACAGTAAGACAATATAATGAGACTGTGACTAACAACAATAATTTTATCCTCACTTTTTCATCAGTTGAAGTTAAAACAGAAAATATTTTTATCCTGTCACAGAAAGATCTAGTACAGTAGTTAACGGCTAATTTTGATGATTATCCTTTTATTTTTCATTTTTTAAACATGGCAAGCACCTTTAAAAATAAACAATTTTAATACCAAAAAAAAAAAGTAATTGCAATCATACAGAGCTTAACGCTATTTCACTTTTTCCACCATGAACATTTTTTTTCTTAAAAATTATGGTTTTGAAAGCTTTTAGCTGGCATTCAAACCTGATAGTAGTAAAAGTATTTGACTAAATCGTGTGGAAAAAATGAGTTGTAAAAATAAAAATATAAAACATGAAGAATGAACTCTGTTTTAAAAAAAAGAAAATCAAGTGCTCTCAGATGCCTAGACAAATAATGTTAGGTGACATCTTGCCAAAAAATAAAATAAGAAAACTTTCCACATCAACATAACCACTCTAAAATGTTTTCATTATCGTAAATTATTCCTGTTGTAATAATGGATTTTAATCATAACAATAATTGATGCAATTAAAAGAAATATATTTTACTCTCCCCCCCCCCCCTCCCTTCTCTCTCTATACATGTATGTATGTGGATAAATAAGATCTTATTGATGGTAACTTTTAGACAATATATCTTTTTACCTCCATTTTTACATTATAATTTTGCCCTATTTAATGCTGTAACTTACTAAATCACACTAAAAAAATAAAACTGCTGTCTGTTTCACACATTAAGGTGCTGCATTCCTTAGATCAATAAATTCTCAGGTTTCACTTAGAAAATCACTAAAATAGCTAGTACCTTGATGCAAAATATCATCCATTTCCATGCACTCTGGTAACAAGTAATGGTTGGAATCAATATTCCCTCCAAGGTGTGGTATGAAGTGAGCAAAAAATTTTGTTTCTGAGCGACATTTTGTTTGAGACCAAAATTTGTGAGCAATTTAAGCGATGTCATCCGTTCGAGTGAGCGATCGTACGTGTAGTATGAGCGATGCTCTGGATTCCTGTGAGCGATTGCTCACGCGCTCAGCTTAGAGGGAACATTGGTTATAATACTCCATGGCAAAACACAGACCAATTATGCATACTTTACAGTAAGACATTGAACACAATCATTTGTGATTGAAAATGCAATAACTGTGAAGATTTATAATTGATTTTTCATTATAGTTTTCCATCCATGTATTCTCACTACTTCATAACAAAATAAAAACGTATTGATATTTTTACCAAATTCCTACCCAGACTTACACCCAGAGCACCAATGGAAGGTCAAATCCTGAAGTTTACAAATGTTGTAAAAGGTTTTCAGTACAGATGGTTTGTACTCAATCCTGACTCAGGCACGCTGGAGTACTTTGAAGTAGGTCTCTTTTAAAAATATTGCTAAATAAATAACAAAACTTATGTAGTTAACTGCATGTCTGCACAGATAATTAATTTGTTTACATTTTCCTTCTTTTTAAAGTCTTATCTTCAATAGTGAAAAGGAAATTCATAATTTTATATGACATGCCCGCTTCCCTTTTTATTTCGACAGAAAGAAGAACATAAAAAGTTCAAAGCCAGGGGATCTATTCATTTAGCAGTAAGTAATTTTTTTTTTAAATGCAAGTTATAACAGAATTCAATCATTTTAGCAGTGGAAATAATGTAATAATTTAAATGCCCGAGGGGTGATAAAAATTATGAGCTAAAATTAATCAAAGTCTGTTCATGCTGTAAGAGTATTGACAGTGAAGTCATGTTACATTGAAAAATGAAAACTCAATACAAAACCAATGCATTGAGAATTTCTTTTCAGTATATTTTTTTTTTGTGTGTCTTTAGGCAGCAGTTGTATCTCCCTCCGAAGAAGATTCTCAGACTTTTATAATTAGTGCAGCTAGCGGAGAACTTTTTAAATTACGAGGTACGTTTTGGGAATTTATCTGTAATAAATTCGTAATTGAAAACTAATTTAAGATATTTTCATGAATTGCTGAAAAGTGTTGAGATTCTATTGTTAAAGTGAAAGAGTTAAAGAATGTGTTAGAATTTAGTTTGTCTGAAATTTTTCATGTCATTTAAAATATATTTTTCATTTAGCGGCGGATGCAAAAGAAAGACAACTGTGGGTGGATCGTATTCGTTCCACGGCAGAATACCACACTGCCAATATGGCTCAGGCACAGGTTTGCAATTTTTAAAAGTTTTTTTTTCTTAACCTTCATGATATTTTTTCTAGTGCAAATTTTGGTAATATATATTTATGGCTTTTCTACAATTTTTACTGCTCCATTTACCAAATTGTTGGTTGACTGCTCTACAACAGTATCAAAATTCTTAATCTGTTGAATTGTTTTGCTCTAAATGTGTCAGAATGTTTCTCTGGAGAATGTTCCAGCTCACATATCAACAGTACTGTCACCTCCACAGACACAACCTGTATCACAGAGACCATCATATGTGCCCCAGCAGCCGACATCACATAAGGATTCCTTTAAGAAATCGAAAGGCTCTCATGAAAACTTGCACGTGATGTAAGCTTTAATAAATCCTAAATCAGGATTGTCCAACCTGTAAGCTTCAACAGCCTGTTTTAGAAGGCAAGAAACTAAAAGCTGATAAGCAAAAGAGACCAAATAGTTTCAACGGGCAAAACTAAGGACTGCTTGCCGGGTTGGCCCATCATGCTGATTAATTTAGCCTGTGCTCTCTTCCTTCACATCAATAATGTTTCCTTTAAATACTCCATCCACACGCTGTTGGTTTGGTCCTTCTGTCAAATTTAAGAACCGAATGTCGTCCTGTAGAAAAGTTTGAGAAACCCTGTCCCAGCTACAGATTGGACACACCCCTGTTGTAAACTTATATGTTAAATTAATAGAAATATTTTCAAGAGTTTATCAAAATTAAAAACTAAAAAGCTATGATTAACTTTGTACAGTTTCATTATGAAAACAATTTTTTGTTCCCAGCAAAAGGCATGGTAGAGACGAGACCCTTATTGAAGTTAAAGATTATTTGTTAGAAGCCGAAGATTATGCCAGAAATTTAGAAGACAAAATAGTAGTAAGTACACTATTGGGTATTCATGAAATAACCCTAACCCTAAAATGATTATGAACACTTAAGGAAAATCAGGTTATGTCATCAGTTTTTGGAAGCTAACTTTTACATAGATTGGTTTTAAATTACCGTATATACTCGCGTAAAAGTCGATCTCAAGGATAAGTCGACCCCCTTTTTCAGGCCAAAAATTAAAGAGTTTGCTATGGCCCGTGGATAAGTCGAGACTAGAAACTGAGGAGCTTACAAAATCAAACAAATATCGTAATTAACTTTATTTATTCAGACATATAATAAGTTTGCCAAATTTTGCCAAAGTTTCTCATTCAAATCCTTCAAAATCCGAATATTCGTCATCAGAATGTCCAAATAATTGGTAGAACTGTTCATCTGTTACGTCATCTGCATAAATATCATTTTCGCTGTCGGTATCTGCCGAATCATCTGATGTAGAGTTGTCTTCGTTGTCGTCTTCATAGATGGCGTCATCCTCTGTTCCATCCATTGCGTTGCTGATGCCGCACTTAATGAATGATTTTTTAATCATTTCTGATGGAATTAAATGAGTCTTTTCATGACCAGTAGTTTTAACAAGTATGGTCTTCTCACCAATGCCTGCCACAGTTTTATTACCTGGCATATCAAAGGTCATTGGTGTTTCATCCATATTGCCAATATTGCTCAGATCAAATTCGTGGCATCGCCTCTGCTTAATAATAAATTTATGGAACGAACTGACCTTTTCTTCTAGGTCTTTCGGCAGCTTCTGTGCGATTTTCGTCCGCTGACGAAGGCATAGTTCATATCGGTTCATGAACCGAGTACACCAACCAGCCGATGCTTTAAATTCCAGTATACCATCAATTGTTAGGAACTTCTCTTCTTTAGCCATTTGAAGGGCGCGTATCCTAATGCTGGAACGAGTCACAATGTAACCATTTTGCCTGCATTCCAAAATCCAGTCAGCCAAGTCTTTTTCGAGTCCACTGAAAGGCGATATTCCAAAACGTAATGCTTTCTTCGACTTTGGCATCGATTGCAAAGTATCCTTACTTTTCCTCCAGTCTCTTTCGAGTTTTTCGTTAACGCCAAACTCCCTCCCAGCTACACAATTATTTGTTTCCTCGGCATGTTTAATCACTTTTAGCTTAAATGACGCAGGATATGAAGCTCGTGTCTTCTTCTCAGAACTCATTCTAACGATAAAAGTTTTTTTATATTATTCTAATTTAATAATAATAAGCCAACTGAGTAAATCTATACTAGATACTATACAGATAGCCGCATTTAGACTTCATAAATGAACCCAAATTCCATTCCAAATTGTACGAGTTTTATGATATATTAGCTGGATATCAAATTTTATAGACTCCTCTGAATAGCGATCGAATCTGATTCAACCATCTTTATAGACTTTCAACTCTGTAATTTAAACAAGATTATGATCTAAACTAGGCTTATGTAACTGAAATAGTTCAATGAAATTCATAATTTCATAGTTAACTCCACATAAATTGCGCCAAAGGAATGTTGTGTTCCGGTTTCGCTACCGCACAACTCCATTTGATCCCTTTCTCTTTATTGTCAACATCCGGTTGAAAGTAGCACAACTGGAACCTGGAATAACTAAAGCTTACATTCAAATTTAATATTTTCCAAATGATAAAATATTTAATTAAAACTTGTAATAGAGTAAGGGAAACATTCACTGCACGACTTAATGGCGGTCTAATGTGTTAAACATGGCGTTTCTTTACCAACATTCTTTGGAAAATTCTTTGGAAAATTGCATTGACCCGTGTATAAGTCGACCCAGTTTTTTGACATATATATTCTGGCATAAATTTTTCGACTTATACGCGAGTATATACGGTAGGCTGTTTTTTTTTTTTTAATTAGTGAATGTTTTTTTTTTGAATCATTAAATGTACCTACATAAATAGCATCAATTTTTTGTTTTTTGAGCCCTGCCAGTTGCAGTTTGGCAGGAATAGCACTTTTAGTTATTATCATATTTTAAAAGTTTGTTACGATTTTTGGGTTTTATGGAATATGGTTAACTAGAAGACCTTTTCTTATGACTCACCTCATTTTTTGTCTTTATAATCTCTAGGCTCTTCCAACCTCAGGACACTATATTAACTCGTTGGACTCTGTGAGTATATATATATAGGCTATATATTTTATGTATTCTAGTTTCATTGAGTTTGTGGGGTTAGTTGAACCTGAGCCTCTCGGCCCCTGTTCTGTGGTAACACTGGTGCTGCCGGAAGCCACTTCAGCCGTCCAGATGTGGATGTTTTTTCTTCATTGATGGAGTTAATTTTTGAGAGGGATATATTTAGAGTGTTCTGCTGAAAGTCAAAGCTTAGTGGTCCTAAGAGAAAAAAAAAAAGTAATTCAAGAGAACTTTGTTGAGCTGTAAATAATAGTAGATTTAATTTTTCTTAAATCTGAATGAAAATTATTGACATTTATTCATAGAGTAAAGATTCTCTTTGTAAAAATAGGAAAAAAAGTTACTGTGCAACAAATAATGTCATGTTACTGATTGATATCCTAACTATATCATTCATATATGTCCTAATCATGTAGATATCCTAACCATATCATAGATATCTTTACCATATCATTTATATCATAGATATCATTACCGTATCATAGATATCCTTAGGATATCACAGTTATCTGATAAAATTCTTTTTAATTAGTGTTTTGCAAATTATAGCATCAAAAAGGTAGGATAATTAGATTTTTTAAACAGACCGTTTACACGTTTTTTAAACGATTTATCTTTAAACTCTTTAAAAAAATAAAATAATGATGTGATGGGAATGTGAAATGTGTAAATTGTGTGTGCTGCACTCATTATTACATGTATATTTGTAGAACACTTAGATTTTTGTTCGTTGCTGTCGCAACTGAAGATATTGTGCGATACTTAGTCATACTCAGCTACTTATGGCCATTTATTTAATCCTTGTCTAACCACCACTTGATATTTCAGGATATTCTCATGTTGAAGGCAACAGCAGCAGCAACATTACAGTGTATACAAGATTGTATCAATATACTTTACACTGCTGAGGTTAGTACGCCATGAATGTTTTTTTTGTTTGCTAAATTCTGAACAGTTCAATCTGATTATTTTTAAAAAGGTTCATTCAAGACCTTTTTATTTCATAGTGGAATTAAACTCTCTCTAGTCGTCACTCTGTTTTATTTAAAAATCTATGATGGTTCTAATCTTTGATTTTGGTCTTCAGGTTTTTAAGATTTTCAAATTGACCTGATTTAGCGTCTTTTACTGGACAGAAATTTTTTTTTCTAGTCGCACGAACTGTGCAGAGAAACATTTTTAATTGTTTGCTTAATTTTTTTTTCAATAAACTAGTCTCTTCAACTTCAGTCCAGTATTCTCTTGATGCAAATCAAATTATATTGTCAGATTAATAAATAGAATTTCTGATTCCTTTCAACTGCATCTCACCAGTGCACTCTTTAGTTCGTGTTCCAACTCTCGCCTCTTACTTTGTGATTTATTTTAGAGACTTGTCTTGTGAAACTCCTGACTGGCTTGTAAAGCATGTGCCTTGTTCAGCCTCTTTAGTTTCTTGGCCTTCTGACTGATGGAATTTCATTTTTTAAATCATTATTTAATCAGGAAACTTAAAGATTATTTCATCCCTTTAAAAGCCATTAAGATTGTGTCAAAATATAAGAATCTGTATCTTTTTTGTTAATAATTCTATAATTTTTGCAAGAAATTTGCTGAATATTTAATTTTTGTAGTTGAATTTTACAAAATTATAGCATAAGAAATACAAGTTGTGTTAGGGTGGGTGAATTCATTTTTAGAAAAATATTACGACATTTATTACATTAGCAAGAATGAAAAAAATGATGTATAAATCTGAATAGAATAATAATTTGTAGAAAACTGCTGGTGTTTATCTCAAATTAATTTTTTTGAATGAATTTTGGTCCTTGCTATAATATCCTACTTTTTTTTTTTCTTTTCCCTCTTTTACATGGTTGTGGCCATTCTGATTGTTTTAGCACCACTGGGGTAACTAGGTGAGGGGTGGTGTAGGTTGCCTGGCTCTGGGGGGGGGGTACACTTGGTTTGCTACCTGCAAGGGTGTGGCATTTTCACCACTTTAGTCATTTTTGGCACAGTCCTCATTGGATGTCACTAAAACCTATTTATGGTACTGCACAGAGTGCTTTGTCACCAAAGTAAATTAGTTTTTCAGTATGTTGGTCAGATGATTAATTTTTAATACTCTTTTAATATTGTTTATTTCAGATGATTATTATTTTTTTTTTAATATAATTTTTTTTTACTTTTCTATGCAATGGTGGTAATAAATTGATAATTTTATAAACATGTAAAATAATTTAAAAAAATTGTAATAAATTGTAAAACTGACATGTTTGCAAAAAAAGTATTCAAAAAAAAAAAAAAAAAAAGAGAACTTATGAGTTAGAACTTACAGAACTTGTGACGGTTCAACATATGGATATAAAGTCTAGAATTGTTTTAGGAAGGAAAATATTTGACTAAAACCAAGTTTTTGATACCTAAACAAGTTACATATATTTCTTATTCTGAAATCTCCTCTCATCAGCACAAAAGCTCTAAAGCACCATTCTTGAAACAAAGGACATATCACTTCATAGAAATGGTGGCAGTGCATGGCATTTTGTTTTAGAAAAAAAATATTTGCATCTATGTACATTGGTGTTATTATTTTTTTTAATTGAATCAAAATTATAATCTATTCCAATGAGACTATTACATTAAGTATTTTTGTGAGTATCTTATAAAAAATAAATCATTTGAATCATTTCCTTGATGTCCTTGTTTTCAGCTCCCAGAGAGGTCAGCAACAAAGACCTTGTAAGTTCAGTTAGCACCTCATCTCATTTTCATTGAGTTCCTAAAAGCTCATTGCCAATGGGGGTTTGTGCTCTTTTTCTTTCGTACATTCTGTATTCAGACTAGTTTTGTGGCCATGTTCAGTGTTTTTTTTTTTTTTTTTCATCCATTCCACGTTTGAGCTCTCAACTTTAAAAAAAGCATTTTCATTTTCACCCTTCAGAAATCCTCAAGTTACTCCATCAGCAATATTACGTATTAGTGGGGGAATTGATGATGACTCTGGTAAATGAAACTTTTTTTTTTAATTATATATTCATATGAATCGTATAACTTGTTTTCCTTGCTGGTGCCTTTAAGGTTTTTTTTTTTTTTTTAACCTGTGATGAACTGCTTAAACTAAACTTTTTATTCATCCCATTTAAAAAAATAACTTAAATTGGGTGCAAGGATTTTTACACTATATAGACTTCGCTTTGATAAAACTTTTTTTTACTTTTTACTTAACATTTGCTTTGCAAAATATTTACTTTAGCATAACATTTATTTGCACTTGAAAAAAAAAACTTAGAAAATTTAACTATTGATACAGCCATTTATAAATCGAATGGCACTGGTGAAAAATGCATTAGCAATATGTTACCGTCTTTTTTTGAAGCATTTTTTTTTTGTTTCCTTTTTAAGAAGCTTATTTTTAGTTTGTTTTAACTTTCCAGCTTCATAAAACTTTTGCATATGCCTGCTGATAGCTGTAAATCTTTAAAGCTAGAACATAATTTGTATTGAAAGTGGGGGGCATGGTAGTCTGTTGCATAAAATATGTTTACATTTTTTTTTAAAAAATATTTGGTAGCATGCTTTTTAATGATGTTTACGAAATAAAAGTAAATATGAAGCCTCATTTAATTATGCCAAAATATTAAAGCTTCAGTGATTTATGTCCTTTACTGAAGAATTAATTTAGTAAAGCCGTACAAATTATATCCTTATTGATGTATGAGGACTTTACAGGGAAGAACGGGCATAGTCACAAAACACTACACTATTAGAAAAATTTATATTTAACATGACATTGTTTTTTCTTGAAATTTTATTATGTTTTTATAATTCCTCTGGTTTATTCCAATAACAGTTCATTTGATCATTATCATGTACAAAGCTAGAAAAAAGGTTCCAGCGAGAACTCAATTTTTTTCATTTTGTGACTGACCGTTCTTCTCATGAACTCCGAATATGTTGGTATATATATTGTTATAACTAAGTAATGCCATAAACATTAGAGCCTTATTGACACGTGAGTAAACAGATTTTAGAACCAATCTAGTCACACCATAAAAGTAAAAACCTTATTGATATGCGTGTAGACAGATTTCGGAAGAACTATTTTAGATTGGCCATAAAAGTAAAAAAACCTAATTGATACTGCATGTAGACAGATTTTAGAAGAACTAATTTAGTTTGGCCATAAAACTAATCACCTTAGTGATGCAGTGACTAGCAAATACAGGGTGTGTCAAGCAACTTTTTATCTTTTTAATAACCGAACATTACATTTAATGCATGATTTTCTTACGCTTTCTGAAACTTATGCAAGATTTTCTGTTTCATATTTAGATTGCAACATTGGTTAAGGGGCAGTCTTTTTGTTAATAATGGTTTTATTCATTTTATTTAATTTTGTCATTGAAGTCATCAAATACTGAGCTCTAGTCGTCTAATGAATTTTACTGTTTTGATAATTTTTTTTTCAGTCTTTTTCATGGATACATTTGAATTAATGATGTGAAAAGATAACTGTCATCTTTCCTCATTTATATATTTTAATTGATTTTAATTGCTCCATTTTCAAACTTTTGCTGCCTAATCTAGAGCCATTACCAGGCCTGGAGGAAGAAGTAGTTGATGAACCTCCCCCGAGTGATACAGAGCTGGAAGGTATGGAGGAAAACAAATCTGTGATATTACATTTGTTGTCACAACTCAAGTTGGGGATGGATTTGACTAAGGTAAACTACACACCATTGTAAATAGACTGGTGACGGTTATGTCGGATTATTTTTGTTCCACCATACTTTATTTTTTTTTAATAATAAAATTCCCTAGCTAAATTATACATGAATATTTAAAGAAGAAATAAAAGCTGTCAGGACTGCAAACTGACTTCCAAAAATTAACCAATTGCTTTTTAAGAAATCTCCAAGGAGGGAAACAACAACAATAAAAAAAAATTCAAATATGCCCTAGACCAAATAAAATATTTTTTTCTTAAAGTTGCATTTTATTTTAATGATCACAGGGCTTTAGCTAGGAAATTTTATTATTAAAAAAAAAAAGTAAAGTTCCCTTAGCCCTGATGGGCCATCGGGGCAGATGAAGTGTAGAATTCATTCGTTTCTATAACCTTGGCATATGAAGGGATTGTATGGTTAGCACAACGCCCAGCCGCCTTTACTTCCCCAACTTAGATACCCATTTAAAGCTGGGTTGACTTGTGGGATGACTTTGCACCAAATTTCACCTGGAAAAATTCCCATGATTCTCACTGAGAATCGAACTCAGGACTCTCAGGTTGACAGTCGAGTATCTACACCACTCACCCACCCATCCCTTTATTATTAAACTTTTTGTTAATTTCTAAACAGCTTTGAACATTTTTATGCAAATGTCACAGAAACATGACTCAAGCACCCTAGTAACATATACGTTTTTTAGGTTTAAACATTGATTTTCGTCAGATTTGTCAATGGAGATAAAATCACTAAAAAGTTCAATTTTGAAACATTCACAAATAATTAACGGAATCACAGATATAATAATAATATCAACGTGAAGCATATTGTAAAGCAATCATTATCTTAATCGTTTGGGCTTTTTTTTCAAATACTGAATACACTTATAATTTATTAGAGATCGTATGGTTGAAAAATGCAGGTTTTGCATATTTTCAAAAATAAAAATAAAAAATTGTTTAACATTTGGGAAACTTTTAATTTTTTCCAGAGTGCATTAAAACAAATAGTTGATGATGGCAATAGTTTCTTTTTTAGAAAATGTATCAGAAATGTATCAAAGACTTTTAGAAAAAAGTCCTCTATTTGAAGAAGTAGCACGTAATCTTTCACTTTTAATATTGATAAAAAGCTCTCTCAGTAAACTATGCAGTAGCCATAATAACACAATGGTACATCTCTCAAGACAGCAGAACATGGAGTGAAAGTAGGTCAGGGCAGAAGACAGTTTGTTGGCATTAGGAGATTAGATACAGGACATAACAGAAAAAAAGATGTTGTTTTGGTAGAGATAAAGGACATTTGGGAGTTGATATGGGACAGTTACATGGATGTGTTTTAAAACGGTGGATTCAGTAAAAGGGTTTTGAGTTTGATAGTTACTTTTGAGAATGTGATAAAAGATTTTTTAAATTGCTAATATCAAGACTATCGGGAGAAGTGTATGCTGTGGCTTCACTATGGTTGGTGTCACCCGGTGCGAAAAATTCCAGAATTCAGGGTGTCACCTCCCGATTTCATGAGACCACGTGACTACATGCATCATTTTTAGCGCGTTTGCAAATAACTCCAGATTGATCCATGAAGCTTTGAACTTATTCATTTACCTAAGCTCCAGACGCTCTACATGGTGGCACCCTGTGCAACTGCTCTGTATGGTGGCACCCTGTGCAACTACTCATGTTTTTATCTATGATCGGTTATAAACAAGAAATTTTTCAAAGCATAAAACTACTAATAGACAGGAAAGCAGCGGACCTGATGATATTCCACAGAAACCCTCAAAGCTTGAACATTGCAACAACAACTGAAATGTTTCTACCATATACACAAAATATGGAATAGGGAAACTACCCAAAGACTGGAAGAAATGTCACCTTGTTAAAATTCCCAACAAAGGAGACCTGGGAGCTGTGCAAGAACTGGAGAGGAATAATGAGGTTATCTGTACCAAAGCAAAATACTAACTCCATCATTCTAGGCTGAGGATACTATCAATAAACAGCTCAGGCCAGAACAGGCCGGCTTCAGTAAGGACAAATCATTGAACAATCCCTGGAGTGGCAATCCATCTTATACCTAAATTTCATTGACTTCCGCCAAGCATTTGACAGCATAGACAGAGGCACCATCTGGCAACTCCTACAACACTAGGACCATAGTCTATGGTGTCCCAAACTTACATACATCTTTATCCAGCAACTCTATGAAGGTGACGCCTGCCAAGTGATACATAAAGGCAAGCTGACAGACGAATTAGAAGTTAAAGCCGGGTATGCCAGGGATGCGTACTTTTCGCACATGATCTTCCGTATAGTCATAGACTGGGTCATGAGGCAGACAACTTGAGCAGACTGGGATACAGTTGTCTATGACTCAATGCTTAGAAGACTTAGACATTGCTGATGACTTATGTCTATTAACTCAGATACATCAGCATATCAGCTAAAAACGAAAAAAATTAGAACAAGAAGCTGCTAAAACTGGGCTACATAAATACAGACAAGACAAGTCACGGCCTTACTTAGCAGCCAGGCACCTATCACCCTTGGCGATGAGCATTTGAGAGAAGTAGACCACTTTACCTACCTCGGCCCAGCATTGTTTCAGCTATAGGCGGATCAGACGAAGTTTTCAAAGCCAAAATATGCAAGAGGCTAGACATGCCTTCGTCTCCCTGAAGCCTGTTTGGAAAACATCTTCCTCTCAAACAAATATAAACTCCGGATTTTCCAACAGCAACGTCAAATCAATACTGCTATACGGGAGAGAAACATTGAGTTACCAACTCATTAACCAATAGACTTCAGACGTTCCTAAATGGCTGCCTCAAAAATATTATAAAGATAAGGCGATTAGATAAATTCAGGAACGAAGATCTCTGGCAGCTGGCAAACCAAGATCCCATAGACCTACAAGTGTCCAGGAGAAAATGGAGATGGATCGGCCACTCGCTAAGGAAGCTTCCAAAAGACACCACAAAAATGGCTCTGCAATGGCACCCCAAGGCCAGAAGGTCGACTGTCCAAAGACCACTTGGAGAAGGTCTTGCGAGCAGGAAATGAAAATTTGCAAACGGACATGGGGGAATTAAAAAGGCCTCCCAAAACAGAGTGCGCCAGGAGTTCAAGAACAAGAAAGTCAAGATTAAAGTTCTTTCTGCTATGATATTTAGAATTGTTCATTTGGTGTCACCCCTTGTTGGTGTCACCGGTTCTGCACCCCTTGTGACGCTAAGGTGTCTTGTCATAAAACCACTAATAGAAAAATTGAGTATAAGGGTCTTAGAAAAATAGGTGGTTTAGTGCTGTAGATAATATAGACGATGTATTGAACAGTTTGGACATTATGATCAAAATTAAAGAAGAATTACTAGTATTGGACTCATCAGAAAACTACTCTATCAACTCAAAAGAATTCATGAATCCAAACTGAAAGTGAAAAAAATCATCGATGGAGGGGCCACCAGACCTCTACACTTAACATAGAAATTAATATTATAAGTTTTAAAGTTAATATATATTGAATAAGACAATCAACTCATATAAAAGCTAGTCATATTTTAAATTTGGAGTCAGGATAAAATTTGATTCATCTGCAAATAGAATGGGGGGGGGTCTAGAGACAATGTAGACATTGAGGACTAATTTGTCAACAATGGATATGTCACGTGACCTCTATTTAAAAATAAAATTAAAGTTATAAAATACAAGTCTAGAGCCTAAACAAATATCCAATGATTCAATCAACATGTCGTATATTATAAAGCTCGCATAATTGTATGCATTTCAAGATAAAGAAAAATTAGGTTTATCTCCGAACTAACTAGGGGTCTCGATACTATGTAAACAGTGAGAATTAAATGTTTTGAGTGAAAGGATGGTTCATAATAATGTTTAAAATAAGTTAAATATAGACTGATTGAAAACACTAATTGCCTTAGAGAGTTGAACTGATTATACAATCATTTTAAAGTAATTTTTAACAGTTTGTACTTAAAATCAGGTTAATATAATTGCTGGTATAAGTATTTCGCACGAGTACTATTATATTCATCGGCTTTTGCCATTTTTGACAACAAGCGGCGCATTATGCAGGAAATTTATATGCATTGATTAAACAGGCGGCGGAAAATTTCCTTGAGCAACATTTTAATTTGATTTAGCCTACACAGTTTTATAGAAATTGGACGACCTATTTTGTGGTGATATTTTGCTTCCTTAATTTTAACGAAATATATAAGAATATTGAAAAATACAAATTACATTTAATATTGTATAATGTTAGTGTGAAATTAACAGTTTTGCAAATTGATATCAATTTGAAGCTCATTCAATTCTGAACAAACTACTTTGCTTTTTAACTTGATACGTTTTGAAGAAAAATGCTGCCAGCCAATTGAACAGGACGATTATACGAAAAAGAATCCCGCTAAAAATGCAACATGGTGATCTAATTCAATCTTAATTTTCACTATATTCTTTTATATTAACAGAAATAAAGTTATCATATTTTAAAAGTACTTTGAACACCATTTAAAATGATGTATTATATTTAAAAATTGTAATATTCTAAACAATCAAAATCTTTTAGTGAATATGGCGCTAAAATGACCTGTCAAGCGCGATAAGCTGTTTTCTTTTTTACATCGGTTTGGACTACCTAGTTTAAACTTCCACACTAATAATTAATATACAGAAAGAATGAGAAAATGGAAACTATGTAAGGCAAAAGAAAAATTTCACTGTTTAGTAAGGTTTATATTTTAATAGATTTCCAAACAAGGTTATCCCCTCTGCAAAAGTCAGTCTAAGAAATCCAAGAAATCTAATTCTAATTGTTTCTGTATGTTTCTTTATTAATAGATTAAATGTTCCACTGGCTGCCATGCCAAACTCAGTTGTCCAATCTCCTGAAACATTCAACTTCCACAAGTACGACCCAGTCGCCTCCAGTTAATGCATGCCCTGCTCTCAGCAATATCTGATGAACAGCAAGTAAGCAACTTGCCTCAGAGTTTCACCAGATGCAAGAAAAGCAAATGTACTGCAGTTATCAACAGTTCCATCCCAGAATTTGTCTTCCGCAATCAATACAGAAAATTTAATTTCATCATATGGTAAGTAGCATTTTAGAACAAATTAGATTGTTAAATCTGTGCATCATTCTATATACCTGCATGTTTAGTATTAAAAAATTTGAAGATTAAACTTTTCTTTCTTATCTAAGAAAAGCTTCTTTAAAATATTTGAATTACATTTTATATGTTTTTTAATTGTGAGTGGACTCAAAGAAAGGAACAATGTGAGAACTATCAAATCACCAGTCTCATCAGCCACCTACCTAAAGTTTGCCCAAAGTTGTTCTTAATCACCTCAGAGATTTAGCAGAAGAATGTCTCTTAGACAGGTTTCAGACCAGGCGGAACATTGTGGACCACATTGTGATTGTCAGAATTATGACAAAGAAACACACAGAGACAGAACACTATCTAGTTACTATTATAATTTCATTGATTTTCAAAGAAAGCTTTTCACAGAATTTGGCATAAAGCCTGTTCCAGATCTTCCAAATTTTCAACATAGAGGTACAACATACAAGTCATTGAGGCACTAAATACAGTTAATCACATTAACTGTGCTGTTCTCATAAATAACAAAGTGAGTGAGTCCTTCCAGTCAAGTGTCAGTTTGAGACATGAATTCTTTCTATTGCCAGTTCTCTTCTATTATAGATCATGCAGGAAACACTTCATGGCCACCACACTACCAAATCAGTTCATGTAAGACCTTTATGTTACCTGTGCTTTGATTATATAGACCTTATGGGGGCAGCAGTAGCAAACCACCAAACATGTAAACATGGCCAATGCCTGTGGCATTAAATTGAGTGCAGAAAGTAAATTAATGAAGAAGACTACATTTCGTAGTAAGGTAGAAATAGCTATAAATGGATAAAGACTAGAAAAGGTTGACAGCTTCAGGTTCCAGGATTCTCCAACGTCAGATCCTGCACACATCTGCGATTAGCACTAAATTGCAACAGCTATGGCTGCCATTACCAGATTTGATAAAATCTGGAAAAGCAGTCCATTAGCTTCTCCTGAGATCTCTTGTGATAACTATCCTGCTATGGGTATGAATCATGGACACTGCACGCTAGAGCAGAAAGAAGAATACAGGCATTAGAAACAAGGTCCTTCAGAAAGCTGCACATGCATGAGAAAAATGCAAAACCATTGTCAAAGGAATAACACTATGTAAGCCCTTGGAACCACTTCTGGCAACAGTTAAAAAACTAAGGCTGACATGGTTGGCTCATTTTTCACACCACAATACCACTTTGCAAAACTATAATGCACAAAGGAGAGGAAAGAACTGGATTGTCAACATTTAGGAATGGACAGGCTAAAAAGTAGTGACCAGGCCCGTAGCCAGGTCAAAGTAAGCAGGGAGGCACCAATACCCAGCAAGGAGGCACCTTTACTTTTTCTTTATTTTTTTCCTCTTTTTCTTCTTTTTAAGCAGGGGGGGGCACTCCACCCTGGCAGGGGGGGGCATGCCCCCAATTACCAGCTACGGGGCTGGAAGTGACGCTACTTCGACCACATGACATAACTTAATAAGCAAACAAATGAATGTCTTTCATTATTTTTTTCTTCAGTTGCAGTGTACATATATATTTTTCTCCATTTTACGAATATATTTGACAGGACCTACTTAATTCTTCTTACCTTAGTGAACCCTCTTCTGTTGTAAAAACAATAAGCTCTCATGAAGGACTTCAGTCAGGTGAAGAAAAAAATAGGAATGACATTAGATTTGATCAGAATGCACAAGAATTTAGTCTTCCAATAACAAGACCTAATTATCTATTATGAATCTACACCTAGCATTAGTAGAAGTGTTAGTAGAAGCAGATAAGAAGCAGATATCAAAACCTATAGGTCCAATCCCCAGCCGTATCAAATCAGCACCTGGTAAGATTTATTTTGTCCTTCTCTCAATATTTGACTTGTTTTTTTTTTCAGGGAAATTTTTTTTACTATTTTTAATTATATCATCTCAGAATCTCTTTTTCTAAAGAATTACTTTATTTATTTCTTAGTCTGTTGCTGTAAAATGTATTTTAGAATATTTATACGAATGGGACATTAAAAATATGAAAGAAAAATATTTAAAACTTTTTACGCTTCAGATAAAAATGGCTGTCATCATGTTTTTTTTTGTTTCCATTTTTAAAATTGTTATAACTTCACAAACAATTACACAATTTTAATAAAACTTTCTCAGTATTATTTCAAATATTTGTAAGAGAAATGACTGACAAAACATGTGCGATGTATATCAATTAAATTTTTTTTACAATCTTTGCATGCTGGTAGCCTACTGGTAACTATGAAAAATTATGAAATCATAAAAAAATTTATTTAAAAAAATCAATAAGGAATTTCTAAAAATCTATATACAACTTGTATTTTTAGGTGTGATTTTGATAATCTGTTAAAATTTCACGAACTGTGTAACTGAAAAGAAATATGTTTTTCACACCCCCTGTACTTACTTTTTTCATAGACACTACACTTCTAATGCATTTTTTTCCAATGCATTTAAGACAGGGGTGGGCAAACTACGGCCCGCGGAGCGCATGCAGCCGATTTGCATGTACAAGCTACGATCCTATGCGATGTTAATTCTCTTTGTTTGGGGTTTTTGCTATATGTTTGAAATTTTATTCCGACTATTTGATTAGAATCTAGTGATATTAAATCAGTTTTGTTGCTCCAGAATATCAGTTAGGCTGCTTGACCTACAAACAGATTATGACCTGAAGGAGAAATTCAAGTCAGTTCTTTTGTTGAAATAATTATGAATAGTAAAGCAAATTGGGAACTGATTAAGTTTGTATTTTAAAATGTAATGTGCATGTGTAATAGATTGTGAATGTGAAATAAAATGACACATTTATCTTAAATCATATTTTCATATGTTGTAAATTGTAATTAAGTAGACAAATATATATATATATATATATATATATATTTATATATATATATATGTGTGACCCGCGATAAAATAAAGTTTTCAATGTGGCCCTTCATAGAAAAAGTTTGCCCACCCTTGATTTAAGATATTTCTACAGTAAAATTTCTCTCTAATCAAGAATTGGTTTAGCTTTACAATAATGTTAAAAGAAATATATCCAAATTTTATCCCAATTTACCAAAAGGAACTGTCCTCTCTCCCCACTCTCATAAAGCAAGTATTTGTTATACTTATTGTGTGTGTATAGTATACTTAGCTGGAATATTTGCAGAGATGAATGCTGTATGTTAAAAAAATATGTCCCATTCAGTCACCCTCTAATGTTCTGTAATATATTTCCTCGTTTTAAAAGCAACTATTTTCTTTTTCCTTAAATATATACAAAAATATATTCTACAAGGCACAAAAAAAAATAACCCAGGTTATATCAATAAATTAGAGACAACAAACAATTTTGGTGACTTAAAATTCTAGTTATATTTTTTAATTGCTATAAAAAAAAAATATTTTTACTGTATTAACACATTCTGTATTTTCATGCTCCTTTGTATCAAAAGTCTCATTTGAAAGAAATTTGCAAGAAACAGAAGATTGGAAAAAATTATTAAAAACAAATAAGTTGTCACAAGAAGATTTTAAAACTTCAGATGAGGATGCATTTAAGCTTTTTGTGAACTTTAAACAAAAAACTCTGTTTCCAAAGCAAAGACCAGAAAGTACTCCTGAGGAGATCTCTTTCTTCAACACTAGAAGACTATAATGTTACAACTTCCAAGTAAGCATTATTAAAGCCTGAGTATCAATTAACATTAGTTTCACCATTCGTTTTTATTTTTATTCAGCAGATCTCGTTTATTTTATGCTTGTGGATACATACCAATAATAGGGGACAGATGGTCGTTTGGTAAAGCACTTGACTGTTGACCTGGGGGTCCCTGCACATCGATCTCCAGTGAGGACCAAAGGACATTTCAAATCATGGCTTAAAAGTAACAGCTATATCTCTCCCATGGTGCCTCATGGCCATTGCACTATTTGCTCTGGTGGGGATGAAAGAAGGGCATTATAAACGAATATATAAGAAAAATACTAATTATTAGTGGTTTATAGGATCTAGAGATTTCATCTCATCCTTACAGGGACTTCACAACCATACCAATAATCAACAATTACATTTTGTTTTTAATGGCCTTATAAAGAACAGCATTATATAGTAAGCAGTTTCAAAAAAGATCACTAAATAATTAAATAAACCATTTAAATTATCGGCCAATATTTTTTTATTCATGTAAGTGATGAGGTAATAATAATCAGCTTAACTAACTTAAAAAACAATACAGTATATAAATATAATCCTCCTTTTATATAAATCTCAGTACAGTATTTATCTGATCTAAGTAATGGAAAATCTAGATTGAAAGTCATCTTTAATGACATGTAGATAATATCAGGTCAAACACTAAATGGATAAAAAAACTCATAACAATTCATTTTTTGATTTTTATAAATGATTTTTGTTTCTTAAAAAAAATAAATAAAATGATATTTTGTATTTAAAACTAATAAATGGCATCATATCCAAATATTTAGCAAAAAAAAGAAAATATATATTAAAGACAATTAACATTTTTTTTCAAAGAGGAATTGAAAAAAAGAGCTATATAGTTCTCATTATGTTCCTAACAACAAATGTGTCAGTTGCACATAATTTATATATCTTTTAGTTCCCTTAGAGACCTTAAGATTGCTGGTGAGCCAAGATGGTAAATATGTACGTCTGCTTAATGATGGGACTACAGTAAGTTGTTTTTTGTTCATTCTACTCACAGCAAGTGTTATATTTTAAACATTAGAATTAAAAAATAATTATGTAATATTTATTCATTAAACAATTTGCTTCTTTTAATACATAAATGTATCAATTTATCATATATTATATAGTTAAGTATATAATAGTAAATATATATTTTATATATATATCAAGTAAAAATTAATAAATTCAATAATTTATCATGTATATATGTATCATGTATATTGTATAATTCAATAAATTCATAAATCTATGATGTATAGTTGATTCATTTGATGATTACAAAAATGAAGTAATGAATTCTAGATCATAAAGAAAAATATTGAAGAATACAGAAATAGGAAACAAATCAAATAGAAAATAAACAAAACTTTTATGGTCTATTTTTTTTCAATAATTGCTCAGACTAACACATACTCTCAAATTTTGGTATTGCTCAAACTGGAAGCAGGCTTTTATATAAAATTCATTAATAAAATTAAAAGCTTTTTTCAAACTTGTTTCACTGATATGCATTAATTTTAATGAACATCATTGATTTTATTTGTAAAGTATGACAATTCTTTAAGCAAGTGGAATTCTGAAATAGAAAGATTTATTATAATTTATATTTGTTTACAAATGTTAATGCAATCCATAGAGTGTAAGCAGATACATTTTGCCCAGATATACATATACATAGTATATAGACTTTCATATAATATTTCTAGATAGAGAATGGGTAAATGGAAATAATGATTAACTAAATAGATATTAGTGGGACAGATGGCAGTGGTGTATTTACTCGACTGTTGACGTGAGTCCTGGGTTTGATCCTCTGAGGTGAGAACCATGGGATTTTCCAATTAAAATCTGATGCAAAGTCATCCTACAAGTCACCCAGCTTTAAATGGGTACCTGACTAAGTTGGGAAAATAAAGGTGGCTGGGCGTTGTGCTAACCACACAATCCCTACATATGCAGAGGTTATAGAAACAGATGAATTCTTCCCAGATTAGGGCTAATGAAACTTTACTTTTTAATAGATTTTAGTGACATGTTTTTAAAAAAAGCTATAGTAAATGTGATGTAATTTTTTGTTTTAATTTTAGGATGTCAGTGGTGGCTTTATAATTCCAGCAGAATGTTGGTGGTCATCCTGTTGCTGCATTCCGTTTTCCATCTCAAACTAAATTTCAGGCAGATTCTACTATTACAATTTGGGCGGGTATCAATGACTCCCAGATTCACTATCCGCCTCATGAATTTACTGGAAAGAACTTTACAAATGGAGAGCTGGACCTGAAACTACTACCATACTATGTCAGCCAAATGGACAGGTGGAATGTTTTAAATTGGCCTATAAACAATAATATTTTTACTTATCATAACACTAAGCATTTCAGTGTTTCTTTTTTGGAAATCAAGATGTGCTGATTTCTAAAATTAAATCCATTTATTATATCATCAACTTGGTTCAGACTCAGACACAAAAATACAAATAAAAGTTGTGTTAAAACACATTGAATTAACTAAATTGTTTTAGTGCTAATACTTAGACAATTGCACAATGCACATAGAATATATTTTTAACAATTGTACAAACATTTGAATTAATTATTAAGAATTCAAAACATATTTCACTATGACAAAACTAGGCGAAAGATTCTAAAGTGTACATTTGAACGTTTCTGTCTCTTGTTAAGGAGATCATCTCTAACCAAACCCAAGATGTGATCGCCTATCATTGCTTCGTCCCACCTTCTCTGATATATTCTTTCCATTGCCTATATATCTTGGTGAAAGCGCTGTCCATGCTCTTCACTGACATCTCTCAAATTCGGTCTGAAAAATCCAAATGAGCATCTAAATAATTAACCTTTAGAGACATTCTGCATCCAAGAGCTCCGTAGCTGTCAATAAGTTCTTCAATGATACTGGTGAAGTTTTCTCCTTTACCTATTTCCAAGAAAATCAGTAACAACGGTTTTAAATGCAACCCAAGCTCTTCGTTCTTCGGAAGTCATTGTCTCTTCAATTTCCGTTGATGCCAACAACTTTTTCTTTTCCCTTGTGGACCAACAGTGATACAGTGCTTTTACAAACTGTTATGAGCCCACCGGCGGCGGAACGAAATATTTTAAGGGGGGGGGCAGAAAGCCAAAATTCAGGGGGACGCCGCCCCTTGAAAATTTAAGGGGAGCAAGACATTCTTGAAAATCAATGTTTGACCTATATTCTTGTAAATACAATGCTCAACCTAGAAACTTTGGGACACTGATTCTTTTTATCATTAATCAAGCCCATGTGGTTGGCGCCATACATACGAAACAGACTGTTTCAGATAATTAACACCACAACATTTGTTTCTTGATAATACATGGACACTTAGCTTGCTTTGCTAATTCCAGCCTAACTAGGTCATCTAACTTAACAGGTATGTGTCCCAAAAATACAAACTCTCTCTAAACATGACCCACATTGTAATAATTTCCGGCCCTTCCAAAGTGTGTTACAAAAACATATTACCGACCATTATCGTTACAGCGTGTGGCGAATTTGGCTGGTATTTAATATTCAGCGCTAAAATAAAAAGTGGGGGACGCTTGTATTTGGACTCACTCCCCACCCTATTTACGCCACTGAATATTATTCTATTTTTATTAACTTTATGAATGATACACATAAAATTTTGACAAATACCTTGCTTTTAATCATTTTTGTATCGTAATGTCAGTTTGTTTTTACAAATTTAATAGTGAAATTAGATCAGAAAATAATTATCATGAATGAAGATGAACACGAAACTGAAACCGGAACCTCCATAAACAAAAATAATTTATGAAAAGATAATAATAATTGCATTTACTTTAAAAATTACATTTGCCGTCATTCGGTAGATGGCAACACTTTTAAAATATGCCACAACAACTCTCAATGATGTGATTACTGTAAAATGTAAATTAATTATAATTTATTTCAAATATTAAATTTAAGAAATAAATCAAATGAATTATGAAAATGAAACATATAAACTAAAATGAATTACAAAGTTTAAAAGTTAAACAAAGTTAAAATTTTAGGGGCAGACTGGAAATTCAGGGGGGGGGGCGCCGCCGCTCCTTAAAAGTTTTAGAGGGCGGCTCCGCCGCAGTGTATGAGCCCTAGCTTGATGTGCAATGGTGGAAGCAGAACTTTCTTAACTGCAAGTATTGTTTGATTATTTTGTATGGTAGGTTCTTGTGACCTAATTTTAGTAAGGTCAAGCATGTATAAATACGAGTGATGAAATAGTGTCGTCACCCACACGCAATAACCTTCATTTTCGATTTGGCGCAAAATCTACCCACGCAATAGCATTGACATATAGTTTTGGCGGAAGCTGCCCACTCACTATGCTGACAGGTATATAAAAGTAATGGTGACGTGAGTAGAAGAAGAACAGAAGGGAAGATAACAGAGGAACGCGAAGGAGGACAGTGCAGTGAGTGGCGGTTGTTAGAGTTCATGTAGTAGATTATGAGTTCATACAAAGTAGACACATTTGGAGTAATGTATTCATGGATATTATAGTAAGATGTTATTTATTAGTGAACTTCTCCAGTTGTTAATTCATTATTTCATTCTATTTATATATAGACTCTCATCTGTAAATATCACGTATTTAAGTTCAGTTGTTTATTCTCTTATTCTATAAGGAGTTATTGTATTTGTAACGCAAGTGAGATACGACAATATTATAAACGCGGATGCAGCAAATGTCTTGGTTCGGCCTTTTTTTGATGTAGTGTTGAGCAACATCTCTGCTGTCCCAGAGACAAAGGAAACAACAATGCTTGGTAAATCCGCCTTGCAGTCCCAAGACAAATCCCATCATCTTAAAATCCCCCAAACATCCCATTTGTAATCATTATACTTAAGCTTTTCCAGCAAGTTCTTTACATTCTGGCAATCTTCCTTCAGATGAACAGGGTGACCAACAGGAATCGAAGGATGAATATTTCCGTTGTGAAGAAGCACTGCTTTAAGACTCCTGGAAGAACAGTCAATGAAAGAACACCATTTCTCGGAACAATGCTTGAAACCAATTTCATCAAATAGACCAGAAACGTCAGTACAGTAACATAGGGAGTTAGCAAAAGTACAATTTAATGTATGGTAGCCTACATGTCTTTGCCGTAATACAGACACTTTAAATGGGATCCAGTAAATTCCATTCTTTCAGCCGTGATGTTAACAGCTCAGCACCAGATTTTGTAAGATTCATGTATCTCACTAAGTTGTCTAATTCTATCTGGTTAGGAAAATGGGGCTGTCCATGAAACTCAGTATCAGATCCCTCCCAGTCATTATCATCACCATCATCCCTCTCTTCATCAGTATCATGGGTGTTATCGTCAGCCTCTGTGTTGACAGGTGGAACTGGGATGGGTAAATCTTCATCCTGTGACACTGGTGCAATGGAAGATGGGATGTTTGGATACACCATAGCTTTGTTGTCTACTTGCTTCTTATATTTTGATATGTCCACCATACAGAAGTAGCAATCATCTAAGTGGTTGGTAAGTTCCCTCCATCTTCTAGGGATGGCTAATGGCATACTTTCTGAACCACGGAGCCAACCTTCTAATGTTGATCTACAACAACCACAGATTACGTGGGGAGCCCATGGTTTGTTATCTCCGAATGGCATCCAAAAATACTTCATATGCGATGCAATATTTTGTACCATGAGCAATTGCATATTTCATTTGTTTTGGTCCTATGTAGTAACCACAACAGTAGCAAAAACAGTCTGGAACAATTTGCAACCTCTGTTAGCCGTTTGTTAAATGCGGTAACTGTAGTCTTAGAAATACTGAATTTGCTATTATATCATCTTGATGATCAATAACACACAATGTCCAGTGATCGCCGAGGTTTAGTGTTGTATTATAATTTTCCATCAATTAGTTTATGCCCGCAATTTCAATGAAAATGATATAAACGAAAATAACATAAATCTGAAATTTACAGAGAAGAGGTTGACGCAGCATAGACCAATTGCCACCGTTGGAATCAACTCAGAATCATACTAGAAGCACATGAAATTGAAGTCAAACAAATTTTGTTACGTAGTGTAATTTTTATATTATTGATGTTATTTGTATTAACAGGCAGTGGCATGTTATACAGCTGCTCATAGAGTATCGAAAGATGCTTATATTGACACTGATAAATCAAAAATTTTCCAACAATAAATGTAAGGTTATATTTTGAAATAAGTTAGCTAACTTTATTAAATCTTCTTTATTTAGATTTATCTATCTTTTCATTTATACTAATCATGTTCAATTAATAAGTCCAATAAATTTTAAAGCCCATTTTGGTTGATTGGAGGTGTTTTTTTTTTTGTACTTTTTATATTGTTGAAGTGAAAGAATATTTCCTCTTTTTTAAATGTAATTGTGCTCACTTGGTTTTTAAAGGCTGATGTAATCAGTTGTAATCAACACTAATGATTTAAATTCTCATTATAGTTTTGTAGTAAAAGTTCTTTTATTGGTTTAAAACTGTATACAATGGAACCTTGATTTTGCGAACTGCCCAGGCCACAAGCAATTTAGGTCATGAACAATTTTGAAAAAAAGCGTTGCAGACAAACAATCGCTTACAGTACAAACGACAGCCAAAAAACATTTAATGTGTAGGGAGAAGTCATTTTGAAAAACAATGGAGGCGTTTTGTGAGTTGGCAGAAATCAAAGACTTCATTGTGGACATCATCGAAACTTGTTGCCAGCGGGGCGGTATCAGAGATGAGCGGACGGACGCGTCCGCTGCGGACGTAGATCACGACTTTCCAGTCTGAACTGACAGCGGACTCAGTATGGTTAAGTTGCGGACTGACGCGGATCCCATAAAGGCCCTTGTCTATAATAATTTAGTTTTAATAGATACTTTACTTATTCGTAAACTTTTGATCTTTGAAAACTTTATGTTTTCTTACAGTTACAGTTGAATAAAAAAATCGTGTTACTTTTTACTTCATGTTTTAATCATTTTCTTTAGCGTTACCATAAAAAAATTTCAAGTCATATAAACGGCTAAATTTCAGCAATGCGGACGCGCGGACTGACTGCAAACCAATGTTGTAAGATTCTGCGGACGCGGATCATTGTCGGAAATCTATGGACGGACGCGGACGCTAAATTTCAAGATCCACACACCTCTGGGCTGTATACCTGATGAATGATAATGAGATGGTCCACTTCAAAAATATTCTCAGGATGTAACAAATTTACTTTGATAGTTTCTTGATGCAGAAAGATCCCCAGTCGGCTGACATGAAACATTTATATCCTGAATCTAATGATATCAAAGAAAGTGACAAACTTTTCCATAATCATTTACTTTAGTAGAATGATAAACTAAATCTTATTTTATTTTACATTTAATTTATTTTTGTTTTTCTTTCTCTTTATTTAACTCATGAAGTATACAGTACACATAATTGTTGCTTTATGTCAAGTAATATTGAATGTTAATAAAAACTGATTATTTCATTTATTTGTGCATGTTCCTAAACAATTTTAGGCTATGAATGGAGCTCTTGAATGTAATTCATAGTATTATAATGTTTTATTTGTCTATTTTAAAATTTATTTTACTATATTTATAGAACACTATCCTGTTTTGACTTAGCTGAGATGTTTTTTCTAATTAGCCACAGATAAAAAAGATATTAAAAAAGATGTTGAAGAAAGAAATTTTAACAGAAGAGCTTAACAAAGACCTTATCAACTTAAAATCTGAACCCATTTTCTTAAAAAAGGTTATAGATTTATTTCATTAAAATGTTTTAAGTTTTATTTTTTGTTATTCTAAAAATAGTTATATCTTCTAATTCAAATATTTTAAAAAATTGAACAACAGCTTCCAAATATAGTTTAGCCTCTGAAATGTACTCATACTTAGTTTGCATGGTGGGATGGATATTAAGTGGTGTAGATGCAAGACTGTCGATCCTAGAGTCCTGGGTTGGATCTTCTGTGAGAACCAATGGAATTTTTCCAGATCCTAGTGAAAGTTGGTTTAGAGTCCACAGAATCTACCCAGCTTTAAATGGGTACCTGACAAGTTGGGGAAGCCAAGGCGGCTGAGGCGTTTTATGTGCGAGGTTACTGAAACAGATGAATTCTACACTTCATGTCTCCGTGGTGCCTCTATGGCCATTACACTCCCGACTGTGTGGGGATGAAGAAGGGCACTACAAAACCTAAAAATTGTCCCATTTAGGTGGGTCATTTTTTTTTATTTTTATTTGGGACAGATGGTCATGTGGTAAAGCGCTTGACTGTCGGCCTGAAGGTACCTGGTTCGATCCAGTGAGGACTCAAATATTTTCCAAGTCTTGGCTCAAATTTCCCGATATATCTCCGTGGTGTCTGCATGGCCATTGCACTATCTGCTATGGTGGGGATGAAAGAAGGGCACCATAAAAGCCGTCCCATTAGTGGTTTATAGTATTTAAAAGATTTCATCTCATCCTTACAGGGACTTCACACACACTTCATCTGCTCCAATGGCACTTTTGGGTTAAGGAAACTTTTAGTTTGGTGGGTCACCTTTTTCCTTATAGAAATGTTTGTGATAATATTTCATATGCTAATTGTAACATTTTTCAACATGTAATCGCCATTGAAATATTCCACATTTGACTAAAGTCTTTTTTTATGTTATGTAATAAAAAATTTGAATGTGGAATTAGTAATTAAACCTTTATATAATTTATGTAGGAAAAGATTGATGTTAAACTTGAGGGTCAGTGTTGGATTTTGCTTAGGGGGGAATGCCGTAGTTTGGTAGGTGTGTGAGTCCCCCTTTAAAAATATGGACTTGATTTTGGCTGTTTTCAACATAAATTTAAAAAAACTCATGATTTGAGAACAGAAGTAAATTTTACATTACTTAGCCGATTCTAATTGTCTGGCTAGTTTGGGTGGGTTTCTCAATTAAGACAAGTTCTCATTAAAAAAATCTAGTAGCACTGGCTATCTGTGACAAAAAAGTTCCCTTAGCCATTACAGGCCATCGGGCTAAATGAAATGTAGAATTCATCTGTTTCTATTACCTTGGCAAATAGTGTGGTTAAGCCACCTTTGCTTCCCCAACTAATGTCAGATATCCATTTAAAGCTGGGTGGACTTGTGGGACTTAGCACCAAATTTCACCTGGAAAATATTCCATAGTTCTCACTACTGATCAAGCCCCGGACTCTCAGAGTCAAAAGTCGAGTATTTACACCACTCGTATTCGTATCACTAAAAATGTTATTATCATTACCAATTTTAATCTAACTTCCATAAAACACAAATGAGACAATAGTGCAAAATATTTTTTATAGCAAATGATATTTTAATAATCCATGAAAAGGGTATCGATATTGAATAAATTGATAGATTTTAAACTATTTGTGTCCTACCCTCATCACCTTTACAAAAAGACCAGCTGTTCACACTGAAAAAAAAAATCATTTTTCAGTATTCAAACGAGAGAGATGGTGTGTGTGGGTATGTGTGTATGAGTGGGAGATGTTTTTATACAAAGTATATCAAATAAAGTCCTGCACTATTACTTTTGATGGCACTCTATGGCAGATTCTGAAATATCAATTTAAAATAGATAGCGAATGTTCATGATTTTTAATAACTATTAAAAATAATTTTTTTGTTACTTTTTCAACAAAAACAAAATCATGGCTCCTTGGATGGGGCAATTGCCCCTGCATGGAACTGGAGCATTTAGGAATTTAATAAACTCTTAGAAGCGCAATAAATTTATATGACGGGATAAATGTATATATTATCATCTTAATAATAAATCATATAAATACTTGACTCATTATGAAGTATAGATATCAAAATAAAAATACTTATGATTTGTAAACATTATATAGTGATATTTTCTTATATTTTCAGGAAAAAACAGCAGCCCCCTTCTCTGTCTGCTGCTAAACATCCTCATGGTCATGCACCCAATGATAGTGTCCATCCTCATATGAACCTTCAAAGTACCAGTAACATAAGAAATAGAAAATTACACCAGTGATAGTCAGACTAAAACTCAGAATGATCATTCTGACCCATTTCTTGGTAAATATTAATTAAACAAGTTCCAGACAGTGCATAAAACCATATACTAATTCATATTGATTTTGCACTGCATTTTAGCTATTGGGATATATTTTTCTTATGTCTGATGGAGAATCTCTTGGGAATTAAATAAATTATTGAATATTTAACAGTTTCTTAGAAAATGTAAATAAAGCAATGTATGATAAGATCATGTTTATATATTTTCAAAAAGTAATGGCCTGATGAATATAATTGTTGAGCATTTGTGTGGAAACAAATTAATATGAATTTATCAACTGATTTTATAGCTATTAATTGTTATTTTTAATATTTATTACATTAGAAATCATCATTAATTTACATTAACTTAATTTAAATTAACTTACATTTAACATTAATTACATTTTCTTCAAAATAATAATCCCCTTTTGTCTAGCTGTTCCTGAATGACTTATATTTCATGTCAGTAAAAGGCACAAAACAATATCTTCAACATTGGCCTTTTGAACTTACCAGAAACTTTCTCAATGTTTCTTAAAAATTCAATTTCCACATCACCATCCTCATCAATATCTTTTCCCACTAAACCAACATATTCACAACTGACTAAATCACATCATAGCCTACTCATAAAATACACCATCATCTTTTAAAACATTCCTACATCTTCCAAATCAGGGGTGAGCAAACTTTTTCTTAGGAGGCCACATTGAAAATATTTGTTATCTAGGAGACTGCATATATATATATATATATTGTCTACTTCAATTACAATTTACAATGTAAGAGAATATGAATTAAAGATAATAACTATGTATTTGTCATTTTATTTCACATTCACACTCTATGCACATTCATTACATTTTAAAAATACGAACTAAATCATATCTGTGCTAAATTGGTAATAAACTTTTTACTATTCATATTATTTAAAATAAAGTTATTGTTACCTGTCAAATATTATGAAGACAAAGGAACTTAATTTACATACAAGCTGACCATAGAAGTACAATTATAATTAATGAGAAGTATGTAACTGTTCACAATTTTGGATAATGTTTGTGAACTGTGGAACCAGTATACTGGTTGTGATTGCATGACTGAATATAAATTGCAGTCAGTCAACATCGATCTGTTCTTAGACGTGTTTATATTCATACAAGAAAACGCTTGCTCACAAATGTATATGAGCCTTAATAGTGACAAAAGCTTGGCAGCAAAGTTTTTTAAGTTATTGGAAATGCCATTGCTGCCTAACAGGGTTGTTAGTATCGAAGTATCGGTATCGTAATACAGTATCGGCGATACTTTTTCAGTATTGGTTGCTGTATTGCCGATCCTTTTTGTATCAAGTATTGATTTGTGTATCGCCGATGCATTTTAAACGAAAAATTTTTTGATACTCGATACCAATACTTTTCTGTTGCCACTATTAGCTAATTGCAGAATAACAATAGCGATTTTAATACATTGTTTAAAGTAATCTTCATAAATTCAATCACTGCTTGTTACTGGTAACCATCAACCCTACCACTATTAACATCACCCATCTCCCCAACAAGCACTTGAATCCTAAGGCTGAAGTTTAACAAACCTTATCGCGTGCCTGCAGTGCACAGGTGCAGTTTCCACTCAACTTACTTTGCAGTGTTGGTGCAGCTTCAGTACAGTCAGCTGTGCAGTTTTACTGCACGGCGGCAGAACCAGCAATAGTAAAGTTCTTCTGAAGTAGACAGATATCTTGAAGATAACTCATCAGAAATGCTGTCATTAGCACCCTACCCAAGCATTATAAAACTATATTGCCCAGTTGACCGGCTAGTGAAGGGATTGTGTGGTTAGCTTAAAGTCGGGCTTTCTATTTAAAACTGGGTGAACTTGTGGAAAAATTCCCATTGTTCTCAGCGAGGATCGAACCCATGACTCTGAGTCGACAGTCAGTATCTACACCACTTGGCCTTAATCAAGTACTAAAGGAAGTGATTAGCATTAGTATTATTGCTTTGTCATTTATGTTTTACTGTTTTCCCTTTTTTTTTTAAACTTGAAAAACTTGCACTAATTATATTTTAAATAAAAATAGTTTGTTGTTCTCAAAAGTATCATTATTGTATCGGTATCTATTTTGGCAATACATTTTTTACTTGAGTATTTGTATTGGTATTGGCGATACTATTTCATGAAATATTAGTATCAGTATTGACGATACAATTTAAGAGTATTGTTAACAACTCTGCTGGCAAACATCCTTAAAACTCCAGCCAAAGAACTGACAGACTTCTCCTTCAGTTCATAATCTGCTTGTAGGTCAAAACTGACTCCCAACTAATATTTTAGAGCCATAAAACCGATTTAATATCTCTGGATTCGAATCAAATAGTCAGGATAAAATGTTTAAACTGGCGAAAACTATAAACAAAGAAAATTACCATCGACAGAGGATCGCAACATGCATACGGGCCGTTGTTTGCCCATCCCTGTTCCAAATCATCCATCCCAAGGGTTAATTCCTCAGTTTCTGTATACTACAAAGCAAGAAGATATTAGAACAACCACGGCTAACTATGACCCTTTTTCAATTCGACCCCCTGCCCACCAGTCATTTCAGAGTTAAGCACAGCATTAGCTTTAATGTTTGATGTTTACCTTTAACTTTTACTAGCTGTGCCACCAAAACCTTTGTAAGAGATAGACTTATGTTCAACTTTGAGGCCTGTTTTTTTATGTTATAACGAAATTGAAAAAAAATTATTAGCTATTGTTCCTTTACGATTCTTTAGAATAAATAATTTTTTTTTTAAAAGTAAAAAAAAAATCTTCAGAGGTTGTACCTGGGCAGCTAGCATGTGTAGCCCGTTGTTTTACCATAGCCAATAAAATACACTTTATTTTTATGTATTCATTTAATTTAATTATGTATTCATTTAAAAATTGTTCGATTATTTTTTAATATAACATGTCTAATTTCGTAATTTAAAAACAAAATAAGTAGTATATCAATTTTTTTTTAATAATATGATACCTGAGAACTTTATTTATATAGAAATTTTGCAGAATTTCTTTTTTTTTTATTACATCGATCTTAAGAAAGAATTTTATTTTCATTTGACAATTCTAAAATGCTATGTTTCAAAAACCTAAAAAAGAAGAAGAATAATCAACAGTTTGAAATACCCCAATTAGTCTCAAAAGTCCACTAAATCTCACCTACATCGGTTAAAAATAAAGTTAGCCACACCCAGTGGTAAATCTGTTTGCAATATATTTATCTTGCTTTAATATTTTCCTACACTCCAAAAGTTTGTAATTGAAAGAACTTTTGTTTTGAACGTAAATTTTATAAACATTTTTAGGCTCTCTTTTTTACTTCAATAAAATTTTCATTCATTTTTTTAAAGATCGATCCAACTAGTCCACACCTCAAAAAATGGGAAGTGCACCACTAAGAAAACTGGGAGGAAATCAGGTAACAACCTTTTTGCTTTAGCAAATAAAATAGTATTCATTGAAATTTATCCTCCAGTCACATTTAGTCTGTTGTGAAAATATTACAAATGTATTTGATTAAATGTTACATTTAGAATAAATATTATTGTAACGTTACATATTTTTTGAACGTTATGTGCTTATTGATGTAATGCTGCTCCATTGTAACACTGTGTGTTCCTCACTGCTACTTCCGATAACTATACTGGTTTTATGTAGCTGCCGATATTATAACTGGTTTTATAAACTTAAGTAGCGTTCAGTCTCGTTGCACTCTCAAACAACACACCAATCAATGAGGCAAGTTCCACGATTCATATTTGTTCAACAATAAGAAAACATATGTAGTATGAACTTGTGTGCAGCAGTATTCACAAAATGCTTCGTACACTCACTTAGTATTCTGGGTCCCCGAAAAGGATTATACAGACACACTTTGACGCTTAGTATTCTGGGTCCCCGAAAAGGATTATTCAGATATACTTCAATAAAATAGACTTTGACTGTGTACTGCAAACTCAATAACTTGATAGCTTGTGCCTCTATTATTTCTCCACTAACTTCTCCTCTAACTATCTCTACAACTGGTGTCCTGATGTCTCTATCGTCGGTCTGTCGATCTGTCGGTCTCTACAAATCTTAGTTACATCTCTTATTTATGTGATGGTGAATTATCACGTGCCCCAAAGCCCCAGAACGTTTGATTGGCTCCCTAACACCTTTCTAACTCATCTACATATTAATGACTCTTATTCCAGCCTAGGGATTGGTGCGGCTAAAAACTCACTCTGGTCTAGTATTCCTTTGTCTGCCTAATTACATCTATCGTCACCTACCTCTGGGGATCATAGACCTGTGATGACATTTCTAATTCTACCTAAACAAAGATACCGCTGGAATTCTAGTTATCAAAACATCTGACTGTATCCTGTACCCATGAGTTTCAATGTTGAACCAGTGGTTATAAATTGTATGGATCTATCTAAAAATATTGTTACACCCTCCTTTTCTCCATCTAAAATAAAAATACTTTATACAGTACACAAGTCAGTACAAATGTCTTACTGCATTACAATAGTTTTTGTAACATATCGTACAGAAATTTGATATGGAGATTAAAATATGGTTATACTGAAACATCTTGTTAACAAAATATGAAACATAATTGTAAAGTAGACCTTGAATAGGTAAAAAAATCATGGAATTATCAATAGCACTATGATACATAGAAGCGTAAAATTTCTGTGGAACATCAAATACTTAGTTATGAAAAAAATTCAAATGTGAGTATATATTCCTCAGAATAATAAATAGTGTTGTCAATAAAAATATAATGATAACATGGCATAGTAGTAAGATTAAATATTATTGTTTGTTAACATGGTCTAGCAAGTCTGGACAAAATATCAGGAATGTGGTTATTACTTCCCTTGATGGACTTTAGGCAAAGGAATAATCTTGCAGAAGCAAAGACCATCTAGTCAGTTTGGCATTGTTAATGCTCTTGTTATTAAAATTCAATAGGGTTTGTGATCAATTAAGACAGTGAACTCAGTACCTAATAAATATTTGTGCAATTTTGTAATTGACCATACAAGCGCTGAGCATTCTAGTTCAATAACAGAGGAATTTCTTTCGAATTCAAGTTAATTTTCTGCTTAAATACATGATGGGTTTGTTAACATTATTGTAGCTCTGTAAAAGACAGGCACTAAGCCTATACGGGGAGGCATCTGTGGCTAATATGAATGGTTTCTTAAAATCAACAGACATAAGGATAGGAAAAGTTTGAAAACATGTTTTAATTTTGTCAAGGGCACTTTGACAATCATCGTTCCATGTAACAGTCTGCTTCATCGTCTTTTTAGTTAAATTTACCAGGGGTGTAATGATGGAAGCAAAATTAGAATGAATTGTCTTTAGAAACTACAGAGGCCAATTAATGATCTGACTTCTTTCTTTTTTTTTCTTAGGAACGTCAATGTCTAAAATTTTCTTTAAATTGTTTCAGTCGGAGTTACCTTACCCTGACCAACGTGAAAGCCTAAAATCAATGTGACATTATTAACTAAAATTAACGCAAAATTTTAAAATTTAATAAAAAATCAACAAATTTAATTGACACAAATTAATTTTATGTATTATTACTATTCAAATGAATTGTCATTATATACAAGAGGTAACAAAATGTGACTCTTAGTGAATTCAGTGCTGCACCCAATTTTCTGAATGTCTGCCATAGATAATAAAATCTTTTGTCAATATAAATCATTAGCTTGTTTCATTTATCTATCTTGCAAATTCTCAATGAATGTAGTTCAAGGGTATTCGGACAAACCCCCAGTGAAAAAAAAAAACCAGCAGACAAAGCCCCCGAACAAAGCCCCCACTAGACCTAACCCCCAGTTTTATTATTATAATATCTAATATTTGGCCCCTATTTTTATTATAAAATGTTATATATAATGCCTGGATGAAATATATATAAAAATATCTTTTTAAGTGAATCTTTTTTCAAAGAACCCCATAAGGTGCGTTAGCCTTTGAGACACAGTGGTCAAAAGTCAACTCTATGTTAGATTTACATCAACAGGAAGCTTATCTTACCAGGCTAAACAAACAAAATTAATAGTTTTAGCCCAAGGTCAAGACTAAGAGTATTTTATTCTACCTTTTAATTCTATAGAGTGCCAGACACACATTTTATAGCAGAAGGTAAAACAAACAGCATAAGAAACACTGTGGTCAGCCAATCCTTTATTTAGGTAAAACAACATATTGATATACTGTGTTGACTGACTTATATGGACAGACATTCACTTAGCCCATGGTCAAGATAGTATATATAGAAACAGTGCTTTTGTGCCGGTACCACCGGTACGAGCGATACCCGGCACCTATTTCAATGTGGAGAATAAATTATTACTTTTTCTTAATATTTAACATTTATTATTAATTTATTATATTATTAATTTGTTAAATTGAATTATTTTAAAAATTGTGGGCAATAAAATTAAAATATAAAATGCGAAGCGAACTGGTAGTTAAAAGTTAGGCAATCCATATCTGAAATTTTGACACCTATTTTTTACAAAAAAGTGCAGTATAGAAATATCAATAATATTGACTTCAATTCGATCTTAATATTTTGGGGGTTTTGTCCGTGGGGGGGGGGGGGGAGGGTATATCCGCTGGGGTTTTCGTCCTATTATCACTAAATATTGTTAAATTGACTATTTATGAGGCTCTTTATAGTATTTTTACTACATAAACAGAACATTAGTGTGAAGCTTAATAAAGATAAATTGACAGAAAATAGAATTAATAAGAACAATCCTATTTTTTTAGATCCTTTAATATCTCTTGTAAACCTGACAGTTAAATTGTTTTTTTTTTCTTGGTTGTTCTCTTTTTTGAACAGTTTCTGCTAATAGCATTGGGTTATTCACTGACATTTTCTTTTCAATGTTTTTTTGCAACTCCTGAAAGGACAATATTTTGGTCAAAATCTAATTGCATATTGTTTAGGCGTTAGTCACTCGATTAATCAGCAACCCTATTTATTTTGTATGTAATTTTATCAAATGAAAATCAAAATGCTGGCTTTGTATGATAACAATCATACCTTCCTTTTTAATTATTTAATTGTTGTCTTTAATTTTATTTATTTTTTTCTGTTTTTTTGTCAGGTTCAGTGATCCCAAATCCATTTATGAAACCTCAATCCTCGTTTTTCAGTTGGACTGGCACAAATCAACTCTCAACCCAAGAGCTTGACTTTCTGCCTCCTATCCTAGACCATAGCAAACTTCATGGTGATTGCAGCTATAAAAATTAGTTCTAGAAAATAATACTTTATTTAAAAATATCTTATTATTATATAGTAAATTCTTTTTCAAATTTTATTACATATTTTTCTATTAGTATTACAATCAAAATGTATTTACAATAGTATTTTATTCTTGAAATATACTTGTCATATGTTATTACTTGGTCACCCACTAAATTGTGGACGGGTGGCCGAGTGGTGTAGATACTCGACTGTCGGCCTGAGAGTCCTGGGTTCGATCCTACGGTGAGACTCATGTGAGACCCAGGTGAATTGTGTGTTACCCAAGTCGCCCACAAGTCCATAGCTTTAAATGGGTACCTGACAATATTGGAAATAAAGGCGGCTGGGCGTTATTGCTAACCCACACAATCTCTTTATATGCCGAGGTTATGAAACAGATGAATTCTACACTTCATCTGCCCCGATGGCCGAGATTAGGACTAGGGAACTTTACTTTTTTTACTTAATAAATTAACATAATATTGCAGTGGAATAAATTGTTTATAAATTGGTGAAGTCTGTATTATAATTAATATACATTATTCTGAGATACAGATTCTACAAAGTTATAGTAAATTATCAGTCTTATCTTTATTGTAAACTCAAAAAGTACTCAGTTTTGATTTTAGGTTTTAGGTCAGTAATTTCTCACGTAAATCAGAGATTTATATACGTTATCTATTTAGGGAAACTTTTTTTTTTTTTTAAGTCTCTAAGAATTCTGATAATTATTTCATGCTGTTTTTAATGTTCTGTTTTTTGATTAAAATGATGGTTTTTTTCAGATTAATAAACAGTTTTAATTGCCATTCCCCCCCCCACTTCCCGCTGACCCAGAGCGACAGACACCCGGTTCAGTAACACACATGGTGGAATTAATTTTACTATCGTCATCGGAAGAGGTTAAAGGTTACCATAACATCTTATTCCTCTCACACTCCCTGTCCCATTATCTTGTTAGTAACTGTAGTTGCAGTTGAGCTCAAGTTGACTTGAAATTTTTTTTAAATTTGCCGAATTAATTTTTTTTTTTGTGGGGATAAAATTAAATATCGGCAAAACGGCTATTTTTGCAAAACTGAAAATAAGAAATTGATTACAACGACACTTTTTAACAGATGTTATATAAGCGCGAAGGGGAAGGGGCAAAAAAAAAATTCGCTGTACTGAATATTTTCGTTACACTGGATTCGTAATAACGACATTTCACTGAATATTCAAATAAGAACATATTTTTATTCTAATAACTGTCTATTTTTGCAAAACAATTAGTTACAAATTCTAATTACATGTATTTGACAGATAAGAAAAAGCTGCGAAAACTGTTACTCATGTAACCTAAATTGTTAATACTTTCTGTTTGAATTTTAAAAAAAACTTTTTTATTAAATGCACTATAAAGTAATAAAAAATATCCCTTAGATCATTGTTCAACAGCTGGGCTGTGGTGTGCATGGGACCATAACAAGAATGAATAAGGTGGCAAAAATTTCCTGTGCTTTTTTTTCAGATTCTAAAACATTTTAAATTCCTATATTTCAAACATTGGTTTACTCAATTTCTGGGGCAATGAAAGGGACAATAAAAAGTGCATTTTTTTCCTGGCGCCATATTGTTAAACATAGTTCAACTAACCTGCAATACTTTTCCAACAGTGGCAGAGTATATTGTGCCTGAAAAGTCTGAGCTTGAAGTTGAAAACTTAATAATCAAAGATTGAGTTAGGTGCTAAAACCATGTAAGAACAAGTCAGTACTTTCTACAAATTGTCAAATATTGTGACTTAACTTGTCAACTTATTAGTAGCTCGTACTTTGATATTATTGCTGATAGATTTAATCCCCCCACCAATTTTAAATCTTTGGTGTCTCACCCCTGAAATGTGTCTCTTGAGTGAATTGGTAAAGTTGTAGCTCATTTGAACAACATTTAGAGGTCCCTCAAGAGCTTTTAAAATTCCAGTATTAGGCCAACATAAAAATCCAGACGAATCATGGCTCAAATAATTTGCAGTTTTTGCATGCCATAGTTGAATAAAATGAAGTTTAAATATACTTATATTTATCTCATTGCTACCATTAACTAGAGTTGAAATTGTGTGATTCTTAATTAGAAAACGTAATAAATGCTAGAAAACATATAAAATACCTAATGTGCAAAATTTAAGCAATGTGCATATTTTTTGAAGATTTAATTTTTTTAAACTAAGCATGCTAAATTGTCAGGCATCATATCACCAAAAGTTGCTGCAGTGCTGGACAGAACGAACACCAGCATTAGAAAATCAACAATGATACTTGCATCCGCATTCAACGAAGCTGGTGTTCCGACATCTGACACAGTATTTTCCAAGAGCACAATGCATCGTCATCGCAAGCTTTGTCGTCAACAAGCTGCAGCATGTATAAAAGAAGACTATATTCCCTCAAAATCAATTGTGCATTGGGGTGGTAAGCTATTGCCCGATGTTACCGGACATGTTACCAACAACGGCGATCGATTACCTGTCCTGCTCTGCCACTTGTCGATGGCACTACAAAGCTTCTCCGTGTTCCCAAGTTAGCATCCGGTCAGGATGGGTAGCAGCTGATGCAGTATATGAACATATCAAATCATGGAAGTGCGAATCTATGGTCATCTGCATGTGCTTCGACACTACGGCTTCCAATACTGGAAGACTCAATGGAGCTTGTACTCTGTTAGAAGTAGCCCTGGGACATAATCTATTATGGATGGCATGCCGTCATCACATGTTGGAAGTACTCCTTCCGATGCATTCAATGTTTGTCTTGGACCATCCACTGGACCAGAGATTTTGTTTTTTAAGAGGTTTCTGAGAAAATGGCCAGAATTAAACCACACACCCGAAGCCAGATCCGCCCTTTGATAATAGTGTCTGATTCGATTAAAGAATTTATTAAATGTCAACTTGAGGTCAGTCATTCATGTGATGATTATTTGGAATTTCTTCTGCTTGCTGCACAAATGGTTGGGTTGGAGGTTGATGTCAGCATTCGCAGACCTGGTGCCCTACATAGGGCAAGGTAGATGGCGAAAGAAATCTATGCATTGAAAATCAAACTATTGTTTGCAGGCAATGAAACCATCTTTCAGTTAACAGCTCGAGAATTACAAGGTAATCAGCGCTTTAATCGGTTTACCATATGTGTTTATCTTCAATCATGGTTTTCATGCAGGCTCACCGCAGATGCACCTGTGAATGATATCTTGTTGATACAGCGTTTATAAGAATATGATGATGCTGTTCTTCGATCAACTGGATTGAAAATGATGGTGCGTCACTCATGGTACTTGAGCCCCGAACTGTCGACGCTTGCGTTATTTTCAACCCTTTTGTCGGACAAAGAAAAAACTGGCCTTGTTCGGACAATGCAATCAGAACGTGGACCGCATCTCATAAAAACACTACCAAAAAGTGTTGTTGATTTGTGTGCTTCTACCACATTTTTTGAAACATCCAACATTGATGCCAGTTTTCTAGATGTTCCTGTTGAAGCATGGTCAGATATACCATCTTTTAAAGATGCAGCAGATTTTGTAAAGAATCTGGCTTGTATCAATGACTCTGCAGAGCGAGGTGTAGCATTGATACAAAATTTCAATGACAGTATCACCAAGGACGAAGAACAAAAACAATTTTTGCTCCAAGTGGTTGAAAAACATCGGAAAAATTTTGTAGAGTGTAATCGTGAACAGCTGGCTAAAATTTAAATTTGAAGAACTTTTTAAAATTCTTGTCTACCCTACAGTACAAAGTACAAAATAAATAGCAGGAATGCTTATTTGCATTGCTTATTATTATTATTTTTCAATCAGATTGACATTCTTTCAAGAATTAACTTGACAAAATGAATAAAACTTTGTTTTTCATAATTTTTTATTTAAATTTCAAATTTAAAAATATGAACCATTCAAGATTTATATATTTTGTTTCATTTAATATTATAAACAATACTAAGCATCAATTTGTTACTTAATATATCAGTTTCGTATATAATGCAACATTAACGCTGTATTAGATTTGACCGCGAATGATTTTACACCAAAATCTGGAACTTTAAACCTCTTGGGGGACCTCTAAACATTGCCCAAATGAGCTGAAATTTTGCAGGTTAACTACTGTTACCATAGAAACATATCCTGTGGGGTGAGACATTAACATTTCAAAACTTCATTTTTTTTGGGACACCCTACTGGAGGGCCATGGGGGGGGGGGGGCAGATGAAGAGTAGAATTCATTTGTTTCTGTATACCGTGGCGTATAAAAAGTTATTGTGGTTAGCACAACGCCCAACTGCCCTTACCTCTCTAACTTAAGTCAGGTGACCTACTTACAGCTGGGGAAAACTAAAGGGGGTGTCAAACAACTTTCAACAAAGTCTGGACAAATTTCTTTGGTTCTCACTGGCGATAGAACCCGTGGCTCTCGGGTCAGCAGTCAGGTGCTCGGCCAGTTGTCCCTCTGCTTGGCTAGTACAAGCACCACATATTTACATATATTTATGCAAGAAGCATTTTAAGCCATACTAGTTGTCCTATCCCTTGTGATTAAGCTTTGTTTACGTTTCATGTTATTGCCTTATTTGGTATTGTTCCATCCCTTGCTACCACACACTGTTGGTCACGGCATATTTCCTTATATGGTATGGTAAGTGCTTGCAGGGTCAAGCATGCATGATGCAATCACAGAGTTTGGCGCGAATCGCCTACACATTGACCTCTGTGGTTTTGGCGGGAAAATGATGTAATATGCGGGGGTGATATATCCTATATATAGAGGAAGTTATAACAGTTGATAGAGAGACGGACACACACCCAAGAGAGAGAGACTAGAGACCCAGGAAGGGGATACTAGGTATAACACGTGGACTAAGTGGACAGTGCAGCCGAGAGTTATAATAGTTATAGACTCGTGTACTGGTTTATAAGTTATAGCAGCTACATGTGACTTATTGCCACATCTCTCATCGAATATTGATCTTAGTATTTATCGTGTGTGTTAAATTATAGAATTATACGTGTGATTTATTGATTCATCTTCTCAAGTGTTTATATTGGATTATCATATTCTCATCTGTAAATATCATGCATTAAAAAGTTCAGTTAATTCTTTTACAATGCAAGGAGTTGTGTCGTCTGATTTAATTAGAGCACAAGTGGGATAAGACATAATCCTGGTATTATTTGGTGGCAGCTAAAAGCGAAAGTAAAACCAGTAGTACGTTACTGCAGTGTTAAAGGATTTGTGCATTCCTTCATTGGACATACGCTAAAAAGGAAGAATTTTCTGAAACTTAACGGTAAGAAAAACATTTTATTCTTGATATATTTCTCGTCATATTTTGGATTCGTTATATTACCACGTGACATTCCAACATTTTCATTTGTGGCCATGACCTATAAGCACAAGTAAGCTCACAATTTGTTGTATAACATTACAACTGTATTTAAGTCCACAATTTGTTGTATTACACTGCAACGGTATTCAAGTCCATCAATCTGAAGAAACTCTGTTTCGTTTTTGTTTATACTTCTGAACATAACAATGGCTAGTACCCCAGAAGAAGAAAAATGGAGACAATACAAAATTAGAGGAGAAGAATTAGGTCTCAAAGGTGATAAATTGTTGGAAGATATAGACAAAAAAGAAAATGAGGATAGAGAAAGAGATGAGAGAATAAAAGAAAGAGAATTAAAAAGAAACTATGAAGAAAGAGAATTAAAAAGAAACTATGAAGAATTAGAAAGAAAAAGAAATCATGAATTAGAACTTGCAAGAATAGCTGCAACTAAAGATAATAAAACAACTGTAATAGAAGAATCAAAAGGAAATTACTCGACTCAATTAAAAATGCAACCTTTCAATGGTAAAACTGAAGATATTGACACATGTTTACAATTCTTTGAACAACAATGTCAGCTACAAAAAATTCCAATCAGTGAATGGAAGTCGGAACTTTTCAAGCTTGTAAAAGATGATGCAAGAAAAGCAATCATGACAATACATAACTATGCTGAATTAAGTTATGAAGATATAAAGATGAAACTTCTGAAATATTTTAATAAAACAGAAGAACACTATCGTCACCGATTTCATGAACTAAAAATGTCAAACAAAGAACAACCTCAACAGCTCATTGATTTAGTTATGAGTGATTTAAAATCATGGCTTATGATGGCAGAAATTGACATAAATAAACCAACTGAGATTTTAGAAATGATGGTAGTCGACAAAATTCTTAACATGTGCACTAGAGAAGTGTTTTCCTTCATTAAACAAAGGAATGTAAAAACTGTCAAAGACTTAATAAAAGTTCTAAGTGACTATAAATTTGCTTACTCGGATGTAAACAAATGATTTTCTGTAAAAATTAATAATAAAAAAAAAATACTTTATTAAATAAACTAACGTGTTACGTCTAAAACATTTATAAGAAAGAGATAATAAAGGTACCTCAAGGGTGCGATATTTCCATCCATGCTGAAAACTCCATCAGTAGCAATCAATCGCTGTCTGCAGCCTTTGGCTTCTACCAGCTGTTTTTCTAGGTCTTAAAAAATGAGAAAACCCTTTTTAGGCAAACATGACATTTTTTTTTCTTAATAACTATGTTTGTTAAAACTCTATGCTGTAAATTACTTCACAATAAATGTCAACCCATCCCATGAATTCTTTTTCAAAATATTTTAAGCTATTTTATCAATCTATCTTTAATGTTACATTTTTTAAAATAATCTTCAATCTTCAGAAGAAAGTTTTCATTTCCCCTGAATGAAAGTAATCATCTACAGGTCATTTCCATAATCAACATTAGCAACGTAGAAGAGTGTAGAGCTAGGAAGTTAATTACAAACCACCACACAAGCGAATAATTCACTGATTGAGACCCATAATTAAACTAAATAGATCTGTACAATTATTAAAAAATTCATTAGGGTGACGAGTAAAATATTTATCGATGTACCTCCCAAGTCTCGATGTTTATATCTCAGTCTCTGGGCTTTACAAAGTCGGATGCCATCAATAATAGATGCATGGTTCAGCTCATCAGAAATGACAGCATCTTCAGGACTTAAAAGTGTTTCGAAAATGCCTGCATTGGCATCAAAGCAACTGATATAAAGGATTGCATCTTCTTTATTGTGGAACTTAGCTATTTTCACCTCAAGATCTTTGTGAATATCCTATTTTAATAAAAATAAAAAGGCTAAATGTCATAACAGTTTAGAGACCATCAGTAAATGTAAAATTATTTAAAGAATTCAGTGTATGAAACTGAAGTAGCAATTGTTATTTAACACTTATACGTCCAATCATTTAGTAATCATTAGAGAATGACTTTTTAAAAAATAGCCAATCATACAGCTCCCTTTACTTGCCCAACATAAGTAAGATCCCCCATTTAAAGCAGAGTGGACTTCGTGAGTTGAGGGATATCAACCATTTTCAAAATGACCCAGGAAAATTCCCTTGGATTGAGGATTAATAAGCTCTACATTGCTCGATCCTCTGTCCCTCATAATAAGGCTGTTGATTTACTCTGCATTAATCAAACTCAGTTTGTCCCTCTATTTAAAACCAAGTAATAATAATCAATAAATAAAAAGACTAAGCTCAAAATAAGAGGCATATGTTTATCCTAAATAACTCAATAAAAATATTTCACAATAATTATATTTTTACTGAATGTGGTTGTAAGAGAAAATAAAAAAAAAAAAGCTTTTGACAAATAGAATCTGTCAGTCCTAGCTCAGAGTCATCAACAAGTTCCATTCAGACATCTGTCTTTTCATAACTACTGAGCCACACAGGCAGCAAAAAAAAAAAAAATAAACAAAATATGTTGTGTACCTGTGTTCCACAAATAAATCGCACTGAGCTTAATCCAGCACCGTGAGTGTCCAAAGCTTTTTTTCCAGCCTCTATTACTTCAGGGTGGCTCTGCAAAGATACATGATGAACTACTTTGTCTTTAACAATTCAATATGAATATTTTAAACATTATCGATAGCATCTGGTAAGAAAATATCACAGTTAATAATTGCTTTAAAATTATGTGCAACAAAACTAAACATACTGATAATCCCAGATAATTGTTAGCGCAGAAGTTTAAAATAGGCCCTTTGCTCCCTTTGACAGAAATGGTGGGGCCCTGCTGAGAGATAATTATTCGCTCATTTTTATATGTTCCAGCAGCTTTGATATTTTCTAGTTCTGTGTCCAAAATTTTCCTGGTAGCAGCCACTGATGACCTCCATCTGCGATGATTCAGTTGATCAAGAATATTTTTACTTTTACCTGTACCAAACGAGCATAGAAAAGAATAATTTTACAAACAAATATAAAAAACATAGTTTATCACACCTTTATTTTTATAAATGTTTTTGATAAATATGTGAAACAAGAGCTGAAGTGGGCTAGGCATCAGAAAAAAAAAAGCCTAAGTTATTTTCTTCTTCTTTTTTTATCCAAGTTAGATTAAAATATAGATCAGTCAAAATCGAGAGGTAAGCCATATCCTATTACATCTGTTTAATTTGTATGCCATTCAATAATAAAATGTATTTTCAGACTAAAACAAAAAAAGTATATTTGTGGAGCCTATATTGAAATTATGACTGTGGTCAGACAGCTATTCTAGGGGGTTAATGCTGATCCTTAAGTATTTTATATCATTGGAAAGCTCTTGTTATGCTCTTTCAAATGACGTACAATGCATACAGATAACACGACTTTGAAATTTTCATGTCACATACCTACTCTTACTGACTCTTAGTCTTTATAACTAATAAAGTATTATTAGACTAACTAGTGACAGTTTAATTATTAGCTGTACTAATTTTTTAAAAAAAAGATAAAAATACCAATTCAAAATCATAAAGCTTGGTGACAAGGCGAGTCAAAGATATATCATAAAATATTTATTCAAGTAAATATTAATCAATGTTGTTTAAATTTGGCTTATAAACATTGCCACGCAATATCGTAGAAAACACATTGCGAAAATATACACGCAAAAAATGTAGAATAGTAAAAAAAAATAGCAATGCAATAATACAAGCTCACCATGTAAGCAATGTAATAAGCTGCATATAAAAATAATTACAAATATATTCAGATAACAGATTAAAAGTAAAAGCATTAACAACACCTACTAAAAGTATGTCTAAAGTTTGGAAGAGATGCCATGTTTTTTATTGAAGTTTTAAAGACAAACATTAACTTCAAGTTAAAAGAGTCGTTGTTGTATATGGTACAAACACAAACCAAGGTATATGTATAATATGTGGTACAAACCAAACATTCAAACCATAGATAAATGCTATAGGTATACAAGACTCACCCCCCCCTTTACACACACACCCTTCCTGGCTTTACTGCTCTGCCCCCCCCCCCATTTACTTTTAGGTTTGTCATACATGTAGTTATTTATTATGTGTAAGTAAATCATAGTAAATGATAATAGCAGTCAGTGCCAATGGCTTTTACTAAAATATTAATGAGGCTTATAAACCTACTGCGGAGTAGAATAGCGAAAGAAGATAATAAAAATAATAGACATAGACCTACATGTTTTGGTTAGTTAAATTGATCCAATAGAGAATCAAATAACATGGTTGTAATTTGGGCCAGGAAGACCTTCATCATGTTAGTAAGGAAAGGGAGAGAATCAGATCACAGGCTCTAAGACGGTCGCTTTGTTTTACCGAGAACTGGTACATTGTACCTTGAAATTCCACCAAGGTTTAGAGGCTGATATCTCTTACTGTGTAGTACTAGTAGCATACTACTATTGCAGCAGCCCCGTAGCCAAGGGGGGCACTGGGGGCCGTGCCCCCCCCGCTAGGTGTGGAGTGCCCCCCCCCCCGCTTAAAAGGAAGAAAAAGAGGAAAAAAATGAAGAAAAAGTAACTAAAATGAGAAAGTACCCCCTTGCTGGGTATTGGTGCCCCCTGCTTACTTTGACCTGGCTACGGGCCTGTATTGCAGTATCACTGTGATCCTTCAGCCCAAGACCATTTTAACGGATTGTCTTATCCGGGTACTTGTCCGAGGGCCCTTACCTCGCGAACGCTATAATATATCATATACCTGTTTTCATTTTTTGAGACACAACAGAACTGGGTCTACTATTAGAGCTGCTCTGATGTTGATGAACTGGGCCCCGAAGCGGGCGAGAAAAAATTGAGGTCTTCCTGGGCTAAAGAAAAAAGAAGTTAAATTACAGTAATTGCACGTACTCCATAAATGAAGCCCCCCCCCCTCCCCATATTCGGAAATATCCGAAGTTTTTACGGTGTTGACAGGTGCGCAGCATAAATTTTGAACACAGCAGTGTTGTGTTTGTGTGAAACCATTAGGACATCTAGAACAAAAAAAATTAATAATAATACTATTACTAATAAAATAGCAGTAAAACAAAACACATTAATTATTTTAGCTGACGCTTGTATAAGTACAGATAAGGAGGACTGGAAATTACTAAAGGTAAGACATATATTGTTATTGTTGTTTAGTTAAAATCTCCATACGTATAGTTAACATAAAATATGAACAGAATCTACAGTTTTCAGCCTTCTTATCGCACATAACCACTTCTAAAACAGACACCCCTTGGGCCTACAAAAGGTTGCAGATTGTTAAAGCCCATACCAGAACCATATATATATATATTATATGTATATATACAGGCATTTTACAGTGCTATTTTTTCAAAGAAAAAAGATACCGGAACACCGTCGTGTCATACATAATGAAATAACAATGAAAATAGTGCAGAAAACAAAAGTCTACGGAAAAAAGGTGCCAGAACGTGTTCCGGTGCGTTCGGACAGAAAAAAAAAGAACTGTATATACATTCTATATATTCTTGATAATGGACTTATTTCAATATTTGGCGTCCCACTGTCTCTTTTACATTCACAGGAGCCCTTAGTGTGGGAACCTAAATGTACACAGAGAGGGGGAGGGCGCTTTCAAAGGCCCCTTCATGATAATATTGGGCCTAACGTATATATATATATATATATATATATATATATATAGATAGATATATAGATAGATAGATAGATAGATAGATAGATAGATAGATAGATAGATAGATAGATAGATAGATAGATAGATAGATAGATAGATAGATAGATAGATAGATAGATAGATAGATAGATAGATAGATAGATAGATAGATAGATAGATAGATAGATAGATAGATAGATAGATAGATAGATAGATAGATAGATAGATAGATAGATAGATAGATAGATAGATAGATAGATAGATAGATAGATAGATAGATAGATAGATAGATAGATAGATAGATAGATAGATAGATAGATAGATAGATAGATAGATAGATAGATAGATAGATAGATAGATAGATAGATAGATAGATAGATAGATAGATAGATAGATAGATAGATAGATAGATAGATAGATAGATAGATAGATAGATAGATAGATAGATAGATAGATAGATAGATAGATAGATAGATAGATAGATAGATAGATAGATAGATAGATAGATAGATAGATAGATAGATAGATAGATAGATAGATAGATAGATAGATAGATAGATAGATAGATAGATAGATAGATAGATAGATAGATAGATAGATAGATAGATAGATAGATAGATAGATAGATAGATAGATAGATAGATAGATAGATAGATAGATAGATAGATAGATAGATAGATAGATAGATAGATAGATAGATAGATAGATAGATAGATAGATAGATAGATAGATAGATAGATAGATAGATAGATAGATAGATAGATAGATAGATAGATAGATAGATAGATAGATAGATAGATAGATAGATAGATAGATAGATAGATAGATAGATAGATAGATAGATAGATAGATAGATAGATAGATAGATAGATAGATAGATAGATAGATAGATAGATAGATAGATAGATAGATAGATAGATAGATAGATAGATAGATAGATAGATAGATAGATAGATAGATAGATAGATAGATAGATAGATAGATAGATAGATAGATAGATAGATAGATAGATAGATAGATAGATAGATAGATAGATAGATAGATAGATAGATAGATAGATAGATAGATAGATAGATAGATAGATAGATAGATAGATAGATAGATAGATAGATAGATAGATAGATAGATAGATAGATAGATAGATAGATAGATAGATAGATAGATAGATAGATAGATAGATAGATAGATAGATAGATAGATAGATAGATAGATAGATAGATAGATAGATAGATAGATAGATAGATAGATAGATAGATAGATAGATAGATAGATAGATATAGATAGATAGATAGATAGATAGATAGATAGATAGATAGATAGATAGATAGATAGATAGATAGATAGATAGATAGATAGATAGATAGATAGATAGATAGATAGATAGATAGATAGATAGATAGATAGATAGATAGATAGATATAGATAGATAGATAGATAGATAGATAGATAGATAGATAGATAGATAGATAGATAGATAGATAGATAGATAGATAGATAGATAGATAGATAGATAGATAGATAGATAGATAGATAGATAGATAGATAGATAGATAGATAGATAGATAGATAGATAGATAGATAGATAGATAGATAGATAGATAGATAGATAGATAGATAGATAGATAGATAGATAGATAGATAGATAGATAGATAGATAGATAGATAGATAGATAGATAGATAGATAGATAGATAGATAGATAGATAGATAGATAGATAGATAGATAGATAGATAGATAGATAGATAGATAGATAGATAGATAGATAGATAGATAGATAGATAGATAGATAGATAGATAGATAGAAACAACCCCAGCAGTAAAGTCATATTGAGCCCGGGGGCCCCTGAAAAGTTCTCAAATCGCCGTTGTGGCGGGGCAAAATAAAAGTCCCGTCGGGGGGGCGGTGGGGCTCGTTTCCATCGGGGGGCCCCTTTGCAGTCCGTCTAGTTCGTCTATCCATTCTAAATAAGTATTCTGCTTTCCTTCCCAGCATCATGATCCGTAAGAAAGCTTGGATGTCTGAGGCCCCATGTCAAAACTAATAAAATGTTGCTGCTTTTGTTGTACGAGCAAGCCACCACAGCCGAACAAGCTGCCCCCCTACTCGGTCTTCTTCTACCGGAGACGGCCCTGGTCGAGAGGGGCGGGGCCCTGCAATGACGTGCAGCTCCTCGTGGACCAGCTGTTCCTGTCCAGCGTGGACGTGGCCGAGGAAGACGGGAACACCAGGCGGGCGAAGCTGCTGGGGTCGCGCAAGAAGCTGCTGGAGCGGAGGCTGCGGCGCAAGCTGACCAACCGGGAGGCCATTGAGCAGGAGAGAACCAAGTACGACCTCACGTGGGACTTCAAGAGCAGGCTGCAGCGACTGAAAGCCTCGGGGATAGCCAAGGTTTTGAAGACCGTTCAAAGTCGAGGTACAGATTTAGACGAAATCTCCAGGGTGAGTTGTCGTGATATAATTGTATATATAAAAACAACAACAACAACAACAACATAAATAGCAACAATCGCAATCTCCATCGTCGCAAAAAGCCATATGGTAGCCATAGGATGATATTTCCAGAGGACATTGTAGTTAAAAACAAATAAATACCAACCATGTCAAGTGACCGCTGTTTTTTTTTTTTTTGGGGGGGGGGCGATCCAATTTTGGGCTTTTGAGGACCCTAAGCAAATAGTCTAGAGGTTGGGAGGGGGGGGGGAGAGAGAGGGGGCGATGCTGTTTTTCTGTACATAAGGCACATGCCTATATAATATTATTAGCATGTTATGCATTCGAAAGATAAATAATCCAAAAAGGCTTCATGCAGCATGCGTTAAATAATTTGGCTGTTTATCTATCATGGGGGGAACAGTGGCGTATCTCTAGGGATTTTTGGGGCCTGGGGAGGGTCGCCTCTTTGGGGGGAGGGAGGGCCTGCATTTTGATCTTCGACATAATGACATGAGATCATGTAATCAATATCACCCCTCCATGTTACGCCATTGATGGGGGAGGGGGGGAGATCCTTGAGTTATTATGACCATCGGTAGGACAACTCGGATTTATTTTTTTACTGAGGTTTATCAGGGACGTTAGGGCGGAAGCACACACATACACACACACACTCACACACACACTCACACACACACTCACACACACACTCACACACACGCACGCAAATACACGCACACACACAAACGCACGCACGCACACACACAAACGCACGCACTCACACACACGCACGCAAATACACGCACACACACGCACGCACGCAAATATACGCACACACACGCACACACAAACACACACACGCACGCACGCGCGCACACAGACACACACACACACACCTCTCTCATGGTCGATGTAAAAAAAAAAATAAATAAAAGGGGAAAGAAATTAATGTGTCTGTTTCGGACACATATTTTCACCAGTTTATAGTTTTTATTTTTCTACTGTTAGCTTTAAACACGCCACTCCAACTATTTCTGTTTATTCTACTTCTGTGGTGAATAGGATGTGGATATCTGCCCTTTTACGACACATACACACACAATGTTACTTCGAGCAGATTCATTATTATGGATAAGAAACCCCCAACAGGGCCGCTTTATCCTATAGGCACTGTAGGCACTGTGCCTAGGGCCTACGGACTTTTCAAAGGCCCACGAAACACATAACATAAAGTGAAAACAAGTGCATTCTTGAAAAATATTTAAAAAAATGAAATCGGGGAGGGCCTACGACTTTGAAAGTGCCTAGGGTCTACGATGACCTTAAAACGGCGCTGACCCCCAAAGTTCCCCCTCTCCCCCCCCCAATTGCCGAAAATATTTCTGTTTCATATGGCGCTAAGAAAACACAACAAGGTACATTTGCCAATAGCTCCCCCCCACAAACTCCTCCTCATCCAACGACACAAGAACGTCTCTGGCTACACAAGAACGTCTCTGGCTGCACAAGAACGTCTCTGGCTACACAAGAACGTCTCTGGCTGCACAAGAACGTCTCTGGCTACACAAGAACGTCTCTGGCTGCACAAGAACGTCTCTGGCTACACAAGAACGTCTCTGGCTGCACAAGAACGTCTCTGGCTACACAAGAACGTCTCTGGCTGCACAAGAACGTCTCTGGCTACACAAGAACGTCTCTGGCTGCACAAGAACGTCTCTGGCTACACAAGAACGTCTCTGGCTACACAAGAACGTCTCCGGCTACACAAGAACGTCTCTGGCTACACAAAACCTCTCTGGCTACACAAGAACGTCTGTGGTGGCTACACAAGAACGTTTCTGGCTACACAAGAACGTCTGTGGTGGCTACACAAGAACGTCTCTGGCTACACAAGAACGTCTGTGGTGGCTACACAAGAACGTATCCGGCTACACAAGAACGTCTGTGGTGGCTACACAAGAACGTCTCCGGCTTCACAAGAACGTCTGTGGTGGCTACACAAGAACGTCTCTGGCTGCACACAAACGTCTCTGGCTGCACAAGAACGTCTCTGGCTACACAAGAACGTCTCTGGCTACACAAGAACGTCTCTGGCTACACAAGAACGTCTCTGGCTACACAAGAACGTCTCAAGCTAACAAGAAGGTCTCCGGCTACACAAGAACGTCTCTGGCTACACAAGACCTCTCTGGCTACACACGAACATCCCTGGCTACACACGAACGTCTCTGGCTGCACAAGAACGTCTCTGGCTGCACACGAACGTCTCTGGCTGCACAAGAACGTCTCTGGCTACACAAGAACGTCTCTGGCTACACACGAACGTCTCTGGATGCACAAGAACGTCTCCGGCTGCATAAGAACGTCTCTGGCTACACAAGAACGTCTGTGGTGGCTACACAAGAACGTCTCCGGCTACACAAGAACGTCTGTGGTGGCTACACAAGAACGTCTCTGGCTGCACACAAACGTCTCTGGCTGCACAAGAACGTCTCTGGCTACACAAGAACGTCTCTGGCTACACAAGAACGTCTCTGGCTACACAAGAACGTCTCTGGCTACACAAGAACGTCTCAAGCTAACAAGAAGGTCTCCGGCTACACAAGAACGTCTCTGGCTACACAAGACCTCTCTGGCTACACACGAACATCCCTGGCTACACACGAACGTCTCTGGCTGCACAAGAACGTCTCTGGCTGCACACGAACGTCTCTGGCTGCACAAGAACGTCTCTGGCTACACAAGAACGTCTCTGGCTACACACGAACGTCTCTGGATGCACAAGAACGTCTCTGGATGCACAAGAACGTCTCCGGCTGCATAAGAACGTCTCTGGCTACACAAGAACGTCTGTGGTGGCTACACAAGAACGTCTCCGGCTACACAAGAACGTCTGTGGTGGCTACACAAGAACGTCTCTGGCTGCACACAAACGTCTCTGGCTGCACAAGAACGTCTCTGGCTACACAAGAACGTCTCTGGCTACACAAGAACGTCTCTGGCTACACACGAACGTCTCTGGATGCACAAGAACGTCTCCGGCTGCATAAGAACGTCTCTGGCTACACAAGAACGTCTGTGGTGGCTACACAAGAACGTCTCCGGCTACACAAGAACGTCTGTGGTGGCTACACAAGAACGTCTCTGGCTGCACACAAACGTCTCTGGCTGCACAAGAACGTCTCTGGCTACACAAGAACGTCTCTGGCTACACAAGAACGTCTCTGGCTACACAAGAACGTCTCTGGCTACACAAGAACGTCTCAAGCTAACAAGAAGGTCTCCGGCTACACAAGAACGTCTCTGGCTACACAAGACCTCTCTGGCTACACACGAACATCCCTGGCTACACACGAACGTCTCTGGCTGCACAAGAACGTCTCTGGCTGCACACGAACGTCTCTGGCTGCACAAGAACGTCTCTGGCTACACAAGAACGTCTCTGGCTACACACGAACGTCTCTGGATGCACAAGAACGTCTCCGGCTGCATAAGAACGTCTCTGGCTACACAAGAACGTCTCTGGCTACACAAGAACGTCTCTGGCTACACAAGAACGTCTCCGGCTACACAAGAACGTCTCCGGCTACACAAGAACGTCTGTGGTGGCTACACAAGAACGTCTCTGGCTGCACACGAACGTCTATGGCTACACAAGAACGTCTCCGGCTACACAAGAACGTCTCCGGCTACACAAGAACGTCTCCGGCTACACAAGAACGTCTCCGGCTACACAAGAACGTCTCCGGCTACACAAGAACGTCTCTGGTTACACAAGAACGTCTCCGGCTACACAAGAACGTCCTTGGCTACACAAGAACGTCTTAGCTACACAAGAACGTCTCCGGCTACACAAGAACGTCTCAGGCTACACAAGAAGGTCTCCGGCTACACAAGAACGTCTCCGGCTATACAAGAATGTCTGTGGTGGCTACACAATAACGTCTCCGGCTACATAAGAACGTCTCCGGCTACACAAGAATGTCTGTGGTGGCTACACAAGAACGTCTCCGGCTACATAAGAACGTCCCTGGCTATACAATAACGTATCCGGCTACACAAGAACGTCCTTGGCTACACAAGAACGCCTCTGGATACACAAGAACCTCCCGGGCTACACAAGAACGTCTCCGGCTACACAGAACGTCTCCGGCTACATAACGTCTCTGGCTGCACAAGAACGTCTCTGGCTACACAAGAACTTCTCTGGCTACACACGAACGTCTCTGGCTACACAAGAACGTCTCTGGCTACACAAGAACGTCTCTGGCTACACACGAACGTCCCTGGCTACACAAGAACGTCTCTGGCTACACACGAACGTCTCCGGCTACACAAGAACGTCTCCGGCTACACAAGAAGGTCTCCGGCTACAGATGAACGTCTCCGGCTACAGACGAACGTCTCTGGCTACAGGAGCGTTGAAGACTCTAATTATATTCAACATAGTTGCAGTTGTTAAAATGTGCATACAATCCACACACACACACACACACACACACACAAACGCCACTCACCCGAAGAGACAATACACACGTACATGTCATCAATGGAACAACAGAAAAAGAGAGAGAGAGAGAGAGAGAGAGAGAGAGAGGGAGAGAGAGAGAGAGAGAGAGAGAGGGAGAGAGAGAAAATAATGAGAATTACTGGGGGGGGGGGGAGGGACCAACTTTTTTTATATATTGAAAAATTGACAACATGTACTGACAGCTTTTTTTTTTAAGTTTATTTTTCTAACCGACAGATGAGTATTAGAATGATGCAGATAGTTTGGGTTGGACGCATGCTCCTCTACTTGTATAGGTCATGACCCTAGTGAACAGTGTGTACGTACATTATCAGTGTGAATGACCTCTGACTCTGGTGATAACAAAAGTTACGGCTTTCGCATCGTCTATAACGGGGCCACACAAACATAACCACACACACACACACACGCACACACACACACACACAGACTTCCCAACGCCGTGCACAATACACAGTTGGCTGGTGGGCGTATCTCAGCCGTCAACTGCCGGGCCTTCCACAGTGCGCATCTTTTGACATGTTTCACACCGATTGCGTTGCTGTTTCGGATCGGCTGATCTCGCCGATTCAGTGCAGTCGTTAAAACAACAAACAAACAAACAAGCTGAATGGATTTTGTGGATTAGCGTGAACGCTGTGGATCAGGTACCGTTATGTAATCCTTACACATGTTTTGTAACGTTTATGTGATGTGAATACCGCAATGTTGGCGATTTATACAGGCGACACACACACATGTCGCCCGAGACGGATTGCTGTGTGCTGCACTCGTGTTTGAGATCGATATGTCAGTTTATTTGTATCGCGTGATTATTTCTTTAACGTCGGAAATCTATGATGTCTTTCTTTTTTTTTTGTTCAACCCTGATTGATACAAAGTTTGTAAGAAAAGGTAAACCTAAAATATGTTCATTCTTTTTTTTTAATGTTCATATCTCTCTATATTCAGCATAGGTTGAATTCTACTCTTTCATTCTAATAGGTTTTGTATTCTACTCACTCTTTCTTATAGGTTGTATTCTACTCACTCATTCTTATAGGTTGTATTCTACTCACTCTTTCTTAAAGGTTGTATTCTACTCACTCTTTCTTATAGGTTGTATTCTACTCACTCTTTCTTAAAGGTTGTATTCTTCTCACTCTTTCTTAAAGGTTGTATTCTACTCACTCTTTCTTATAGGTTGTATTCTACTCACTCATTCTTATAGATTGTATTCTAGTCACTCGTACTTATAGGTTTTATTCTAGTCACTCTTTCTTATAGGTGTATTCTATTCACTCTTTCTTATAGGTTGTATTCTAGTCACTCATTCTTATAGGTTGTATTATACTCACTCTTTCTTATAGGCTGTATTCTACTCACTTTCTTATAGGCTGTATTCCACTCACTCATTCTTATAGGTTGTATTCTACTCACTCTTTCTTATAGGTTGTATTCTACTCATTCATTCATCTAAGGACCACTTTCACACGTTCCGGTCCATGTGACGATGACCTCTTTACCACCCCGCACTAGCTGTCCCTCATTTTAAGAATGCTGTTTTTTTTTTCTTCATTCAATGCAATCCAACGTCTGCTGGTCATCTCCAGACACCCCCCCCCCATTAGTCCACGTTTTCCTACTCGCATCCCTGTCAGGCTGTCACTGACCTTTATATCTATGACCTTTCATGATCCATATATAAATAAAATCCTTTAATTCCATAGAGTCAACACAAGCACAGTGAAATCGCAATAATTAATTTGCACTTACATAAAATTAACAGGCCTTTTAAAATTAAGTTAAAAATATAAGGGTTTGTGTCCGTTTAGATTTATCGATTCTCCATTCACTCATTGGTAGGACACACACAATCATCAAGTCCACTAGGAGGCTGGGAGGGTCTCTAAAGCTGTGTGTAGGCCTTTATGGGGGGGGGGGGCAGGGTTGTACCTTTATAATGACGCGATTGCTGGTAAATGGGACTGCGATATATTGTAATTATATTGTATGGATAATAATGATATTATAATGACATTGTTGCATAGATCGTGCATTTAATCAAATGTAATGTTGTCATATTACATTATACTATATTTCTTTTAACTTTTTCTTTTTCGTATGAAATTAGCACCATTATCAGAGTTTTGTATTTCTACGATTTCATATAAATGTTTAAAAAGTATTTCTATTTTTTAGGAAATGTCATTACTCATTATAATAACCAGATACGAGAAGAAAAAATTGGCGTGTAAAAAAATTAAATTTGCGAAAGGATGAAACGTAACTCTACCGGAAATCGCTTAATGCAATATTTAGTGTTTAATAAAATGATGGCGACGAATGACAACGATGATCTGACCTTTCCTGTTCCCGATTTATCGGGTCTTTCTGAGACTGAGCGCCTGCAAGTTATTGCAGTAATGCAGCGAGCGAAGGTGAAACCTTAACTCAATATTATGAAGAAAATTGAACGGTCTCATTATTTTTTGGATTGTTTAAACTTATAGCCGAAAATGTATCAAAAATGAAGTCGAAGAACTAATTAAACACAAACACTATTATAGAAGATAGTTTAATACCAATTTTTTAAATGTATTAATTGGCATTGAAAGGAGTTTTGATTTTTTTTCGACACTTCTAAAGGATTGCCACTCTCTTCTTCCTTATTCTCTACAGCCCTTGTAGGGCTCTGGCATGCTATTATACTCCTCTCTATTTTGCTGGCTTTAATGTCTTCCTCAACCTCATCTATCTGCTTCTTGGTCTGCCGTTTGATCTTTTCTCATTAGGTGTTGTCTTACATATTTCTGCTGCTATGTTAGGTTCTTCATATAACTCATATATAATTCTGAGTTTTTTTCTACTTCTCCATTCATTGTTGTACTGGAAGGGTTCTGTGAATATATTTCCTGTTCTTTTACCTCTGAGGTTCCTGGTTTATCACACTGAACATTTGTATGACTTTTTTTTTAAAGTTAGATTAAATAGTACGCACCAGAGGGATTCTCTTTGTCCCAGACCTTGGTTTGGTCTGAATCCACATTATTTTTACAGCAAAATCTTGAATTGAATACAAAATAGAGAGTAAGAGACCAATACAATTAAAAAAAAATTAAAGATATAAAACTTTATTTCTAAAACTATGATATATGTAAGCTGGATGAGTAGAAAATAAATTAATATCATAAACTTTTTGCACTCACTATATTTTTGTGGTGGAAAATGTGCATAAAAAGAGCTAATATTTTCCTTTGTGGAATTTTGTCATTCAGTAAACACAAATAGAGCATGCTGCAGCAGAAATATACTGTTGAAAAAAAAATAGTTTCCATAAGTCCCTATCAGCTCATCATGGCAGATGAATAGTAGAATCCGTCTATTTCAGTAGCCACGTCCTATTGAGGTACTGTGTGGCCAGCACCCGCAGACTTTAAAGCTGAATGCACTTGGGGAATTTCACAAGAACTTAAAAAATCCCTTGGGTCTCACTGAGTTTTGAACCTGGAGCCCTCCTGTTGACAGTCGGCGCTCTACACTGCACGACCACCCCTTCCCTATTGTTAATGTTGTACATATTCTAAAATTGGAAAGATATTGAGATTAGTGTGGCCCTTGTACAAGGATGACATGCAAATTCATGAAGTGTCCCATATTTCTGAGTGGGGTCATGGGCACTATTAAAATCAATCCATTAGTTGTTTTCACGATCAAGACATGAACATCTATTCTTACAGGGACTTAGATAATAAGACACAAGTCACAAATATACTGATAGATAGGACTCTGTTTGATATAGTTGCACATGTGCTGAGGATGAAATTTATTTGTTTCTAGTGGTCTAGTTTATTTGTAGGTTGAAATCAATGTTAATTTTTCTTCCCCAGGAATTTGATGCTATAGAGGAAGCCAAACTTCAGAAAGTCACTAAACCTACACAGTAAGACAATATAATGAGACTGTGACTAACAACAATAATTTTATCCTCACTTTTTCATCAGTTGAAGTTAAAACAGAAAATATTTTTATTCTGTCACAGAAAGATCTAGTACAGTAGTTAACGGCTAATTTTGATGATTATCCTTTTATTTTTCATTTTTTAAACATGGCATGCACCTTTAAACGAAAACAATTTTAAATACCAAAAAGTAATTGCAATCATACCGAGCTTAACACTATTTCACTTTTTCCACCATGAACATTTTTTTTTTCTTAAAAATTATAGTTTTGAAAGCTTTTATCTGCATTCAAGCCTGATAGTAGTAAAAGTATTTGATTAAATCGTGTAGAAAAAATGAGTTGTAAGAATAAAAATATAAAACATGAAGAATGAACTCTGTTTTAAAAAAAAGAAAATCAACTGCTCAGATGCCTAGGCAAATAATGTTAAGTGACATCTTGACAAAAATAAAAAAAATAACTTTCCACATTAACATGACCACTCTAAAATGTTTCATTATCGTAAATTATTCCTGTTGTAATGATGGATTTTAATCATAACAATAATTGATGCAATTAAAAGAAATATATTTTACTCTCTCCCCCCCCTCCCCCCCTTCTCTCTATATATATATGTGGATAAATAAGATCTTATTGATGGTAACTGTTAGACAATATATCTTTGTACCACAATTTTTACATTATAATTTTGCCATATTTAATGCTGTAACTAAATCACACGAAAAAAAAAACTGATGTCTATTTCACACATTAAGGTGCTACATTCCTTAGATCAATAAATTCTCAGGTTTCACTTAGAAAATCACTAAAATACCTAGTACCTTGATGCAAAATATCATCCATTTCCATGCACTCTGGTAACAAGTAATGGTTGGAATACTCCATGGCAAAACACCGACCAATTATGCATACTTTACAGTAAGACATTGAACACAATCATTTGTGATTGAAAATGCAATAACTGTGAAGATTTATAATTGATTTTTCATTATAGTTTTCCATCCATGTATTCTCACTACTTCATAACAAAATAAAAACGTATTGATATTTTTACCGAATTCCTACCCAGACATACACCCAGAGCACCAATGGAAGGTCAAATCCTGAAGTTTACAAATGTTGTAAAAGGTTTTCAGTACAGATGGTTTGTACTCAATCCTGACTCAGGCACACTGGAGTACTTTGAAGTAGGTCCTTTAAAAATATTGCTAAATGAATAACAAAACTGATGTAGTTAACTGCATGTCTGCACAGATAATTAATTTGTTTACGTTTTCCTTCTTTTTAAAGTCTTATCTTCAAAGTGAAAAGGAAATTCATAATTTTATTTGACATGCCCACTTCCCTTTTTATTTCGACAGAAAGAAGAACATAAAAAGTTCAAAGCCAGGGGATCTATTCATTTAGCAGTAAGTAATTTTTGTTTAAAATGCAAGTTATAACCGAATTCAATCATGTTCGCAGTGGAAATAATCTAATAATTTAAATGCCTGTGGGGTGATAAAAAGTTATGAGCTAAAATTAATCAAAGTCTGTTCATGCTGTAAGAGTATTGACAGTGAAGTCATGTTACATTGAAAAATGAAAACTCAATACAAAACCAATGCATTGAGAATTTCATTTCAGTATTTTTTTTTTTGTGTGTATCTTTAGGCAGCAGTTGTATCTCCCTCCGAAGAAGATTCTCAGACTTTTATAATTAGTGCAGCTAGTGGAGAGCTTTTTAAATTACGAGGTACGTTTTGGGAATTTATCTGTAATAAATTCGTAATTGAAAACTAATTTAAGATATTTTCATGAATTGCTGAAAAGTGTTGAGATTCTGTTGTTAAAGTGAAAGAGTTAAAGAATGTGTTAGAATTTAGTTTGTCTGAAATTTTTTCATGTCATTTAAAATATATTTTTCATTTAGCGGCGGATGCAAAAGAAAGACAACTGTGGGTGGATCGTATTCGTTCCACGGCAGAATACCACACTGCCAATATGGCTCAGGCACAGGTTTGCAATTTTTAAAAGTTTTTTTTCTTAACCTTCATGATATTTTTTCTAGTGCAAATTTTGGTAATATATATTTATGGCTTTTCTACAATTTTTACTGCTCCACTTACCAAATTGTTGGTTGACTGCCCTACAACAGTATAAAAATTCTTAATCTGTTGAATTGTTTTGCTCTAAATGTGTCAGAATGTTTCTCTGGAGAATGTTCCAGCTCACATATCAACAGTACTGTCACCTCCACAGACACAACCTGTATCACAGAGACCATCATATGTGCCCCAGCAGCCGACATCACATAAGGATTCCTTTAAGAAATCGAAAGGCTCTCATGAAAACTTGCACGTGATGTAAGCTTTAATAAATCCTAAATCAGGGTTGTCCAATCTTTAAGCTTCAATGGCCTGTTTTAGAAGGCAAGAAACTAAAAGCTGATAAGCAAAAGAGACCAAATAGTTTCAATGGGCAAACTATGGACTGCTTGCCGGGTTGGCCCATCATGCTGATTAATTTAGCCTGTGTTCTCTCTTCCTTCACATCAATAATGTTTCTTTTAAATACTCCATCCTCACGCTGTTGGTTTGGTCCTTCTGTCACATTTAAGAACCGAATGTCGTCCTGTAGAAAAGTTTGAAAAACCCTGTCCCAGCTACAGATTGGACACACCCTGTTGAATACTTATATGTTAAATTAATAGAAATATTTTTAAGAGTTTACCAAAATTAAAAACTAAAAAGCTATGATTAACTTTGTACAGTTTCATTTTGAAAACAATTTTTCTTTCCAGCAAAAGACATGGTAGAGACGAGACCCTTATTGAAGTTAAAGATTATTTGTTAGAAGCCGAAGATTATGCCAGAAATTTAGAAGACAAAATAGTAGTAAGTACACTATTGGGTATTCATGAAATAACCCTAAAATGATTATGAACACTTAAGGAAAATCAGGTTATGTCATCAGTTTTTGGAAGCTAACTTTTACATAGATTGGTTTAAATTAGGCTGTTTTTTTTTTTTATTAGTGAATTTTTTTTTTTTGAATCATTAAATGTATCTACATCAATAGCATTAATTTTTTGTTTTTTGAGCCCTGCCGGTTGCAGTTTGGCAGGAATAGTACTTTTAGTTATTATCATATTTTAAAAGCTTGTTACGATTTTTGGGTTTTATGGTTTTATGGAATATGGTTAACTAGAAGATCTTTTCTTATGACTCACCTCATTTTTTTGTCTTTGTAATCTCTAGGCTCTTCCAACCTCAGGACACTATATTAACTTGTTGGACTCTGTGAGTATATATATATATATAGGCCATATATTTTATGTATTCTAGTTTCATTGAGTTTGTGTGGTTAGTTGAACCTGAGCCTCTCAGCCCCTGTTCTGTGGTAACACTGGCGCTGCCTGAAGCCACTTCAGCCGTCCAGATGTGGATGTTTTTTCTTCATTGATGGAGTTAATTTTTGAGAGGGATATATTTAGAGTGTTCTGCTGAAAGTCAAAGCTTAGTGGTCCTAAGAGAAAAAATAAAAGTAATTCAAGAGAACTTTGTTGAGCTGTAAATAATAGTAGATTTAATTTTTGTTAAATCTGAATGAAAATTATTGACATTTATTCATAGAGTAAAGATTCTCTTTGTAAAAATAGGAAAAAAAGTTACTGTGCAACAAAAAATGTCATGTTACTGATTGATATCCTAACTATATCATTCATATATGTCCTAATCATGTAGATATCCTAACCATATCATAAATATCCTTACCATATCATTTATATCATAGATATCATTACCGTATCATAGATATCCTTAGGATATCACAGTTATCTGATAAAATTCTTTTTAATTAGTGTTTTGCAAATTATAGCATCAAAAAGGTAGGATAATTAGATTTTTTAAACAGACCGTTTCCACGTTTTTTAAACGATTTATCTTTAAACTCTTTAAAAAAATGAAATAATGATGTGATGGGAATGTGAAATGTGTAAATTGTGTGTGCTGCACTCATTATTACATGTATATTTGTAGAGCACTTAGATTTTTGTTTGTTGCTGTCGCAACTGAAGATATTGTGCGATACTTAGTCATACTCAGCTACTTATGGCCATTTATTTAATCCTTGTCCGACCACCACTTGATATTTCAGGATATTCTCATGTTGAAGGCAACAGCTGCAGCAACATTACAGTGTATACAAGATTGTATCAATATACTTTACACTGCTGAGGTCAGTACGCCATGAATGTTTTTTTTTGTTCGCTAAATTCTGAAGAGTTCAATCTGATTTTTTTTTAAAAAGGTTCATTCGAGACCTTTTTATATCATAGTGGAATTAAACTCTCTCTAGTCGTCACTCTGTTTTAGTTAAAAATCTATGATGGTTCTGATCTTTGATTTTGGTCTTCAGGTTTTTAAGATTTTCAAATTGACCTGATTTAGCGTATTTTAGTGGACAGAAATCTTTTTTTCTAGTCGCACGAACTGTGGAGAAAAACATTTTTAATTGTTTGCTAAATTTTTTTTTCAATAAACTAGTCTCTTCAACTTCAGTCCAGTATTTTCTTGATGCAAATCAAATTATATTGTCAGATTAATAAATAGAATTTCTGATTCCTGTCAACTGCATCTCACCAGTGCACTCTTTAGTTCGTGCTCCAACTCTCGCCTCTTACTTTGTGATTTATTTTAGGGACTTGTCTTGTGAAACTCCTGACTGGCTTGCAAAGCATGTGCCTTGTTCAACCTCTTTAGTTTCTTGGCCTTCTGACTGATGTGTAGTCCTGCACACACTTATTGGAATTTCATTTTTTTTAAAATCATTGTTTAATCAGGAAACTTTTCATCCCTTTAAAAGCCATTAAGATTGTGTCAAAATATAAGAATGTATCTTTTTTGTCAATAACTCTATAATTTTTGCAAGAAATTTGCTGAATATTTAATTTTTGTAGTTGAATTTTACAAAAATATAGCATAGAAATACAATTTGCACTATGGTGGGGGAAATTAATATTTTAGAAGAATATTACATTTATTACATTAGCAAGAATGCAAAAATGATCTATAAATCTGTCTGAATAGAATAATAATGCTGGTGTTTATCTCAAATTAATTTTTTTAATGAATTTTCATCCTTCTTATATCCTTTTTTTTTCTTTCCCCCCTTTTACATGGTTGTGGCAATTCTTATTGTTTTAGCACCACTGGGGTAACTAGGTGAGGGGTGGTGTAGGTTGCCTGACTCAGGGGGGGGGGGGGGCACTTGCTTTGCTACCAGCAAGGGGTGGTATTTTCACCACTTCAGTCATTTTTTGGCACAGTCATCATTGGATGCCACTAACACTTATTATGCTACTGCACAGAGTGTTTTATCACCAAAGTAAATTAGTTTTTCAGTACGTTGTCAGATAATTAATTTTTAATACTCTTTTAATATTGTTTATTTCAGATGATTATTTTTTTTTTAATACAATTTTTTTACTTTTCTATGCAATGGTGGTAGTAAATTGATAATTTTATAAACATGTAAAATAATTTTAAAAAATTGTAATAAATTGTAAAGCTGACATGTTTGCAAAAAAAGTATTCAAAAAAAAAAAAAAAGAGAACTTATGAGTTAGAACTTACAGAACTTGTGACGGTTCAACATATGGATATAAAATCTAGAATTGGTTTATGAAGGAAAATATTTGACTTAAACCAAGTTTTTGATACCTAAACAAGTTACATATATTTCTTATTCTAAAATCTCCTCTCATCAGCACAAAAGCTCTAAAGCACCATTCTTGAAACAAAGGACATATCACTTCATAGAAATGGTGGCAGTGCATCATGGCATCCTGTTTTAGAAAAAAATATTTTGATCCTAATACATTAGTGTTATTATTTTTTTAATTGAATTAAAATTATAATCTATTCCAATGAGACTATTACATTAAGTATTTTTGTGAGTATCTTCTAAAAATAAATCATTTGAATCATTTCCTTGATGTCCTTGTTTTCAGCTCCCAGAGAGGTCAGCAACAAAGACCTTGTAAGTTCAGTTAGCACCTCATCTCATTTTCATTGAGTTCCTAAAAGCTCATTGCCAATGGGGGTTTGTGCTCTTTTTCTTTCGTACATTCTGTATTCAGACTAGTTTTGTGGCCATGTTCAGTGTTTTTTTTTTTCATCCATTCCACGTTTGAGCTCTCAACTTTAAAAAAAGCATTTTCATTTTCACCCTTCAGAAATCCTCAAGTTACTCCATCAGCAATATTACGTATTAGTGGGGGAATTGATGATGACTCTGGTAAATGAAACTTTTTTTTTAATTATATATTAATATGAATCGTATAACTTGTTTTCCTTGCTGGTGCCTTTAAGGTTTTTTTTTTTTAACCTGTGATGAACTGCTTAAACTAAACTTTTTATTCATCCCATTTAAAAAAATAACTTTAATTGGGTGCAAGGATTTTTACACTATATAGACTTCGCTTTGATAAAACTTTTTTTTACTTTTTACTTAACATTTGCTTTGCAAAATATTTACTTTTGCATAACATTTATTTGCACTTGAAAAAAAAACTTAGAAAATTTAACTTATGATACGGCCATTTATAAATCGAATGGCACTGGTGAAAAATGCATTAGCAATATGTTACCGTCTTTTTTTTGAAGCATTTTTTTTTTGTTTCCTTTTTAAGAAGCTTATTTTTTGTTTGTTTTCACTTTCCAGCTTCATAAAACTTTTGCATATGCCTGCTGATAGCTGTAAATCTGTAAAGCTAGAACATAATTTGTATTGAAAGTGGTGGGACATGGTAGTTTGTTGCATAAAATATGTTTACATTTTTTTTTTAAATATTTGGTACCATGCTTTTTAATGATGTTTACGAAATAAAAGTAAATATGAAGCCTCATTTAATTATGCCAAAATATTATAGCTTCAGTGATTTATGTCCTTTACTGAAGAACTAATTTAGTAAAGCCATACAAATTATATCCTTATTGATGTATGAGGACTTTACAGGGAAGAACGGGCATAGTCACAAAATACTACAATGTAGAAAAATTAATATTTAACACGACGTTGTGTTTTCTTGAAATTTTGTTATGTTTTTATAATTCCTCTGGTTTATTCCAATAACATTTCATTTGTTCATTATCATGTAGTAATCTAGAAAAAAAGGTTCCAGCGAGGCATGGGAGAACTCAATTTCTTTCATTTTGTGACTGACTGTTCTTCTCATGAACTCCGAATATGTTGGTATATATATATTGTTATAACTAAGTAATGCCATAAACATTAGAGCCTTATTGACACGTGAGTAAACAGATTTTAGAACCAATTTAGTCATACCATAAAAGTGAAAACATTATTGATATGCGTGTAGACAGATTTCGGAAGAACTATTTTAGATTGGCCATAAAAGTAAAAACCTTATTGATTTTGCATGTAGACAGATTTTAGAAGACTAATTTAGTTGGACCTTAAAACTAATCACCTTAGTGATACAGTGACTAGCAAATACAGGGTGTGTCAAGCAACTTTTTATCTTTTTAATAACCGAATATTACATTTAATGCATGATTTTTACGCTTATCGCTTTCTGAAAGCTATGCAAGATTATCCGTTTCATATTTAGACTGCAACATTGGATAAGGGGCAATTTTTTAAAAATAATGGTTATATTCATTTTATTTAATTTTGTCATTGAAGTCATCAAATACTGAGCTCTAGTCATCTAATGAATTTGACCATTTTGATATTTTTTTTTTTCAGTCTTTTTCATGGATACATTTGAATTAATGATGTGAAAAGATAACTGTCATCTTTCCTCATTTATATATTTTAATTGCTCCATTTTCAAACTTTTGCTGCCCAATCTAGAGCCATTACCAGGCCTGGAGGAAGAAGTAGTTGATGAGCCTCCCCCGAGTGATACAGAGCTGGAAGGTATGGAGGAAAACAAATCTGTGATATTACATTTGTTGTCGCAACTCAAGTTGGGGATGGATTTGACTAAGGTAAACTACACACCATTGTAAATAAACTGGTTGACGGTTATGTCGGATTATTTTTGTCCCACCATACTTTATATTTTTTTTTTTAATAATAAAATTTCCTAGCTAAATTATACATGAATATTTAAAGAAGAAAAAAAAAATGTCAGGACTGCAAACCGACTTCCAAAAATTAACCAATTGCTTTTTAAGAAATCTCCAAGGAGGGAAACAGCAACAACAAAAAAAAATTCAAATATGTCCTAGACCAAATAAAATATTTTTAGAGCATTTTCGAAAAAAAATGCTCTATTGTCCCCGTTTTGTCTGTCTGTCTGTCTGTCCGTCTGTCCAGAATGGAACAGGCTTAATTGCTTGTTTTTCTTAAAGTTGCATTTTATTTTAATGATCACAGGGCTTTAGCTAGGAAATTATATTATTAAAAAAAAAATGTAAAGTTCCCTTAGCCCTGACGGGCCATCGGGGCAGATGAAGTGTAGAATTCATTCGTTTCTATAACCACGGCATATGAAGGAATTGTGTGGTTAGCACAATGCCCAGCCGCCTTTACTTCCCCAACTTAGATACCCATTTAAAGCTGGGTTGACTTGTGGGACGACTTTGCACCAAATTTCACCTGGAAAAGTTCCCATGATTCTCACTGAGGATCGAACTCAGGACTCTCAGGTCGACAGTCGAGTATCTACACCACTCAGCCATCCATCCATTTATTATTAAACTTTTTGTTAGTTTCTAAACAGCTTTGAACATTTTTATGCAAATGTCACGTTGCATAATGTTTATTCTAACATGGGACAAAATTGTTTACAACAAAGTGTTTATGAAACATGGGAAGAAAATATTTTCTATTAGCTGTACGCTGCAAAACTTTTGCATAGAGTTATATCCCCTTAGGCTTGATCAGCAGGCTAGGTTATTTTTAGTTTTGGGCTGATCCGATTTTTTCATGATAGTATTTTAAACTGGAATACTGTTGTATTAATTATTTATTTTCGATTTAACGCAGAACCCAAATCGCTATTATTTCATTAGATTATTGTAAAAAAAAATCAATAAATATCCACAGTATTTTTCCACCCTGCGAAATTCAATCTTATTTTCTAAACACCATTTTAGTTGAAGGCTAATGATATATTTTTGTCCACAGGTTGTGCTACCAACATTCATTCTAGAGAAGAGATCACTGCTGGAGATGTTTGCTGATTACATGTGTCACCCTGACTTGTTCCTTAAGTGAGTCATACAAACATTTGGACACACAAGATTGTTTTTTTTTTCCTCTCTTAGATATTTTGACGAAGTAACTTTTTTTTTCTTAATTTAGACGTTTTAGTGCTTCGGATTTGATTTTAACCTCTATCTAAGTGGTTCTCAAACTTTGGCAGCCGTTATGGTTTTGCAAGTCACAATAAAAAAAAAAACATTTTGTTTTTGTGACCCACCTGCCAAAAAAAAAAAAACTGCTATTAAAAAATGTAAGATTTAAAACAAAATTCATTGTATGAATTGATTTCCCCTTTCATAAACTATAGAGAAATGGAGTTATTATGGATACATATATTCATGCTCTTTTAATTTTAAATTTAAATATTGTCGCAAACCACCTGAAATCCATCCGCGACACACCAGTGGGTCACAACTCACACTTTGAGCGCCAATTCTCCATTTAGTTGTAACATTTGAAAACATTCTTTGTTTGTTGCTATGAACATTTCTGGTTACTTTCAATGAAACACATTTTAAACTCTAGAATTTAAAAAAAAATATTTTCCATGGCGTTAGTAATAGTATCATACAGTAAGGATCAGTCATGGACTCTGCCAAAAAGCCTGAGCCCAAGAAATAAATAAATTTTTAATAGTAATAGTAAATTTTGACAGTGCTGGAGCTGCCCTAGGCTCAGTGCCCATGAGAACAGTTTACGGTGCACTGGATCAATAGGGGTTATGAATTTAAATCAGCATGTCACATTATCAACTCTCACTTACTGAAGTACATTATTACAGGATCATTGTTGGGATGTTATTATAGGATCATTGTTGGGATGTTATTTTAGGATCATTGTTGGGGTGTTATTTTAGGATCATTGTTGGAATGTTATTTTAGGATCATTGTTGGGATGTTATTTTACGATCATTGTTGGGATGCTCTTTTAACCTAAATAAATATATTTTTTTTTTTATTCTGCACCCCTTTCAGAATTCCAGATATTTCTGAACCGGAAAATAGAATGCTTGCTGTTTTAGAATGGTATCTTTCTTCATTTCATGTTGGCAAACAGGTAAAAATAGATTATCTCTTTAATGTAATGCTAGATCTTGTTCAGGTGTAACCCATATAATCTGTTAAAAGTTTATTCAATAGTTTATATGTTCTTTTTTTTTTTTTTCATCCGGCCAGGGTTCACTGGCTAAGAAACCTTACAATCCAATTATAGGTGAAACATTCCATTGCTCTTGGAGACTCAAGGGCCCGAGTGACAGGCAGCAGACTATCATTTACACGGCAGAACAGGTTTCCCATCATCCACCGAGTATGTTCATCACTTCATTGTCACACTTTTTTGTTTTAATCTCTGTCTTGTGTGTCGGCTTGTTTTCTTCATGGGTCTAAGATCAGTCCAAATGAAACTGTCCACACAATGGAAACCTTTTTTGTATAAATATTCAAATAAAATGATTAAAGACACTGAAAAATATTTTCCAAGTAGGATTCAAAGGCAGACGGTTTGCTGTGAATCTCATTGGCTGACTCTCACCCCATAATTCATCTTGCAAATTTTGTCTTGCTAGTCATTCTGAACAATCCTGATTGTCCTTAATGTAACTCCAGCAGATCCAGTAATCTGTCAATTATTCATGTTAAACCTTGTCTTGAAAAATATTGTTAAGAGTTTAATTAATGTAATTCCAGCTCATCCACCAATTTGTCCATTATTCATGCTACCCTGAAAAATATAAGAGTTTAAAATTTATGGCCTGCTCTTATTGTTACAGAAAAAAACTACTGCACAAACGAGGGGAACTAGTAACTCTTCATAAAAATCCTTTTTTTTTTTTTACACTGGCCGGTGCACTTATTGTCCAGCCACACTATGTTTACTCTTGTAAGATGTTTTGGTGGAGTTCTAACATATTTCAGCACTTTTAGGAAATATTGAATTTCTTTACTCTGTGAAAACAATCCCCCCCCCCCTTCCCTTTGGCTTATATTGAAGTCTTGCCCTTAATGTTGAGGTTTTAGAATGATCATAATGCATGAAATAGTGGGTTCTAACTTTAAGTATTTTGTGTATGGTTCATATGGGCCTTAAGTCTGTCATATTTTAGGGTGTAAAATCTTCGTGTTTCATGTCTTTTATGAATTATTTAATTTTTTTTTTTTTTTTTCAAAAGTATCACTTCCTTCTGTTTAAATGCACTGCTCATAAATTGTGTACATTTTTAGTTTCAGCTTTTTATTTTGCGAGTCCCGATGGCAAGGTTAAAATGAATGCATCAATTTACACGAAGTCAAAGTTTATGGGCATGTCCATTGGAGTCTCTATGATAGGCCGGGGTAAGTCTGTGTGAAACATGTTGTGCGTAGTAACACTACAGTGTAACTGTAACTTGATGAACATATTTTAAGGCATGAAAATACTTCTACGATACTATACAATATAATGACACCCACACCCCGCTTGGGATCTACAATGACGGCACGTCCAGACAGCTACCAGCCCAGACACAGACATAACCATGTGAACGACAATCCAGTTTTTCAACTTGCTTCAGGTTTCATTCAAACTCTTTGTGCAGCCATACACGCTAAACAAACGCCCTGCGCTTACAGCACATAGTCACTCTGTGACAGGTAGCAAGTTTGAGTACACGTCTATTTTTAATTTTATTAACAATAACCAACTCACAAAACTTCAAATAAATATTCACAAAATATCAGCACTAATTATGCAGTAATAATATGATGAAGCATAAGATATAACTCCTATACTGTATATTACATCACTCTCCTTCAAAAGCTCATGTAGTGATGAGCATATGTTTCAGCTTATTATATATATCATTGTAAGTCAAAAGTGTTATAAATGTGACATAATTTACATTGAGCTGCTTACAAAGAAGATTCTGTCATTGGCTGTGAGCACATTTAACTGTTCATATGTTGTTTTTTTCAGTTAAGCTGTCTTTCGAAGAACTTCAGGAAGACTACGTGTTTGGTATGCCAAGTGCCTATGCCAGATCCATTCTCTCTGTGCCATGGATGGAGCTAGGGGACAAAGTGTCTATTGTCTGTGAGAAGACAGGCTACACTGCCAGTATCATATTTCATACAAAGGTCAGTGAGGTTGCATTCTTCAGTAAAAAGAACACTAGCTTATCTTTCCTACAACGAGAGTACATAAAGAGTCATTTTTGTTTTTTTGTGTTAAAAGTTTCATTCACTACTCTTTTATTGAAACCTATAGATATTGCATCCTCAATAATTTTTAAAACCAAAACATGTAGTAGGATTTATAAAAAAAACATTTATTATGAGGTATACTGAGAGGTAAAATGCTTTTCGTGGTCTAAAATGAAAAAAACCTGAAATGCAAAATTGTTCCTTGGCAGTGGGAAGAGTTACGTAAAGTAGGGTGTGTCCATATGGGACTGTTTGGCCGGAACAATGCTCTGCTGCCTTTACTTTTTCCAACATTATCGGGTAACCCGTTAGTAAGGTGAGTGGACTCGTTAAAAGTCCCAGCACATACAGAGGCTCGAACCCAAAGCCTTTTGGTTAGCAGTCGAGCACTCTACCTCGTGTCCCATGACATGGGAGACATACGTGTGCATGTGATGAATAAATGTACAATGGTGCCGAGACTGGTTATTTAAAAAATATAATCGTATAGTACGCCAAAAGGAGGAATGGAGAGACCTACCCGTTATGGTGTCCTTGACGTCCCTGAAACAACAAGAATTGTCAATGGGAAAAATAGAAGAGAATGGGCCATCTGAATTAATTAAATAACTAAATATTTTTTTCAAGAATAATACAGCTTAATAATAAAAATGACAGGAAAATTTGGTTTTAAATAGTATTTTGTGTTTCCAGCCTTTTTATGGAGGAAAGCTGCATCACATTACAGCCGAAGCTAAGAACATGAAAACTGGAGAAATTATATGTAAAGTTCAAGGGGAATGGAACAGTGTTATGGAGTTGACGTATGCTGATGTAAGTTTCTTCTTCACATTTCTTCATATCATATCTCTCAGTTTAGAAAAATTTTTTTGTGTGGGATGGGCAAAATTTTTTACATCACTAGCATTGGTGGGTTCTTAAATCTGACAGAGGGGCCGAACTTAAAAAAACAGATTGATGCTGCAGGGATGAGCAAAATTTTTAAATCACTTTTATTGATGAAAAGTATTTATGATCTGATATAAATTAAATGTAAACGTCGCTGATTGTGAACTAGCGAAAGGGGAGCGTAATCCAGGAGAAATACCAAAAATAGGCCACACTTGGCCCATGGGCTGTAATTTGCCCATCTCTGATCTATTGCTATTCGCACACCTATTCTTATACTGCCAGCTTCTACATTTTTGTTGGGCAAACACTGCTCTCACAATAGTTCTTTATGAGTTGGACTTCATGGGCCATTAAGGCTATTATTTGTTCATTAAATCTTTTTTTAAAATGACCATGGAGTGGCTTTTGAAAGTAATTTTACCATAAACTGGAATGTGGATCTTGTCGACTTAACTTGTTGCCTCAACTGTTTCTGACGACATTCGGTTGTGATGATTGTAGCATGCTCGTTTGCTTCTGAAGTTAACCTTGTGGCTGATGCCAAACCTTTCCCTTTTTTTCTGCTTTATTAAATAATTGAAAGGAAATATTCTTTTTCAAAAAGGGCATTCTCCAACTTGAGAATGTTAAGAAAAATTCATACAGACAAGATGCATGTACATTTTATTACATATTCATTAATGCTTCGAAAAAAAAAAAAATACATGTAATTTAAGTTTAAATTTAAGTGTTCATGAGAAGAGATTATTAAATAAATTTAGCACATACTTGTATCATGTACTTGTATCACGTACTTGTTTTACATATTTGTATCACACACTTATATCACCTACTAGTATCACATACTTGTTTTCCATACCTGTATCACACACTTGTATCACACACTTGTATCACCTACTAGTATCACATACTTGGATTTATTTTTAAAGGGCTCAACAAAAACTCTGGATGTCAACTCTCTCCAAGTGCACAGAAAATATGTTCGACCTGTTGAGAAACAAAAGGAGTTTGAGTCTCGCAAACTGTGGCAACATGTGACAAAAGCCCTGTCATTGGGTGATATCAACACCGCCACAGAGCATAAAAAAATTGTAAGTCACCTGCAGCTTTTTGGGCAGAGGCCTTAACTTTTTTTAAATGTTGGTCACTGAGGGGAGTTAATTGTTTAATTTATTCAAGACCTTTTATCATTCAACATCGTTGATTTCTGCACTTGTTTATCCTGCGTTAAGTTAAATACATCATTATTTTATTATGCGTCTGATATGTTAAATACATCATTGTTTTATTCTGCGTCAGATGAGTTAAATACATCATTGTTTTTATTCTGCGTCAGATGAGTTAAATACATCATTGTTTTTTATCCTGCGTCAAATGAGTTAAATACATCATTGTTTTTTATCCTGTTAAATGTTTTTCTAACCTTTTTTAGCTTGAAGAAATCCAGCGTGAAGGTGAAAAACATCGACGTGACCTCAATTTAAAATTTTCAGCAAAGGTCTGTTAGTGTTTTGTTTTTGTCCAAACTTAGTACATAATTTAGAAAATTTGTTATTTATTCAAAGGATTGTGTCAAAGAGATTTTCATAAATAGGTCTTAAAATAAAGTTTTTTTTTTGCCTCCAATATTAAAATATCTTAATTCTCCTTCTAGTATTTCAAAAATGTGGATGGAGTATGGTTATTCAAAGCTTTACCAGACGACTTTGCCAATGACATTAAAAAATGGGGCACAACATAGAATTCAAGTCTCACGACCCCTGGCCTTTGATTGATTAAACAAGGTTTGGCTGTTTGTTTACTAGACTGTTATTGTACTGCACTTTGCATGCTCCGGTTTCCCCGGAGTGAAATTCTCAGGCCCCAGGAGTTTTTTTTCTTTGGGAAGTGCACTATATACGTCATTATAGCCAAGCGCTGTTTTTACTGAAAGGAAATAGATGTTCCACTCAACCAATGTTATTTTTTTTTTGTATAAATAAATTAGTATATTTAACAATTTACATGAACAAATTTAATGCGAGATCAACCTTCACGGGTTTGATTTCCTTTACCTGTGTTTGGCTTGTGCAGCCTCTAATTAAATGAATACATTTTTTTTTGTCAAAAATTACTGAACTTAGCATTCAAAACTTAAGTAGTATTTTATTTTTATATTTTTATTTTTTTTGTCTTCCATAATTTTACCTGCAGAGGTTACGTTTTTATAGTGATACAAGAAGAAATGTTTTAACATTTTAGTGCTAATGTCTGTACATTGTAAAAAGTACAAGATAAAATGGGTGTGAAGACAATAGTCTATTTCTGATTGTGGCTTATGTTGTTTTTTTTTTTTTTAATATATAAATATTTGTACATTTACTGTTAAACTCAGTCATTTTTGTGTCTACTAACATTCAGATTAACCTGTTATTTGTTCTTGTACATATGTCAGTGCAGCAGTAACATTACCCTGTGATATCTTAGACATCTTATCAAGACTGTAGAATATTGAAATTCTTTTACAGCAGTTTGTTAATTTGTAGATGACTGTCAATTAGAAAAGCTTCTTCAAAATATTTGTACATTTTTTTTGTTGGCTTGGTTTATTTTTGTTTTAAAACCGTACAACCGGAGCTATTTTTTCTTTTTGTATTGTGTTTTGCGGCTGGATGTTTTTGTAAAAGATTTTTTTTTTGTGATAGCTCGCCAGTACTTCCTGACATGGTTTTCATTTCTACATGATTTATAGCTTCCTTTTCCAACAAGTGAATTTTGTAAGAATCAGCCTAGGTTGTAAAATTTTATTCAGAGTGGTTTTTTAATATCACAAATTAGGAACATGAGATGCTTTAGCCAGTTGTCTTAGCAAGACGGGAGTCTTTCGTTGTGTGTGATTTTATTTTTACATTTTTAGGCAGTTATTTATTGGCCTCCCATTTCTTGGACTGAAATTCTGATTGAATGTGCTATATTTCTTTGAAATTTTTTTTTTTCCCTCATACCTTATAAAATATTTTATTCGCAATCAGTAAGTGTGTACTAAGTCTGTGTCATGCCAGTGAATGAATTAATAAAAGAATCAAACCCGTTGACCTTATTGCCTCGTTGGCGTTACTAGAAAAATCACTTGGAATTGAGCAAACTTGTCTTGCTACTGGTAACTGCTTGGTATTATTATGTTCATCAATTTTTTTTTCCTATCTGTATTATAATAAACGAAGACTGTATATAAATACTCTAGCTGATGTGTACAAAGATCATAAATCACATTTTTTTTGTGTGTACATTGACAAATTTTTTTTATTATTTAATTTATAACTCTGCAGAAGTTTTCACAAATGTTTTTTTTTACATGTTAACTTATGAACAATATGGATACTTGTTATTGTTAAGGTAAACATCATTGCGTAGAAAGCTGCTGATTATGCACGCTGTAATTCACAAGAGTCTGTCACTTAGTCAATGTTTACAATTTAGCATGAAAGTTTTAATTCTAAATACCACTTATCTATATTTTTTTCAACTGTACACTTTTTTAAAACAAACTTCAACAAAATAATATTGCGAGTTAAATCTTTTGATACAAAGTGGGTGAAAATGAATATGTGACGCCACACATGCATGATCTTTTTATAGACGAATAAATTGTTACAGCAAAACAAAAATCCAGTGTTGTTAGTGATGAAAATTTGTTTTCCTTCATTGTAAATGTAACAAGGTTATGACATTGTCCCGGCATGTTTCATTCAGTTAGAACTTTCTGATGCCTCTTGCCAGGTTTTAAAAACAAGCAGTGGAAATGAATAACTTGATAGATAAATGAGGAGTCCATATAGAGAAGTTTTATGTCGCTTCTTAAAAAAGTTTTTTGTCTGGAGTGAGTATCTGAAATGACACATTTAAAAAAAAATTGTTGGCATAATCCAATTTTACAATGGAAGAACTGGCTTAGTCCAGTTTTACAATGGAAGAATGGGCATAGTCCAGTTTTACAATGGAAAACGGACATTTTAATTTTCAGAAATAATCCTAAATGTAACATATTCAAGTGAGCCCTGTTAAAGAAATTATGCTTAAAATTGGTAGTCCTATTAGAATGTGGAGTAACAAGTGGGTTAGGCCAGTGGTGTTATGGGAGGCATTCCCCCCCGGGTTGGCACATACTCAGATGCAACATGGAGATGGCATCTGTTGCATGCTAACTTAGGAGCAGTGATAACTCATAACCTAAACTTTATTCGTCTGTGTAACTTGTTCGAATTCCCAATCATTCAAGTTCAGAATTATGGTTTTCCTTTTTATATAAAACAAGCTGACCACCAACTTTAAAAGCCCAATGATGGAGAAGGGCAGGCAGGATGACAAAAAAAGGCAGGATATGCTGAAGTTAAGGAGTAATAATAATGCCCACAAAAACATGTGGGATTCCCAGTCATTAGAGTTTTTAGTCTTCTCAGATTTGGAGGTATAGCTTTTCAATGTCTTATTAAATATAAGTATATATATTGAAAAGTGGGACGGATGGCAGAGTGGTGTAGATACTCGACTGTCGACCTGAGAGTCCTGGGTTCGATCCTTGGTGAGGCCCAGAATTTTTCCAGGTGAAATTCAGTGCAAAGTCGTCCCACAAGTCCACTCAGCTTTAAATGGGTACCTGACTTTAAGTTGGGGAAGTAAAGGCTGTTGGGCATTGTGCTAACCACACAATCCCTTTATATGCTGAGGTTATAGAAACAGATGAATTCTACACTTCATCTGCCCCGATGGCCCGACAGGGCTAAGGGAACTTTACTTACTTCTTACAATATATATATTGAATGATCTGTTGTTGGAGTCCCACTTATACAATTATTTAGTTCTTCTTTTTTTTTTTTTTTTGGCTGTGAACAAAATATATAAGTGTGCTCCTTCTTAAATGGGTATAATATGTGATGTCCCAAAAACACAAAAGTATTTTTAATGCTGATTAAATATGTGATTCCTTGAGCACATCAAGTTTTTGTGATACAGCCATTTAATATTAGAAGATCGTTATTCTAAGTATAAAATTTTATTTTCCACCATATATGAATATTTTTTAGAAGGACTATAATTTTAGATTTAAAAAAAAAAATACAACTGGTTTGTAACAGTCCCAGCTACATACATAAATATCTTGAATGGTAGATCACTAATACCGATAGTTGTGTTTTTTTAAGTCTGTAGAAATGATAGATGAATACAGTGAAGAAAATGAACTTTTTTTCTACATCGTTGCTCATAAACTTTCTAATAAAAAAATTTACATCTTTTCATTATAAATCTCTGAAATGCCTATAAATTTTTGTTGTTTTCAAATTAAAAAAATTGTGTCCACCAGTTATATAGACGTCACAGTGAGCTACTTTAACTTCGCAACTGGTAGTATTTATTACCATTCTGTCACAAGACCGCTTTATGTCTCTCAAAGTGACTTCATAGGTTACTGAAATCTGAATGTTACAAATTATTAATCTAAAGGCACCGCTCAGGTATTTTTGCCTTTGTTGATTAATTAACTGTTCAACTAAATAAACTTTAAATTAAACTGGAGTTTCACTTGTCTCTACTGGTTGGTTGGTTTTTCTACAGAAATATATTTGCGAATTGTAATTTTGATTTTGAGATTTTTTTTTATACACTCAGCGTGATAAAAAAAATAACAATAGAAAATTATAAATTTGTTTGTTATTTTTATTGATAATAATCAGTAAAACAATATAAAAATGGAAGTCATATTTATTTAAAAAAAAACAAACAAACAAATCTACACTTGATATTATTCATATATTTAAAAAAAATGGCTATTAAAATAAAAGAATGTATAAATATATACACAGCAGCAGGTTTAGCTAATCAGATGGCACGTACTAATTACACTGTTAACAAAACATTCATTACAAAGTCCATATATATTCATAACAATGACAGATGTTTACATTTAAATATTGATAAACGGTTCTCAAACTTTACAATGACAGATTTTTCACATTTAGAGATAAATAAACTTTTCAACCACTCTGACCTGCAACAGATTGCAGAGCAACAAAAATAAAAAGAAAGAGCTTTTGGTGAGCCATCAGTCTTAAATGATAAAAAAAAAAAAGGTCATAGCTGCACTAGCCTATACAAGAGTACTTTTAGCTGTAGACACAGTAAATGAACTGGTCAAAGTACTTCTTGGTTACTAATAATTGAAGACCTCAACTAATGTGTGCGCTTGATAAAATTTGTTATTTAAGGCAATTATGATCGGGCTTGTGCTCAAGTCATTGACTGCTCCTCAAAAAAAAAATAGAAGAGCAATAATTTATTAAGTTTGATACATATACATACATTTAATGTTTTATAATGCATATTTTAAGTGCTTTTTGTTCATATGTATTTACATTTTTTTTATTGCACAGAGAAAAGTAAATAAGACATAGGAGATAGGATTTATTAGTGCCAGCACTTATAAATATTTTTATTAATATTTTACAAAAAGTAATGTAGCCAAACTTGAAAGCTAACAAAAGATAGATGCCAGTGATAACACAGAAAGTCGTTTTTTTTTTTTAAATTTACCGCCCGAATGCTTCATAAGCAGATCTTTAAAGTGAATGAAACAGAGCAAACAAATTTTTCTAGCACTTTCATAGGTGTAAAATTTTCAAAAACTTTTCCCTCGTCAGTTTTGAAAAGTCCTGGGGTTCATTCTATGCAGCCTAACTGGATGTAGAATTCATGACCCCCACCTTATGGCATCTTGGAGCAAAAACAAACAAACAACATAAACTGTTTTGGCCAATGACATGGAAGGAGCCATTGTTTACAAATAACATTATAAAAATCATATTATATAAAAAAACAAGCTTTTCTACCCCTTGATAAAATGGAATGAGCCGCCAGCAGCTATAAATAGACCGTTTTATTTCTTTCACACCAATTTTTTTTTTAACAAGCCCATTCATGCATCATGTATGCAAGTTTTAAATATGTCAAAAATATTAATTCTTATAAAATAAATGCACAGACTTTAAGATTGTTATTTCCGAGTAGCAAACCCCTGACACATGTGCCTTGGTTAGTAATTTTTGTTCTAAGAGCCGCTTGTTCTGTAATGTAATTGGTGAATTGTGTTTATTAAACATTTGATAACAGTTCTGGAATGTTTGAATGATTAGAAAAAAAAACCTGTGAAATGACTGTTTATAATTACATGACACCCTTTGAATTGAAATTAAATTGCTTTTAATTACATTTCATTTTTGGTCTGGCAGACATCAAATTAATTATATTACTCGGTCTAATTAAATTATTAATTTAAAAAAAAAACTACAGTTTTGACTGTTGAGTACATGAAGATATGTTTCTGCCCATTGAAGCGGTTGTTTTATTTGTAAAGTTGACTGTTTGCCTTTAGTCAGATTTAGTCAGCGTCTTTAGACTTAAGGTTATTGTCAGTGTTAAGTGCTAGATCAGAACACAACCAAGTTTTAATCTTGACTTTCATGGCCGATATATATATATAGTCCCCACTGAATCTCTTCTCAAAAAAGATAAAGAGTTCATCTGTGGATTTCATTAAAATGATCTGTGGCCAGAAATCAAGACAATAAAAAAAAAAAATCTGGCAGCAAAGCTTTGAGCTTGGATCTGCAAGTCAGATTTTTCATAAATAAAAATGTATCTCCGATAGGCACAATCTCAGCCACCTCATAAATACCCAGCGCAGAACTGGTAAACTAATCTCTTGGACTGTTCTGTCTTCTTGATGATTCCTTTCTTATAGTACTGCCTTACCGAGCGGCTTAGTTTGTCGTAATTCATTGCTGGTCTGTTTTTTCGTGTACCCCACAAAGTGGCCACTTTCTTGGAGTCTTCAATTTTGAAAATGCCAGCTTTACGATCCAACCATCGGATGCAGTCGCTGTGGTTTTCATTTGACAACAGAAGCTCTTTCAGGAACTGCCATAAGTGGATTTTTTGTTTGTGTCCTCGGCCAGAAGATACTTTGACTGGACTTCTGGTGTATTGTTCATGATTGGTCAGGATGGGAATGGTTTTACGATAATGGGATCCTGGAATGTATGAAGAAAAATGAAATTATAACACAAGCGATAACAGAAACTGTAAATTCAACAAAAGCAACAATAGCTATTGAAAAGAGTGTCTTAATTCTTAATGTTTTGTCTTTAATTTATTCTCCAAGCCTTGTAATCTGATTGTCCTATTAAATGTTTTAATTGAAGCCTATGTATGTCTTGATAGCAGAATTTAAGGCAAAATGTTAAGTGCATCAAGGTGTTTTTAAAATTTTTCCATTGGTGGCTTTTTGACATCTATTTAGATTTAGTAGTAAAAACAATGGTATTAAAAAAATCCAAAGCTGAATTAACTTTTGAAATTTGGGTATCGCATCTAATGTATTTGTTTCCCTAAAGAATAAAACGAATAGAAGACTTACCATAGCCACTCTCATCTTCACTGTTGTTGGATAAAGTGGACATGCTGTCATGGCTGCTGGTGGTACTGGGGGCAGGGGAGACACAGTGGAAATTCTGTGACCTCTCCAGGCATGGATCGGGCATCTGCTCCCTGGACATGACACCAATATTCTCTTGTAAACTGAGGAAGTCATTGGATGGAACACTGCTTGCTGCAAGGAGAGAGAGAGAGTAGATACATGAGTTGGTGTGAGACAGCATTGTGACAGTATTGTGTAAAAAGACGATCTGTGTGCCGGTGGGGAATCAATGTAGTTTTTGATTTTAGGCACAGCACAGAGGCGTACCTAGGGTGGGGTGAGGGGGAGCCAAATTCAAAAGCCCCCTCCTCCGGGGACCCCCACTTTAGGGGTGGGCCAATTTTTTTTTACAAAATATTAAGTATATTATTATGTCAAAATACAGCCCCCCCCCAAAGAGGCCAAGCCCACCGGGCCCCCAAATCCCTAGGTTCGGCACTGGCACAGCACTACTTTGTCATTACTATTACGAGTAAAGATGTCTTTTTTTTTGGTTCTATAACTGGTGGTAAACGTTTGAAAATAATGGAGTAGTGTTCTACTAACAACTAAAGCAGGGGGAAGGTGGAGACCAGGCACTGATGTCACGTGACATTCACTGAAGAGATTGCTATCACCCAAAAAAAAAAGGACAAGACGGACTGCATTGCATTAAATGTGGCAGGAGGAGTGGAGGGAAGGGGGGGCGGCGGTTGAAAAAAAAAACGCGTCAAACCCTGGTGAACACAGGTAAAGTGCACTACCGCCATCGTAGCCTCGGGGCCCTGTTGCTGACGTAGTTTGTTTATTAAGGAGGCAGGCAGTACCTGGCCCAAAAAAAAAAAAAAATAATTAAAACCACCATTTTCCAGACAATACATTTTTTTTTCTTCTATGAATTTATATGTGATCTCCCATACAACCTCACATTTATATGTGATCTCCCATACAACCTCACATTTATATGTGATCTCCCATACAACAAGTCACCATATATCTCAACACTCCTGTGATGCAGTGACATGACCCCCCCCCCCCAAATCAATAAACGGACAGTTTAATGAGGTTCCATAACTCTTCACTGCTGCTAATGAAATGTTTCATTTGGCCCGCAGTGAATGCCCCTGAATGTCCTAGTTCTAAAAAAACCATAAAATATTGCACCAACGATTATTATTCATTAATTAAAAAAAAAACCCAAACAAACATACAATTACAAACTGCTGTTAGGCTCACCTGATTTCACCAGATCTATCTCATGGCTGATGTATTCACCCAATTCGCCAAAGATTTTCACTAAGGCACCCGTATCCAGGGAACACAGCAGCGGGCCGTTCATGTTGCACTTGCCCGAGATATCAGGCTTGTGGTTTTTGTGGCATATCCATGACAACCACGTGCGGACGTTTTCTGAAGACCATTTCGTTGGCTCTGTAGAAACAAACAGAATTACATTCAGGTGATAAAGAATCTTAAAGTAAGATTTTTGTTTTTTTTAAGACTAACGGAAAGTTTATTATTAGTAAATTGCCCAAATTATTCTTTTAGTTTTTTTTTTTTTTACAAATTCCTCTGAATGCTATTATAAAACAAATAATTGAACTCCCAAATGCTTTTCTTATATGTCGTCTGCTATGTTTATATGTACTTGTTATGCTGATTACATGCAATTTACATTGGAACAATTTTTTTTTTTTAGTGTTTGTGGGTTTGCATTGAAATGTGTTTTGTGTGCAAAAAAAAAATTGCTTCCGCTAAGCGGTGGGACTCACCATGAGGCAATCCCATCTTGCTCAGCTCTGAGAAGAAATCGTCCAACAGTTGGCAGGTTTCATTCATATCTAAATCCGCCGAGCGGTGCTTGATGAAGGACTCGAAGCCGTCACAGAACAGGTCCGCCTGGGTCTGGTTGTCCAGGTCCAGGAAATTTTTGCTTTCGTAGAGACCGGCAGGGGCGGGAGAGTACTCCGGGTGGGAGTAGACGGTGCAGCCGCTGGCGGCCAGCCCGCTGAACGTTTTGGTGGCCACCGGGGCGCACTGGTGGGCAGGGCTGGGGGCGGCGGCGGTCGTGGTGGGCGGGGTGGAATAGGCGGCGGACATGGCCACCGTGGGGATGTATTTGAGGAAGTGGTCGCTGAACTGGTCAGTGATGGTGTTGAAGTCCAGGTCTCCCTGGGTTGGGTTAGGCTGGCACATCTCGTCGCTGTAGAAATAATCGGGCTCCTCTTTAATGTCCGTCCTGAATGGCGTACAGTCTTCTTCAGCGTTCATCTGCAGCACACAATGTGTTCATTTTTATTGAGATAGGTATTTTTTGTGTTTTTTTTTTTTTAAAAAAAGGCAGATTTACATTAAGGTGAAAAGGGGACGATACTCTTAACTAAAAACCCAAGAGTTGTCTTTCGTGTTACATATTGCATACGCTAAGTGTGAATAGCACGCACGACAGGTACGACCATTTAAAAAAAAAAGAAATTTATTTCTGACACACAGAAACATTAGCGAATGACGCTAGCATAACGAATTCTTTTGGAACTGTTCGTGTTTCTAAGATTATAATTCTTTAAAGTTAATTCTCGATAACTTATTTAAAAATCATTTTTTTTATTATGATACCGCGAATAATTCCATTTTTTTTTAAAATTTAAATGTCAAGTGTTCATCTTAATTAATTAAGTTTCTGCAGTCACGTGAATTAGACAGAGGGGCGAGACAGACAGAGACCAATTAAAACCGAGTATAATGACGTAGTCACACGCAGTTTGTACAATTTTTTTAAATTTATAATTTAAACGATGAGAATGTGTCGGTCATTAGCCTAAAGCTACTCCAGGAAAAAAAAAATTCCCGAATAGATTCGTAGCCGTAAAAATTATTTATCTGTTGATCAAAATGAATAATTCATTTTTTTTTAAATTCACTATGCGGACAAAATGATGTTGATAGCAAAAACAGGTGCGTGAATATGAAAATAGTCCGGGGAGATTTATTAAAACAGTAAACGCAAATGTGTAAACCGTTGTTGGTTCAATGTACACGCAAAATGTAACGCGCGTGATTGCACACGCCAGCGCCCACACACACACACACACACATACACACACACACAGACAGCTTATAAATTCATATCAATATAATGAAACTTACTCTTCTGGGATAATGATTGGTACTGTCAATCATTTGGTTCATTTCAAGGTCTTTAGCCAACGATTCAAACTGTTCTATAACCATAAAATCTGTAGAGAAAAATCCATCATCTTATAAACTGCTTTTTTTCATTTTTATAATCATGCAGAAATAATTATTCCTAACCATTTCTTATCCCGTTTATATATATATATACATATATATATATATATATATATATATATATATATATATATATATATAAAGTTTGCACACCCCCCTCCCCCCAGTTATCAAGCGCATTATGTCCCTTAGTATTATATTTGCCACTAAAGAACTTTTAAATTGAATTAAATTATAAAATATTTTGATTAAAAACATTATCACCTCAAGAATTTTTGGAAGCTACATATATCAAATTAAATTTAAAGATAAAGGCTAAACGTTAAAAATCGATTCAGTAATTGGGTCTTACCGGCAGAAGGCATGGTTGTTTTCCGTAGAGATAAAATCCTTTTTTTATAAAAATAAAATGTTCAGATCCAGTGGTAAATAATTGAAGATGTATAATATCCCTTGTGCAGTCTGTGTGAAATATATTAATAGTATTTAATCCGTATTTAAAAAAATCAGAAGCTAAAACTACTCTGACACGATGGTTTATCTTAATGAGGTTTTGAATCGAGGTGTGCTGCCTTTTATATTATTATTGTAGAACTTGTTTACGATTTTCACCAGTAAAGTAGGTCATGAAGTATTTCGCCAAATCGAGGCAGGGGCTCTCTTAAGGTTTTAATGTAGTTGTATGAAACCATTTTCTGCGCTGGCCAGGTCATACAACAGGAGACAGAGCCTCATTCTAAAATAACTATTTCGGAGAAACCACATTTAGGAAAGTAACCTTAAACCCAATTTTTTTATTGGTCAGATTAACAGCCAATTAAATCGTAGATATTTTTATACCACACACCGAGCATTCTGTTTTTGATCTTACAAGTAATAATGAGGTCAAACTGATTTCAAACTATCATGGTCGTGTTGTTTTGATAAAAAAATAATAAATCTATACAGCTGCCGAGTAAATACTAAATACAAACAATAATGTAATAAATACATAAAGTAATGGATAGTGTAGATTTGTGTTTTTTTAGAAACTAAGGTAGGGTCGCTTTATAAGGGTTCGAAATAGGAGCAGGGAGAGACATAGGAGTAGGGAGAGACAGAGAAGAGAGAGAGAAAGAGAGAGAGAGAGAGAGAAGAGAGAGAGAGAGAGGGAGAGAGAGAGAGAGTAACAGTAGTAGTAAGAAACTTTAGAAAGAGACAGATATCAGTAGTCTTTGGGACTATTGGTGGACCCAAAGTCTTCTCGCTCTCCCCCTCCCTTCTCCTTAAAATGTCCCAAAATGAGCTTGCTTTGTAGATAAAGCACTGACCAGAGGGCAGTTCAGTTGTAGGTCAATGATAAGAATACTTGTTTGATGACCCCCCCTAACCCCTTTCCGCTCTCTCTTATACACACACACACACACTCAACACGACGTCACCAAAAATTTTAAAGAGTAAAAATTTCGTTGGGCGGTCAGCAGCCAATGAAATAGTTTGCTAAGGGTCACTCACCGCGACCCAGATCATAAGTAGCCGTACGGTTTGACGTCACAATACAAGATTGGGAGAATTCCCACAATGCACTGGGAAATTTCTACGTCTGCAGAAACAATGGTCTACATATGCACAACATACACGTACATACATTTGTGATGTAATTATTATTGTTGGTTTTTTTTAAATTTTATTAATAAAATAAACGAATAAATAGATAAATAATACAAAACAAAAAAACACAGAAAATATATTTTAAAGCTAGACGGCGTAAGTGCATCTTTTTTTTTCATTCCAGTGACGTTGATATTGATAATTTAAAACACACGGCACAAGGTAGACAATATTATTTCAAAACAATTTTATTTTGGCGCCTTTCTTATGGATAAGCAGCCACCCATAGCCCACACTTCCAAAGCCCCCATCCACACACCCCTCCCCTCTCCCCTTTTCCGCGTACAAACGTCTATAGATGTCACAGCAATACCATATCAATCCCTGCCTAGGACCCGTAGCGTCTTGACCAAAAAAGAAAAGGAAACTGTTAAAGGGATGGGTAGCGAGAATAGGTAACGTAATTTACACATAATTTATTTCAGTGTCATCTTTAAAAAAAAAAAAATCTGGCAAAAATTAATTAAAAAAAAAAGGGGGGGTGTTATGTTGTAAATGAACTTTTGTAATTATATAATAATTATTATAAAAAATGTATTACTTCTGCGAAAAAATATAATGGCTTGTTTTGTTAACAGAAATAACAAAAAAAAAATTGAAAAGGGAGACAAATTATTGGTAAGTCACATACAAGCGATGCAGATCTCCCCCCCCCCCCCCAACAATGTAAAAATGACTAATGAATTCTTTTAAAATACAGGTCTAAGGCCTATATTCATAGCATACATGCGATCAGAGCCGTAGTAAGCTGTTGTGGCGCCCTGTGCGAGTTACATTTTTTTGGCGCCCCCTTCCTAGTTCGGCGCCCTTTGCGACCGCACAACCCCCCGCAGTGTCCTCCCTACGCTACTGAATGTAAACGTTCTTCTTTCATCATGTGTGCTTAAAACGACCCATTTGACCTAAACACGGCACTTTGACTAAGGTGAAGAACCGCCTAACACACACACACATACAAAAGGTTTGGGAGCTTACTTTCATATAGACTTTTCATATGCATTATGAAGGTAATGTCTTCCGCAATGCTCTACTTGAATTATGTCAAAGTTTTCAATGGAACTGCATGCTGCGCCTCGTGAGATGAACGAACCTTTTTTTTTTTTGCTGAATGGCAGGATCTAAAAATAGATCTCTTCCGTGATCGGAAAACCAAAAAAAAAAAATAATAAAAAATTGTTCCGCTATTCAATACAGGCGCAAGAGAGCTTTTAAAGGCGCGGAGTTTAGATGCATGAATGAATGGGCCTCGTACGTTATTCATAGAAAATAAATTGTCGGGCCACTTAAATCAATGTGCTAACTTTAATGCGTTAAAATTGACCAATGAACATTACGACATAATAAAAAAACCGCCCTTGGGACCAATCTTATTGCTATAAATTATGATAAAGCTGAATGGTATAGCCAATCTTTTTAAAACCCGAACAAATTTAGGTTTAAAAAAATATTTTTATATAAATAGTCTTCTTGTCAGAAAGTATTAAAGTTTCATAAACATTTAAAAATCAATCATTTATCTTAACCGATAGGTTAAATATTATGAATACGTATATTCATGTTGTTTTTTAATTTTTTTTTTATAAATAAATACTTTTGTGTGTGTTGGTTTTCATTTAAATTTATAAAAGCTCTAGCATGGCTTAAACCGCTCAATGTGATTACACTGAAGTACAAACATAACGATTGTTAAAACTCTTGACGAGTAACGATATTGTGTTTCCAATAGGGAAGCTTGTGTGACCTCAGCAAAAGAATGCGAACAGGGTGTGGAAGCCGGCGCCATGACCTCGCGCGAACAAGAGCCGTACAATGCTCCAATAGAAAATGTTGTTTATTGGGAAAGTCACTTGTGATGGAAGGGGATTCCCCATCGTTGCACTACCCGATCGCCGATTGGTTGGTCTAGTCGCGTGGGATATGTGAAAACATCATTGCACCGCGTGATCTCGAGATAAACAACTCCCTCTCTCTCTCTCTCTCTCGCTCTCTCTCTCTCTCTCTCTCTCCTCGTAGCGGTTTGTGGATTATATATATTTTTTCAAGTACACGACAATGGTAACAGTATGAAAACAACAACAACACAATATAATGAGTATAAAATAAGAACGTGGAGATTGGTTTAAAAGAACTTTTTTTTTGAAGAATAACATTTAATTTACAATTGAATACTTTAACGCAGTGGTCCCCAACTTTTTTTTCTCACCGCGGACCGGGCAACGTTTGATAATTTCACCGCGGCCCGGTTGGGGGGAGGGGGCAGTGATTATTTATATTTAAGATTTTTTTTATTTACAATGTTATAAGGGAAATTAATAAAAAGGAAACATTTACATGTTTCTTGGGCGGGCCAGTACCATTTGATCCACGGATCGGCACCAGTCCGCGGCCCGGTGATTAGAGACCACTGCTTTAACGGACTCAAGGAGGTATAGTTTTAAGTCACTATGTCGCGTGCGGTAGATATGCGTGGGTGTTTGCGGTTTAATAGAGTCTGAAGACATGAATCGTGTCAGCACCACAACATTTAGTTTGGCTACGAGTAGTTACAAACTTCTTAAAAATCTGGCATGCAGTGTACACCAGTTCTGCTAATTTTATTTCCTAATTTGTCAGATTTACTGGTTAGTGTGCTGAGGTCATACAACAAGCATTCAAAGAATATACTCCACGCTTCTCCTCCACTCCCCCCCCGCTATGCCCTGACATGTCCATGCGCTTAGAAGGCAAATATATTTTGTAGCATTTGCTAATTGATATATGTGTGTATGTATGTATCTGTGTGTGTGTGTGTTTGTATATAAGTATGTATGTATGTGTGTGTATGTATGTGTGCGTATGTGATAGGCTTTAAATAGATGCATTCATTGGCTATTTCTCTGTGTGCAGTGTGTTAGTGAGTACATTACTGTGTTTGTGTGTGTCTGTTTCTCTTTGATGCTGTGTGTGTGTGTGTTTTACTGTGTGTTCGTGTTAGTGAGTGAGAACGTTAGGGTGTGTGTGCCATATGATGTGTCTCTATACAATATATATATATGTCAGTGTGTCTCTATACAATATATATATATGTCAGTGTGTCTCTATACAATATATATATATATATATATATATGTCAGTGTGTCTCTATACAATATATATATATATATATATATATATATATATATATATATATATGTCAGTGTGCTTGTGTGGTGATTTGGGTGGGCCCTGATTTGACACAGACTGGGTTTAATTAAAGGGAAATCTGCGAGATGTTTCTGCCAGGGTCACGTGGGTGCAACCAGCCAATCAGCCCAGGCTCGTTACGTTTTATCATCTATCACCTTTAGGGAGAGTGCAGAGAATTAATTTACATTAGAACCAAGTGTGTGTGTGTGTGCGCGCAGGTGTGTGTGTGCAGGTATGTGTTTATGGAAACCCTGCCCAGAATTTACAGGTTGATGTTGTATAATGACCACTAGCCTCTAGCCTGGCGAGCTGTAATGTATCTATCCCTGCACGGTCGTTATTTTGGACACAGGAAGTGGGGTCGATAAAGCGCACACAAGTTCTTTGAGGTTAAATAAAAGCACAACTTTGAGACACGAGATGTGAAAAAAAGAAACGGTTACGTCAGGACAGTCGTAACTGTATTCCAGCCCCCCCCCCCCCACCTTACCACCACTCCGGACAAACCAGTCACCCACTAGCAGTACTTTTAATCTGGCGGAACCACCGGAACGGCGTTCCGGTACCTTTATTGTTTGATATTTTTAAAATAAAAATAGCACTGCCCAGCTCACTAGCATGAAATATAAATGGTCGATCAGCATGAGGGGGGGGGTGAGGGGCTGTATTCCGAGTAGAAACCCGTCCCCACCTGGGGGAGGGGGGAGGGGAACGCCCACGATATTGTTCTTTCTTTGATGAGGCATGTGTGAGTGTGTATCTCTGTGTGTGTGTGTGTGTGTGTGTTTATGTGTGTAGCCAATAACATATCAAATGTAAACAAAATAATAATTAAATTTAAGAGTTCATAGGTCGGATGATTGACGTAGGCCTACCCAGTGACCTCTAATTAAATGAGGGACATCAACAGGGTTTAACTTTGGGGGATGGGGGGGTTGTGGGGGCTACTGTCAAGTCTGAGCCCCGGGGCGTGGGGGGGAGGAGAGGGGAGCACCCAGTATCCCCCATACGTAAAAATTCGCCCCTGGTGATGTTCACGAAGCGATTCATTAAACGGGCCAGATTTACAGTTCTCACAATCCAGTGACGTCATTAAACTGATTACATTATGAACAAAAAAAAATAAATTTGAACGAGGCCGTAGATCGGCGTTGTAATGGGGGTTACGGGGTGCGATCATCAGGAGTGGGTAACTCTTGACGTCAATATCTGTTGTTATCACGAAATCAGACGTCTTGTACGAACATATAACAATTCAATTAGCAAATATATATATATATATATAATATAGAAAGTAGTCCACTCTTGAACGACTGCGGAAGTGTACCCCCCCCCCCCTTCCACATGTCTGCGCATGGTTACTCATCCGGAGATAGTCACAAATATAAGGGGAAATAATTAAGTGGTCCTACTTGTGACAGACAATTTGAAGAATATAAACTTAGGAATACATGTATATGATATTTTGATCATGACTTTCTAACGGGTTGGGGGAGGGAGGGGGGGTAGACAGAAGTAAAAATATCTATGACGTATGATGTTGTTGAATCATCAAACCGCCAACTGCCTATCGTTCGGATGACCTACTGATCCCCATTGATGTAGTCTGCTATTAGAAACAGACCAACACCCAGACCCGCTTGGGCCCGCATTTCTTCAGGGCCCCCACAGTTACAACTTTTTTTTTGCCGTTATTAAATAGTCTAACATGATATGACGTAACATTTGTGAAAGGGGAGCCACAAGGCCCCCCCTCCCCGCTACTTAGGAGTTTCAGGGGCCCCGAGATTTTTTTTACAAAGGGTCTTCAAAAGTAGCTTGGCCTCGGACCCCCGAAAAGGGTTTAGAATGGCCCGGCCTGCAACCAATAGAGTGGGCGGCACCTCATAACTCACGTGACTGCACACAAAAAAAAAGAATTCTACATTACATCAGCCTCGGTGGACTACTGCTACTACCAGTGCTCGATCTAAGAAAAAACCAGTGCCGGGGATGAACAAAGTTTTCTGCAGAGCCGGGGAGAAATGTCATCCCCGGCGGGGATGAAAAAAGCTAAACCAGAGCCGGGGATGTCAATTCTCAGTGCTGGGGATATCCCCAGCGGCGGCGAGATGCCAACAATTTTTTTTGAGGATCTTCAATTTACAGTCCACAGGCCAACAAGTAACTAATTTATTTTCATAGACAAAACCAACAATAATATAAAACAAAATGGGGAAAACGTGTGTCTTAATTAACATAGTTCACGTTGGTTCAAGTCTTCATTAACATAGTTCACGTTGGTTCAAACAAATTTGAAGCTGCACATTAATTGGACAAGCAATGAATTTTAAAAAAAATGCACATTTTTCATTTATTCTCTGTTTGTTGAAATCAAATATTCCATTACTCATAATTATTTCAATTATTTAAACAAATTATGACGTGCAGAATAAAACATTATTTTATCAATACATCCAGCTACTTAGGTATTTTGATTTCAACTTCAAATTAAACTTATTAAAGTCGGATAATCTTAACTTGTAATAACAAATTATTACTACGGATATACTGTAACAAATGACTCACACGCAGTAGACGTAGTATGAAGATAATCTTTTTTGAGATTTGACTCCTTGAAATACATTTGTTTGTTTGTAAAAGACAATTTTATTTGAGTTAACGTTTTTGCAAGACGGCTCTTTAGCAACTTAGTTTAAAATTATAAAATAAAAATATTACCCGGTAATTTAAATCTTTGTCTGGATTTTTTATATAAATATAACATCTTCTCGATTGATAACTTGCGCCTTACGACTTACGAATTAAAAGTGAACATAAAATTAGAACCAAAGATTACAAAAAAAAAATACTTCGAACTCTTACTGTACGTTTATTTCTATTGATTCAGTAGATAGAAACGCAATACAAAATTATGAAGATAAACTTTAAAATTTACCAGTGCTCGCTCGACTTAAAAAAAAATCAGTGCTGGGGATGAAAAAAAAATTCCGCAGAGCCGGGGATAAATCATCCCCGGCAGGGATGACATTAACTAAAGCAGAGCCGGGGATGACAATCCTCAGTGCCGGGGATATCCCCGGCATCCCGGCGGTAAATCGAGCACTGGCTACTACTACTACCACTACCACTACTACCATTACCATTACCACTACCAATACTACTACTACTACTACTACTACTACTACTACTACTACTACTACTACTACTATTGTGTTCACTGGTTCAATCTACTCAAAGAGTGCACTCATTTGATCTTATTTAGTAACGTAAGAATCTGTGAACTATACTGATTGACGTGGCACACCTGTCAGAACATTTAATTAGTCACATGAGCGTCTGTGTGTATGCTGTGACCTTATTACGTATTGGTCCCGAGGCAAAATTCACGATGCCATGGGGGAGGGGGGAGGCACATCTTGAAATCTTAGACACCTGTCAATCTTAGAACATGTCAATCTTAGACACCTGTCAATCTTAGAACATGTCAATCTTAGACAACTGTCAATCTTAGACAACTGTCAATCTTAGACAACTGTCAATCTTAGAACATGTCAATCTTAGACAACTGTCAATCTTAGACAACTGTCAATCTTAGACACCTGTCAATCTTAGAACATGTCAATCTTAGAACATGCCAATCTTAGAACATGTCAATCTTAGACAACTGTCAATCTTAGACACCTATCAATCTTAGAACATGTCAATCTTAGACAACTGTCAATCTTAGAACATGTCAATCTGAGACAACTGTCAATCTTAGAACATGTCAATCTTAGACACCTGTCAATCTTAGAACATGTCAATCTTAGACACCTGTCAATCTTAGAACATGTCAATCTTAGACACCTGTCAATCTTAGAACATGTCAATCTTAGACACCTGTCAATCTTAGAACATGTCAATCTTAGACACCTGTCAATCTTAGAACATGTCAATCTTAGAACATGTCAATCTTAGACAACTGTCAATCTTAGACAACTGTCAATCTTAGAACATGTCAATCTTAGACAACTGTCAATCTTAGACAACTGTCAATCTTAGACACCTGTCAATCTTAGAACATGTCAATCTTAGAACATGCCAATCTTAGAACATGTCAATCTTAGACAACTGTCAATCTTAGACACCTATCAATCTTAGAACATGTCAATCTTAGACAACTGTCAATCTTAGAACATGTCAATCTGAGACACCTGTCAATCTTAGAACATGTCAATCTTAGACACCTGTCAATCTTAGAACATGTCAATCTTAGACACCTGTCAATCTTAGAACATGTCAATCTTAGACACCTGTCAATCTTAGAACATGTCAATCTTAGACACCTGTCAATCTTAGAACATGTCAATCTTAGACACCTGTCAATCTTAGAACATGTCAATCCTAGACACCTGTCATTCTTAGAACATGTCAATCTTAGACACCTGTCAATCTTAGAACATGTCAATCTTAGACACCTGTCAATCTTAGAACATGTCAATCTTAGACACCTGTCAATCTTAGAACATGTCAATCTTAGACACCTGTCAATCTTAGAACATGTCAATCTTAGACACCTGTCAATCTTAGAACATGTCAATCTTAGACACCTGTCAATCTTAGAACATGTCAATCTTAGACACCTGTCAATCTTAGAACATGTCAATCTTAGACACCTGTCAATCTTAGAACATGTCAATCTTAGACACCTGTCAATCTTAGAACATGTCAATCTTAGACACCTGTCAATCTTAGAACATGTCAATCTTAGACACCTGTCAATCTTAGAACATGTCAATCTTAGACACCTGTCAATCTTAGAACATGTCAATCTTAGACACCTGTCAATCTTAGAACATGTCAATCTTAGACACCTGTCAATCTTAGAACATGTCAATCTTAGACAACTGTCAATCTTAGAACATGTCAATCTTAGACACCTGTCAATCTTAGAACATGTCAATCTTAGACACCTGTCAATCTTAGAACATGTCAATCCTAGACACCTGTCAATCTTAGAACATGTCAATCTTAGACACCTGTCAATCTTAGAACATGTCAATCTTAGACAACTGTCAATCTTAGACACATGTCAATCTTAGAACATGTCAATCTTAGACAACTGTCAATCTTAGACAACTGTCAATCTTAGACACCTGTCAATCTTAGAACATGTTAATCTTAGACACATGTCAATCTTAGAACATGTTAATCTTAGACACCTGTCAATTTTAGACAACTGTCTATCTAAGACACATGTCAATCTTAGAACATGTCAATCTTAGACAACTGTCAATCTTAGACACATGTCGATCTTAGAACATGTCAATCTTAGACAACTGTCAATCCTAGACAACTGTCAATCTTAGACAACTGTCAATCTTAGACAACTGTCAATCTTAGAACATGTCAATCTTAGACAACTGTCAATCTTAGACAACTGTCAATCTTAGACACCTGTCAATCTTAGAACATGTCAATCTTAGAACATGCCAATCTTAGAACATGTAAATCTTAGACAACTGTCAATCTTAGACACCTATCAATCTTAGAACATGTCAATCTTAGACAACTGTCAATCTTAGAACATGTCAATCTTAGACACCTGTCAATCTTAGAACATGTCAATCTTAGACACCTGTCAATCTTAGAACATGTCAATCTTAGACACCTGTCAATCTTAGAACATGTCAATCTTAGACACCTGTCAATCTTAGAACATGTCAATCTTAGAATATGTCAATCTTAGAACATGTCAATCTTAGACACCTGTCAATCTTAGAACATGTCAATCTTAGACACCTGTCAATCTTAGAACATGTCAATCTTAGACACCTGTCAATCTTAGACACCTGTCAATCTTAGAACATGTCAATCTTAGAACATGTCAATCTTAGACACCTGTCAATCTTAGAACATGTCAATCTTAGACACCTGTCAATCTTAGAACATGTCAATCTTAGACACCTGTCAATCTTAGAACATGTCAATCTTAGACACCTGTCAATCTTAGAACATGTCAATCTTAGACACATGTCAATCTTAGACAACTGTCAATCTTAGACAACTGTCAATCTTAGACACCTGTCAATCTTAGAACATGTTAATCTTAGACACCTGTCAATCTTAGACAACTGTCTATCTAAGACACATGTCAATCTTAGAACATGTCAATCTTAGACAACTGTCAATCTTAGACACATGTCAATCTTAGAACATGTCAATCTTAGACAACTGTCAATCTTAGACAACTGTCAATCTTAGAACAAGTCAATCTTAGACAACTGTCAATCTTAGACAACTGTCAATCTTAGAACATGTCAATCTTAGACAATTGTCAATCTTAGACACCTGTCAATCTTAGAACATGTCAATCTTAGACACCTATCAATCTTAGAACATGTCAATCTTAGACAACTGTCAATCTTAGAACATGTCAATCTTAGACACCTGTCAATCTTAGAACATGTCAATCTTAGACACCTGTCAATCTTAGAACATGTCAATCTTAGACACCTGTCAATCTTAGAACATGTCAATCTTAGACACCTGTCAATCTTAGAACATGTCAATCTTAGAATATGTCAATCTTAGAACATGTCAATCTTAGACACCTGTCAATCTTAGAACATGTCAATCTTAGACACCTGTCAATCTTAGAACATGTCAATCTTAGACACCTGTCAATCTTAGAACATGTCAATCCTAGACACCTGTCAATCTTAGAACATGTCAATCTTAGACACCTGTCAATCTTAGAACATGTCAATCTTAGACACCTGTCAATCTTAGAACATGTCAATCTTAGACACCTGTCAATCTTAGAACATGTCAATCTTAGACAGCTGTCAATCTTAGAACATTTCAATCTTAGACACCTGTCAATCTTAGAACATGTCAATCTTAGACACCTGTCAATCTTAGAACATGTCAATCTTAGACATCTGTCAATCTTAGAACATGTCAATCTTAGACACCTGTCAATCTTAGAACATGTCAATCTTAGACAACTGTCAATCTTAGACACATGTCAATCTTAGAACATGTCAATCTTAGACAACTGTCAATCTTAGACAACTGTCAATCTTAGACACCTGTCAATCTTAGAACATGTCAATCTTAGACACCTGTCAATCTTAGACAACTGTCTATCTAAGACATGTCAATCTTAGAACATGTCAATCTTAGACAACTGTCAATCTTAGACAACTGTCAATCTTAGACAACTGTCAATCTTAGAACATGTCAATCTTAGACAACTGTCAATCTTAGAACAAGTCAATCTTAGACAACTGTCAATCTTAGACACCTGTCAATCTTAGACACCTGTCAATCTTAGAACATGTCAATCTTAGAACATGCCAATCTTAGAACATGTCAATCTTAGACAACTGTCAATCTTAGACACCTGTCAATCTTAGAACATGTCAATCTTAGACACCTGTCAATCTTAGAACATGTCAATCTTAGACACCTGTCAATCTTAGAACATGTCAATCTTAGACAACTGTCAATCTTAGACACATGTCAATCTTAGAACATGTCAATCTTAGACAACTGTCAATCTTAGACAACTGTCAATCTTAGACACCTGTCAATCTTAGAACATGTTAATCTTAGACACCTGTCAATCTTAGACAACTGTCTATCTAAGACACATGTCAATCTTAGAACATGTCAATCTTAGACAACTGTCAATCTTAGACACATGTCAATCTTAGAACATGTCAATCTTAGACAACTGTCAATCTTAGACAACTGTCAATCTTAGACAACTGTCAATCTTAGACACCTGTCAATCTTAGAACATGTCAATCTTAGACACCTGTCAATCTTAGAACATGTCAATCTTAGACAACTGTCAATCTTAGACAACTGTCGATCTTACACACCTGTCAATCTTAGACAACTGTCAATCTTAGACAACTGTCAATCTTAGACACCTGTCAATCTTAGAACATGTCAATCTTAGAATATGTCAATCTTAGAATATGTCAATCTTAGACAACTGTCAATCTTAGACACCTGTCAAGGTGATTTTAGTTCGGCTGCAAAGGAAATTTTAGCTTCTAAACGATAAATCACTTTTGTTTTTAATTTCGTATCAGGTTGCGCGACAAAGCAAAAAAGTCAGGATTGGGCCTGTGTCACCCCCCCCCCCACCCCCTTGTCTTTAGGGGCACTTGGGAAGGGACTGCCTAATTCGCCTGTCCATTAGAACGGATCTGTTAGCACTATGCATGCATTGCTCGCGTGTATGCGGATGTGTAACTTTTTTTTTCTGTCTCTAAAAGCTACAATACCAGTACCACACCTATGGATTACGCGGTTATTTAGTTACTGTCTTCAATTACATTCTAACAGGTAAATAAAAACTTCACCAATATAGCGTTGTCATTGCTGTCTTATTTTTTTGAAGTGATTTTTTAATATTTTTTTTTAAACCCAGAAGGCCACTGTTTCAAGGTTGTTGTATATCACATGAGGTACGAGTCATTTTCATGTCACGCCACTCAGCCAATGAGAGAAAAGCAAGGTAAGTCACGTCACTCATAAATTATTGAATGGGGTGGAATATTTTGACTGTTCTGGAAAATGTGTTGAGATGACAGGAAAAATTCCTCTCTATCTATCTATCTATCTATCTATCTATCTATCTATCTATCTATCTATCTATCTATCTATCTATCTATCTATCTATCTATCTATCTATCTATCTATCTATCTATCTATCTATCTATCTATCTATCTATCTATCTATCTATCTATCTATCTATCTATCTATCTATCTATCTATCTATCTATCTATCTATCTATCTATCTATCTATCTATCTATCTATCTATCTATCTATCTATCTATCTATCTATCTATCTATCTATCTATCTATCTATCTATCTATCTATCTATCTATCTATCTATCTAATCTATCTATCTGTATGTCTGTCAAACGATTCAACCTCCCACCCAACCAGCTGGTTAAGTTGTAATATTTATGTTCAAATTAGGGTTCAAATCTTCATTCGAATCTCCATTAGATTTTTTTTAGTGATGTCAACTGCTCTATACCTAGATATACGGTATGGGTACCGTGCATATGATTGATTTACAAAGTAACTTAAACGTTTTTTTTATTAGTAATATATATATATATATTAACAATTAAAATACATAAGAACTAAAATTATGGAATGCTTGTTGGCATATGAACTAACTAAAATTATGGAATGCTTGTTGGCATATGAACTAACTAAAATTATGGAATGCTTGTTGGCATATGAACTAACTAAAATTATGGAATGCTTGTTGTCATATGAACTAACTAAAACAAATATGGAATGCTTGGCATGAAACTTAAATTTCCAACAACCAAGTCTCTTCCTCATCCCACGCCACTTCTTCCTTCTCTCTCTCTCTCTCTCTCTCTCTCTCTCTGGTGCACCGGACGTGACGTCACAGGTATTCACCCTGACTGTTCAAGTGATGGCTCAAACGAAGCAGTGTTCCGCATGAGGGAACACAGTGGTTCCTCAATTAGTATTAATATTCATTTTACAATGTAATCTGGGTATTTTTGTGTGTTAATGCATGGGAATGGGGGTGGGAGGTAGAGGTTTTAGATTACATCGTCTATAACAGGGCTCGGCAACCTGCGGTGTCGAATTGCGGCCTAATCAAATACCATAATATTAAACAAAAATTTTAGTGGCTCTTTAAAAACTGAGAAAAATGCAAATTTTTAACGTTTGGCTCTTCTGTCTCAAAAGGTTGCCGACTCCTGGTCTATAGCATCGTCATATAGAAAGAAGTTCAATGATTGTTTTATTAAATACAATGATTGTTTTATTAATTTTGTAAATACCTTTGACAATTTTTTTTATCAACTTCAGATTAAATATATATATATATATATATATATATATATATATATATATATATATATATATATATACAACTAGGAATACATTAAACAAGATGGATATCTTTTGTATGCGCATACAAAAGATATCCATCTTGTTTAATGTATTCCTAGTTGTGTCCCGGGGGCAGGGAAGCCACACACTCACTCTGTTGTGCTTGGTTATGCATTCAGAGCCGTTCTTACGTCTTTAGGAGTCCTAGTGTCCTAGTCAAATGTACATGTCAGGGCCCTGGGCTAATATACATTAGGGAGCCCCTTGGTGAAGGTGCATCGAGAGGGGGGTGTGTGGGCGGGGCAAGGAATCATGCAGTAAGGTGTATACAAATGTTTTGTTCCTGTCGCAGATTACCATGGTGAATTTCACACACACACACACATACGTACGCGCATGCGCACGGACACACACACACACGTACGCGCATGCGCACGGACACACACACACACAGACACACAAACTACAATGTAAAGAAAATGTTTTTTTTAAAGATTTAACTTCCTGTCCAATCATTACACCTATCAGTATTTAGTTTAACGATACATTGTTGTGTTCTGCTATATCATGCGTGCGCATCTTATCAGTATTTAGTTGAACGAAACATTGTTGTGTTCTGCTATATCATGCGTGCGCATCTTATCAGTATTTAGTTTAACGATACATTGTTGTGTTGTGCTATATAATGCGTGTGCACACACTCTCGTTTGAGCGCGCACGTGCAAAGATCACATGTAAAACTCGCGTGTGTGTGTGTGTGTGTGTGTCTGAGGGTTAGAAAAGGAGTATTGTAAAAAGGTCTTTTGTAAATACTAACTATTTTAACGAAACAAAATTGAAAATTAAAAAAAAAAAATTGAATCTAGCTCTCAAAACATCCTTGGAAAGTTAACGGGCAAAAAGAGAGAGGGAGGAGGCTCAGGGCGAGTGTCTAATGCGGTGGAGGGGGGGTGGGGCAAAGACGTCACTTTAGGCTATATAACTTATCAACACGCTTCTACCGCCGGGCCTGGGGGAAGCTTGCCCTAGTCGCGTCGCCCCCCTTCCTCCCTCCAAGGCTGATTGCTACTGATCTGCAGAGGGCCCCACACACATTTCTAACGACGGCCCTGGTTACAGTCATGGGGGGGGGGGGTTGGGGGTTGGGGTTGTGCGGCGGTCTTGTACCGGGCAGCCCGACCCGCATGTTGTGGATTCCCAGTGTGTCCAGCCACCTGCCTGTGTCTTCCGTGGTGCCTCCATGGACATTGCACTATCGGCCATGGTGTGGATTGAAAGAAATGCACCATAAAAACCAGTCCCATTAGTGGTTTATGGGATCCAAGACAGAAACATCTCACCTATCACGGATTTCAGACACACAGTCACACACAGTCATGGGGGAAATAATCTCTAAATTTAAATTCTTTAAAGGAATGAAAGCTCAAATTATGTATTTGGTTTTTTTTTATTCACAGTGAGAATTGAAAAAAAAAAGAAAGAAGAATGCATATTTAAGTCCTGTTTATTTTTAATCAACCAACAACACCCTAGCGGCCAATCACGATGCATCTAAATATAGCTTTTCACCTCATTGTGTATTACGTAATATGACACGATTCACACAACAAGACTAAGCAACGCTAGGGGACGACACCCAGAAGTCTCGCTATTTATAGCCGCGGCTGTAAATAGATAGGCCACCACACGTCACGAACTGTGAAATGAAAACAACGCAAACATGTAAAAAAAAAAAAAATTCAGATTACACATCTTACACCCCCTTTCTTTTTTTGCACCTCTATCTCATTCCTTCTTTTACTCCTTTTGTCTGTTCATATTTGTCACTTCTAATGTCGAACGCCGATTCTGCTGTCGGTTACTATCATGCTGACTGCACTGACAGAGGTCAGGAGTCAGGACAGAGGTAATAAATTGAAAAAAAAAGAATCACGAGTAAAGGAACTTGGTGGACTATTTTGACCACTGGACTATCTATCTATCTATCTATCTATCTATCTATCTATCTATCTATCTATCTATCTATCTATCTATCTATCTATCTATCTATCTATCTATCTATCTATCTATATATCTATCTATCTATCTATCTATCTATCTATCTATCTATCTATCTATCTATCTATCTATCTATCTATCTATCTATCTATCTATCTATCTGTCTGTCTATCTGTCTATCTGTCTGTCTATCTATCTATCTGTCTGTCTATCTATATATCTAGTCTGTCTGTCCGTCTGTCTCTGTCGGTCAGTTCACCCATCCACCCACCCAATTAGTTTAGTTGTAATATTTAGGTATTCAAAATACTCTCTGGTATTTCGTCCAACTATTTATCAAATCTACTCATGTTCTACTCATGTTCTACTCATGTTCTACTCATGTTCTACTCCCGTTCGTTTTGAAAAAAAAAAACACGTGTTTTTTTTGTTTATTTTTTTACTTGCCGAATTGTGTCTCCCCCCCCCCTTTTCCCAACGTTGGTGGGTTTACTTTAATTACCGCCCCTTCCCTCCACCCCTTACCGATGTCGCCCAACCCTAATCCCCTACGGTATCCTCTGGTATCAATATTTAACTCCTGAAATTGTCCACTGTGACATTTCAAACCGCCTTGGTCAACTGTGACCTCACGCTCTGACCCCTGAACTCATTGAGACGCGGGGGCGGGGGGGGGGTGGGGGAAGAAAGAGAACCGTAGAACCAAAGAGGTGAATTGTGGGTCATGTGAGATAACCAGTAGCAATTCATATTCGTTATGTCACTGATATTTATAACAACAACAAAAATAAATAAATAAATAAATCAACAACAACGAATGAGGGTCATTGATATTGCATCAATAAATCAACGAACTTGCTTACACCCGATTACCCTACACCCTCTGACCTCTACCCCCCTCACCTCTGACCTCAATCCGACTTGAGTTTTGGCAATGTAATAATGCTAAAAAAAATCTGGAACTCAAACAGACTTTTATATACCACACACGCAGCACACACACACACAGAGAGAGAGAGAGAGAGAGAGAGAAAGAGAAAGAGAGAGAGAGAGAGAGAGAGAGAGAGAGAGAGAGAGAGAGAAAAGATATCCCATCCTTTAAAATAACGGATACACCAAGTAAACTCTAGTCTTCGGCTAATCTCACACGAGGTCACGACAGTGCATCGTGGATGCCAGTGATTGTGGTGTGTGTGTGTGTGTGTGTGTGGCAATAAAAGAAAGGTAAAGGCTATGTGCATTGTTGTCGCCCTTGTTGCCATGCACACGTTCTGTTGCTCCGTGGTTTTTCCCTGACTCTTCTTTCTGTAAAACGTAAAAAAAAATAAAAAAAATCACAATTATGAGCATCACTTGCCCATACAATTTACGTGACTCCGGGCACACGCTGGGTTATTTATATATTATATTAACGTTTTTTTTTTTACTTTTCAGATTACGTCTTAAAAAAAAAAGTGCTGTTTATAAACAAATGGAAATGAACCAATCGGGTGAGCCCGCGTCTACATCCTGCAGCAGTATCAAATATGTGTATACTGAAGTAACAACAACTGTCTGTGGTTAACATGAAGTACAGGCCGCAGGATGTTGCCCACGCAGCCAACAAACAACTAATAACAAACTTGCTGATTTGATTGTTGGAATCTTGAGATTGTCAGGATCGCACTCCCTCCTCCTCCTCCTCCTCCCCTCCCCCCCATACACTCACCCACATTCATCCAAGAGAGGGATCAGCACAGTACCGATATGAATTAGACACCCCCCCGCCCGGGGGGGGGCGCGGCTTGGCTAGTTTGGGAGCCCCTGCATTTCGGCATTCAACACCATGACATGATATAATGTACTTAATTTAAACAAAAAATATTTTTGGCCCTACCCCTCAAGCTGGGGCCCAGGGGGGACTTTCGAACTTGGACCCCACTTTTCCCTCCCCCCACTCTACGGAAGCCTCTGATGGTAGTTAAGTCATATTGAAACGATTCATTTGGTCTTATTTCTAAATTCGGTTTGCGTAACTTAAGCGAGGTCTGACCTGGCTGTGAACATTGTACTAATGGTGCTAGGACAGGGTACAGGATGGAGGAAAACATCGCCCGTGTGTTACGTCATTTCGAGAATTCAAAAACAATTTGTAAAATCACGTGTTTTTTTTGTTTTTGTTTTAAATCAGCTAATAAGAAATATACAGAGCCGTCATGTGGCGCAAAAGTTATTGGCACAGGGGCTGCCGGAAGCTTATCTTAGGTCCCCTTGACAATCTACACCAGGGGGTCGGCAACCTTTTGAGAAGGAAGAGCCAAAAATCATAATTTACAATTTTCTCAGTTTTTAAAGAGCCACTAAAATTGTTGTTTCAATATTATGTTATTTGATTAGGAATAGATATATAAAAAAAAATCTAATTATTATCATTTGTACATGGAATTGGAAGAGCCGCAAATTGACATCGAAAGAGCCACATGCGGCCCGCGAGCCGAAGGTTGCCGACCCCCTGATCTACACCAGATGGGGGGCCCATCTGATCACACAAACACACACACCGAAAAATGTCAAAATCACTACTATACAGTAGATAACTGTACCCAACCCCGGGGGGGGGGCATAAAGGGCAAGGATGTCACCGAACTCCAGATACAAGGCCATCGAGAAAATTAATTCCCATTCCCAATGCCTAGAAGGCACGTGTCGTCGTCCCGTCCGCCTCCCTCCCCTCTAACCCCCAACCCTAAAAACAAATTCTACACACATGAATTGGACTGTATGTGTAGTACCGTAAATCATTTTCTTCTATATCACTGATTTCTCTCAATACTAAACTAGCCTACAATAATAATAATAAATAAAGTGGACGCCTTTGTTGTGGGTCAAGGCACCACCCCCCTTCCCCCCCCCCCCTCAATTATGCTATGGCTGCACCCTTCCTTTCCTTCTTTTAAGGCCATGTGAGATTTTGAAGAAAAAAAAATATTATTACAGTGGCCAGATTAGTCACACAGGTCAAAGGGTAAAGGTCAAATTCACATGTTGTGGTTGTTTGTTAAAGTTGAAGGCCGTTTCATTTTCTCTCTCTCTCTCTCTCTCTCTCCTTTTTTTCCCCCTTCTTTCTAAGAATTGCTTGTTTATCAAACAGCAGATATAAACAAACAGATAAGTCTATTAAAAACATTATTGCGGGAAAATCCGCTAGGTGGTGAGGGGCGTGGTCGGAGAAACCCAGGTGAACAGATCCTGGAAAAAATCGAATTGAGTAAACAAATTTCTGAACCGCAAGTATCTATCTACATTCATCTATTAGGGGAGGTGTGGCACATTCTATGTTAGATCAGACATAAGGGGGGGGGGGAAACTACGTTTACGTTTAATTTGAGTTTATGCCATATAAACAAAACATATTTCTGCTCTTGGTGCGGCCATCTGTCAAATGTAAGCGCTCAATGTGGCCCGCGGTTAAAAAAAAGTTGGGCCACCCTTGTGTAAGACTAAGTACTTCCGGATGGAAGTAATCTACCGCTAGCAGGCTGTGACGTCCACCGTATTATGGTGCTGGTTGGGCAGTACGGGGGCCCAGCGAGTCCAGTTAACTATGAACAGGGCCGTACTTATGGACAGGCAAACTATGCGGCTGCCTAGCACAAACCCCCTACCCTCCCTCCACTGGTAAGAACCACCCCCTTCCCCCCTCAAACACACACTTTGGGACTAGTATCTTTCTCTTTACTTAAAATATCACCTACTCGTTGAAGAAGATTTGGGGTGGTCTACATGTGACGTACATACATGGGGCACCCAAATGTACCTTTGCTGTGGTAAGTCCCAAAAAAACCTGTGACCTAGGTGAACCAATGACCATGGCAGCCACCCCGGGGTGAAATAGGGGGGGTGTTGGGAGTTTCATATTGGTAATAACAATACAGATCAGTGAATCTCAAACTTGAACCCAACACCATAGAAACGGAACCACGCAGCACCAAGAAACGGAACCACGCAGCGCCAAGAAACGGAACCACGAAGCGCCAAGAAACGGAACCACGCAGCGCCAAGAAACGGAACCACGAAGCGCCAAGAAACGGAACCACGCAGCGTCAAGAAACGGAACGACGATGCGCCAAGAAACGGAACCACGAAGCGCCAAGAAACGGAACCACGAAGCGCCAAGAGACGGAACCACGAAGCGCCAAGAGACGGAACCACGAAGCGCCAAGAAACGGAACCACGAAGCGCCAAGAAACGGAACCACGAAGCGTCAAGAAACGGAACCACGAAGCGCCAAGAAACGGAACCACGCAGCGCCAAGAAACGGAACCACGCAGCGCCAAGAAACGGAACCACGAAGCGCCAAGAAACGGAACCACGAAGTGCCAAGTAACGGAACCACGAAGCGCCAAGAAACGGAACCACGAAGCGCCAAGAAACGGAACCACGAAGCGCCAAGTAACGGAACCACGAAGCGCCAAGAAACGGAACCACGAAGCGTCAAGAAACGGAACCACGAAGCGCCAAGAAACGGAACCACGCAGCGCCAAGAAACGGAACCACGCAGCGCCAAGAAACGGAACCACGCAGCGCCAAGAAACGGAACCACGAAGCGCCAAGAAACGGAACCACGAAGCGCCAAGAAACGGAACCACGCAGCGTCAAGAAACGGAACGACGATGCGCCAAGAAACGGAACCACGAAGCGCCAAGAAACGGAACCACGAAGCGCCAAGAGACGGAACCACGAAGCGCCAAGAAACGGAACCACGAAGCGCCAAGAAACGGAACCACGAAGCGTCAAGAAACGGAACCACGAAGCGCCAAGAAACGGAACCACGCAGCGCCAAGAAACGGAACCACGAAGCGCCAAGTAACGGAACCACGAAGCGCCAAGTAACGGAACCACGAAGCGCCAAGAAACGGAACCACGAAGCGCCAAGTAACGGAACCACGAAGCGCCAAGAAACGGAACCACGAAGCGCCAAGTAACGGAACCACGAAGCGCCAAGAAACGGAACCACGAAGTGCCAAGTAACGGAACCACGAAGCGCCAAGAAACGGAACCACGAAGCGCCAAGAGACGGAACCACGAAGCGCCAAGAAACGGAACCACGAAGCGCCAAGAAACGGAACCACGAAGCGCCAAGTAACGGAACCACGAAGCGCCAAGAAACGGAACCACGAAGCGCCAAGTAACGGAACCACGAAGCGCCAAGAAACGGAACCACGAAGTGCCAAGTAACGGAACCACGAAGCGCCAAGAAACGGAACCACGAAGCGCCAAGAGACGGAACCACGAAGCGCCAAGAAACGGAACCACGAAGCGCCAAGTAACGGAACCACGAAGCGCCAAGAAACGGAACCACGAAGCGCCAAGAAACGGAACCACGAAGCGTCAAGAAACGGAACCACGAAGCGCCAAGAAACGGAACCACGCAGCGCCAAGAAACGGAACCACGAAGCGCCAAGTAACGGAACCACGAAGCGCCAAGTAACGGAACCACGAAGCGCCAAGAAACGGAACCACGAAGCGCCAAGTAACGGAACCACGAAGCGCCAAGAAACGGAACCACGAAGCGCCAAGTAACGGAACCACGAAGCGCCAAGAAACGGAACCACGAAGTGCCAAGTAACGGAACCACGAAGCGCCAAGAAACGGAACCACGAAGCGCCAAGAGACGGAACCACGAAGCGCCAAGAAACGGAACCACGAAGCGCCAAGAAACGGAACCACGAAGCGCCAAGTAACGGAACCACGAAGCGCCAAGAAACGGAACCACGAAGCGCCAAGTAACGGAACCACGCAGCGTCAAGAAACGGAACGACGATGCGCCAAGAAACGGAACCACGAAGCGCCAAGAAACGGAACCACGAAGCGCCAAGAGACGGAACCACGAAGCGCCAAGAAACGGAACCACGAAGCGCCAAGAAACGGAACCACGAAGCGTCAAGAAACGGAACCACGAAGCGCCAAGAAACGGAACCACGCAGCGCCAAGAAACGGAACCACGAAGCGCCAAGTAACGGAACCACGAAGCGCCAAGTAACGGAACCACGAAGCGCCAAGAAACGGAACCACGAAGCGCCAAGTAACGGAACCACGAAGCGCCAAGAAACGGAACCACGAAGCGCCAAGTAACGGAACCACGAAGCGCCAAGAAACGGAACCACGAAGTGCCAAGTAACGGAACCACGAAGCGCCAAGAAACGGAACCACGAAGCGCCAAGAGACGGAACCACGAAGCGCCAAGAAACGGAACCACGAAGCGCCAAGTAACGGAACCACGAAGCGCCAAGAAACGGAACCACGAAGCGTCAAGAAACGGAACCACGAAGCGCCAAGAAACGGAACCACGCAGCGCCAAGAAACGGAACCACGCAGCGCCAAGAAACGGAACCACGCAGCGCCAAGAAACGGAACCACGAAGCGCCAAGAAACGGAACCACGCAGCGTCAAGAAACGGAACGACGATGCGCCAAGAAACGGAACCACGAAGCGCCAAGAAACGGAACCACGAAGTGCCAAGTAACGGAACCACGAAGCGCCAAGAAACGGAACCACGAAGCGCCAAGTAACGGAACCACGAAGCGCCAAGAAACGGAACCACGAAGCGCCAAGTAACGGAACCACGAAGCGTCAAGTAACGGAACCACGCAGCGCCAAGAAACGGAACCACGAAGCGCCAAGTAACGGAACCACGAAGCGCCAAATAACGGAACCACGAAGCGCCAAGGTTTTTTTAGTTGGCTCGATGAACTTTTTTTAATGTAACCCGCAAACGTTCACGTGGCTTGGAAGTTTCAAACAAGTTTCCGCTCGACCACACTTCCCCCTTCCCTCTTTTACTATAATCGCTTGATGGTCCCTTGTATAGGGTCATGGTCCAAGAGAGTCACGGCACTCCAGTGTGAGAAACACTGACACCGAGAGTCTAGGGAAACAATGTTACGATATTAAACTGTGCCCGTTTCGATTTAATGGCGCGTGTATGTGAGATCGGTAACTTGTAAACTTATTGATTTCTAATTTATATTCAGTTTTCAAGGCATGACTGTACATGCGCACATCTCCAGCCCCCCGGGGGTGGGGGGGGGTGGGAGGAAGGTAGGTAGCGTAAATGTATTTAATTATTATGTAGGTGGGTCTCTCTGGTCCATAACACTTGAACACAGTAATGTATACATGTATATGTCAAGGTATAAACTCTGCGCTGTGATCTTGTACAGGTACACTGACGCACTGAACTAGATATTTCTACTGCCTTAGGCGCGTATCTTATCTCTTCTATAATTATTAATGATTCAAAAAGCAATGAATTGAAAACAAACGAAACAAACGTCTTGTTTCTTCCCCCCCCCCCCCACCATGTTTTAATGAGGATGTTGTTTATAAAAAAAAATCATTTCGAAACCTCAAATAACGATGCTGCACTGGGCGATTCCGCGGGGAAACTAAGAGGATTCTGACCGATACCGCGGCGGGGGATATAGATGATTATGTTCGATACCGCGGCGAGGGATATAGATGACTATGTTCGATACGGCGGGGGACATAGATGATTATGTTCGATACCGCGGGGGACATAGATGACTATGTTCGATACCGCGGGGGACATAGATGACTATGTTCGATACCGCGGGTGATATAGATGATTATGCTCGATACCGCGAGGACATAGATGACTATGTTCGATACCGCGGGGGACATAGATGACTATGTTCGATACCGCGGGTGATATAGATGATTATGCTCGATACCGCGGGGGACATAGATGACTATGTTCGATACCGCGGGGGACATAGATGATTATGTTCGATACCGCGGGTGATATAGATGACTATGTTCGATACCGCGGGTGATATAGATGATTATGCTCGATACCACGGGGGACATAGATGACTATGTTCGATACCGCGGGTGATATAGATGATTATGCTCGATACCGCGGGGAACATGGATGATTCTGTCCTCATCTGAAGAAATTCCTTTCACAAAATAAACATTCGATTTATTATTTGATTTGTATTATTCTTTGAATTCAGAATATGAGGGGGGGGGGTTGATTCTTGCATATTTAAAACACAAGTCTAGATATTCAATCTTATATCCCCAGCTTTCAAAAAAAAATAAATAAATAAATAAATAAAACAAAATAATAATACTCGAGATACGAGATACGTATTAAATCTTCATTTTTATCAGTAGGTTGAGAATCTCTCCCCCCCCCCCCGCCCCTTCCCCCCCCCGCAACCTCCCCCCCCCCCCCCGTGGCCCCCCTTTTCACCCATTACTAGAATTAACATGGGATGGTGTTAGAAAGGTCATAAGAAACAAAACATTCTCAGGTCAAGTCAAGAGGGGAAAGGGGGGGTGGGTTGGAGGGGGAGTGAGGGGAAAGGGACATACATTATAACGAGGGACTTTCCCTCCAAGCTAACAAGTGCAACACATTTTTATTTTTACATATATATCCATCCTTCCATGAAAGTCTTACAACATAATACTTTCCCAGTAAAAATGAATGGCCTATGACGTCAAATACATATATATACATATAAATAATCTCTCATTTGTTTTTTTTTTTTAAGGCCGTGGAGATTAATGAAGTCAAGGTAGGTTATTTATGTGTAGGCGGGTTACAGAGTATTATCTGGACCGAGCGCGCCAGGGGGGGGGGGAGAGGGTGAGAGGAGGGAAGGGATAGATTGGCCGAAACACAAGTGTGTGTTTGTGTGTGTGTGTGTGTGTGTGTGCGTGTGTGTTTTGCTTTTAACGGCGTCACTTTCTAAATATAGTAACCAAAATGGCGTCGAGATACGGCTTGGACAGATTTGGGCTGTGGGGGTGAAAGTGGGTGGGGGGGGGGGGAAGTAAGCTGTCATCTGAAAGAGAAAAGCGTTTGTTTTGTTTTGTTTTTTTTTAACCGAGGGGGAGGGGGGGGAGAGTGGAAGGCGGACAGTTTCATGACGTGGGCCGGCTAGCAGATGAGAGACTGGTGTGAAATGTCGGCTGGCTGGTGACGTCACACAGCCCGTCACGATAAACAAGCCTGTGATCATGTGACCTCTGGGTAACAGTTCTGTGGAATTGTTTTTTTTTTTTTAAATTTGACCTAAAAAAAAAATTATCAGAAAACAAAGAGCCGAGCTGTGGGTAGGACAGTAAGTTGAATGTTTGATTTTATACTGCTAGCGCTACTACAGTACTTGGTGGCTTTTTACATGGGTAGCTATTTAATAAGTGGATGTCTGTATGTGTGTGATGGGGAGGGGGTGTCTCGTGGACTTTGCGGTGGCTCTTGTATTACAGGCTGGCTCTTGTATTACAGGGTAGCTCTTGTATTACAGGCTGGCTCTTGTATTACTTGGTGGCTCTCGTATTACAGGCTGGCTCTTGTATTACTGGGTGGCTCATGTATTACTGGATAGTTCTTGTATTACAGGCTGGCTCTTGTATTACTGGGTGGCTCTCGTATTACAGGCTGGCTCTTGTATTACTGGGTGGCTCTCGTATTACATGCTGGCTCTTGTATTACAGGCTGGCTCTTGTATTGCAGGCTGGCTCTTGTATTATTGGGTGGCTCATGTATTACTGGGTGGCTCTTGTATTACAGGCTGGCTCTTGATTAGATAAACGGATTGTATTACATAATAATGGCCGACTCGGTTACTTTTTAGATTACTGTGTTGTTACGTGGCTGCTATGGTAGTAGCCATTTACTATGTGGGACAGTTATACTACTTTCAAAGGACTTTCAAAAGGCATATGAGCATAGGCGGAGCACGCGAGGACCAGGCCCAATGTCTTTTGAGGGGGGGGGGCCCGGTAGAATGTCATTTTGCTTGTCCCGGGACAAACATTTGGTTTTGTTACTTTTAGGTAACCTCCAACTACAGTCCCCTCCCCAAGGCTCGGGGCCAGAGGCTTAAATAGAGGGGAGGGTGAGTCCGAATTCGAAAGTTCACACCGGCCCCAGCTTGAGGGGGGGGGCGCGAAACGTTTTTTTTTTACATTAAATATTAAGCACATTATTTCATGTCATGATGTCGAATGTCAAAACGCATGTGCCCACCAAAAGAGGTCAAGCCCGCCCCCGCCGCCACCCCTCCTCCGGGGACACCCAATCCCTAGGTACGGCACTGCTCGTGGTCAGAGGTGCCGACTCAGCTGCCACCTCAAAAGAAATCCAGTGTACCACCGAACCGCTTTGAGTTATAAGTACGTGTAGTGTTATATCGAAATATAGCCAACGGTCGGTGCTTGCTGGGGGATGGGGGTGGTCAAAGGTGGGAGCGCTTTTCAAATCGTCTCAAGACGTCACAAAAAGGTATCGTCTGCCGAGGTGACTGATGCCCTTACACATATCCACATCTTGTTTTGAAATTATCGCGGGAAAAAAATCACAGAGGGTCATTAACGTCTGATAAAAGAGAGCAGATTTTTGTTTTAAATCACGGCCTTTAGTTGCTTAACGGCTCATTCGGCCTTTGGGCGTGGGAGGGGGGGTGCAGATATCGATACAGATTCTTCCGAAAGGCAACTTTTCCAGGGATGCACTGTGTCACATGACCCATCGAATGGTAAACAAAAAGTTGGGTTTTAGTTGATGACTAAAGGGGCTGCTGTTGATGACATATTTGTTGGAGGAGTGCGGGCTGGGGGGGGGGGGCGAGAAAGAATGACCAACGTCATGAATAATAATACAAAACAACCCAGCTATAAGCTGACTAGATGCAGGGTGTGGCCCGCAGGTGGGAAAAAAAATCGGTGGGGGGAAAAAAAAAGTGTGGCGACTGACATAACTGGAACAAAAAACACAATCACTTACCTATAAAACTTTCAAATGAAATTGACAACCAATGAGAGGCCGTTCACTTATCACGTGATGTTTTTTTTTTTAATTTTTATTGGACGATTTTTTTTTAAAATTTAATCATTGCGTGTCAGTCTTAGGCATACCTCCACTCCCCACCCCGGGGTGATTTGGGGGGGGGGCGGCGGGTCGAACGCGTTACGTTAATCAATAAACGGTCCCAATAATCGCCAGAATAAAATTATTTCATCTGTGATCTCTCACTTACTGAATAAACAACGGGGTACACTACACTTATGCTGTTGTTATTTACATTGTGCAGCGTGGTATAGGAGCAGAGTTTAATACACACAAAAAAAGGATCATTTTTAACATGAAACAATTTAATTCAAAGTTGAATAAGAATATAATATATATAAAAGCGATTTGGGCTCAGCGTTAAATCGAAAGGAAATAATTAATACAACAGTATTCCAGTTTAAAATACAATCATGAAAAAATCGGATCTGCTCGGAACCAAAAAAAAAACCTAGCCTACCGATCAAGACTAAGGGGATATAACTCATGCAAAGGTTTTTGCAGGGTACAGCTAGTGAGTTAATAAAAAAAAACAACTAATAAACGACAAAAGAATTATTACTGTACTAGGAATGATCTAGATTAGAGTGCGTTTCCTTGGTTTCAGTCTTAGCCACGACTTGCATCCAATTAAATATACGGGTCAGTGGGTCAGGGAAACAAGTGACTTAGAGAGGGGGCCCCGACAAGCATATACGCATAGGGACCTCAGAAATTTCCGGAAGTTCACCACAGGGCCACTGGATACCCATGGTCGGTGATTACATATATATATATATATTATTATATAGTCGATTCCGCTTAATTGGGACACATCGGGACCGAGGCTTTTTGTCCCAATTAAGCGGCTGTCCCAATTAAAAATACAAATTTACTATTGGCTTCTTGGTTTGGTTTCTTTGAGATTTGTCTCAAATAAGCGGCTGTCCCGACTAAGCGGTGTTCCAATTAGGCGGAATCCACTACACGCTCTCTCATATTTTTGTGTTGTAGAACGAGATTTGGTTTTCAAAAGGCGAAAAAGAGTAAAAAAAAAGATACGGTCACGTGACTAGCTTGGTGACGTTGTCTGTGATGTCGTAAATACATGGATCCGACGTCCGCCGCTCAGAATGTGCGTATGATGAAGGGAAAGAAAGGGAAGGGGGGGGGGAGGATGGAGGAGGGTCGCTTCAATCAATTGTGCACGAGTCATAACGCGACCATTCACCTGTTAGCTGGCACTTTAAGTATAAACGAGAAAAAAACTCCCCCCCCCCTCCATTATTATGTTATCTAACTAAGTTCAAGATCCCCTCCCCCCCCCGGGCCCCTGAAAGTCCCTTTTTTTTCTAAAATTATATAACATTGCACCCCCCCTCCCCATATACATCTCTACCCTCATTTTTGAAGAAAGCTTTTAAGATTTACAAAAAAATTTTGTTTTCTGCGCTTTATAACGGACATCAATGACCTACATTCCATTGTATTATCAAACGATTTATTGCAAAGAAATAAACAGAACCCGCCGCCAGCCCCCCCCCCCCCCCCACCGTACGTTATTACATAATAGGTGATTTTTTTTTTTTTGTTATTTCAACTTAATTAGATTCCGAAATATGTCTTCAACACAGAGTGGCCAGTCAAGGCATCGATACATCATGTAGTCTTCTCTCCTGGCTACAAGAGACTGACCAACGGAGTGGACCACTGCGACTCTACTGTCCACAGACCTTCCCACCCCCCACCCCACCATCCAGTTGTGGGCACTTGTATACGGTCACTAAAAGGAGGGGGTGGGGATGAAAGCCGACGCAGTTGTGGACTGCAGTCTGACAAAATCATTGAGGGGGTGAATAAGGTGGGGGTGTGGGTTGGGGGGGGGGTTGGATAATTGAAATCTCAATTATGGAATTTGTTTTTTTTTTTAGATAAATTGTTGCACACATTATATGTGGATTAATATTAGTATTATTACTATCGATAGTATTAGTAATATTAATATTAGTAGTTTTAGTATTATTAGTTTTAAATAGTCAAGATTAGGCTTTTATATCCAGAAGTTAACAATGTTAAACGTGTTTAAAGGTTTAGTACCATATACAAGTAGTGTTTAAAGGTTTAGCACCATATACAAGTGTTTAAAGGTTTAGCACCATATACAAGTGTTTAAAGGTTTAGCACCATATAAAAGTGTTTAAATGTTTAGCACTATATAAAAGTGTTTAACGGATTAGCACCATATACAAGTGTTTAAAGGTTTAGCACCATATACAAGTGTTTGTATGTTTAGCTCTAACCCCAATTTGAACTATATGTTTATATATTTTTTGTCTGTTTTTGTTGTTATTACCCTGCACTCTTACTTTATTGGTGATTGGAAAAAAAAAAAATATCAAACACACAGACTAGTTGTGTTTGTGCACTCGTGGTCCCAGATAAGGGTTCCATTTCTCGACCCATCATATAAGGCCACATGGGACGAAATAATAACCTAATCCAGCAGTTCTAAATCTATCAACTCCACGGCCCCAAACCCTTGCAGGTTTTAAGGTCAACAACAGCCAGTGTAAATCATAAAACTATTTTTTTATTACTAGCTGTACTACTGATAACTTTTTTTTTTTTGCTTATTTGGGCTCTGTTGTTTACAATATTCGAACACTATTTGAAAGCTATTTTTAGCAATATCTAGTCATGTTTAAAGGTTAAAGATTAAGTCATAATTCATTAAGTAAATAGACCGTTTGAAAGGCCCTTTAGATAAAAGTGTAAGGGCCCATCGCCTCCAGTGCATAATGGGCGTATAAACTAAACCTTTAGCTTAGGGCCCCCACTTTCCTGGGGCCCCCAAAAAACTGTCCAAGTGAGCGATTGTCATAAATATTTAAATATGTGGCACTGACCTATATGTACGTATAAAGGGCCCCCGTATCTCCAATAGCCTAGGGCCTCATCAAGTCTAAATCAGGCACTGCTCGCACCATAACATGTTATTGCCAGTATTGCCAGTCAAACATCAAACACACATGTACTTTTTAACAGATTATTATTATTATTATTATTAAAAGCTGAATTCATTTAGGTTCCAGTTGAATGCAAGCTAGATTATCTCTTTTATTTATTATTTATTTCTTTATCCAAAGGGGTCCTTGCTTTCGTGTGTGTAAGTATGCATCTTGTCCTATTCAACGCTAAATTGAAATGAATTATGAGATGGTTATCTCTCTGTCTTTTTTTTTAAATAAAAGATTGTACACAGTGTTTCTATTGGCATAAAAAAACAAGGTTTGGGAATGAGAGAGAGAGAGAGAGAGAGAGAGAGAGAGAGAGAGTTGGTGGTGTGTGTGTGATTTTTGGGGGCAGGGGTAGCGAAGAACGTTTGAACAAGACGAGCGTAAAGAATAAAAGTTGACTCTACAATAAAACACTAATGCAAAACGCAATAAAAATAAAAATGGCCGATAAAGTAGAGGTGGGAGAGGGGGGGCGCGGGCGGGGGAGGGGGCGCGGGCGGGCACCCCTTTTACTGCTGTTTGCCTACACCCTGTTTTGTTCGTCGATTTTTATTTTTTTTTCTTGTGCGTTAAATTTTTATTTGAAATCTATTTCAACGGGTAAATAGCCGATTGTTATCTTGCAGCACTAGATGGCCTCCTCTCTCTCCCCCCACCCCCACCCCACCCCCTTTAGGAAAAGTAGGCCGAGTCCACGGCCCATTTGTTCTGCTTGATACTTGCCCGTTTTACAATGGCGGAGATTTGGCCAACAGCGTCCACACCTTTCTTCCTCTTCTAATCAGTGGCGTAGTGAGGGGGGCAAGGTGGTGGTGGTGGTGGGTGGGGGGGCATCATGCCCCAGGCGCAACTCACAAAGGGGCGCAAAATGGTTTATTTTTACATATAATATTATATGGTTTTCGAATGGAAGGGAGGGGCGGGCGGGCGCGCTCATAATGTATTGCGCCCCGGGCGCTAGTTATAGCTCACTACGCCACTGCTGCTAATCTTTGGAATGTAACTATCAATATTTATTTATTTATTTACTTATTGACTTACCTATGTTTTTATTGTTTGCGGTTTTTTCTCCGGAAATGGCGAGCGTAGCAGCGCATCCTTTTAAAACTAAAGAATTGTGAAGCTTGGGGGGGCGGGGGAGGGTGAGGGGGGTGGCATTAAAAAAACAACATTTATTTCCCCGCTACTCAAACCTCAAAGGGCGCGAAACTTTTGTCCGCTGGTACCACTCATAAGTGAATTCGCGAAAAAGTGTACTTATTTTCATAAAGGAACGTGCTTACCTTTCTCATGCGATATATATATATATATATATATATACACACACACATATATATATATATATATATATATATATATATATATATATGGCGCACTTACATGTCGCTGTTGAACCTTTTTTGGGGGTACTCCAACCTAAGGTTGAGAACTGCGCCTTTAAAGGATTTTTTGGATTTCTGTTACATGTGTTAAGCTGTTTTACTATTTTATATGTATTGCAGAAATACTTCATTTTTTTTGTTTTTGTTTGGGAGATAACAAATCAAACGAATACATAATAGCAGTAAAGCAAGTCTGCCTTCTGAAAAAAAAAGTTTTTCAAAGTTTTGCAGTCTGAACTTTTTTTCTGAAGCTGTATTTTTCGAGAAAGCTGTGACGCGTCAGATCACTCTGTCCGATTGCTAAATTAATTACCTACCCCCCCCCCCCAACTCAAGTAAGTACTGCGGGAAGTAGGAAGGAGGGGGGGGGAACAGCGGGCTAACCAAACTCAAGGTCATTTCACATCTCTGCTTTCGTTGCTTTGCTGTTTTTTTCTTTTTTTCAGAAGTATGCAGATGTGTAGATCACGATGACCAAAAGGATAGATCACGTGATCTCCCACAGGCCCCGCCCACCTCCTAACCTCGAGGCGCAAGAGTTTATGTGTGTGTGTGTGTGGATCACAACAACTGCAGCATCTTGTTTTGATTTACGGCCTGACGTATTTTGTTGGTTCCCCCCTCCCCCACCCCACACCTTCCCTCACCCTCACCCTCCCCCCCTCCTTTTCTAATCAACCTCGTCTCGTATCGGAGGATTACAAATATATTTATCATCCCTTGATTTATGAAATGATTTCGCTTCATTCTTTTCGATCGTATTTGCAATTGTTTCCAAGTTTTGTGTGTGTATAATGTGGTTTTTTTTTTTGCGGTAGCGAGATGCACATAGTAATATCGAGGTCATGCTGACCTCAGGTTGTGGTGACACCGAATGTGAGGACAGCTGCACCAGGGGGGCGGGCACTAGGTTGGGGCAGATCAATTGGAAAGATTGTAAAGTTCCGTTTGCCCTAAACGGCCATCGGGGCAGATGAAGTTACAACGAGGTCATGTTGACCTCAGGTTGTGGTGACACCGACACCGCATGTGAGGACCGCTGCACTGCTGCACCAGGGGGGGGGGCACTAGGTAGGGGCAGATCCATTGGGAAGATTGTAAAGTTCCGTTGCCCTAAACGGCCATCGGGGGCAGATGAAGTGTGGAGTTCACCTGATTCTCGTAATCACGGGCATATAAAGGGGAGACTGTGCGGTTAGTTAGCTCAGCGCCCAGCCGCCTTTTACTTCCCCATCTTAAGTCAAATACCCATTTGAAAGCTGGGTGGACTTGATCGACTTGGAACCAACTTTCAAAATTCCCTTTTGGTTCTCACAGTGAATGGAACCAAGGAGTCCCAGGCCGACAGTCGAGCGCCCTATCTTACTCGGCCACCAGGCCCACTACATTGGAAGATTGTTGCCCTACACCCCTCTATGTTTTGTGTTAAAAAAATTAATTCTTTCAATGCATAACTGAGCACACACACACACCTCTACCCCCTCCCTACCCTATTTCGTATAGCTTCGGATGTAACAATATGTAGGCCTACTTCGGATGTAACAATATGTAGGCCTACTTCGTATGTAACAATATGTAGGCCTACTTCGGATGTAACAATATGTAGGCCTACTTCGGATGTAACAATATGTAGACCTACTTCGTATGTAACAATATGTAGGCCTACTTCGGATGTAACAATATGTAGGCATACTAACAGAGGGAAAGGGGGATTTGAGTCAGCGGATACCTTTGGGGGGGGGGGGGGTTCCATAGTTATTCTATCCGTAAGAAAAGGTCTGTGTGACTCCGATCTATTTAAAGAGGTCAAGACGAGAGCGTAGACGATGCTGGGTGCTGGCCTGTGGCTGACCTTTGAACTCATGACTTTCAACCCTTCACAGATCAAGATGACCTCTTAACTAAATCATTTTTTTTTATAAATGCATCGGTCAGTTTGATTACTTCCTGGGCGCAGAATATCGCATCGATTTTTTTCGATTATCGACTTATCCGACGTTGTTTATATATAAAACAGAAATAGTATTTATACTCATGTACAGGTTTTTATCGAATTATCCGGGATCAAGTAAATGCGATTTCACCCTTTTTTTTTGTACATATACACCTCACTAATTAAATAAACTTGATAATTAGATTATTACAACTGGTCTCTTTTACTTCATGTATTGTTTGATCCTTTAATCAATACTCTAGTAGCGGCGAACAATTTAGTTTGGTTTGTTTATGTAAATACAGGCTTGACAATGTCATCACAAAAGGGAAAGACAATTTTGATTGACAGCACCAACAAGTAGCCTCCCCATTCACGAACTCACCTATATAAGTGACGTTGTCATCAAGTGTTATTGGGGGGGGGGGGGAGGGAAGGGAGGAGGGGCGAGGAAGGCGATAAGGAAAGGACCGACAAATATCAGAGGTACAAGAGGTTGGGGGTGGTGGGTGGGGGAGTGAGGGGTCGATAGGTTGTGTAAATAGAGGGATAGGCATGTGATCAATCAGCCGGCCTTCAAAACAGTTGCTTACACCTATTGTCGCCGACAGATTTTTTTTTCGTTATCAACCAGCGCGCCGAGAATGTTCTTCCGGTCTACCCCTTGTAACTTCAGTGGTTCCTGATCTGTTATCTGAGGAACCTTAGTATGTGTTACGCGCGCACTGAGTATGGTTGGGGGTGGGGTGGGGTTCCAGTCCAAGGTCAGAAAACAACAACAAACAAATGGGATGAAAATTGGAGAATTATAAATGTATATATTAAATATATGTTAGATGACCTGGATCAGAAAAGAGGGGGGGGAGGCGAGGAGAGATGACTGATGTGGAGATGACTGATGTGGTATATAAACTGTTGGTGGGCTCTTGGGTTTTAAAAGGTTGGAGACCACCGGTGTAGATAACAGACGTAATCTGTGGCCCCGGTGGTGTTGTGTTGACGTAAATAAACAGTTATCAAACGACTCGACCTTCTGGATACTCTCAATCCCTGCTGTCTCTCTACCCGCCCCCCACTCCATCTGTCTCATTGTTTGACGTACACACACACGCACGCACGCGCAAACAATCCATGTAATACGCACACGTAACACACACACACACACACACACGTGTCTCGTCAAAACAAGTTCGCCTATATTTAACGCACGCACCCTTGTTTTTCAAAATACACTCAATGGAAAACAATCTGTTGACATATTTGTAATAAGGGGTGGGGGGGGTGCCCACTAATGCACTGGGCGTAAGTTCGAATCCCCAGCCAGAGCCACAACCCCCTCCCCCCTCACCAGCCTCCGCTATGGTCGCTAATCCTTGGTCGTGATATAGGACCATGGATAGAACCCCTTCCCCCCCTCCCCCGGTTTTTTCGGTTAACAAGTTCAACAATATGGGTTAGCCTCATTTCAACCCCCCTACACACACCCCCCCCCCAACCCCTACCGGGCTAGTAGGCCATCTAAGGGAGGACTATCTTCCTGCCGCGCCGGGAATAGGTCAAGGGGGGGGGTTGTCAGGTTGACCGAGTTCAATTCAATCGACATACCCGCGTGGAATGTTACATCGCCACCAAACATGTCGTAACATCACTCCTTCTCTTCTCTTACCCCCCCCCCCCCTTTCCGATTCCCACAGTTCCTAAAATTTAATCCGCTGTCGTAAATCCCCCAACATAAAGATTCGGATGATTTTTAAAATGTTCAATACCAAATGTCTGTAGATAAAGACAAGCGCCTCAACCCCACCCCCCACCCCTCCCCCCCCCCCCAATGAAACAATCTTGTCTACAAACCAAACCAAGAGAGGAATCGAGTTGACATCAAGTACCGGTACACATGGGACAAATAAATCTTGGATACGTAACATCCGGGAACCTCCATAGCTCGGATCATTCTAATAAACGAAACAAAACCAAAAAAAAATAAAATAAAATAACCTCTAAATTCAAACCATTAATTATTCGCAGTGGCTACGGGACCAGCCATGCGCCTGCGCTCTAGCGCTCTAGACGGACTTAATTTTTTTACGGCTGTGATGTGAACATGCGCGAATTTTTTTTTTTCGGGGACCAGCCATAGATATTGCTCCACACCCTAACCCTATCCTAACCCTATCCCTAACCCTAATTCTAACCCTATTCCTAACCCTAACCCTAGCCCCGAAAACAAAAAAATATGCATCTATGGCTGGTCCCCGGAAAAAAAAATACGGAGTCCCGTTGGCTGGTCCCGTCGCCACTACGTTAATTATTTGACAAAGTGGCGTCCAACATACGCGATAAGATATTTACATTTCTTTGAACATTCGGTTTTATTCATTTAAATGTTCTATTTCTTTTTACTTCCTTGTATTTCTTCCCAATTGACTTTTTCAAATCTTAAAATTGTTATCATTTAATCATTCATCTTCCGCAAAACAGAATATAAATCATTTATAAAGCGCACAGCTGTTTAAAAAGGTCCTATAATAATAATGACTAAAAAAGAATGTCGCCATTTGTGTTATTTTTTTTTTAATAGTGTAGCACCTAAATATTGATACACAATAGCACAATAACACACAAATTTGGCGGCTTTCGGGGAAATAGGCGATGAGCATTGTGTATGGTTGATAGTCTGTTCTCTGCAGCACCGTGTTCTGCAATGTTGAATAGTGTTGTTTTAGTCCCAGGTCATATTTTAGTTTTAGTTTTTATTTCGTTTTTTCTGTAATAATTTTAGTTTTCGTCTAGTTTTAGTCTTGCTGCTAATTTTAGTTTTAAATTTAGTTCTCTTTGACGAAAAGTCAACATTTTCGTTAACGAAGATTTTAGTTTTAGTTTTCGTCGACGAAAACAACACTAATGTTGAATAATGTTGATCTTTTCATGTAACGTAAAACAACGGTTGCATAGAAGAGACATGGACGACGTGACCCTGCTAAGAGTGTAGTGACGCTATGAAACTTCCGTTAATTTTTTTTCCCCTGATCATTCGTACTTTTTTCTCAACTAGGCTATAGTGTGGCTATAGAGTGGTTGTGGCATGGCTAATTGTGTAGCTAATGGTGTGGTTATGTGGAGGTAATGGTGTGGTTATGTGGGGGTAATGGTGTGGTTATGTGGGGTAATGGTGTGGCTATGTGGGGGTTAATGGTGTGGCTATGTGGGGGTAATGGTGTGGCTATGTGGGGTAATGGTGTGGCATTGTGGGGTAATGGTGTGGCTATGTGGGGGTTAATGGTGTGGCTATGTGGGGTAATGGTGTGGCATTGTGGGGTAATGGTGTGGCTATGTGGGGGTAATGGTGTGGTTATGTGGGGGTAATGGTGTGGCTATGTGGGGGTAATGGTGTGGCTATGCGGGGGTAATGGTGTGCCTATGTGGGGTAATGGTGTGGCTATACGGGGGTAATGGTGTGGCTATGTGGGGGTAATGGTGTGGTTAAGTGGGGGTAATGGTGTGGCTATGTGGGGGTAATGGTGTGGCTATGTGGGGGTAATGGTGTGGCTATGTGGGGGTAATAGTGTGGCTATGTGGGGTAATGGTGTGGCTATACGGGGGTAATGGTGTGGCTATGTGGGGGTAATGGTGTGGTTATGTGGGGGTAATGGTGTGGCTATGTGGGGGTAATGGTGTGGCTATGCGGGGGTAATGGTGTGCCTATGTGGGGTAATGGTGTGGCTATACGGGGGTAATGGTGTGGCTATGTGGGGGTAATGGTGTGGTTAAGTGGGGGTAATGGTGTGGCTATGTGGGGGTAATGGTGTGGCTATGCGGGGGTAATGGTGTGGCTATGTGGGGGTAATGGTGTAGCTATGTGAAGGTAATGTGGCTATATGGGGGTAACAGTGTGGCTAATAGTGTGACTAATAGTGTGACAATTGATGGGGCTTATGGTGTGGCTAAGGTGTGGCCAAATTTTCCCTCTAATTTTCCGAAGCCTGTGTGCGGCGAAATATATCTTAGCTGTGCCTAACTTTGCAAGGGAATTAATTAATTTTCTGCTGAGTGCTCACCGGGGATCAGTCGTTAACTTTTAATATCAAAAATAGAGTAACAGATCCCATTGGCTTGTTGCTTATCCTCCCTTAATTTTGGCACACAGGTTTAGCAGGAGTAAGTCATGTGACATACCAAACAGTTTATAACTATATTTTGACATTTTCGGTTGTTGCTGTTTTATTCAAAGACTCGAGCAATGGGTGGGACTGGAAGGCATGATGTGTCGGCAGTTGCAAACCTCGCCGATGCCTGAAAACGGCCTTGATTCATCCTTCGTCTGCGATCGGCAGTCATCTCATTTCGACCGACATAAAACTTTCCAAGAGCTCAAGGCATTGGCCAGTTAGCCCGACTTACGTGCACCAATGAAAAAGGGGAAAATCCCAGGGTTGTTAGTATCGAAGTATCGGTATCGGCCAATACAGTATCGGCGATACTTTTTCAGTATTGGTTGCTGTATTGCCGATCCTTTTTGTATCAAGTATTGATTTATGTATCGCCGATACATTTTAAACGAAAAATTTTCGATACTCGATACCAATACTTTTCTGTTGCCACTATTTGCTAATTGCAGAATAATAATAGCGATTTTAATACATTGTTTTAAAAGTAATCTTCATAAATTCAATCACTGCTTGTAATGATAACCATCAAGCCTACCACTATTAATACTATTAATACCACCCACCTCCCCAACATTAAGCGTGCTTGCAGTGCACTGGGTGCAGTTTCCACTCAACTTACTTTGCAGGGTGGTGCACCTTCAATACAGTCAGCAGTACAGTTTTACTGCACGGCGGCAGAACCGGCTTAATAGTAAAGTTCTGCTGAAGTAGACAGATATCTTGAAGATAACTCATCAGAAATGTTGTCATTAGCATCCTACCCAACCTACCCAAGCATTAAGAAACTATATTGCTGAGTTGATCGGCTAGTGAAGGGATTGTGTGGTTAGCATAACGCCCAGCCGCCTTTACTTCCCCAGCTTAAAGTCGGGTACCTATTTAAAACTGGGTGAACTTGTGGAAAAATTCCCATTGTTCTCACCGAGGATCGAGCCCATGACTCTGAAGTCGACAGTCGAGTATCTACACCACTTGGCCATCCGTCAAGTACTAAAGTTTTTAGCATTAAATTTGTGTTTTGACATTGTATTTAATTGTTTTCACTTTTTTTTTACAGATGACGCATGTACATTACAGATGACACATGAACATTACAGATAACACACGTTCATTACAGATGACATACGTACATTACAGGTGACACAGGTACATTACAGGTGACACACGTACATTACAGGTGACACACGTACATTACAGGTGACACACGTACATTACAGGTGACACACGTACATTACAGATGACACATGTACATTACAGATGATACACGTACATTACAGATGACACATGTACATTACAGATGATACACGTACATTACAGATGACACACGTACATTACAGATGACACACGTACATTACTTGAAAAACTTGAGAAACTTGCACTCATTATATTTTAAATAAAAATAGTTTGTTGTTCTCAAAAGTATCGGTATTGTATCGGTATCGATTTTGGCAATACATTTTTACTTGAGTATTTGTATTGGTATTGGCGATACTATTTTCATGAAGTATTGGTATCGGTATTGATGATACAATTTAAGAGTATTGTTAACAACCCTGGAAAATCCGATTTTAAAACAACAACAACCCACAAGTCTTATTATATAGGTCGTGATAGTGACGTCAGAGCTTCAAATGCAAACAAAAAAGTGGTAATTTATGCACAATGAGCCGGTAGATGGTGAATATTTCAATCAGACTTGAAGACATTCTGTGTGTTAAATCGGAGAGATGTTTAATTCTTTGGAACTACCTTCCAGTATGTTCGATTAATGCGTCCCAGGCAAAGGTAAACACATGAAAAAGGGGGGAGGGGCGGAGGAGGAGAGGGGAAGAGGGGCGTGGCTGGGGCTGTTGTTGGTAGCTGTCGCCCCAGGGCGTACATCGAGGGGGGCGCAATGATGCACAATGTGAATTGATCACTGGATAAGATGTCAAGGATGCGTAACCAGTTTATACTGCTGTAGTAATCGGAAATGCGGACAGGGTTTTCAGCGCTCGAGGAAGGAAGGGGTGGGGTGGGTGGGGGGTGCAAACAATTCAGTTTGACGCGCCCCCTCCCACCCCCTCCCCCTACATATACCTTATTGACAAGATGTACGCCGAGAGGGTGGAGAGGGGGGAAACGGGAGGAGGGGGTCCCGTCATTTTTTTTTTACTCGGAACATCATCTGGACTCCAGTTTGATGCCCGCGGCAGGGGAAGAGATGCCCCGCCCCCCCTGCCTCTCCCTGTAGCCACACCACTGTAGATGTGCATAAATACAGAGTTGTTGTTAAGTGTTAAAACAAAATGTCAGGCTCCATCTTGGTGACGCCTATGGTAAACAAACAAACAAACAAACAAACAAACATACAAATAAACATTAGAGCTAAGCACACACACACACACACACACATATCACATACATACAAAACAACATACATACATATAAATACACACACACTCACACACACACATATATATATATATAGACATAGTACATAAGTACATATAAAGTACATACATACATGCATGCTTACAGAAACATACACACACATACATACTTACACATATTCCTACAGATACATACACACACACACACACACACATATATATTTATATATATATATACATATATATATACATATGTATATATATATAAATATATATATATATATATATATATATACTTATAAGACGCATTTGTTGTCTGTCTGTCTGTCTGTCTGTTCCCTTATAACTCAAGATCCAGACAAACAAAT
>JAGDYQ010000005.1:8070725-8085652 GCA_021962125.1 Bulinus truncatus | reverse complement strand
CTCGTCCATCTCACCTGCTATATCATAAGTTGATATAGTTCGCCCAAAAGTTATTCTCACTCCGATTTTTAATTTTTACGCTTTATGATATTTTATATTTGTTTATTTATTTGTTTACCAGTTTAAATTCAATAAAATAATTATAACAATATGTTTATAACTGTGTTTGAACAAATGAAATAAATTTCAAAAGAGGGAAATTTATTTTATGAGCCGCCACTGCCAGCATGACAGGGTGTCGTGTGCCAGCCACACCAGCTTTGTTCGCGGTGCTGATGCATCTCTGCCATGTCTAAATAGCGGCGAAGTGAGTTTGCCCAGCTACACCTGCCCGCATTGCAGAATGAAATCTTTTTAAGACAAGACCTTAATGGCCAACCCGCATGGTGGGTAATGTACCGATCGGCCTGAATAGCAATGCCTGGGATTTTTCTCCTGACATGCCTGGGTTTTTTCCTCCCACATTGACAGAGGGGGGATGTCTAACCCCTCTGCCAGAAAGTGCAAAGGCTGGGATAGTGTGCTTGATTGGGACAGAGTGGAAAGGCGTATTATCCTCAATGACCACAGTAACTTAACACCGTCGAAAAAGGATTTTTATCCTGGCTAGGAGACACCCCCACCACAAATGATCTTTTCCCCACTGATCATGGTATATCTCCTAGATCAGGTCAGCCAGTTGAGCTAAGATCCACTATAGTGCAGATTCTAAACTTTTGATTAAGCCTAAATGCCGAAAAGAGCCTCCCCAGTGTTTGAAATACCACAAACAGAAAAAATCCAAGTCTACATTATAACTACATTTCCAAAGGGGCATGACGTGTACATGGTAGTCATAAAACATGTTATCCATGTAACACTATTTTATGGTTTACTAAATATAGCTAGCAGAATCATTGATACAAATGAACTACAATTTAGGACATATATATATATATATATATATATATATTGTATATGAAGTTATCCTAATTATTTATACATACATATTTTGTTTTTGTTTTAGCTCTGTATATAGCATACAAATACATCATTCTCTAAGAGTTAAAGGGACCGGCTATTATGTCACATACACTCAAAAGTATTAAAAGCCAACTCTGTAACAGCAAAATAATGTGATGCTTCAGCAATAGTAAACTTTAGAGATAACAGACAATGTAGTGATTTAAAGTAAACTTTCTTTTAATGGTTACTGTGAGTTGATAGGTTAATTGGTCAAAACAAGTTTCCAACTCTTGTAATATACAAAAAGTATTTTGAAATGAAATTGAAAGTACTATAATAAATTGTTGATATTTATTTGCGTTTTTCACCTGGTTAAAACTTTTTATTTCAGCAATGATTGATCTCCACAGTTAGCTCACATGTGTAAATACAATTATACGTACTTTTAATTAAAAAAAATGGTTTGATAAACTTATCACAAAAATAATATTACATGAAAAAATTAACTTATAATTGAATATCTGATATATTATTAGGTAAATAAAAATATAAATTCACAGAAATAAAAAAAAATAGCAAACAACATTCATGATGTATTTAGGTAAAGGGAAAGAGGCTTTTATATTTCCCGCCAATTATACTCTAGTTAAAATATCTATACTTATTTACGAAAAAAATTAAGTTTCTTAAAGCCCCTTAGGGCTCATTAGAGTAGATGAAGTGAGAATCGGTCTGTTTCAGTAATCTCAGGCATATAAAGAAGATTAAAAAGTAAGCACAACGCTCAGCCGCCTTTACTTCTCAAACCTGAAGATCGTGAACCAAATTAAAGCTGCCAAGGATTAGGGAACTTATCACCGGGTCCTGAAAAATCCCAAAGATTAGAACCCGGTAACCCATCCGGTCGACAGTGGAGCGCTCTACACCACACGTCCACCAATCCACCAATCCACATCGATACTTATTTTTATGTCTTACATTTTAAGTATTACATATTACATTTAGTAGATATATCAGAATCATTTTAACAGAGCTGGTGTCCGTTGTGATGGATACATGGAAGAAACTTTTTTAAATAAGATACATTTTATGAACAGTAAAAAAAAACAAAAACCTGTGTTCCATATCATCTTATAACAAATAAAACCTTATTGCCAAAGCTGTTAAGTAGCTTGGGGGAGGGGGTATCAATTGATGCAAATACACATGTTATGTGAAAAAAGTAGAAACTTTCCGAATGCATAATCGATAGATGGATTTTCATGATGTCCAAATTACTGTACTTTGTTAAACAATTTATCAAATTGAACTAGATTATCTAATTCAATAAATATCATTCTATTTCACACATTTTACTTTTACACTGAATATGACGTTTTCATTAAAGGATTGATAATACATGAAGAAAGAAATCAAAGAATCAAAAAAATAAAGTTGTACGTATTTCAGAAGCATGTCTAAAAGGGGAAAAAATTCGAACAAAAATTTTATGTGCAATGAAAGAATTCTCTTGCAAGACATGTATACTGATCTTTTAAAACCCTCAAGATTAAGTGAAATTCAATCAAGAACATTTACATCACTGAGGTACTAGTGGAGTAAATATTTCAGTATATGTCATTGATGTTTGTTGTTATGCCCGATTACATAATTCAAAAATGGCATGCCTTATGTAATCAAAATTTTCATGTTATTATATTCTTTAAGTCTTGTTGTATAGTTATATGTATGTCTGTGTGTTGAACTCTGACTAAACGGTTAATATAATATAGTATTTAAACATCATCTTTTTTCATATCCTTTATTTTATTTTCCGATATGATAAAAAATGTGAAACAGCCAAGTAAACATCTTACTTATAAGAGACTTTCCTCTTCACCGCCAACATCGTCATCCTCATCTGTATCATTCGCTGGTTCCATGGATATGTGGGATATTGTTTTGAAGGACAGCCACACCTTCCTTAATACTTTCACCATCTTCATCCAGAGACAATTAAAATATAGAAATGTAATGAAATGAACTTTTAAACATTTTAAATTTATCTATTATCATTTAAATAGACTCATAGTAAACAAATATATACTAGTCAGGGGGCCGGCCTTGAGATCTACAGAGCCCGATAGGAAATTGTTAGGTGACAACCCCCATATCAAGAGCCTACTATAGTAATTTAGTTGACCGGGCGATGTCTATAACATGAGATTTGGTAGGGCTGGAGGCGGTGGGGAGGCGTGGAAAACAAAACTCTCAACTTAAAAATTGTAAACCGTTTTTCAAATAAAATTAGCTAAAATAACCTCAGTTTTCAAAAAAAAAAAAAAAATTGCATGATTGCCGATTTAAAAATACAAATTATAGAGAACGAAAAGTAAACGCTTCAAACTTACAAAGCTAATTTTGTTATTGCGTTTACAAAGGAAAAAGTGAAATGTGAATTTCCATAATATTGAATTATTTTTGAATATTTTCAAAGTAAAGCAAAAAGATTTTAAATATTGTGGGCATCATTGTCGTCCAGTGTCTGAATTTTCCGGAATTACTAAGTGGGCATACTTTATAAACTGGGCGAAACAAATGCCACTCAGCTTTACAGTTAAAGTATCCTCTGATGAACATATCAAAATAGGCTTGACAAAAAAAAAGCATAATGTGCGATTAAAACTTGATACATAAAAACAGATCAAAGAGATGTCAATACACTTTATTAAAACAAGCGAAATTTGTTGATACGAATTTTTTATAAAAGCTAAACCTAATGACCTATATATATATATATTTTACGATTTAATGCATTTTAATACAAGGTTTTAAAACAAAAGTTTGAAATATTTTTTTCTTACAGCCATACCCTAAACATCACTTACAATTTATAAACTCTACATGAATACAATTTTTTATTTTTTTTTTTAAGGGCGTCCATTTTTTCCAAGTCTTCTCGAAAGTTTATAAGAATAGGTTAAACTTAAAAACTTCTGCTAAATTCAGACACAATTACAATAATTTCTAAGTCATTCCTCATTTTTTTAATATCGGCCAAATTTTTTTGAAATCATGTGACATCGTATTGCTCCACCCCTACCTCCACCCCCCACACTCAGCTTCAGCAACGTAATATATAAAAAAAAATTAAAAGTTGGAAATTTCGCGAAATCCATATAGGTGAAAAAGAATTGTCGTCAAACATCTATTCCTAAACATTAAATCTATAAAATGGCCACTCCATAATTATGCCAAACAAATCTATTTCATTTTGGTTTTTCGTCATCAAATTGTACCCTTAAACGAACTTTAAGTTTTGTGATAGTCAGGTTACAAAGATATATTCTATCGTAGTTCACATGAACGTATCGCAACAAAAAAGAAACTTTGTGGAATTTAAGGGGTAGAGGAAGAAGGAGGTAAGAATATTTCTTAGTAATAATATTTTTTTTCAGAAATAACAACGCTCGACTCTAAAGTTGTAGATGTATGATAAGAGACTAGTGAAAATTTATACTCAACAACGAAGGGGGTGGGGAATATCCATTTAGCTCCGTATCGATTGAGAGAGATCGATGCAATCGATCCATGACCAAGCATGTATTTACCTTCACGCGATCTGCTTATTTCACTTTTCTTATCACCATCTGTATCTGCTATATTTTCATGATGGTCATGTATTTGCTCGATGATGACGTTATATGTATGCTTAAAACCTTGATCCTTTCGATCTTCAGAGTGGATGGCCCTTTCGATCTTCAGAGGAGATGGTCCTTTCGATCTTCAGAGTGATGGTCCTTTCGATCTTCAGAGAGATGGTCCTTTCGATCTTCAGAGAGATGGTCCTTTCGATCTTCAGAGTGATGGTCCTTTCGATCTTCAGAGTGATGGTCCTTTCGATCTTCAGAGTAATGGTCCTTTCGATCTTCAGAGAGATGGTCCCTTCGATCTTCAGAGTGATGGTCCTTTCGATCTTCAGAGTGATGGTCCTTTCGATCTTCAGAGTGATGGTCCTTTCGATCTTCAGAGTGATGGTCCTTTCGATCTTCAGAGTGATGGTCCTTTAGATATTCGAAGTGATGGTCTACACAAGCGAAATGTTTGAAATATTTTCATGTTAGCCAAAATACACCCATATTTTCTTTTCGCTGTATTTTTTTATGGTGTACATGAATTAAGTAATGAAAATCAAAACTGCATAATATAACAAAGGGAAAAACTCCTTTCCAATTTAATTACTTATCTGCTAATAAAGAACTTAAAATGGCTGAAATTTATTATTCGATTTTCGTTTTTCCTTTTTTTGTAATACAAACTAATAAAATCGTTGGTGAATGAATTTTGTTTAACCATTCCCCGATATCAATCAACTTATTAAAACAAAAAAAAAAAACATAAAATATCGTGACCGGTTTATTGCCAATGCCTTCGTGTACTTACAGTCCGCAATGGGAACGAGTATGTTTTCTGCATATCACCATACCATATATATATATCAATAAAACATTTATCACACATTGTTTTTCTTCACTCGAGGAAGCTTTCACTATAAAAGATTAGGTGTTACCACAAAAAGTAATGAACTATGTAATGATCAGCGAAAAAAAAGGCATTAGAGTTGCACTTCCAACGAAACAAATAATACTTGTATATGAAACAAATAAAACGCTGTCATGACGTGATAATTTCATAACTAGCTTTTTATTAATATAAGAATTTGTAGATACAAATGATAAAGCAAACATACCGGGTCTCTGCTTTTTATCATTAGGCTGTTTGTCAACGGACCTGCATTTTAAAAATATGATCAGGTATAAATGATAAACAAAGCGGTGACCATTATTATTCAAAAATTTTCAATTTTCTTGGCTATTAGTGTTACAGAAGTACTCACTGGATCAAACATTTTAAGCTTCTTTCTTTTTGCATAACACAGGCCTCCACTTCTTACCTCATCTCCCAGCATTGAATTTTCATTTTTTATGTCATTTTTACTATTTGGCTAATATTTGTATACCCGCCGTTTATGCTAAGAGATTGTTGATTTTGTCTTTCCATTGTGTGTTCTTTTTATGGGTGTCTTGCAAACCATATAATGTATTGTCTAAGTCAATGAGTCCTAATGTTTTGCACTTCAGTTTACAACGTCTACTTATATATGTTAATTCCTTTCAATAATTTCATAAAGCGTAATAATAAACCTAATACCAGAACAGTGGCAAATATTCGCACCTTATTTACAGATGGCCTAGCACCATAGCCATTATACTAAAATACACACCCGCATTTTGTACTACATAATTATTAATTCTGAAATAAACGCTTAGACGGTATGTTTTATGCAGCTGATTATACCTTCTTATAGCCAAAGGCTGTTTAATATAAAAAGTAAAGTGTTATCGCTTACTAAATTGAGCTGTGCGCTCAAAATTTCTTGCTTTCCGAATATCATGTCATAAGAGTTGTCCGTGACCTCTAGCAATGTTGGGAAGCGCGTATAATTGGGAAACACAACGGTCACAAGGTAAATTCAATTATGACAAGTTAGTCCAAATCCAAGATTAATGGATGAAATTAGTTAAATATTGACTTGTGTACCAAAAATCCATGGGTAAGTCAGGGGTACCAAAACCATCAAAACATAGACCTTTCCCCATGCTTTCTTGTTGCTTCTCTGTCCTCTACTATTCCTTTGTTTTATCTCTCTGTTTATGTGCACTCATTGTTGTTACGGGTAAACAACTCTATATTTATTTATTCTCCTTTAATTCCCGAGTTGTTTCACAGCACAGTGGTTCACAAAACGAGCGAACTTTGATACCAAATTCGCCCTGATATACGAGCAAGGACTTGGAAGACAAGCAAATTTAAAAAAAAAAAATTTTTTTCACACCATACTTTTAAAAGCACAAAAAGTTTTAAAACTATAAAACAAAATTACTGTTACCTTTCTTTTTCAAGTAACTGTAATATTTTTTGTAAAGATGTCTCAACATTTTTCAGCCTCTGGTTTTATTGTAAGGATAGATAAATATATTAATACTATTTCAAGAAATGTAGATTTATGTTTCCATTGAAATTCATTTACGACATGTCTAAAGATTAACAGCTACTGTTTTTACCGATTAGCAAACTTAACGAACAAAGTTTTTTCATATCAGTAAGCCTATCTAGTATCATGAACAAATATTACATTTCTTAAATCAGGGATTACATTATACATTTGAACGTTAAAAACATATTCAAGATATATTGTTATAACATAATTTTTTTGTGTATTTCAAATCAAAAAAAAAATTGATTTCATTTTAATTTCTGTCTAATCAATACGTGAACAGACAGAAAAACATAAAAAAAACAATTACATATATAAATTTAGAGATATTTACTACATAAGCAAACGACACACAGTCTTACACTCTCTATCGATTTCTGAAATACCTGTCTCATTTCGGCTGTGAAATAGAAATATGTCAAATAATTTTTAGATAGCAAAATTTTAAATCTGGTTTATGTTTTTTTTTTTGGCCACCAGCTAGAGAGTATCGCTAAGTAACAAATAAAAAAGTATGTGTATGATGACCATCTTAGACTCATGCCGTAAAGATCACGTGGTTATGTGACAGACGCAAACAAACCGGAATAGATTTATTTTGTGTATTATAAAGACAATTCTTCAAATAAAAAAACATTTTTTTGTTCCGTTTATTTTTTTTAAAAAGATGAAAAATTTACATGAATTTATTCTTTAACAACAAAATTGCTGTTATTTTTCAAAATAGTAACTAGCACAAGCGTCTCTCATTTATCTGTCACCTGCTGTATTATTTGGTTTATAGATACAAGCTGTATTTACCTGTCCATTGTCAAAACCTGCATCAGCTCACGTATACAATCACTAACCACTTTGCCTTCTCACTAGTAAATACAAGTATGTTAAATCCAAGTGAAATATAGTCGATTTTACACAAAAAATATTTGTATTTTATAGCTATATTAAAAAATTTCTCACGTGGAAAAGATTCGATTTGAGATATATATTTTCAGCAATAAATATGACTGTTAAATAGAAAACAAAACATATTTTTCTGCTGAAAAGAATTTTTTTCTTTGTATGCAATAATATATATACACCAGAAACAAAGTACCGTATTTCCCCATGTATAAGCACCCCCTTTGTAAAAGCCACCTTCCCCCCCCCCACCCCACCCCAATTTTCGGACTGTTAAGTTTTGAAAAAAAATATTTTATTTGCTTGGGCTTTCCCTCCGTTTTTCCTTTCCATTTTATCCACTACAATCTCTTATCTTCTTCAGTTTGCTCAGTTTCACTTCTCTCAAGCTTTTTGTAGTCTGCTCGAAAATCTGACAAGTCCTGTCCACTTTTTTCCAGCGTTAGCTCATGCATTTTTCACGTATAAAAATGTACCAGCTTTTGTACATGCCTACACCCTTTATTTTTTGAGCTTGAAAATTTTGAAAAAAGAGGGGTGGCTGTCCTAACTTCCTCGCCTTTGTAGGGCTGAGTGTGATGCTCGTTGCCTGTGGATAAGCTAGTCCTGAACTGGATACGTGAGAGTCAATAATTTATATTTGCATACAGTCACGTGACGAGTAAATACAGAACGAATCAATTCGTGTGCGATTAACAACACTTAGACTTTATTCAAAGCAGGTACATATAAACATCTAGTTCTAAAAAGAACTCTTAGCATGGCCGCTAAGTTACAATGTGCAGATCATAAGTATCCAAATAGCTCTAAAGGAAGTTTAGAGTCGGGAGTCTAAAACAGACTCGTATGACGTGGACCCAAAAGAGTGGGGAGGGAATGCGCCCAGTCCAGTCGCCACAAGGGGCTGTACTGCTCTCGTCCCCGCAAGGGGGTGTACTGCTCTCGTCCCCGCAAGGGGTGTACTGCTCGTTCACTAAAAAACTCATCTCCCTTTTATATCAGTGGAACATACTCTGAAAACATACGTCAACGTCGTGCCATATGATAAGGCGCAACGTTCTGTTATCATTTAGCCTGGTCCGAGGAATTAATCTCATGAGGGGGAGATGGATGTGCGGCGGAGACGTGTCCACAGTCACGAGTCATTGGTTTCAGGTCCAGGTGTCCTGACCAACGGTGCCATATGATAAGGCAAGGCCGCTCAGTTATCATCTAGCCTGGTCCGAAGAATTAATCTCATGTAAGGGGGAAGGTGAAAAGATGGACGGCTCCGCCGAAGACGGGTCGTCCGGGCGTGCCATATCAGACCGGGGAAAGATGGGGGGGGGTTAATACAACGCGGGAAGAAAGGGGGTGGGTGCTGAACGCGGGAAGATGTCTTAATACAGTTTCTGTAACAGTAGTTTTACATGCGGAAATACGGTAATACAAAATATTTATGTTCGGATTGTTTTCTTGTTTACATTACATCTATTTGTTACCTGGAACATGGGAACTTTTTCTTTTTAACTTCTGAATAACAGCGTACACTTTTTTTAAAACACTTTTACCTTTTTCATAAGGGCAGCTAAAAACTTCTTCCACCATCTCTGTAGATATTGAAATATATTAATATCTTTGATTTGTATGTAAGTTCAGGTGTATTTTTATATTAATAAAAAGATGAAAGTTCTTTGATGTAAGATGTGACGAAAAATGTGCAAATAGAATGTTTGTAAATTCAAGGCCAAATGCTTTTTTTTTTTGCTAATTATTGCATATAAATGAGATACGATATGAAATTAGAAAACTCTTTTTTTTTTTTTTTTTTGAAAATAATAAAAAAAAAAATCTCTAACATAAAATGCTAAGCTAAGTATTCGCTTTACAATTTAAATGAAATTGTATTGTGGCGATACAATTTAGCGTAAACAAATTCACTGTATTCATTGTATTCATCTATCCATTTTTTCCTTCCTTCTATGTATCCATCCCTTGCTTTTATCCATACATCCATTCTTTCCTCTCATGCATCTTTTCATCCATCCATCCATTTATTATAACTTGCATCCATCCTTCCTTAAATACTTTCTTTCTTCTTACATATCCATTCACACACATTTCCGTCCTTACTTCCTCCTATCCATCCGTCTACGTTTCCAACAATATAATGCATTCTTCCATCCTTTCCTTCCATCCATCCATTCTATCCTTTCCATCCATCCATCCATTTATCCATCCTTCCATCCATCTTAGATTCCATTAAAAAAATTATCAATCCATCCAAACTTCCTTCCGCCCTACCCATCCATTCAATCTTTCATTCCATTCATCCATCCACCATTTCCTTGAATCGTTCCATGAATCCACCCATCTATCCTTACATCTTTCTGCCCTTTCATTCCATCCATCATTTTATCTTTCTATCCATCCTTTATTATAGTCTATCCATTCATTAATTTCATCTATCCATCCATCCTTTCCTTCTATTCATCCATCCATCTAATAATCCATCATTTCATTCCATCCATCCATCTTTTCATTCCATCCATTCAATCATTCCATCTATCTATCTATCTATCTATCTATCTATCTATCTATCTATCTATCTATCTATCTATCTATCTATCTATCTATCTATCTATCTATCTATCTATCTATCTATCTATCTATCTATCTATCTATCTATCTATCTATCTATCTATCTATCTATCTATCTATCTATCTATCTATCTATCTATCTATCTTACTAGCTAGCTATCTGTTTGTTGGTCTTTCTATCTAATTTAATCTTTAATATGATGAAGAAAATAATAATTTTTTTTAATAATTTTATCGATCCGTATATTAGTTACCTGTCTTTATCAATGTTCTCAAATATCTTACACGAGGCAGAGTCTTCATATATTTTCATCATCACTGTATATCTTTTGATTCTTTGTCTGAAAGTTAATAATTTTCGTAAACCATAATTATTTTATACTAGTTGTACCCTGCAAAACATTTGTATAGAGTTCGGTTAAGTTGTTTTAATTTCTTTGGTTTCGGGCAGATCCTATTTTTTCATGATTGCATTTTAAACTGGAATAACTGTTGTATTAATTTTTTATTTCAATCTAACGCAGAACCTAAATCGCTTATATATATATATATATATATATATATATATATATATATATATATATATATATTCTGTTTAACGCCTTGTAGTGACACTAACAATTTATTCTTTAGCAGATTTAAATAAAATAGCCAAGTAGCCTGCCACAACAAAAGAAGAGATAGTAATAAAAGGCTTATAGAAGTATTCTTGATGTTGGCAACTTTAAATTTATATTTGAAAAACATAAATAAATTCACTTTGTTTTGTCGTGAAATAAAAATCATAACAGCACAAGCGTGGGATCAGAAAAAATAACAAGTGTTTAAACTGCTTCCGGATTTATATTTAGAGGCATATTTTCTTGATGTAGATCTATAAAAAGTAAATTGAATAAAAATTTAAACTTACAGAACGGGTCACCAACTTTACTTCTTAAAGAAAAGAAAAACAAACCCAGACAAGGTGGCATTAGACTCTGGTTTTGGCATATTAAGTTTAGTCAGTTGGAATCTCTGATAATCTCCAGATTTGGTCGCGCTCACTTTCACTTTGTGAGATAGCGCGTTGCTGAAAAGATATAAATAGTGGTAAAAAAACAGCATCTTCAACGACTTGATCGTTAAAAGAATAATATTGATTTAAATTTTTTTGGGTTTATATGTATATTAAAAGTAAGTTGATTTGTACTATTACCACTTGTACCCAGTTTACTTTCTCATCATGGTAAGCATACTTTAGAATGATACATAGGTGTCTTCAAATGAACACAGTTTTCGTAATTGGGTTTCTAATTGTTAAATTCCATGTACTTGGTCTAACTAACTATCGAAAAACGACAACATACAGCACAAATTTTATTTTTATGACCACAGCCCTGAAAAATGTTGTATTTATTTTTTGGCAAATAAGGAAATGTATACATTTTCGTTCATGCGGTCTGATAAAAAGAAACATAAAAAAACAACACTTGTATGATAATAAACAAAGGCAATCAAAATTTACTTTAAAAGTTTAGAAAGTATTCGTTTTTCTAGATTTGCGAGTACAATATCAAATCGATTTCTCAAAGAACCCCCGAAATGTAGAATCCCATCGTCAAGTTTTCGTTAAAATATCATTATTAACGTTCGAAGTCAAAAATATCTTTATGAAAGCGCTCGCCTTGCTCATCTTAAGCTATGTACAACTGATACGTAACTTTCAAGCCTTTTTCCATCCCTGTTCAGCAACCCGGCGAACTCGTCACGTTCTATGATCTGAATCAGCAGTCCGATAAAGACGTGAGCTTTGCCATGGACAACTTGGTACTTGAATGCCGTTGTCAAGAGCAGTGACAAAGTGCTTGATACTTCCTAACTTGATGTGCTTCAGCACCTTTAAGGTTCTTTAAGCGTGTCCGATATGACGAGTTCTTCCCCACAGAGAACTTGGTCTGTTGTGGAAGTCCTTTTTTTTAGCAATATTGCTCATTAGTATGACGGCAAGCGGTTAAGGACATATCGCGAAACCACCTTGAAAGCCCATCAGAAGTGACACTATAATGAAGGTACCTATGACCTACCATCCACACTCGTCATACTTCAAGGCACTCAGCAACATCTTCACACTGGTGTAGGGGCTCCTATTTGAGATGCACACAGTGAGCCATATGGAGAGACGTGTAGTTATATCCCAGGTTTTAGGCTCCAGGATGAGCCGTCCATAAATAGGTTAAGCTAACTTGCCTTACAGGTGATACCATGCCTCGAATAGACCGGCCACATTGATGATTCAGCACAGTCCACTTTGCCGACTGAAGAAGTTGGACAATGTTTATTGACGACGCATTTTTCTGATTAGTGACTTGCATCCATTCCATCGAACAAGTTCCTCTGCTTGAAACTATATTTCTGAAGCTCAGCATTGGACTTGGTAAAATAAAGGTCTCTAATCAGATAGTGGAATCGTAATCTGTATCTCCAATATCTTCCTTTGTGTCTACTAAAGATGGCTGATAATTCTTCGGGGTATTAGTTGGCAGGCAGTGTGGTACTGGGGCAATTTGAGAAGGAGTCTCTGGATAGTGGATTTGGAACCCAGTGGAATGTTTGGTAGGATCCACCGTGAAGATGTAGCAGCTGTTTGAGTGGTCAGTCGCCGAATTAGTAGGATAGCAAACTGCATGGCTAATTATTTCTTCCCAGTACCAACATGTAATAATGCAGATATAATTAAATATATAATTTTAAAAGATTTCAATAATTGAAATTCAACAATTTAAAGCACTAACTTATATGCGAGCTGCAAATTTTAAACTTACCTATGCCAGACAAGCCGAAGTATGCCTTGTAGGCCACGCATTCTTAAGACATGATTTCAAAAATTTCCGGGCTCTTTTTCTTTTTATAAATTGTCAAAACATGTAGAGAAATTTATCAGCTGGGTGAGAACAACCTCTTGATGTCATTAAAATCAATAATTGCTCCTTAAATACATGAATTATTTTTCTCTTTACTCAACAATACGATCATCTGAAATGTTGATTCTAACCTCATTTGCTTTTATTCTTGTATCGCCGTTATTAGACTGTTCTATAATGGGGAAACGCAAGTTCCTTGAAAGATTATACTAGAAGACTAATCAAGTATTGAATGTGAATTAAGAATTTTCACAAAAAACAGATAATTCTAGCAGTACAACAATATTTTAGAAGACTACTCAGTATAGTATTCGAATATAGAATTTTTCCAGGTAACAGACGAATTTCTAAATATCATTATCCTTATCACAGAAAGAACGTTTTAGTGGAACAACAGCTAGTTTTTTTAGGCATAACGGATTAAGAAAACATACTTTAAGTCCAAGAAAAAAAATACTTTGTTAGAAAGTGTTTATCTTAATGTCTGGGGCGTTGTAATAACCTTTGAACCTACACGAAAACCATTGTCATGGCTACAATCAGTTGTTTGCAGGATCGTTTAAAAGTTAGGAATACATGAGTCCAACGAGACAACTTGCGATGTTGAGGAAAAAATCCAGTATTGCCTCTTTTGTAATAATTTATCACGTATAACCTTTTTTTATGCATCCCGGTTTCTCAAACGCATTTGTCATTCTATAAGAAGAGAACTATTAAATATTAAAGCCAAATTTTAGTGCGTTCCAGATGAAATGAAAACTTTTAATCAAAGAGCATTAAAAAAACATTCTCAATAGATGCAGATATTACTTACGTAAATAAGGCAATCAGTAAGTTGAACATTAATATCTGTTAAAACAAAGCATATACGTAAAGCAAGGCCGGTATGACGTATTTTCCATCATTAGTTGGACATTTCTTTGTGTAAAAATTATTATACCGTTCAGGGTCTTCGGTGCAATGATCTTCTCCTAAAAAATAATGGTTGGTAAAAGAAATGGTTATTACAAAATTTAGTAAATTGTTCTTGAATACAGCAAACAGTGAATAAAAGCCAATCAAAATATTTTAGAATGGTATTTTCTATGCCAAAAAATTCAGCTAACAATTACAAGAATAATAAAAAAAGATACAATTATAAATTCAAATTTATATTTGTGGGATAGATCAGGACTTGTCAAATCAACAAACATAAAGTTTTTAGACAATGACTTTGGGGAAGATACATTAAGGCACAATTATGATGAGACTGATAATGAAAGAATTAGTAATTTTATTTTCACAAATTATAAATAAATATCAGTCTTTTATTTCATTAGTATTTCCTGTTAAATGATTTTTTTTTACCTAAAATTTCATCTAGACTGTATTCACCTAATCATGGCCCAAAACCCTTTACGGAAAATGTTGTACACATTTACCGCATTTAGATCTGTTTCTGGTACAGAATAGATTCAGATGCCAATCATCAGGGCCACCAAGAGTAACATCAATATTATTAGAAATTCAGAAACGTTTTCACCTATTTGAATATACATATATAAACAACATTAATGTTACAAAAAAAT
>JAGDYQ010000005.1:8026152-8070225 GCA_021962125.1 Bulinus truncatus | reverse complement strand
GTGTACTTCGTTCGGTTACGTATTGCTGGTGATCTATCGAGAGAACGTCCCTTTGATTCTATTCATTGATACTGGATTAATCTTTGGCATTTTTGGATTACTTTTGCTTATGATTTTAAAGACCACCAGATCTCTGTTACGGACTGGTGTCTCTGTAAATAAATATATTTTGTCGCTGTACACACTTGATGAATTGATCATCGTCACTTGTTATACGTTTAATTGTTGGTGAGGCTGTGTGTGGTAGAAACACAAATACAAATACGGGTCACCATTGAGTCAGCCCTCATACTCTTAGCGACAAGCCAAGGATACCCTCAAAGGGGTCCTCAACAGAAGTGAATGTTGATTATTGGGGTAAGAGAGAGAAGGGGAGAATCGTGGTAACAAACCATAGGACTGAAAAGAGACGTGAATGTGTCTATGTCTGTGCGTGTAAACTGATGCCCATTCCCGCCACAAGCCTAGCATTCATTGCTTTTAAATATGGTGCTTAGTGAGCACCGACAGGTCATTATTTTTGCATAGCCTCCCTTCCCTACCCCGAATATCTCTCTAAGTCTCTGCCTATGGCTTACTAGGACCATAATAATGACTCTGTGTATATAGAGACTTGAGCGATTATATTGAGTCAGTATGGTACTTCCTGGTGTTTAAGACTCGGTTCCCCTGAGAAAAAACGTCTCCGTAGTAACACCTATGACTTAATTAACTCCCCTACAACTCTATAATTAATTATGTAATGATGAAATGCTGAACAACTAAAGACAGTATATGTATACATCTTTTTTTCCCCCCAGTAAAAACATTTTTGAACATTTTGTTTTGATTTAGTAAAAAATGATAACAACAAATGAAACTAAAAGAAATGAAGTTGGTTGTAATTACTTGGTTCAAATACGGGGACAGGTTCAACACTTGGGCAGGGCACTAATCCTGGGGGTCTGGGTGACCCATTCCTGCATACACGGCAGTCGTAGGTCAGGGGGCCGTCACACGGGTGGTCAGGGTGACATGTTGAATGGCAAGCTAAATAAAATACGATTTCAATATCAACACTTGCTGTGTAATGTAATCCTCATCAACGTTAACTAACTTGAATACTTTAAGAGTTGGCAAAGTAGCAGTGTTGTCAACTTAAACTAGCATTCAGACATTAAAGTTGGCAATGTAGCAGTGTTGTCAACTATAACTAGCATTCAGACTTTAAAGTTGGCAATGTAGCAGTGTTGTCAACTTTAACTAGCATTCAGACTTTAAAGTTTGCAATGTAGCAGTGTTGTCAACTTTAACTAGCATTCAGACTTTAAAGTTGGCAATGTAGTAGTGTTGTCAACTTTAACTAGCATTAAGACTTTAAAAGTTGGCAATGTAGTAGTGTTGTCAACTTTAACTAGCATTAAGACTTTAAAGTTGGCAATGTAGCAGTGTTGTCAACTTTTACTAGCATTCAGACTTTAAAATTGGCAATGTAGTAGTGTTATCAACGTAATTAGATACAACACTTCAGATGCATTGTTTTCAACCTGTTAGGTCAGAGTGTTGTATTCACCTAAGCAAGAGACAGTATGGTCAGCCTGTTCAATTCGGTAAGTCCCAGGTGGACATATCCTTGTCTGGACTTGACTTGACGAGGATCCTATGAAATAAAAAAATTAAATATATTTTTACCAACAGACAGTAATATATTTTATAAACAATGAAAACTTGTTTTTATTTTTTTAATTTTATAAATTGTTTACCTAGACAATCATTTAAAACCTCCTCGGTTGGTTTCCCCGGAAGGGCCTTAGGAAACAGAACCCCTTTGTCTCTGACCATAACATCGATCCTGAAGACATGTTTCTTGTCTTTCATCAGCCCAGTGGTGACGCTGGCGTTGTACCATCTGCGGTTGGGCTCTAAGAAGGTCACATTTATTGGGTTGTTCCAGTCTGGCCAATAGGTTGGCTTGGCCAACTGTACGAGGCATGGGATGATTCATTTTAATATAACGCATGCATATCATGACAGGGTGGGCGACATCTAGTCCCGGGCCCATTGACGATTCCCACCACCTGGGGGAGGGGGGTCAGACGCGGCCCTAGCGGTAATAACCACAGCGTGGGTATATGTGGGTCATCCAGTGCTACAGTCTACCGTGCTACATAGTAGCCATTAGGTCGCGGGCGGTTGTCCTGGGCTGCTACCCACATAGGCCAATACTTGCTGAGAACCGCTGGGTCACACACCCCGCATGCTATTGAACCTTATGGGGGGGGCACTTAGCCAGATGCGAACGCCCTGATCATGAAAAACGATGCCTTAGTGATCAATCAAGCGAACGTTTAGTTATTGTACCTGTGCATCGATCGAGTATAATATCTTACTTATCCATATATCTAGTTCTATTCAAACTGTATTTAGTTATCGTACCTGTGCATTGATCGAGTATAATATCTTACTTAACCATATATCTAGTTCTATTTATACTTTATTTTAACCATATATTACTTGCATTCTTAGACCTTTCACTTTTACATAAACTAATCTATTAACCCAGTGGTCTCCGACCCCCTCGGGACGTGGACCTGTACCTGCACCGGTCCGTGGATCAAATTGTACTGGGCCGCACAAGAAACATTAAATTATTTCCCTTTTTATAAACTGTGATTTATTTCTCTGCGACTTTCAGTGGGCGAGAAATAATCAACCTTCCCCCCCCCCCCCCCCATCTAGCGAGCCGCAGTGAAATTGTCAAACGTTGACGGTCCACAGATTAGAGATTATACAGAATGCGTAAGCCTCGTTTTTGAAACAATGTTTTCATCGCCGCCATTAATGATATTTACTCTCATCAGTAGGCCTACATTTATTGAATAGAAATGTTTATTATATACAGTGGATTCCGCTTAATTGAGACAGCCGCTTATTTGGGACAAATCTCTAAGAAACCAAACCAAGAAGCCAATAGTAAATTTGTATGTTTAGTTGGGACAGCCGCTTAACTGGGACAAAAAGCCTCGGTCCCGTTGTGTCCCAATTAAGCGGAATCCACTGTATATAAAGCTTCTAAAAAACACATGAACTCATGAATTAAATAATGTATTATCGTTTTTTATATTTATAAAGCTAATTGAAAGCTTTTTCATTCATGTTTCATGTCTTGAAAAAAAAAACAACAACAAAGAGGTGTAAATAGGTCTGTGTGTTTTTATGAATGGAAATCGTCATCTGGATACAAAAGTGAATAACAGCAATGGCGCGAGATTTTTTAACACAAAACCGAGAACTATTTATATAGCTATGAGCTATCTGTATAATATATATATACTAGTTGCAAGTACCCGGCTTTGCCCGGGTTTAAAATAAGGTTTTCTGTTTACCTTCTGTTTTCTCCCTACCCCCTCTCTCCCTTCCCCTCTCTCTCCCTCCCTCCCTCCCTCCCTCCCTCTCTCTCCCTTTCCCTCCCTCCCTCCCTCTCTCTCCCTTTCCCTCCCTCCCTCCCTTTCTCCCTCCCTCCTTCTCCCTCCCTCTCTCTCATCTCTCTCCGTCCCTCTCCCATCTCCCTCTCTACACTCTCCCCTTCCTTCTCTCCCCCCGTCCATCCTCCTCCCTCCTCCTTCCCTCTCTCTCCCTCCCTGCCCCCTCTTTCTCTTTATCTCTTCCTCCCATTTCTCCCATCCTCTCCCTCTCTCCTTCCCTCCCCTCTCTCTCCCTCCCTAACCCCTTTCTCCCTCCTTTCTCCCTCCCTCCCCTTTCCACCTCTCTCTCCCTCCCCCTCTCTCCCCCTTCCTCCCTCCTTCATTCCCTCTCTCTCCCTCCCTGCCCCCTCACTCTTTATCTCTCTCCCTCCCTCTCTCCCACCCTCTCTCTCCCTCCCTACCCTCTCTCCCTCCCTACCCTCTCTCTCCATCCCTTCCTTTCTCTCTCCCTCTCCCCCTGCTCCCTCTCCCATCTCCCTCTCTCCCCTCCTTTTCTCCCCCCAGTCTATCCCCCCTCCCTCCCTCTCTCTCCCCCTCCCTCCCTCCCTCCTACCCTCCTTTCCACTCTCTCCCCCCTGCCCCCTCTCTCTTTATCTCTCACTCCCTCCCCTCTCTCTCTATCTCTCTCTCTCTCTCTATATATATATATATATATATATATATATATACTTATTATTATGGCTTCACACTGCCCCCTCTCTCTTTATCTCCCTCCCTCCCTCTCTCTCTCTCTCTCTCTCTCTCTCTCTGTATGTATATATATATATATATATATATATATATATATATATATATACTTATTATTATGGCTTCACTATTCTTCTAAAATCCTTCTTCATTCCTTTACCTTCCTCAAACTGTACAAATCAGAGAGCATGAAAAAACAACAATTCTTTGCATCACAAAGGCACAATACAGCACCAGCGCACAAGTTCTATTCGAACATCGGGAAATGACGTCACAGAGGAATTTTATTTATGGCGCCGTCGAGATTACTTTAATATAGTAAAATACTAAAATAAAAAAAAAATTATTACAATTAAACTACCCATAGAGATGAAACGAAACCTGTCCTTTAACCTTCCCATGTAATTATGTGTATGTGTAACAAATTTCACGTTATTTGTTTGTCTGGATCTTGAGTTATAAGGGAACAGACAGACAGACAGACAACAAATGCGTCTTATAAGTATAGAGATATATAATCCGGTCAGTCGGGGAGAAAAAGTTTGGGAACCACTGCATTGACCAATAGAGCCTCAGTTTCGTGCCTCACTTCCAACCCCCCCCCCTCAAGTCTAATTTATGATACGCAGTGGCTACGGTTCGGTCCGACCGAACGCGTATTTCTTTTTTTCGGGTACCAGCCTTACTTATTATTGCATAGCGGCCGAGTCGCTGCACTGAACTATATAACAACATAATTTATTTTTTTTTTCAGAATTTTTTTTTTCAGGATTAGGGTTAGGGATAGGGTTAGGGATAGGGTTAGAGATAGGGTTAGGGATAGGGTTAGAGATAGGGTTAGGGATAGGGTTAGGGATAGGGTTAGAGATAGGGTTAGGGTTAGGGTGTGGAGCAATATTATCTATGGCTGGTACCCGAAGTAAAAAAAATACGGGTTCGGTCGGACCGAACCGTAGCCACTGCCTTTATGATATATGTACAAAATATAAACATAAACTAGACTTAATAAACTTTTCTTATAAAATGTTTTTATTCTCAATTTTTTTTTTGCAAGGTTACGTTCCTTACTTGTATTGTCCAACTGGTCCAAACCCGGAATCAATATTCACATCAAAAGCTCGCCAAACTAGTGTTATGTTGTTGCAGCTTTTTGACAATATAGTTGGCGGATGAAGCAACTTTGGCAATACTGAAAAGGTAAATTATCTAGCTGTACTTTATCTAGTTATACTTTATCTAGTTATACTTTATCTAGTTATACTTTATCTAGTTATACTTTATCTAGTTATGTTTTATCTAGTTAAACTTTATCTAGTTATACTTTACTTTATCTAGCTATATCTTTTTTTTACTGAATTTTAGACCAATATAGTATTAGTATGTATAAGTGTGTAAGCCTAACTGATTAATCTAAGCTCTCTCTCTCCCTCCCTCCCTCCCTCTCTCTCCCTCTCTATTTCTCTCCCTCCCTCCCTCTATCCCTCTCCATCCCTCCCTCCCTCCCTCTCTCCCTATCCCTCTCAATCTCTATCCCTCCATCCCTCCCTCTCTCCCTCTCTCTCTCGCTCTCTCTCCCTCCCTACCTCTCTCTCTCCCTCCCTCCCTCCCTCTCTCTCTCCCTCCTGCCCTCCCCCTCTCTCTCCCCTCCCTCTCTCTCTCTCACACACACACTCTCTCTCTAACTAACCTCTATAACAACTGACCAACCTCTATAACAAATAATGTCAGTCCTGCCATCAGCACACTGATAATTGGGACAATGCCCAATCACACGGTCACATTGTAAATTGTTCTTGCAGGCACACTGATGCTGACAGTTCTTGCCGAATGTAGCGTTAGAACAAACTATGTAAACCAATAGCAAATGTAGCGTTACAACAAAATAGTAAAGTCACTGGGTAGACAACATTTTGATAGTCTGAGCCCAGTTATAGTATAAATCAACAACATCAAAGGGCGCAATCTATCATCCCTTTTTATTTCCCTACACAACTGTCTCATGGCTCTTTCACTTCTCTAAGAAAAATGTCGTGTGGCTCTTTCACTTCCCTCACACAACTGTCTTATGGCTCTTTCACTTCCCTAACACAACTGTCTTATGGTTCTTTCACTTCCCTAACACAACTGTCTCATGGTTCTTTCACTTACCTAACACAACTGTCTTATGGTTCTTTCACTTCCCTAACACAACTGTCTCATGGCTCTTTCACTTCCCTAACACAACTGTCTCATGGCTCTTTCACTTCCCTAACACAACTGTCTCATGGCTCTTTCACTTCCCTAACACAACTGTCTCATGGCTCTTTCACTTCCCTAACACATCTGTCTCATGGCTCTTTCACTTCCTTAACACAACTGCCTTATGGCTCTTTTACTTCAAACATAACATTTTTGGTTCTTAATTTTGAACCCCCCCCCCCGTCACTGCCAACCCTTCTCACCACTCTTTATCAGTGTGTACGTAATAAGTGAGTGACCCTTTATATAAACTCCATTAAATTCATAAATGCTAACAAAAAAGGGAAAACGTTGACAAAGCTTTAAATTCTTAAAACAAAAATCATTTTTTTTTTGTATCTCTAATGAAATGTGTGATGAACGAGTCAATATATGTATCTCTAATGAAATGTGTAATGAACAAGTCAATATATGTATCTCTAATGAAATGTGTAATGAACAAGTCAATGTATGTATCTCTAATGAAATGTGTAATGAACAAGTCAATATATGATTCTCTAATGAAATGTGTAGTGAACAAATCAATACATGATTCTCTAATGAAATGTGTAGTGAACAAGTCAATACATGATTCTCTAATGAAATGTGTAGTGAACAAGTCAATATATGATTCTCTAATGGAATGTGTAGTGAACAAGTCAATATATGATTCTCTAATGAAATGTGTAGTGAACAAGTCAATATATGATTCTCTAATGAAATGTGTAGTGAACACGTCAATATATGATTCTCTAATGAAATGTGTAGTGAACACGTCAATATATGATCCTCTAATGAAATGTGTAGTGAACAAGTCAATATATGATTCTCTAATGAAATGTAAGCATATAAAGTGGATCACAGGACTCAACATCTAATTCTAATACAAACCGTTTGATATTTGTCAACTGGATCTGACATATACAGACTGATAGATACCAGCTGGGTATATCTTTACCGTCTGAGTCAGATGTATACCGTTTGGTTCAATCATATATTACTTGACTATATACTGTCTGTCTATATACAGTCTAACGTATACCTCTATGTCTCATAGCTCTGTGCCTCATAAATACCTTCCGTACAACTGACTCCCGAGTATCCAGCCTTGCATCCATCATCACAATGACCAGCGCTGTCGCAGCTTTCATTTTCAGCACAGTTATAGCTGCAAACTGTTCAGTATTATACAACAATGTGTCAGTATTATACAATACAATGTAATACAGTCACACACCCCCGCCCCGCCCTAAACACCCCACTCACCCACCCCCAAGTTAAAAAAAAAGACCTTGAACTTTTCTTTTACGCAAATCAAAGCAAGTAAAATAAAAGTATGGAGGAATTAACGTAAATTTGACGCAAATCTACGACGAGAAAAAATATAACGGAAAAGTCCGATAAATCGTACACACATAATAAAATTGGAGACCAGCGAGATTAAAAATATTGGCTAGATATGTATAGAAGTTATTTGAATTTTTAAACAATGTACGATTTCTGTCTTTTTTCCAATCTGTATTTAAATTTGAATGCATGCTGTAAGATACAAGTATGAATATTTTTTTTTTATGCGCGATAATTTCAAAGTTAAACTTTTAATAAGATGAACAAAGTTTTACAGTTTATTATACTTAAGTAGAATTTTCTATTCCTGAATAAGTAATTTGCACGGGTGTATAAATTAATTTGCTTTTAAAACGTAAAATATGGAATTAATTCCCAGCACTATCATTATTTATTCATCTATTTCTTGGTCACTTTATAAAATGTCATAGCGATTAGTAAATAAATGATACTGTGCTGACCACTTAAGCACATGTCTCCATAAAATCCTGGGTCACAACCTTCAGAACAGTGACCAGTGTATCTGTTACATTGAGATCCAGTTCCGCCACAGTAGGCCACACATTCTGTGAGTTAGAACATAGTAAATATACATTTGGCCACAGTCATACATACATAGGCAGTGAGAGACAAGTCACACATTCTGTGAGTTGAAACATAGTGAATATACATTTGGCCACAGTCATACATACATAGGCAGTGAGAGACGAAAACACACATTCTGTGAGTTGATACATAGTAAACATGTGATGTGTTCATATACATGCATATATGGACAGTTTAAAATAGGCTTGTAACACAATATGTGCTGTTATTTAGAGTTAACATGTGGGATAATCGAACGAATAAACAGACAGACAGGAAAATGGGTGGAAAAATAGGAAAGTATGTAGGTAGGTATATATGTAGATAGGTAGGTAGGCATCTATGTACATAGGTAGATGATAGATGACAGACAGACAGATAAACGGGCAGTTAAACAGACAGACGGGTAGGTTGGTAGACATACTGGTAGATAGATAGATAGATAGATAGATAGATAGATAGATAGATAGATAGATAGATAGATAGATAGATAGATAGATAGATAGATAGATAGATAGATAGATAGATAGATAGATAGATAGATAGATAGATAGATAGATAGATAGATAGATAGATAGATAGATAGATAGATAGATAGATAGATAGATAGATAGATAGATAGATAGATAGATAGATAGATAGATAGACTTATGACATATAAACGTAAAACTACAATGTACCATTCTGACAATAGAGACCAAAGTATCCAGGTTTACAACCTTCTCTACAAACACCTTTCTCATCAAATTCACCTTCTCCAACACAGCCAGGATTGCATTCTGTTAAATCACATCATGGTGAGTTAAGTCGATAAAAACGGACCAACATAAAATAATAAAAAAAAATATAATAATCCAAATCAAATTTGGATAAAGTCTTGTCTACAAGTACGTTATTCTACATATGTATGATAGCATGCTATACACTGGAATAAAATATTTACTCACACCGTATGTAAATAGTTTTGGTAATAATGTAGAAATGTTTTTTAAAAAATTATATCAGTATTTATAATGGAAATTAGTATCTGTAATGGAAATTAATATTTGTGAGACAGTTAACAATTATTTATAGAGCTATCATAGTTTGGCGATATTGGGTAATGCAATCGTGCAATAGTAAAACCCGGTGGTCGAAAGACTTCCTTTCCAATAAAGTAATAAAATGGATGTAGACATTTATTAAAGCTCACAATGCTATAAAAATGTGTTTACCAGGATAACAGGATGAGCAAAACGCAGAATTAAAGATCACAATGAAGACTTTTTTTGCCATATCAAATTTAACTTACCAAAATCAATTATACGTATTTTTAGAGCATTTTTTTTCGAAAAGAGTTTTGTCCCCGTTTTGTCTGTCTGTCTGTCTGTCCGTTCGTCATCACCCTATATCTCAGCAACCATAAGTCCTAGACCCTATCATTGTGTAGGTCTTGGCCTGCCAAGTGTACATCAAAAGTCCATTTCGCGATAGGACCTCTGAGGGCCGGGATTCAGGGCTCCTAAGGGGCTTATATATTATATATACACCTTGTACATTCAATAGCCCATTCATTTGGTGCGAAATACTGCAGCACGTAGTTTCACCAAGATTTATTAAGAAACTCATCAAATGAAATAGTAAGCTTGTGTTCTGAGTTTAATTGAAAGTATCAGAGCTATGCAACGATTGACGGAGTTTTCGGACGATTAAATGACTACAATTTCGAATGTTTTCAATTATGAGTCCTATTTCAGTAACCATAAACCACTTGTAGTTAGATTTAAGAGAAAATAATTTTTTTTCAAATATAAAGAAACGTCTTTATAATATTTTTTTTACAGATATATGCATTACACAATTGAATTTATAAACATTTCCAAAATTTACAAATATTTACCGAAAGCTAACAAACGTACTGATACATAACATGAGAATGCGCTAACACGTCCTGTGTCCAGAATGGAACAGGCTTAATTGCTTGTTTAAATTTTTTAGTCCTGAAACACACATTGACGCAGATAGGGACAAGTTATTCCGATAGACAGCCCTAAGTTGGTTCCATCCTATAATAATAATATCTGATGTGAAGCTTCTATATTACAAGATAATCAGTGTTATCATCATGATATTGTATTGACATTTATATTTATATTTTCATTATCTCATCTTCAGAAGTTGGCAGGTTATGAATCTCGCTGCAACATTCAAACTCTGAACATACAAATAACATCATCCAACAAGACATAGAACTGTGAGCCTACCAGTAACATCATCCAACAAGACACAGAACTGTAGGCCTACCAGTAACATCATCCAACAAGACATAGAACTGTGGGCCTACCAGTAACATCATCCAACAAGACATAGAACTGTGGGCCTACCAGTAACATCATCCAACAAGACATAGAACTGTGGGCCTATCAGTAACATCATCCAACAAGACACAGAACTGTAGGCCTACCAGTAACATCATCCAACAAGACATAGAACTGTGGGCCTACCAGTAACATCATCCAACAAGACATAGAACTGTGGGCCTACCAGTAACATCATCCAACAAGACATAGAACTGTGGGCCTATCAGTAACATCATCCAACAAGACACAGAACTGTGGGCCTACCAGTAACATCATCCAACAAGACATAGAACTGTGGGCCTACCAGTAACATCATCCAACAAGACATAGTACTGTGGGCATACCAGTAACATCATCCAACAAGACATAGAACTGTGGGCCTACCAGTAACATCATCCAACAAGACATAGAACTGTGGGCATACCAGCAACATCATCCAACAAGACATAGAACTCAGAATTTTATGAAAACGCTTCTTAAGTAGAGTCACTGTGAAGTATTACCTTCTCGATCATGGAACATCTTTTTTTACGTTTTTCACCACCTTGAATTCTAAACGGTTTAACTTCTATGCTAAAATAGAAACTACTTGTTCAACTTACTAGCGTGCAGCTCGTACTGCAGCATGACAATCCACTTCACTACCACCCAGCCCACCACACTTGAACTATTAGCAAAGCTGTTCCTACGCTATTAGGGGGCTTTATGGAAAAGTACATTTGAAGGCACAAGACAATTTTACATTTTGCAACCCAAGGTTCGTGTACATTTGAAGGCGCAAGACAATTTTACATTTTGCGGCCCAAGGCTCGTGTACATTTGGGTCCCAAGGCAAAAAAGTACATATGTGAGCCTAATTCTTAACCTCACAATAATATTTGACAAGACCCACACCGCTCCCCCACCCTCCTACATCTAAGTTGTTTTAGCCTTGTGGCAGGCCTGTTAGCTATGCAGCCCTGCCAGAATGTGTCACTCGCCCGTAGTGAGCGACCGATAATTGGATCGGTATCGGTATCGGGCCGATATTGGCACTATCGGTTAATATCGGATCGGCCGATTTTTGTAGGGAGCGACCGATAATCGAACCGATATTGGCACTATGGGTTAACTATCGCACCGGCCGTTTTTTTGGCTGCCGATACATTGTTTTTTTTTCACAAATCTAGTAACTCTAAACTGCTTTTGGTTTACAGAGTTAAATTTTACTTACAGACTTCCAGTTAACTGTTCACCTGAGTGAAGTGATTTTCTGATATAATTAAGTGTTTTTAATTTTTCAAACTTTTTTAAAAATCTGCTACAAGCAAATTCAGTAAAAATTACAAAGATTAACGAAGAAAATTATTTTAATTTCATCACAACTTTCACAAGTTAGTGAAGTTACAATTAACAATTAATTCATGTTTACTTTCTTAGTTTGAAATTAATTATTTACAGCTTTATCTTACTTTTCTGTTTGAGTACAAGTAAAAAGTAAAAACAACAAATTGTTTGTTATAAGTTTAATTTTAAAAAATAAACATGCAGATTTCTGAGATTACGCAGGATTGTGTTTCGGTCTTCCGGTCTGTCTTTTCTAATCTTTTGTTCTTGTAATCTTCTTCATCTGCACGACACCCTTTCATTAATAGCAAAATATCAGTATCGGTATCGGCGAAAATGCTGGGGGAAAATATCGGTTCGGACTATCGATAAAAAGGCATATCTGTCGCTCCCTACTCGCCCGATATCTGCATTTTTAACGAAAATTAAATATTTTTTTTACTCGTGGGGTGGGGGATGTTTACATCAAATAAATCATCTGAATGGTGGTGGGCCCCATTTGTATTGGCGGCACCTAGTATAGACAACTTTAACCATGAGTTGAAATTGTTTTATCAGGAATAAAAAAAAATTAATTTTCAATTTACTTCCTAGATTCGGTTAATGTTTTGTCTGCAGGCGTGTGTTTTTTTTTTTTTGTGCAGGAGTGTGTTTTGTGTGGAGGTGTGTGTATATGTGTGCAGGTGTGTATATATGTGTGCAGGTGTGTGTATATGTGTGTAGGTGTGTGTATGTGTTCAGGTGGGTGTATATGCGTGCAGGTGTGTGTATATGTGTGCAGGTGTGTTTATGTGTGCAGGTGTGTGTATATGTGTGCAGGTGTGTGTATATGTGTGCAAGTGTGTGTATATGTTGTAGGTGTGTGCATGGGCGTATTCATGTCATATAAATTGGGGGCATTTGCTCCCCCCCTTACATTTAAAAAAAATGGCATAAAGTTGTTATTTGCCCCCCCCCTGGAAAATTTTTGCCCCCCCTGGAAAAATTCCTAGCGACGCCCATGGGTGTGTGTATATGTGTGTAGGTGTGTGTATATGTGTACAGGTGTGTGTATATGTGTGCAGGTGTGTGTATATGTGTGTAGGTGTGTGTATATGTGTGTAGGTGTGTGTATATGTGTTTAGGTGTGTGTTTTGTCGGCAGGCGTGTGTTTCGTGTGAAGTATGTGTTTTGTCGGCAGGCGTGTGTTTTGTGTGCAGGTGTGTATATACGTGTGCAGGTGTGTGTATATGTGTGCAGGTGTGTGTATATGTGTGCAGGTGTGTGTATACGTGTGCAGGTGTGTGTATATGTATGTAGGTGTGTGTATATGTGTGCAGGTGTGTGTATATGTGTGCAGGTGTGTGTATATGTGTGCAGGTGTGTGTATACGAATGAAGTTGTGTGTGTGTGTATGTGTGTAGGTGTGTTTGTATGTGTGTTTGTGAAGTACGTCTTACCTTTAGATTTAACTGGCAAGAAGAGCGACATCCAGATAATGACCAGTACCATGGCAGACATCTAAAAAAAAAAAACTCGATCTAAATATGTATAATTGCAGAATGTTTAGAGACGAGAACATGGATACTTTTACATTTTTTTATTCAGTATGTTTATCATCCATGTATGTTTGTGTAGTGTTGAAATGAAACATGTTCATGTGTTTTGAGATATAGGTTAGGTTATAGTCAGCTTGAGATATAGGTTAGGTTATAGTCAGCTTGGGATTCAGACATTTAAAAAAAGCAGCTCTGAAATAATCACCTCAGGTTTAATCAAATGATATATGACATTTACAAATGGGGGTGGGGGGGGGGTTCTTTTTTCATTTGAAAATTTTACAAATCTATTTATATCTCGGTTACATATATGTGTTTGTTTTATTTTTCATGATTTTTTTTAAATGGTTATGAAACGAAAAACATATGAAAGTACTATACCAGCCTGCATACACATAAACAAGGCCGTACCCCCCCCCCCAAATAAATCATAAAAATCAAATTTTATTATAAAATATACTTCCTTATCATTGTGTTCCAATTTTTTCTTATATAAAACTCTCCGCATAGCCCCTCCCAAACCGCACAGCCCCCCCCCCCCCAAAAAAAAAAACACAAAATCCTGGGTACGGCCTTGCACATAAATGTAATATACATTTGGAAAAAAAAATCATTTTCATATGAATGTTGTATAAATGGCTATATAAACATTCAAATCTATGAACGAATTCAACTTGTGTATGCATATGTATGAAGTATGCCTGTGGGAGGGGGGGGGTAATTATTAATAATTTACTTTGTTTTGATTTACAATGCCTATGCCACTCACAACCACTCAGCTGCCGGTTAACCTCTCGTCCATGGAAAGTCGAACTATCCCGAGAGAAATACACAACAATAAATTGAAGGAAATAATGTAATTATTCTTGGGTGGTCCAGTACTATTTGTTTCACGGACCGATACCGGTCCGCGGCCCTGGGGGGTGGGGACCACTGACTTATATAATCTAAGAGATTTCGTCTGATCGTTGAAGAAAATTCACACACTACGTGCATATAGCATTTCGGCCTACTACCTCAATAAAAATTGCAAAACAGCAACATTGAAACAACGAACTTAGTCTAACGTAAAAAGTTTTCTAATGACGCTACCTTTAAAGAGTCCTTGTCAATCAGAAGAAAAAAAAACGCATCAAATATTTTCATCCAAAAAAAAGGAGTACTTTATATATAAGTAGTTGAAAAAGAACCTGTTACCAAAAATTTAATTTACTGCAGATAAAGCTGCTTAACTTTTGATCGCTTAACTTATAAATTATCTTCTAAGAAAAAATGTTTATGTATTTAGATATAATATATGTATTAAACTTCAGATATCTCAAATTTAATTCTCCGAAAGGTCATTTATCTACGATAAAATTGGCAGATTGAAATTCAGGTTAAAAAAAAAAACAACTCCAAGTACAAAATTATTTTAAGTTAAGTTAAATATCAAACAGCTCCAAGTCCACTAACATTTTCAAAATAAGTCATATTATATAGCTAAGATTAGTGCATATTTGCCACGGGTCCGAATAACAATCGGACTTTATTGGGACCCGGGTCCGAATAGCCACAGCCTTATACATGTATCTCAGTGCTCGATTTAAGAAAAAACCAGTGCCGGGGATGAACACAATTTTCTGCAGAGCCGGGGATAAATGTCATCCCCGGCGGGGGTGAAAAAAGCTAAACCAAGGCCGGGGATGTCAATTCTCAGTGCCGGGAAAATCCCCGGTATCCCCAGCGGCGGCGAGATGCCAACAATTTTTTTGAGGATCTTCAATTTACAATCCATGAGCCAACAAGTAACTAACTTATTTTCATAGACAAAACCAACAATAATATAGAAAAAATTGGGGACAACATGTGTCTTAATTAACATAGTTCACGTTGGTTCAAACAAATTTGAAGCTGCACATTAATAGGACAAGCAATGAATTTATTTTTTTTTAAATGCAAATTTTTCATGTAGTCTATTCTCTGTTTGTGGAAATCAAATATTCCATTACTCATAATTATTTCAATTATTTAAACAAATTATGACGTGCAGAATAAAACATTATTTTATCAATACATCCAGCTACTTTGGTATTTTGATTTCAGCTTCAAATTAAACTTATTAAAGTCGGATAATCTAAACTTGTAATAACAAATGATTACTACGGATATACTGTAACTAATGACTTACACGCAGTAGGCGTAGTATGAAGATCATCTTTTATGAGATTTGACTCCTTGAAATACATTTGTTTGTTTGTAAAAGACAACTTTATTTGGGTTAACGTTTTTGCAAGACAGCTCTATAGCAACTTAATTTAAAATTATAAAATAAATATATTACCCGGTAATTTAAATCTTTGGATTTTTATATAAACATAAAATTTTTCGATTGATAACTTGCGCCTTACGACTTACGAGCGACGAATTAAAAGTGAACATAAAATTAGAACCAAAGATTACAAAAAAAAAATACTTCGAACTCTTACTGTACGTTTATTTCTATTGATTCGGTAGATAGAAGCGCAGTACAAAATTATCAAGTTAAACTTTAAAATTTACCATTACTCGCTCGACTTAAAAAAAATCAGTGCTGAAGATGAAAAAAAAATTCCGCAGAACCGGGGATAAATGTCATCCCCGGCAGGGATGACATGAACGAAAGCAGAGCCAGTGATGACAGTCCTCAGTGCCGGGGATATCCCCGGTATCCCCGGCGGTAAATCGAGTACTGGTGTATCTACTCTATTTTAGCTATTCTGTTTATAATAAAATTGTCAGATACAGAAAGCAACCATTTTGTTTTTAGTCTATTACAAATTCGCGGTCAAATAATATACGAAATGACGCGTTATATTTGTCGTCGTAGCAAAAATTTATTTTTAAATGATTGATACAATTATTCTTTGAAAAAAAACTGTCTTAACTTTATATTTCATAAAATATTATGCCATTAAAAAAATTTCGGAGGGTAAACAAGATTTAAAACGAACACAAAACGATTCCCCATTCAAGATTTCTTGTGGTGATGTGCGTGCACGCTATCATTTAAAGGCTGTTACTGTTGTAGCGTTCGTAAAACATGACAACATTTCAAATTGTAGGAGGCAAACAATCAAACAAATTAGGAATTTTAAAGCTAAAAAAAAATCTGCTGTAAAAAAAAATTGGGAGCCGGAGCCGCCAGATTTTTTTCGGCTCTGGCTCCGGCTCCAGCAAAAAGTAGCGGCTCCACGCTCCTCGGCTCCGGCTCGGCTCCGCAAGCCTGTATATCTGTACACGAGACAGTAGTTGTATTTTTCAGAATTATTTTGCCACTGACCTAAATTTAATCCTTAATATAATCGCCCTTCGTATGCGTGTATGCCTTGTAACCGTGTGTCTTCCTCGGGCAAATGGTCCGGATAAATACCGTGTGTCTCCTTCAGGCTGATGGTCCGTATAAATGTTCTTTTCTATTGCAGTATTTCGTATATTTCTTTGTAATCCCTTCTGTCAACCAGTTTCAGCGGGCTTTTCCACTAATATTTTATATAGGGCTGCAATTAAAGAGTTGGTAATGCTTTATAAAATATGCGATTACATTTTTAAACGCAAACACCTGCATGCGTTAAATTTTACCCAAATACTGTTATTTTAGAGTTGCGGAAAAAAATAAAAATCAGTAAATAACCCAATTCTATAACCAGATCAGAAATTTTTTTTAAGCAAGAAAAAATACCCAAACACACAAACTGTCACGTTCACATAAAATCATAGCAGCTAATGACCTTGAAACCATAGGATTGTCATTTATTAATTCTAATTTATGACCCTGAATACAATTGGTGAACGTCTGTAGACGCGTGCCATGGTTTTGAAACAATGAAACTTGTTTCAACTTGTTTTGGGACAGAGGGGGTATGGTTTTTGGGAAAGCCATAAGTAACGTCATCTGTGTGGGGGGAGAGGCTGCTAAGTGTGTCAAAAATATAACTGGGTTAGGAAAGGGGGTAAAATTTAAAAAAAAACGCGTTTATAATAGGTGAGCGAGTACTTTCTGGCTATACTATTATTTTATGAAGGAAAATGTACATATGAGATGTAAATGACGATTGTGTGTATTTTATTTTGGGATAGGTATTGGGTAAGGGGTATTATGGTAGTGGAGGGTTGGGTAAACAAGACTTACGTTAGGCGAAGTGTAGCAAAATATGAAAGGGGAGGGTGGAACAGAGGTTGACATACGTCATTAGTTCTGGAACTACGGTACGAGAAAAACACATGGTTGGCATTATTGTTGATTAAAAAAAAACTCGAATCACTGGTTTGATTAGCTAATTTAAAAGACATAAATGCTAATGTTTAATAAATCTATTACAATTAATTATTCCTCTTTCTTAAATTAATCTGACTTGTTTGTTATGCAAATTTTATGGTATGATATTATGACATACTAGATTGAATACAAACAAATGTATTGTGTCAATTAAAATGTGCGTTAATTTGCGATAAAACTTTTAAACGTGCGTTAATTGCGATCAATTTTTTAATTCGAATTGCAGGTCAAATTTTAAGCATTACAGATAAGGGAAGCTCTACTTATCAAATTAATTATTCTTTAAAGAGTATTTTTGTTTATTTAATGTTCTTTTCGTTGTTTGAAGCTTTTCATTATGTTCCATCCCCTCCCCCCCCCCCTCTGTATTATTCGAGCAAATTAAACTGATAGTGTATGAGTGTGTGTGTAAGTGTGAGAGTGTGTGAGTGTGCATCTGAGTGTGAGGTGTGTGTGAGTGTGGGTGTGTTTGAGTGTCAGTGTGTGTCAGCGTGTGTGAGTGTGTGTTTGTGTGTGTTTTTGTGTGAGTGTGTGTGTGTGAATATGAGAGTGTGAGAGTGTGAGTCTGTGAGTGTGAGTATGATTATGAGTGAGTGTGAGTGTGTTTGTGAGTCTTTGTGTGAATGTGAGTGTGTGAGTATGAGTGAGTGTGAGTGTGTGTTTGTGAGTGTTTGTGTGAGTGTGAGTGTGTGAGGGTGATGTGAGTGAGTGTGCATGTGTGAATGTGAGTGAGTGTGTGTAAGTGTGTGTATGAGTGTGTTTGTGAGTGGGCGTGTGTGTGAGTGTGAGTGTGTGTGAGTTTGTGAGTGTGTGGGAGTGTTGTGTGAGTGAGTGTTTGTGTGAGTGTCAGTGTGTGAGGGTGATTGAGTGAGTGTGCATGTGTAAATGTGAGTGAGTGTGTGTAAGTGTGTGTATGAGTGTGTTTGTGAGTGGGCGTGTGTGTGAGTGTGAGTGTGTGTGAGTTTTGTGAGTGTTTGTGAGTGTTGTGTGAGTGAGTGTGTGTGAGTGTGTGTGTGAGTGTGTGTGAGTGTGTGAAAGTGAGTCTGTGTGTAAGTGTGTGTATAATTGTGTGTATGAGTGTTGTGTGTGAGTGTGTGTGAATGTGTGAGAGTGTGTGTGAATAAGTGTGAATGTGTGTGAGTGTGTGTGACTGTGTGTGAGTGTGTGTGAGTGTGTGTGCGTTTGTGTGTTTATGTGTGTGTGTTTGTAGATTATATTGTTTGCGTGAGTGTGTGTATGAGTGTTGTGTGTAAATCTGTGAGTGTGAGTGTATGTGTGAGTGTAAGTGCGTTTGAGTGTGTGTGTGTGAGCTTGGTCGTGTTTGTGCGAGTGTGTGTGTGTGAGTGCGAGTATATGTGAGTGTGTGTATGAGTGTGTGAGTGTGAGTGTATGTGAGTGTGTTTGCGTTTTTGAGTGTGAGTGTGAATATGTCAGTGAGTGTGAGTGTGTGTGTGAGAAATTGTAAGTATGTGAGTGTAAGTTTGTGTATGAGTGTGTGTATGAGTGCTGTAAGTGTGAGTGTGTGTGAGTGTTAGTGTGTGTGTTTGAGTGAGGGTTAGTGAGTATGAGTGTGAGTGTGTGCCCGTGTGTATATTTGTGTGAGTGTGTGTAATTGTTTGTGTATATGTGTGAGTGTGTATGAGTGTTGTGTTAGTGTGTTTTGTGTGTTTGTTGTGTGTGATAGATATGTGTAAGTGAGTGTGGGTTTTTGAGATTGTTTGTGAGCGTTGTGTGAGTGTGATGTTGCTGTAATTGCGTGAGTGTTGTGTGTGAGTGTTGTGTGTGAGTGTGTTTGAGAGTGTTTTAATGAGAGTGTGTTTGTGTGTATGTTTGTGTGTGTGACAGTGTGTGTGTTTGTGTGTGATTCTGTAATTGTGTTTGTTTTGGGTGTGTGTGTGTGATAGTGTTTGTGTATGTGTGTTTGTGAATGTGTTTGTGTGTGATAGTGTGTGTGCTTGTGTATGTTAGTGTATGTGTGAGTGTTTGTGTGTGAGTATCTCTGATAGCTAGTGTGTGTGAGTGTGTGTGCGTTTGTGTGTGGGAGTGTTTATGTGTGTGTGTGTTTGTAGATGTCATTGCGTGCGTGAGTGTGTGTGAGTGTTTAATTGTGTGTGTTTGAGTGTTTGTGAGTGTGAGTGTGTGTGATCATGTGTGTGCGAGTGTGTGTGTTTGTGTATGTGTGAGTGCGAACGGGCATTGATGTATGCATTTCTTTTAGCACGCTGATCAGCACAATAGCATCCATGGTCGCTTCCGATAGGCTGTGAGACTGGATAGTGTAAAACACTGCTAAGTGTGGGTTTGATTGGCCTGGGAAAATAAGGTGTGTAAATAAATTGACAGTCAGTGTTTGTCACTCGTACTCACAGGTTGAACTTTCTATTGAGGCGATTAAACGACTTCTTTGTATTATACCTGACCATTGAGCTAAATTCGTAATAGTCACATAAGAGGTTTTTGTGTGTTAATTTATACAACCCCCCCCCCTAGACTCGAATGTTAGTGACAGTGCCCCACCCGATATTTATCCGCTCCTGCATGTCCACCTAACTCAAACCGTGTAATATTTACAGAAAATTGGAAGTTTGTGATGGTTAAAAACCACCTTTGTATCTCTATTGGGAAGTATCGATTATTGGAGTATCTAAATCGGCTAAGTATAATCATTAATTTTAATTAACAGCGTAAAACAATTATCAACGGTCAGAAAAGTAGATGGATAGATATAGATAAACAGACAGATTGATTGATTGATTTTGGGCACGAAAGCAAGTGTAGTTTTTGTTAAGTATAAGGACGGTAGTTAGGAATAATCGAAGAAGTTATGAAAAGTGTGTGGTTATTTTCGAGGAATTGATATTTTAAGGCCTTTGTGTGGATTTGACTTTTGTTAAGTGTTCATAGTAAATAAAGTGAAAGTCAAGGTTTATATTTAAACCGAATTGACGTTTCATTTTTATTGAAAGTATTTTTGAGACAGTGTGTTGTGAGAGATTATTTAGATAATAATGCCACGTGTCATCCCTGACAAATTGGTGTCAGAAGTGCAGGATAACACGTTATTTTCACAGGAGCACTGCTGCTATTATTTTTTTTTAAAGTATTTCATCTTCTTCAAAAGAAATTGAAGAATTCATTGCTGGCAAACAGTTTGGTTTTACGGCCAAGGAATTACTGAAGTTTGGTGAGAAGCAGAGTAAAAGACAAGAACGAGAGAAGGAAAGATTATACTAAGCGGAACAAAAAGAAAAGGCCACAGCGCATGATCTGGGAATTAAAAGGTTAAGGGCCGGAAATAAAACTATTGTATATCTTTCAGCACCGAATTCTTTTAATAAACCATGTTCTTATTCAGAGTGCGAAAGACAAGAAATACCTCACACTCCGCTGGACCAACATGAAGAAGAAAATGTCCGCATGGAAGTAGATTCACAGATAGCTCTAGTTCAGACGAGGGCCAAAAGATTCCAGGAAATCAGTCAAGATGACGAACAGGGTCAGAAGGTTCCAAATTTTAGTCCAACTCCAGATGAGTTCTGTGAACAACAAATGAATAACGAGTCCCTCAAATCATTGTTCAATATGACAAAGACCAGAAAACCCCACACTCATCATCTTGTTTCTCCCCTTTTGAGCTTTTATTTGGAGCCAAACCTGCAAGCCTACTGGCCACTTTCAAGGAATCACTTCTACCAGAAGCAATAAAGTTGTCACCTTACAACCTTGTTATAACACCAGAAAAGTTACGCTAAATTCAGAGACAGCGAACCAATACCATCACGACAACAAAAATGAACATCGTCATCTCAGACAACTAAACGAGAACGTCCTCGTAGTGACTCATAATACAAAGAGACATATGGTATGGCAGGGACCTTATCGAGTACTACGGAATGTCAATGAGATCGATTGTGTCATCGACAAGAATAAAAAAGAATCTACATTGTATATTAATTTGCTCAGGAAATTTAACACTCCGCCAATAGTGTGTGAACGTTTGATTGAGGGTATACAGTCTCTTACAGCCGCTGTTTTCAGCTTCGATGAATCCCCAGACATTGTAGTGCCAGCAGCTTCAGCAGAATCAAAAAGCTCAGTGAAATATGACAGTAATATACCACAAGATATTCAGGTAAAATTTACGGCAATGCTGAACAATTACGAAGATATAATAACTCCAGGGAATACTAACCTAATACAACACGAGTTAAACCTCACATCTAACACACCGATTAGGCAGAAGCCATAAATAACCCCGTCGCATTACAGGAAGCAAGTTGAGACAAATCATCCCGTGCTATACATTACTAAGAAACTATCACAAGCAGAGATGAACTACTCTACCATTGAGAAAGAATGTCCTGCCATCCTGTGGATTGTAACGAAACTCGCCAAGTATCTACAGGGGAGAAAAGTTCACCATTATGACAGATCATAAGCCACTGGCAGCGTTAAACAAGAAAAAAAATCCCGAGTTCCAAACTAATCAGATGGTCGCTCGTACTACAGGACTATCAGTTTGTCATCGAAACCATTCCAGGCAAACAGAATATACTGGCTGACATTCTATAGAGACTAATTAACTGAACTATTTCTTTATCATGGTGAGGTCTTCAAGTGACGTATGACCACACTGAACAATTGATTTTTTTTATGGGTTGTTGTAATGTTACCGTCTTATTTCATTTCATTATTTATTTTTTTTTTTGCATATCAAGACAACGTCTGATGTAATCACATTTTTATTTTATTTTCCCACATTTGTTTTTCTTCACAACATGATGCCGCTCTTGGTTTCCCCCTTTAATCTGAGTGTACCTTAAAATGTCTACGTTTTTCACAATCACTGTATTTACCCATGTTTTTTTTTTCTCTCTTGTCGATTTTGAGAGAGATTGGTATTGATATATGTATATACTGGTAGGTGGTAAAACATTTGCCTTCATTGGTTTTGAAAAAAAAAAATCATACGGAGATTAAAATACAATTAATGTTACTTCGATGAATAGCTGTATATTTTTTTTTAGAATTCAGCTTTGATATATGAGATTATTGGAAGAGATTTATGTCGATAGATTTAGAGACTTTAAGCTATGAGATAATTTTGAAGATATTTATGACGATGTATATGATAATTTGAGTCTATGATTTTTTTTTACATTTTTTTTTTTATTTTTTGACATTTTGTGGTCAAATTTGATTGGTATATTTTTATTGGAGATGGTATTTTTGTTGTAAATTGCTCTTAATTTTGTAATTTTTTTTTAAATGCGTACTTTTTACTACATTTTACTTAACCGCGAGGGGGGGTGAAGGTGTGGGGGGAGGGAAGTGATAGTTATTGGTTAGTTATAGCAGATGAGGCTAGATACAGGGGGCAACAACAAGTGTAATTTAAGTTTGAGGAAGGTAGTTAGTTCGGAATAAACGAAATAGTTAGGAAGAAGTGTGTGGTTATTTTCGAGGAATTGATATTGTAAAGCTATAGTGTTAATTTGACTTTTGTTAAGTACTTATATAAAGTAAATAAAGTGAAAGTGAAGGTTTATATTTAAACCAAAATATTTGTTGGAAGTATTTGTGAGACAGTGTGTTGTGAGAGATAAAATAAATAATGTGATCACGCGCCATCCCTGACAACCACTTTACCTTTATAATTAAAAAAAAAACAAACCATAATCCATTAACAGAACAAGTCATCCCTGTATGAGATGATGTATATGGTTGTGTCTATCATCTCAGTTGTGTTACTTAACATGAAACAATAAACATCTTGGAGGCAGCAAACGGTGCTGCATTGATAAAACAGTTTTAATTGCTGTTCAGAATCGCTATTTTATGGTGCTGCATATTATGCACTATTGAGTGGAAAGTTTCTTTTGGTCAATATAAAGAAAATAAAATTATAATGTGCACATTCTTTACTTTGCTTGGGCGGTGCATGACGGAAAATAAGTTTCTTTTCTTATTTTAAAATATTTTGCTATGGTATTGGTAGTCTGTCGTGATGATGTTGTCTGTCTTACATACAATTATGTTTTTCTGCCATGATCATGTTGTCTGTCTTACATAAAATTATGTTTGTCTGCCATGATCATGTTGTCTGTCTCATATAATGATTTTGTTTGCTTGTCGTGATGATGTTGTCTGTCTTACATACAATTATCTTTGTCTGTCATGATCATGTCGTCTGTCTTACATAATCATTATGTTTGTCTGTCATGGTGATGTTGACTGTGTTACATATTGACAATGCTTCTGCCTTCTGTTTACCACATTCATTTTTTTTTTGTCCGTCATGATAATACAAATAGAAATATATTAGTGGGCGGTCTTGGGTAGGCAACTGGGGTAAAGTTCCCAGTCTGAAAGAAGTCACTAATTGTGACAAAACTAAAAGTCTGTTCAATGTCTAATAGGATATGGACAACCAATATCGCTAGTTTTGTTTGACAAAATTATAGTGAAATTCCCAGCTTTAAACTTTTTGTTAAATCACACATTTTCCTAACGTATGCTAGTGTAGAGATGTGATACAATTTTGAATACATTTCAGCCAATAAAACAATGATGAACGATTTATTAAGTCTACTGAGTTTAAAATAAACTGGAGTTAAAACTTCTACGATACCCTAAAAGGCTTTGCGAACAAGCTATAAAAATTACGATCCGATAATAATACAATGTAATAAAAAGTGGGACTCGTGTATTATTGAATAGTTTATACATTTTTCGTGAAAGTCTGAGGTAAATAATTAAGTTAAACCATTGCAGATAAATCATGTTATTTGATTTTGTTTGTTTTTGCTCAGAAATGAATTTTAATAAAGTTTTTATTCCGGTCACTAAAATAATTTCTTTCAGGTGGTTTACATATTGTTGCGACTTACAAAATTCTCTAGGTAGGCACTAAAGGACACGTGGGTTCGCTAGTTGAATAATAAGATTTATTCACAGTCTACAATGCACAGGCCATTACAGTCCAGGCTAAAACAAAACAACAAAGTCCATTATGCGTACAACTAATCCAGTTGAAACGAGTCTACGTGTTATCTATCGCTGGCGATGTGCTGATAACGAACTCGCGGCATCAACAGACCTGGTCTCTCGTTGTCCCTTCTTCCTTTATCGTCGCTCGTCGTTCTCCTCTCGAACGTTCGACCTGTTCGTCCGTTCTATTCACATCACAGTTCCTTTTATAGGCAGTCTTAACCACGCTAAATTCATCGTTTTCCCGCCAAAATGGAGGGTGAAGGTCATTGCGTGGGCGTGCAGGTGGCAAATAACACTATTGCATCCAATGTTCCCTCTAAGGTGTGGTATGAAGTGAGAAAAAAATTTTGTCTCTGAGCGACATTTTGTTTGAGGTCAAAATTTGTGGAAGGGGGGGGGGTGTGAAGCAGAGTTATAACAATATTCTGTTTGTAACTTGATTGTTTTCGTTATTGTAAACAGACAAAATTTAAATTACGTATTTTTTTTAAATGCAAACATTGTTTTAGGGCATATTTTATACATATAGGGGCAGTCCACTTACTACTTAACGCTTTTATCTAGATTTATTATTAGCTTTAGCGCCTCCCCCCATCTACCGCATAGCGATTTTGTAACTTTATCATTGCCTACACACTAATCCCATCACCAATCCCAATGCGTTATATAATAAGTGACCGGTCCCCTTACTAGCATGTGGTAGACTTATAAAAAGACTTGTATAATAATAAAGGCATTTGTGTCAAGATTTCGCTACGGAAAATCTCTCTCTCTCTCTCTCTCTCTTTCTCTCCAAGATAGCGATCTTTTCTTGCCTGATTTTGCACACAGACAATACGATTATTGAATCGATCTTAAACAGACAGAATGATGGGAAATGTTTATTTAGATTATTTTGTCATGGAAATAAATTATTTACCAGTGTAAGTTTTATTAACAGTTTAAAAAAAAACACTTTGTTGTTGCTTTTTTTTTTTTTTTTTTTACAAAATCTTGGGTTTTTGGACATAATATGGAAAATGGGGATTTCAGCTGAAAATTTTGTTTTTTTTTTCTCCCCCAACCTGACCCTTTATGGTGAGAAAAAGGGGGAGAACTGAACTGAAGACAAGGTAAAAGTAAAGTTCCCTTAGCCCGAACGGGCCATCGGGGTAGATGAAGTGTAGAATTCATCTGTTTATATAAACTCGGCATATGAAGGGATTGTGTGGTTAACACAACGCCCAGCCGCCTTTACTTCTCCAGCTTAAGTCAGGTACACATTTAAAGCTGGGTGGACTTGTGAGGAGACTTAGAAACAAATTTCACCTGGGAAAATTCCCCATGGTTCTCCCCGAGGATCGAACCAAGGACTCTCAGGTCGACACCACTCGGCCATCCGTCCCGGACAAGGTGAAGTTGGGTTATTTGCTTGCTTATTTTTAATTGTAAAAGTGCACTCTTGACCAGAAATGGACCGTTGATTTATGTTGGAGAAAAGGGAGGGGCACTGAACGTAGGGGCTAGGGACATTCCAAAAGGTAAATAAGTAAATTGTGTGGTGATTGGCGAGTGTAGACAGAAATTAATTGACTTTATCATTTGATATCGACTAAATGTCGAGAAAATATGCTCACCTCTATGGAGGTTTATTCTGTCACTGGGTAGCAGTTAAAATCGTTTAAACTGATTAATACTAATAGTCGGAGCACCTGGAATTAGATTTATTTTGGGAAAGTGTTATTATTATTGCGGAATATACACGGTGCTAGAGATGTTCAGAAAGTATTGTATCTCCCGAGTTTAGACAGCAATCTTTTCTCCAAGATTCAAAAGTGTTACCTAAAGCTGTCCTGAAGGGGGGATAGGGGGAGGGGGTAGTTGAGGCTAGCAGTAATTATCTTTAACAAATCACTGATTCCAAGACAGTGGCTCAACAAATAATATATTAGCTATACGATTTTTGTGAGGCGAGAAAACTCGGACGTTAGCTGAAAAAAGGTTGAATCGTAATATACACAATTTTCTGGAAAAATCTATAATATATCATTTATTAAATAACAAGTTTATAACAAAACAAAAAATTTGCTATAATTACCAATAAGTAAAAAAATAGTTTTAAAAAATAGGCCTAATTGAAAAATCACTTTTTGGATTAAAAAAAAAACACACGACACAATTACATTATATATATATATATATATATATATATATATATATATATATATATATATATATATATATATATATATAATGTAATTGTGTCGTGTGTTTTTTTATATTATATATATATATATATATATATATACTGCAGTTTAATAATCTCTTTTTTATATAAAAAAGAATTGACCTTGGGATTCCGTGGGTTTTTTTTTTTATATGGTATAAACTTTCAATAAAGTGGTAACAGCCCAATGTTGCCAATTTAGCATTTTTATGCTAGATTTAACGTTATTTTTTATTAATTTTTTTTTCGAATCTAGCATCAACAATTTGGATCTAGCAGGAAATTTATCAGTAAAACGAAATAAGTTCGCTGTATTTTTGCTTGGACAAAGAATAAGAAAAGTGACAAAACATATACAACCACTACAGCAAGATTCAAACTTTGAGTTTATCTAAGTTTTAGCCCAACTGTCCGCTACTATAATAACGACGGCCGTACCTATTGTTAGCCTACCCAGAAGGCGGTACACTATTCCTCTAAAACTGTGCTCTAAGAGTATTCATCATTGTCTTGTTTAAGCTACCCACGACTTTCTCAAGGGAATAAGTTACCTGGTGCTGTCGTTTTTGGTTCACGAACCTGAGAGCACATATGTGTTGATCAGTGTCGTACTATTGTTAAATCTTATACATGGAATGTGTCCCGATCTACCTCTAATAGTGATTTTGACAGCTACGTCTACAACAAGAGATTTTTTCTTTGTCAGCTGTAGTATATGTTAGTGTAATTTGGGGAAACCTCTCATTTGTAGACTATTTCTCTCTATCTTTCATTCTTTCGATATTTTACATCGGATTCTGGTGATTTGTATTAGGTGTTTGATATAGTCGGACTGCAGTGTTCTCCTGTAGGATTGTATTGTGAAACTGTATCTTGAAAGTGTTGCAATATATTCTTTTTTTTAAATGGAACAGTTATATAGCAATGTGAATATCATGGGAAAATAAAGAGAGAATCAAAGCATTTTGAACTATTCTTGCAGTAAAATAGGAATTGAATGGGCATTAAGAATGCTCTAAATGAAAATCACCAAATCACATGCATGGGTTCAATAAAAACACATAATTTTTAATAATCTATCAACAATTACAATGGCCACTGTACTACACGGCCGGCTCCTATGTCACTCAGTCACTGTTTTCAATAATAAATTTATACGGTGCGTCTGAGGGAATTCCCTATTAATCGAGCTCAGCCATACATATAAAGAATAGATAGCTCACGTCTATTATATTGAGACCGATAAAGTTTTATACCATAGACATGTCTATATAAAGGATGTCTATGGTTATCACCAGCCCCGTAGCGTAAAAATTCTACAGCAGGAGGCCAGGCAATAGCGGGGGGGGGGGGCAGGTAATACATTTTACTAAGTAGAACAAATAAGCAGAGGGGGGCGCCCCCTGCCCCCCCCCGCACGATACGGGCCTGGTTATACTGAGCTCTATATTTAGTTAGTATAGAGCTCAGTGATGGTTATGCATTAGAAGCTTTAACTTTAAAAAGAGAAGAGTACAGTTCTTTATTTTTTCCAAAAAAATTACCTCCCTTAGTGTTTGCAAGCCATTTTAAATGGAAAAAATACAAGCTAGAAAATATGGGCGCTATTATAATCAACAGATGGGGCAGAAAAATCACTTTTATGATATTTAGCTTGAAACAGAGTGGTCCTGCATTTTTATATTATTAAACCGTACCAACATTATTGCTATGAATCGAACTGTATGTGAAAACTCTTTAAAAATTCTTGTTTATGGAATTAAAACAACACACAGGCTGGCGTGGGTTCCAAGAGTATGTACTAATATCTATCAACTTAAATAAACAACAACAACTGCAACATGGTCAATTTCTTCCGGCTTCCACGTCACTTCTCTCCCGCGTCATAGCGTTCAATATCTCGATGCACGGTGCGCACCGGGGGGGGGGGGGAAAGTCGTAACACTGCCCCCCTCTTAAATCTGTCCGTCCCGGACAGGTCAGTTCTCACAACAGTCTGTCCACATGAACCACTTTCATCTTGGTGCGGATGTTTCTCTGTATTCTGTATACGACGTTGATTTTGATGGTTTTTTTTTTGTTTTTTTTCGAACCATAGAATTTAGTTCCTCGAGTCGAGATCTCAGTCCATTGGCATAATCTGTTTCCATGGAGGGAACGTCTCTGGGAAGCCCGAACAAAGGATCACAAGGTAAGCGGAGTTCCCGGCCAAACACTATCGTTGATGGCGGGTGATCCATCGTTTTGTGGGTTGCTCGTCGGTAGGTTTTATCGTAGTTGCAGGCGTTTAGCCGTTTGATCTCCCTGCATATTTTGGCGTCAGGGATGCTGGCGTAGAATTTGGATCAATCGGAGTGCTTGTTCCTCTGGACCAGCTCTTGGGACTGGCCACCAGAGCAGGCGCAGCAGGTGGGGTCGCTGGCCTCATTGGGTGCTGGGCCTTCATTGGGTGCTGGGCCTTCATTGGCCGCCGGGCCTTCATTAGATGCTGGGACTTCATTGGGTGCTGGGCCTTCATTAGATGCGGGGCCTTCATTAGGTGTTGGGCCTTCATTTGATGCTGGGACTTCATTAGGTGTGTGGCCTTCATTATGTGCGGGGACTTCATTGGGTGCGGGGACTTCATTAGGGTATCCGCAACAATCGTTGTACTCTGTTCGGTTGTTATTGCTGCATGGCATGTTTCCCTGCCAGAGGCTGGCTAAATTGTTTTCACTAGCATCCATTTCTGCTGTCTTTAATAAATGCCCACTCACGTTATTCAATTGTATGTCTTTGACTACATCGGGTCGCAGGATTGAGCGTGATGCCCCAGTATCCAATAGAAATCTACACTCAAACTGTCCAATTTTTCCTTTTACATACAGGCTTGATTTAATCCCAATAGTTGCAATGGGAATGACGACTTTACGGGCTTTGTTGGAGTGTTTTGCCAGCTTCCGCCCTACGAAGCTGGCGGACGTTAGTTTCCCTGGTAGTTCCAGCGGTTTGGGAGCTGGGAGTTTCTGTTCTGTCCGGCGGAATACTGCCTCTGTCTTGGACAGTACCGCCGAACATGACCGGAGGCGCCACAATTCCAGCAGCGAGTATCACCCATATCAGCATTCCTCGAATCGTCGCTTATCTTTTGCTCCTTTGAGGTAATGACCTCTTCGACCACCTTGCGAATCTTATTAATTTGCTTATCCTCATCAACTTCCAGTTGCCTGGCATGGTGGTCAGTCCTGGACGCGTTCTTAGCTGCTTCGTAAGACAGAGCATACACCAATGCTTCACTGGCCTTGCGTTTCCCACTTATCATAATGGCCTTTTTTTAGGTCTGGATCACGAATGGCATCGATGAAAGTGTCGGTTATTATGACGTCCAGGGTAAGACAGGCGCGCTAACCTTTCAATATCTGTGTTTAATTTTTGCAAAGATTCCCCGGATTTTTGTTGCCTCGATTTCAACTTAACTCTGAACACATCTTGCATGTTCTCGTCGCCGTACCGTAACTCTCGTGCTTTTACAACAGCTTGATAATGTCCCGGGTCGTTGACAGTTCGGAGCATCTCAGAGGCCTTACCTCTAAGAGCCAAGACAAGGGCCGTGGCTTTGTCTTCTTCTCTGGTCCAGTTGTTTATTTGCACTGCTGCCTCAAACTGTCTCTTGTATACGGACCATGAAATTGTGCCATCAAATGTAGGCATGGGCATCTTGCCTACGGTTGTTGGGGTTGCAGTCTGTGTCAACTGAACTTTCCTTAGTTCTTCCCTGATATCTCCAATCTCTCCATCATACCTGGCAGTTGTGTCCTTGATCTGAGCCTGGAGTTCCATTATCCGGCCGTCGACCTTTTCGTTATTCTCAACCTTCACCTTCTCAATTCTGGTGTTGAGATCTTCCTTCAGATCTCCTATTTCGTCTCTTATTGCTTGAAGTAATTCTTTCCTTTCATTCTTAAGTAATTCTTTCATTTCATTCTGGCCTTCTTTCATTTCCCTTCTTAATTTTTCAATTTCAGACTCTACAACTAGAAGTTTACTTAGCTTCTTACCGGCCATTTTCAGAAAAGAAATCCCCACCTCTGACACCAATGTTGCAACTCTTTAAAAATTCTTGTTTATGGAATTAAAACAACTCACAGGCTGGCGTGGGTTCCAAGAGTATTTACTAATATCTATCAACTTAAATAAACAACAACAACTGCAACATGGCCAATATTAATTCAATAATATGCGCACTACCAAGGGCAGGGAGAGTTATAAAAATACTTTATGGAACTTAAGGGGATATTGCAGCCTGGCAAACAGGCCCTTAGCGTGGAGGGGGCCGGGCCCCCCTTGCATTTTGTCTGGCCCCCCTCTGCTTATTTGCTCTACTTAGTAAAATTTATTATCTGCCCCCCTCCCCCCCCCCCCCCCGCTATTGCATGGCCCAAGCTGTAGAATTCCTGGCCCCTGCTGTAGAATTTTCACGCTACGGGGCTGCTGGCAAATTACCTTATACTGACATACTATTGAAGTTTTTTATAAGTACAAAATAATTAATAGTAAAAAATACTTTTTGGCATATTTTCAGCATTTGAAACAAAAATTTAGTAAATTCTAGCTTTTTTTCTTTAAAAATCTGGCATTTATAAATCATTTGGCATCACTGTGTTTGATGTCGAAGTACTAACACTGCAGATATTTTTTGATAATCTGGCCTAAAATGTTTCGTCTTGAAACTGTTTATCACGATGGTGACATTCTGAAATTTGTCGCTAATGACAAAGTATTTTGGGGAATTTCAGTCGGTAAGGTTATAATTACTATTAGTACCAGTATTGCAATTTGATGAACGTATTTTCGATATGGTATGTACTTGGATAAAAAAATCAAAATTATCAAACTAAAACTAGTAAAGATAAATAGATCTTGTAGAGTACATTCCATCAAAATCTCATTTATGATTACATCTTTAATGGTTTATGACAATTATGAGGTATACGACAATTCTGAGGTATACATTTCGTCTCATAGTCATACACAACTGACAATAAGACGTCATTTACATGACGGAGTGGCTATGGGTACGAAAAAAGTATCCCGTATTTTTTTTTTCTGGGGTATGAAAAAAGGTGCGTATTTTTTAGCGGTATGATGCTAACCCTAACCCTTTTTTTTCAGATAGCGATATGATGCTATCCCTAACCCTAACCCCCTAACCCTTTTCAGGTAGCGATATGATGCTATCCCTAACCCCCTAACCCTTTTTTTTTTTCAGAATGTATCCTTTTAGTTAATAAAGTTGGAAAAATAAAATTAAAAATTATGCGCTAAATTAGTATCTATTATTCTGGAAAAAAAAAAATTTCTCTGACAGGAAACGAACTCGCACATAGTCGGTCAAAATTGAGTCATGGCCTAGCAAGTAACCCATTCTGCTAGCAAGCCACACAAACAGAGACACAATTTTTAATATGTTATGTTTTCAAAGTCGCGCATGCGCACATCTATTTTCATACCCCGGAAAAAAATAAATACGGAGTACTTTTTTCATACCCGTAGCTTATGTGTTTACATGAAGATATAAAAGAACGCAGTGGCTACCAGCTATAGATGTGCGCATCCAGCTGGACGGCGGAAAAAAATAATAATTCCAGTTGGCTGGTCTTGTAGCCACTGCGATAAAAGAATCATATCTCGTGGGCTGACGATTAAACTTTTACCCAGAAGGTTAAAATTTTTACCTCCTTTTTGTGATTATATATAGATAATAATGCAAGTGATATGTATTTATATTGAACATTTTTGTGGACTCAATTCATTAAAAGGCTATGTCCACAAAATATTTTAAAGATTAAAATATGTGCTTTTACATGAAACTTAAGTTTGAATTTCTTTTATATACATCTTTTCAAAATATATACTGATTTAAAAATTATTTAGTAGTGTAATATGTACTTATTTAAATATTAACCTTTTTTGGGTGCAATGAGCTAAGGTGACATTAATTTTCGATTTTTCCCCTATGATCCCATTTTTTCATTTTAAAAAAATATGTGGAAAATTTATGAAATTTAAACTAAAGCTATTAATTTAAACTAGTAAGTTTATATTCCAGTTGGTTTTTTTATAAGTCGGTGCACATGTCAACGAAATATTAAGAATACAGGTACAGGTAAAAAAAAAATGACATGGCTTTGGGCTTGTACCGATTTACTAATTTCTACCCAGTGGCACTGGTGAATAATTATTAAACATTTTATTAATAGGGAAAATATATTAAAGTATTAATACAGTAACATTCGTTAATTGATATTTGCCCTGATTTCTTTTAGAAATATCTGTATTGCCCCTTGCTCCGTATTTTAATCTAATGGAGCTGTCCAGTGTTTCGATAATAAATAGTTAATAACTAATAAGAAAAAAAATCATGAGTCAAATAATGACATGATTTTCTTCTTATACCCAATATATATATTGTTTAAAATCATGTAGTGTAACTAGTCATTACTAGTTGGATAACATTAATCGTGATTAATGTCAATAACAACAGTTTGATAAAAATGAAAACAAAAAAATCAGACACATTGCATAAATACATTTGTATATTTATTGTCAAATTCAGTTTTATTGAAATAAAGATATTAAAATAAAACTCAACATTAGTAAATCAATAGGCTGCGGGTATTCGGACCCGGGTCCCAATAAACTTGAATAAAGGCCGATTTTTAGTCGGCCTCAGGTCCTATAAAGTCTGATTGCTATTCGGACCTGTGGCAAATATGCACTTAGCTTAGCTATAAATAAACTTTATTATTTTTTTATTTTATTTTATGATATTTGTTTGAACTGTATGATTTTAATCATTACACAGTGGTTATGGTTCCAACTTAACGGACGCATTATTTTTTTTTTTCGGGTTCCATCTATAGATGTGCAATCACACTTTTTTGTTTTCGGGTCCATCCATAAATATCAATGTGTCCGTCTAAGCCTGGCATATTTGGATTAAACAATTTCATTAAAATAGCAAAAGTTAAAAAAACAAAAATAAAATATGTTCGCTAAAGCAGTATTGTTACCCCCAGAAACCCTTAAAATTAACAAAAATCGCCTCCATAACACCCGCTAAATTGTCTTGTAAAACACTCGACACACCGTAAAATCAGGTGTTATTGAGACGATTGATACATTAGGTTTAAAGGTTTTCTTTCGGGTGGGGCTTAAGCACACATTTTTTTGTTTTTTAAATTTTGTAATTTGTATGAAATTGTGCTTTCGTGCTTGAGCACATCTTTACTCTTGTCTTAGTCTTGTCTTAGAGAAGACGGATCCCGAATATAAATTTATACATTATACACGTTCCTTCAAGACGGAGACGATTTAACGAGTGTTAGGGAGACAATTTTTGTTAATTTAAAGGGTTTCTAAGCTAAGTGCATATTTGCCACGGGTCCGAATAACAATCGGAGTTTATTGGGACCCGGGTCCGAATAGCCACTTCAAAATCAATAACAGCCTATTTTAATCGCAGGTTGGTGTTAGCACGTCTTCTCAAAGTGAACAAATAAACTATGACAAATAGGAAGTATCCTGTCGCGGCTTGATTGTTTCGCGTAGACATAGCCTTTTTACGAACTGCGACCACAAAAGTTTTCGTGGGCATTGCTACTGCATATATTTTTATGTTTATTTTAAAAAAAATTGTGTTCATCTGTCAACATGCTGCTTAAGCTGAAATTAAATATATTATATCTTATAACTTGAAAACTAATCAAGTTAGACACACTAAATTATGTACAAATTATATTCAAAAATGTACAATTCATTGTGAACATAATATACAACTACACCAGCTTTACATATATTTCAAGATGGGACATGACAGCATCAATAGAAATTATCTTCACAAAGCATGGTCATTAGACTAGTACATATGTCATTAAACAACTTTAAAAGCAAGATGAAAATACATGGGTAAAGCTCAAGAGAATTTAAAGTAAACCAAGGCCTTAGACAAGGAGACTCCCTTTATTGCATACTTTTCAACTTAACCCTAGAAAAAGTCATAAGAAACATCCAGTTGCATAAGTGAGGAACTATATAACACATTACCTCAGAAATGAAAAAACTAAGACTATGAAAACAGGAACAATATTTACAGAACCCATTCAGTACCTTGCTTATGCTGATGATATAACATTGATAGGAAAGCAAAGCAAGGATGTACCAAAAGCATTCATAGAATTAGAAACAGCAGCCCAGAAAACAGGTTTAACAGTAAATGATCAAAGGCTCAGTACATGCTATTACACAAAGAAATGAAAAAGAAGGAAAAGAAAAACATTCAAAATCAGTGATAGAGCATTTGAAAGAGTAGAAAACTTTAAATACCTGGGATCAACCATAATTGAGAAAAATTATATAAGGATAAAAAAAAAACAGACTAGAAGTAGGGAATAGAACATATTACACACTGCATTAGATACTGAAAAACAGACAGATCTCCAGAAAACTTAAAAAAAACCCTTATACAAGACAATGATACTATCAGCAGTAACATATGGTCGTGAAACATGGACCATCAGCAAACACGCAGAAAATATGCTAAACACTTGGGAAAGGAAAATATTTAGGAAAATATATGGGCCATTAAAGACAATAACAAGTGGAGAGGCAGAATCAATTCAGAACTGTACAAACTAAACGAAGAAACAAATAAAACAGCTGAAATCAAAATGAATACATTGAGGTGGGTAGGACACATAGGAAGAATGGAAAACATCAAAGGTCCAAAAGCAGTATATAAGGTAACACCCAATGAGAAAAGGCCTAAGGGCAAACCAAGAAGCAGATGATTAGAGGAAGTGGAGAAAGACCTTAAAGCCATTGGAGTGAGAGAGTGGAGGAAGAATACCCTGGATCAGGAAAAGTGAAGAGTAGTATGGCAGGCCAGGGCTCTAAATGGGCTGTAAAGCCAAAGGGAGGATATTAGCGATTCAGTATTTGAACAGAAGCTTAAATTAGTTAGATAATGACTGCTTACAATATGCTGCACATAGATGTTAAATGATTGAGTACATTTTTTGTGGATGTTTCAAAATTGTCATTTTTAGTGATTTTGTCTCCATTGATAAATCCGATGAACGGCAATGTTTGGAACAAAAAAGTGATATTTTACTTTTTAGAACAGTGGGAAAAAAATAAGTGCTGTCATGTGTATGTGATATAAGTTTGAAGCCTGTATATGCTGTTGTTTTTAGATAATGGCTTCTGAAAATAATCAAACTCAACTTAGCCCTTATCAGACATCAGAACCTCTTAGACTTCAAGCAGTCAATTTTTATCTGGTTTGGCTGTCACCTCTTCAGAATTTATTTATTACTCCACCTCCTAATCCAAATCCATACAATAAACTAAGAAACTGAAAAGGTCATATCAGATGTAACTGAAATAATTCATCAAAAGATGTACAAATTTGTACATAAATAACGGTATGAGCTATATCGATATATGCTGTCTTCTCAACATCCCAAATATGAGCCATCAAAAAACACTCTTCCTGTACTTGCCAAATTTGTACCACACAAAATTCAGACTGATTTTATTTTCATACTTATGCTTCATTCTAGCTATGAATGATTACAGTACTTATTTTAGCTAAAAAAAATGTGTTAAAAGCTTAAAAATTAAAGATTTCAAATCTATGAAACTTATGTTTGTTGTAGTTGATTTAAAAGGTCACCATGACCCAAATTCTGATCACATGCAGTGGATAAAAATAAGATGTGTTCATGTATTGACTACTTGAAATGATTTATATGTTTGAAATAAGGGTAAATAACCTAAAGATTAAAAATACCCATTTGTTTGCCTGAAAATGATTAAGCCCCTACTTAATTTTTCTCTGTTAAATTGGATACACATGTTGACTTTGCCTCAACCACCCAAAGTACGTTCATATAGAAGAATGCTCAGTACAAAACTGGGCAATTAGTGCCTGCTCTATCCTCCGGAGCCCTCACCGTGGGTCAGTTTTGGGCGGGCGCTCCATCTGACTGCGGACATTTCTACTTGAGAACCACAGAGTTCACTCAAATAGCCTGATCTTGGCACACTCTGCCTTAAGTGAGCTCTTTTCCACACCCATGGGCTGTGCTTGGGCATGTATCAACTTAGCAAGCCCTGGTCATTCCTGGCCATGTCCATATGCCCAGGAATCCACTGTAAAGACACACATACATAGGGTTGCCATATTTTTTCACGGACCAACCGGGACAGTTCTGTCTTTTTTACTTTAGGTTTAGGGATGTCGGTTCTGGGGGGGGGGGGTATGAAAACAGTAATGTAAAAAACACAACACTTAAAATATAGAATAGATAATCTTTGTTATTTTATTCATAATGGTACACAAACATGATATTTTTACAAAATAAAACAGTTTTCTTCTTGTTGTACCACTCGTATTTTTCACTTCTGTAAATTTGTATTACTGTGTTACTTACCAAGATGTTACTGATTACACAAGAGCAGATTAATCATTCTCTGATCTAATAATTTTGATCAATTATTTCCAAGAAACTGGGCCCTGAATCTAAACCGGGACAATTTCAACAACCGGGCGGGACACCGGGACAACCCAGTATATCCGGGATTGTCCCGGCCAAACTGGGACGTATGGCAAGCCTACTCATACACAAAGCCGATACATAAGATTTGTGACTGCCTACACCACCACCATGGCTTTCGGCCGCTCTGGTCATTCTCCCACCCGTGTTATTAAATTTTAAGGTCTAACTCCTCTCCCATTATCTAATAAATGTGAAAGTTGTTGAGCTCATGTTGACTTGAGATTTAGAACTTGGCAGAAATTTACATTTTTTTTATAAGATAAATATCTGCATATCTGCTATTTTCTTTTCATGCTTTGGTTTTGTAATAATTTTTTCTTTTTATAATGAAGATGTTTTCATTTCAGGTGCTACTCTTTTATGCCTCTTATGCATGGATTATTTCTTATACATCACTTCCAGAGTTTTTGGCCAGTTGGCTGGATAGCTATCTTGCCATAGCACTTTTCATACCAATTGTCATCATTGGACTTTTTCTCCTTTTAGTGTTAAACCTGTACTTAAACAGATGTCAGCACTCTTCTGGGGACTGTAACACTGACGTAATGTTTAAAATAAACTTACCAATATAAAAAAAATTATCACATTAAATTATGGATCTTTTTTGTCGTAATTTTTTAGTTAAAATTTGCATTTGTCATGCTTATAAACTTTTGTTTTATGGTCATAAAAAGTATGATTTATTTCAATTTTAGGTAAAGAAATCTGGGAATGGAAAATGGTGAAAAAAAGTGGACAGAAATAAAAAATGTAAGTCATTGAAATGTTGTTAGTAATGGTCTTCTGTTGTAGTTATGTTTTGTATTTGTGAAGTGTTTAACTAATACCGCTAAAACCTTGTACTCCTTTTAAAGTTATTTTGTATAATTTATTTTTAAAGATACTTAACCTTCTTATTAATTTGAGGGGAAAGTTAGTGACAACCTGCAATCACTGAGCCTTTTAGCGCTTGAGCAAAAATTTTGGTGTGAAAAAAACAGGGTGTCACAAAAACACTTTTAAACAATTAGAGATACTGCCTTAAAAATATACCTTTTATTAAAAGTTAATCAATTATTTTTCTATTTGTGAAATTTATACATGTGATAAAACATAAAGTTAGTAATCTAAAAAAAATTAATTTTTTTCTCTTTTTTTTTTTAAACCCTACTTTCAAATTTTATCATAAGGATATGAACATACCCTATAAAAAGCATTCAATTAACTTCATAACTGTGTAAAAAAAAAGATGTATGAAGATATGGTAAAACTGATTTAATTTGAAAAAAATCACAATTTTTAATCTATGGCCATGGGCTCAGGCTGTTTGTACAGTGCAAACTAAAAAACAACTCCAAATGTTCTTCACCAATTGCCTTAAAATTTACGCAGAAAATTACTTGGCGTGTTGATATTTATATTTTATATAGACATCACATCTATGAAATTTAAAAATAATATTTGATCAATCGGTTCTGTAAAATTATTTTTTTTTTTTTTTTAAATCACACAAGGTAATTCAAACGCCACAGAGTGCTAACTTGTATATTGTCAGTATTTGTTTTAAAATAAACCTATCCGCCGTGTGCAAGTTAATAGTTCGTCAGTATTTTGTTTTCATTAACAAACAGTATCATAAAATATTTCTTTTTACTTAAGTTTGCAAATTATTATTTCGTCAGTATTTTTTTTTAAACAGGATTCACACTATTTATCATAACTCCAAAAGTACATCCAAAAGCACTGCATTAATAAACATAACAGATTAACAAACGGTACTCAATTATCAAAACAAATTTTCTATTGTTTATAGTTTTAAATGATTGATAAATATTTTTCTAAAATTTGTATTTTTTTTTTTGATAAATAAAATTAGAAACAAGGGCTTTCTCAATACTTACTATTACGTCACATAGGGTTTAGCCATTGCAGCGTGTGGCCATGTACAGCTAGTTGATATATAAAAAGTTATTAGTCGGGAAAGTCAACCCTATTTTCAACTGAAAATTTTCTTGGAAGGTTATAAAAAGAGCCTACAGGTATGTGGAGATAAAACCCTACAAGTGTTAAAATTACTAAAATTGATAGAGATTTGATAAACTTGTTATGATTTGAAAATAATCACAATTTTTAATGGAGGAACTGAGTGCGGGGCTTTTTATATAGCCTTTATTTATGGGCAATTATTTATCAACTACAAACTTAAATAGTATGATCTTTATATCAACATGTAGGAAATTAACGATCTCTCTCATGATATATATTTCATGTCTGTTGACTTAATAACAGAGATAATAAAAGTATATAAAATCTATATAATGTATACCTTCCAATGTTTATGCAACTTTCAAATCTTACACATTACAGACCAAAAAACAACTAAATAATTATAACAAATCTATGCATATTTCAACATTATAATAATAAATGCTGATTTCTCTCCCTATCTGCTATACTACCTTCAATTTTTTCCCAAAATTAATATAATTGTGAACTTTTGAAATCGGTCACCATATTGGACCTTAAAGCGGTCCGACTCAAATTATAAATCTCAATAAAATTGTAGTCATTTAGAAAAAAAGTTATCCAAGTTATATTAATAAAAGTAAACATAAGAGGAACACAAAAACTGTTTTAAATTTAAAAATGTAGCTACTCACATGATCCTATAATGTCATCATAATTAATGTGATTGTAATCTATATTTAAATATTAAAGCTCACAAAACATGCATCCGTTAATATCAGATTCACAAAAATAAACAAACTGCAATTGGAAGTGAGGATTTTAAATTTAATATCTTCTCTTTAATGATTTTAAGTCTACAACAATTTAATAAAAAGAAATAGTAATATTAATTACAAGAGGTAAAACACACCTATGACCTCATTGGGGGGGGGGGTTAGTGATGTTATAAATCTTCCAATGCTTATTGAAAATAACGACATCGCCGTAAATCTACTAGAAGTCATTAATTATAATCATTTTTATATCGTTTATTGTAAAATTATCATTTTTTAAATCAATTTTAATAATTTATCAAATGTGTTTGGTTTTAAAGCTACACGCAGTGGTCTGTGTCTTAGGCTATCAATGGTACTGCGCATGCGCGGTGAACTGTCATACAATTTTTACAACCGGTGACAGCTTGGCAAAGAAATTCCTCACATAGGGGGTCTGGTTTCTCTGTCCCTGTTATTACATAATAGAAAAGGTGCGCAAATGACCTTGATATTTGAATAGACGAAAAGCTGACCTTCACATTGATACCACATGTGTGATAGTGGCTTAAACCGTACATCAAAAGCGGCCATTTTGGCAGACTTTTCGACCGGAGAAAACATGTCATTTTAACCCCTTCCCCACTAAATATGTTATTAAAAAAAGAACTGTCCAGAAAATGATTGAAAACCATTCATACAAGAATATATAGGTTATAACATGATACATTAAGAATGAGGTATAGAAATCTATTGCTGTAGTTAAATGTTGTAAAACAAGTCTGTAGTTTGGGCCATATCTAGGTTGTTGTCAAAAATTGCAAAAAGGTTAATAAAAAATTTCAAGCATTATAAATAATAACCATTATTTATCTCAATTTCGGTTATACTATGTTCAAAATTTTTCCAAAAATATCAAAATTATCAAGTTTTGAAATTGGTCACTATATTTGTACACAAAAGGTTTCAGACTATAATAGACAATATTATATTAATGAAGTCTGCATAAATAGTTTGATCTTAAAAATATTCAGTGATCTAAGATTACTAATACAACCAAACATAATAGTCACACAAAATTATTAAATTAAAAATGTAGCTACTCACATCATCCTAAGTGTCATCATAATTAATGTAATATAAATCTCACATAAACATCCATGAAGGATATATCTCTCTCACAGAACTTAAATTGCAATAGGAAAGGATATTTTTAGATCTTGTATCATGTACCTTTATGTATTTTAAGTCTAGATCCAATATATTAAAACAGAATTACGTGCATAATTACCAGCATGAAACATTTGGCCTTATGTTTGGCCGATATTGATACTTCGATACTAACAACCCTGTTGGTAAGTGATGTCATCTTTGTGCTGCTGTGTCTAAAATGAAACTGGATTGGGCGGGGGGGGGGTATTAAAAAAACGGCGTTAATGATAAGGAAGCGAGTAATTTCTTGCTGTATTATTATTATTTTATGAAGGAAAGGCACATATGAGATATAAATGACGTGTGTATTTTTTTTGGGATGGGTCTGATGGGAAGTGGAGGGGGGTATGTACGATAGTGAAGGGTAGGGTAAACAAGATTTACGTTGGGCGAAGTGTAGCAAAATATGACAGGGAAGGGGGGAAGAGGTATTGACATACGTCATTAGTAGTTCAGAAACTACAGTACGAGAAAAACATATGTTTGACATTGTTGTTGAATAAAAACAAAACAATTCGTATCACTTGATGTGATTGATACATGTCAATAAACTGGTCCCAATAACTAATTTAATAGACATATAGGCTAATGCTTAATAAATCTGTTAAAAATAATTATACATGCACTTCTTTTGTAAATCAATCTGACTTGTTTATTATGCCAATTTTATGCTATGGTATTATGACTAGTTTGAATACAAACAAATGCATTATATTGTGTCGATTAAAATGTGCGTTAATTTGCGATTAAAAATTTTAATCATGCGTTAATTGCGATCAATTTTTTTAATCGAACAGCAGCTCTAGTTTTTATATTGTTGTTTTTTTAATAGTACTTATAGTTTGTTTTCAGTACGATATTATAAAGCTAGTGGCTAAAGCTAACAATGGCAGAACACTTGCACTGTTATCTTATTATTTTGATATGTGAATGACAAAGCCCTCAATATAGTATACCAACTATTTCATACTGCCAATTAAGATTTAATATGTTTAGTGCTCACTCCTGTTCATTTAGGGCTTAGCTAAATGGAATGAATTGTATCAAGATTAGGGGTTGTCGGTTTTTAAAAACCGGCGGCGAAAAACCGGTTTTTCGACGAATCTCGAAGCATTCAACAACCGGTTTTTTGGGTTTTAAAAAGTCGGTTTTAGCCTAGCACTTAACAATTAGAAAAAAATGTTGTTACATTCAGATTAATTGCAGAGAAATCTGGGAAACGTTGACTTTCCAATGAACTCCCACGTCAGTCTGACCCGTGTACTTGGTCATTGTTAGAAAGTAAATGTTGAGCGATACAAGAGAGAAGGCGTGGCCAGTGGTTCAGGGGTAACTTGAGGGGGAGGGGAAGGTATATACACATAGAGAGATTTATTGTATCCATTGTTTCCTCGACCTGGAAAGAGGGCTAAACTCAGGTCATTTACTAATTCCACAGAAAAACCAATTTTTTAGCGCAAGAATTTAGTGTTTACTTGCGTAAAGTATACAACTTGAAACGGGCATATCATTGAGACGGGAGAGGGGATTGTGGGATTGGTATCTTCTTTAGTCTGCTACTAATAATAATAGAAAGAGGCTATTTTTTTCAAGTTGACTAAATTTATGTTCGTCATCCAACACCTTCACCACCGCCAACCCCTCTTACCTAAACAAGGCAGGACTGTGGTACATCCGCTGTAATGACTGGTGTAACTGATACATCTCAGGGATGGGAGTGGGGTAGGTGGGGAGATAATAGTATGAAGGGAGGGTCGAGGAGTGAATTTAGAGTTCAGTGGAGAAATTTTTTGAAATAGACATTCAATGTGGCCGTGGCCCGTGGGTCCATAGAGATACAGAGGTGTTTGTGTACTGTGTCACACATATAGATAACATTAGAAACTTAGACAGAGGATGTGAGAGAGAAAGAGAGCGAGAGAGTAGGAAGAGGAGGGAGGGAGGAGAAAAGGACAAAGATATATACCTATGAGTAAAAGAACCGTAATATCTATAGACTATATATGAAAGTAAAATGTACTATACCATGTACTAAGAGGTCTACCACATCACAACGGCTGATGGTCTGAACTGTTGTGAGCGGCAAATCCAAACCTCGTGTCTTTGACAGCCACGTATATTTATAGCTTAATATGAATGAAACACAGGAAATAATTAAGTCTCATTGTGTTTGCCAAATAATTTTTAGCAGTTCAAAGGCCATGATAGAAATATAATAAGTCAATATGCAATTTAAATGAATATTAATATATGTACCCAGTAGGCAGTAGTAATATTTTTACTGTCATATTGATAATTTTTTTTCTTGTATTTATTATTTTACTTTAAAAAATTGGTTGACATAATTACATTAAATTTAATTCATTTTTGTGCCCGTCAATTTAAATACGGCATACATTGAAAAATAATCATTGCTAGAATGCTTTAAAAAATCGTTATTTATTTATTTTATTGTAAAACCGAAAAACCAGTTTTCACTGGTTTTTTGAGAAATTGACCTTCGACAACCAGTTTTTTTAAAAGTCGGTTTTTGTATAACCCCTAATCAAGATTTTATAAATA
>JAGDYQ010000005.1:7954792-8025652 GCA_021962125.1 Bulinus truncatus | reverse complement strand
GCTGGTCCATTAAAACTTTGGCCTCGTTTTGAGAAAGTCCCAAAACAACCTTAGTATGAATACAATAATCTGGCCAGTTCTGTCACTTTATGAGAGGGGCTCATGACCTTGACCTTGTCCACAATCTCCTGCTTCTTCTGGTGTGCCAGTGTGGATGTGTTGGATGCGAATTTGTTGACCACATCTGCGTCACTCAGTGGATTCCTCCAGTGACCGTAGGGTGTATCACAGCGACCTCTGACCTCTGACCCGTCCTGGAAATGAATACAAATATTTATCAACTCGTCTGGACTGTATCAACAGTGGAAACATTGACATGTCATTGTTAATAATACGAATACTGTCATGGGTATAAAGTCATTTTACTAGTATTAATATTATCGTGAATATGTAAAGTGACACAGGTATAACAAATGAAATTAATAGCAATTTTTCCATTGATATCAACAATAAGATTAACTGAATGATAACTTTTCGAAATTCGTTTAATCCATTATAGTGTTTAGACTTTGACGAGAAAATAATTTTAGTTCTACTAATCTTTTATAGGATGTAAGAGATTTCATCTTATCCTTACAGGGACTTCACACACCTTCAATCCATTTATAGCATGCAGTATGCTGTTCTGAGTTTAAATTTGGGTGAACTTAAGTGTCATCAACTAATGCGTGATGAACAAAGGTGTGACTAACGAACTAAAGTATGGTGAACGCAAGTAATGTGTACTTAGTTGACCTACCATCATGCATGGCATTTGAACTTCCACGTACATGTCGTTAAAGGAAGGTTCATTATCTTCTAGTGTTTCAACTTCGTCTTATTCAACAGGGCCACCAACTCTTGCCTTGTCATGGATTGATTCTCATACGATTTTGGAGTTACTTCCCCGTCCAACAGTGGCGTGCAAGCGTTGAACTGGAAGGAATGGCGAGCTTCATGTGTACTGGCAGGCAGCGGTCTGTTTTATGTACTTTGACCTAATGGGACATACATATATAACATTTTATTTTAATGGGTTTTTCTTTAAACAAAATATTATTTTTGTACATTTATAGTCGTAGTACAAAAAAAAACCTGAAATTGCTGGAAAATATTGTTTCCACTTTGTTGACACTGTAGACGTCAATTTGCATTGAACTTACTTTGGAGCTTTGATGATAACTTTTTTGATTTTCTCTGCAACTAATTTCTCTTCAAGATTTGAACGGACTGCCAGAGCTGCATCGATTGTCCAGTGCATGCCCAGATGGGCAGGGAACCGCTTCAGGGCGATGTCTTGGTCGTGAAGTAGGAATTCCTGATTGTGGAAATTTTCTGTAAATAAATAAATAATTGTAACATGAGGTGTGTATGTTTTGATCCATTTTCAAAACCAGAACGTCCATTGTTTCAACTTTTTTAGTTTTCGTTCATTTTTTTTTATTTCCATGTATGTATTATTTGTTTACATGTCTGTTTCTGAGCTTTGCTTTTTGTTATTCTCTTTCTAAGACGCCGAGAATAAAATATTATTAGTTAGTAGTGATACTTGTTTAGTTATTTGATAAAGTTATTTACCTTTAAGAAGTGTCTCTGGATTGAAATCGTCGTAGAAAGCACCAAACCCTGAAGCCATATCTAATATATTGCTGTTGCCTTCAATCCCTTGGTCTGCCAGTAAAGCTGCCTCCAGACCAAACCTGAACACGGATGAATCATTACAATTTAGAGCGCAGTTCGTTAAAGAAATGCAGTCAACTAGTTATTTTAACTATTTTGTATCTTTATCTTAAAAAAAAATAAATAAAATGTGTTGTTTATTACCTGGCTGATTTCCCAGCATGCAAAGGTTTTGTCGTGGTGCCAGCATTGGCCATCGGGGCGCCAGCGAATGAAGCAGCAATACCCAGGGCATTCCTGCACTTTTCTGGTCCGAAACCCAATAAGTTGGAGCAGGCAGCGGCACTTCTCCCATGACTCCAACTACAAGCGGGTGGGTGGAATCTGAAATATACAACATTCCATTTATAAAACTGATATACTCCAACATTCTATTTTTCTAAAAGTGAAATATACAACATGCTAGTTATAGAAACTGAATTATACAACATTATATTTAGAAAACTGAATTATACAACATTTTATAAATTAAAACTGAAAATGGAATATTCTATTTATAAAACTGAAATATACAACATTCTATATATAAAACTGAATTATAAAAAAATTATATATAAAACTGAATTATACAACATTCTACATATACAACTGAATTACACAACATTTTATTTATAAAAGTGAAAAAAATACAACTTATTTTATTTCAAATAATTACTTTCAAAAATGATCGTGTAAATTCATTACAGAACTAGGACATCACATTGACCATACCTCCATGGAATACTTTTTTGCTGCGTTGGATGACCGTAGTAGAAGTCCTTGAACTTGAATACCAACATTATAAGCCACCAGAATGTCCTCCAAAGATGGTTTGTGGTCGCCCTGTGCATGGACCGGCCAGGGCTATAATGGCCGGAAGGGTTGGTCCACTGGGGTAAGGGTTGCTGGATGCCACGTGTCATCAAAAGTCCATGGCGTGAACGCAAGACCCCAAGTTGATATAAGCAGCTGAGGAGGATAAGAGGCTGAGTTTTGAGTGGTCGGCTTGATAAGACGGTATAAAGAATAAAATGACCAAAGAGTTCATTGTGCACAGTTTGCAGCATCGATACCTCTGAGTTTGTATTTCTTTACCTTTTGCTGATTTCATTGTGTACAGTTTGCAGCATTGTTACCTCTGAGTTTGTATTTTACCTTTTGCTGATATCTCATTACACCAAGACTATTTATCAACTAAATATCCTTACAGAAAATAATCTCCTAATAAACTGTTTCATGACGTCTCGCAATACACGGATGTCTAAACCACATGGGATTTCCCGTTAAAAAAAAACTACTGGGCATAATGTTTGCGAATCGTTTACTTTAGCCTTGAGATAAATATAACTTTCTACTTGACCTACTGACCTGTGGCTGGGGAAACCCTCAAGTTTCTTGATCCCCAGATGACCGACCTACGGAGACTATTCTTCGCCGCTCCCAGCTCCAGACCCACGCAGATCTTCATCACGTTCTGGGAGATGTCCGTCTGGAATCCGAGGATCCCTACCCCAGAGTGTCCAGCAGCATGCGCTTGCTGCAGTGGACAGTCCTGTCCGGACAGATGATGGATGCTTGTGTTGGAGATCACGTAGAGAGATCCATGACGTGACGGATGTGGCCGGCAGACTATGATGGGCGACTGTGTGGAGACAAACAGACTTCAATAAAAATATACAAAACATTTAACGGATAAAATGTCTATACCTAGTCCTCTGCTTTTTCAATATATACATTATTTTTTTTAGAAATAAATGTATATAACTCTAATTTTTTTTTTAAACATTGCAGTTTTTATGCAATCAACGGATCAACCTTAATGTCTAGAAGTCATTGTGAGAAATGCGTATGGCCAGTACCAGTAGAAATGTAGATAAAATAATAATATTCAAAAGTAACATATAAAAATATGAGTTCAAAAATGTAGAGATTGTTACAAGTCATGTGATAGATACACCATAGATATATAATGACATGGCTACAGTATGGTAGTTCTATATGACATTACTATAATACTATGTTTCTATATGATATTAGTACAGGAGTTAGAGAATTCTGTATGACATAACCACATGTAAAAACTTCTATAAGACATGACTACATGTGAAAGACTTCTACATGACATGACTACATGTAAAATACTTCTCTATATGTAATGAATACACGTGAGAGAATTCTATATCACATGACTATACATGTAAATGACTTCAGTATCACATGACTAATGTACTTTGCAAAACCTACCTGCAGCAGTGCCGTGGAGATTGAACCGCCCTATCTTTATGTGTCTCGGAATTAAACTCTTTCCTGGGCACCGACAGGCTAGAAGTGGACACATTAAAGTTGGTCAGCAGGGGTGTGTCCGTCTCACTGGCGGACATTCCAGGGAACCTCTGTAGAAAGTATTGAGAGACTTTGGTTTTGTGTCCCGCAGGTAATTTTAACAAGTCCGAAACTGTGTGCAAGTCTCGAACAGACCAGTTTACTTGAAGACATCTTCGCGTTGACCACTGGTCATTCGGAGACCAATTTATTTGAACTAGTTAGAAATTAGCTTTGTTGTAAATCTATTCAGAGTAAAATATCGCAGCAACTGAAGTCATTGAACAAAAATGTTCTTTTTTTAGAATTTAGAAAAATGAAAACAATACCAGAATACATCTGAAACAAGATTGTTTATATTGTATGCATATTTCATTTTATTTTATGTAAATATATCTTGACTTATTAAGAAAGCCACTCTATATGCCTGAACTTATTCTTCACTGACCAATTATAAATGACCCCTGAATAAACGCAAATAACAAATGTGGTGTAGTCTCCCCAATGCATTCAGTGTCCATATGTGTGTGTGTGTGTGACTTAAAAATGACCCACGACCATGTCTTTTGTATACACACAGAATCAGTGAGTCAATGAATGCAGTGAATAAAGTGAGTACATTGAGACCAAGGCTGTGACACGTTGAAACGTTAACTTACATGTGTAAACTCCCCATTAATATTATAAATGGCTAGTGACCTATATGGCCCGTGCCACCGTTCGAACCAGGGCTAGCTTTGTGGTCACAATGAAACAAAGGTAGATGACTTGTCACAAAAGCCCACCGGTCTGACACAAGAAAACGTAACCGATAGCTAGACGATCAATGGACTGTTACATCTAATAGTAAAAAAAAATTACATACAGACAACAACAACTGACAGTGACAGATGACAGATACAAGACAACAACAACTGACAGTGACATATGACAGATACAAAAAACAAAACAAATCAAACTTGGACTATGCCGGCCACATTCACAACTTGTTCTGAAGTTACTGAACATTCGTGCGACTTACAATTATAAACATTAGAGTAAAAAATAATGAGTACATTGTGTAAGTGATTCTGTTACTACTTACAGTGTAGCTTGCGGTCAATGACTGTAGACTCTTCGTACTCTTCACGTTTGTCACACTGGACATTTTACTGGCCATTTTGATTGACATTGCTTTGTGCATGATTCCGAATTATATGACAACAAAATTATTCCAAAACGTTCCTAAATGTATATCTAGTTGTTTGTTGTTTTAAATAGCAAAACAAGACAGTTGAAAAACTTTTTTTGAATCGTTGATCGAATTATAGCATGTAGCTTTTATTATTGATTTATGAATTTCTTTTTTATATTGCTGTTCTGTAAAGTTAATACTTTAATGAAATAGCTGCTTCTTCAAAGTTCGGAATGATTCCAATTGGAAGATTTCAGCTCAATTTATACTGGAAACACACTCATTAACTGACCAAAGTTTTCTCTAGCGGGGGCAGATTTGTAAACATACATTATTTTTTTTTCCTCAGAAAAAAAAATCCTTTATCTAAATATAGTCTCCTTACGTCACCGAGGGGAATCTTTTGTTCGCTTTAATCACGTGACAAGTACGCCTTTACCTTTTTCCCAGCGGGTTTTCCCAAAGACCCGTTTACGGGTTAAAGTAGGGAATAGGAGGGAGGGGAACGTATTTTATTTTATGTCTTAGCCTGGGGCTGTGAAATAAAAACGAAAAAATAGGAAATGGACTTTAGCTCCGAAGTTAAAAACTGATTACCGTACAGATAGTAAAAAAAGGGGTGGAGGATGTAGGACTTGCAGCCTGCTGACAATTTATTTGAGTACATCTACTATTTCCGTATGTCAGAGTCACCTAGGAGCTGGTGTACACTTTGAGTGGGTGGATGAGCATCGCTGATTGTCTGGTGCAGTTAATTACAACAGTTTAGGATGTAAAGAGCGAGTGATGGCCCACAAGTAGATGAGATTGAGTTATTATTGATGTCGTCGCTTACCTCCAACTCATCAGGTGTGGTCAGGCAGACTGAGCCATGGATCCTGATTCCGTGTCATGATAATAATGAGATGTAATCACACCTGTAAGATGTAGTTACACTAAAACATTACACCCACACACACAGCCACCCACAAAAATAAACTCACGATCTATATGACCTGTGATTCATTCCACAATAGTATCTTGTTCAAATTGTTTGACTTTTTTTGGCTGACATTCAGGACACATACTCGTGGACTTTTATTTTTCTTAAATTGTCTAGCTCGACCCCCACCCCCCACCCCTATCTGATACTTTTTTTAAATCGCGCCATGTCTTTGATAAACTACATTAGAATCACACCATGCTAACATACAGAACGTTAATATCCTTGGTGATATAATGCCACAAGTTTGTGTTCCACCAGCCGACCATTTCCTCTGCCTGAAATCACCAGTAGTGGCAAACAGGTCCCAACTGGATCGCGACAACAGACACGGCTTAGAACCCATGACACTCTTCTTGAGTAGGGGCCATGGAAGTCTACTTGATTGGGCCCATGGCAGTCTATTTGATTGGGCCCATGGCAGTCTATTTGATTGGGCCCATGGCAGTCTATTTGATTGGGCCCATGGCAGTCTATTTGATTGGGCCCATGGCAGTCTATTTGATTGGGCCCATGGCAGTCTATTTGATTGGGCCCATGGCAGTCTATTTCCAGTCCTGGGGCCTCCCTAGCTCCATTTCACCCCAGAGAGACCCAGTCCCAGCAGGGGCCAGGCCAATAGCAGGGGGGCGCTAGGAAATAATTGTTACTAAGTAGAGCAAACCAGCAGAGGGGGCCAGACAAAACGCAGGGGAACCCGGCCCTCCAGGCCTCCCGCACGTAACGGGCCTGGAGAGACCCCGTGTATCGCAAGATGATCATCACTGACCACAAAACTAGGCCCACCTAGAGCTACTATATGTATCATACAATGACCATCACTGACCACTATACTGGGTTCACTTTTTAAACTAGACTGACCTTCCAAAGACCTACGTCTTTGTGTGACCCTTCTGAGTAACCTCTGAACCTACAGCACTGCATGACCTTATAAACAAAGACCACAAATCGGGGGCAACCTATCTAGTGACTTTTGATTGAACACATTCGGTGTCATTTAAATAGTTTTTGTCACAAATAGAAAAAAAGACTGGGCCCCAAACGGTGTGTGTATATTTGGTCACGTGAATCCCGTACAATTGAAGCCAAATTACACTGACCAACAGTCCAACATGCCCAGAAGCGTTCTGTTATATTTGTTTTTTTGTGCCAGGTAAATCACAACAAGTGCGAACAAATATTTTACGTCTGGACTATTTTCTAAGGAAAGAAAATGAATCAAAATGGTTTACCTTACCATCTAATTATGGTTCACATTTGTTTAATTTAACATGTCTGCATGTTTTCAGTGCATTCTATTCTGAAAAAAATATGTCGTCTTCTGTGCTGGTATGTCTAATTATTTCAGACTTACTATATCAGTACTAATTAATATGATAACAATGCATCGTGCTATATCATGACCTAGGATACAATAAGTTGTTGTGGATTCAGAGTATTGAACTTTTAACTTTGTAAATCTTATAACTCAAATTTTGGACTTGTTCTCATTTAGTGAGAAAGGTCAAATTCTGCACACTGTGGATTCTACCTAACAATACATTATTTACATAATTAATTTTGGAGTCCAAAAATTGACAGCTTGATGAATAATGAACCTAATTACTTTTGAAGTAATGTTTAGAATGGGAATACGGCATTTATCTGTGGGCTTGAGACTATGATTTTAATCATGAACACCGGTGCAAAAGAGTGCAATGCAGTAAAGCTTATTTTAAAACAAATTCTTACATAGATTCGCCCGTGGAGTATCCCATGGCTCGCCCTTGGGCTAGTCCCGTTAACTCGCCCTTGGATTAGCCCCGTGTACTCGCCCTTAGGTTAGTCCCGTTAACTCGACCTTGAATTAGCCCCGTGTACTCGCCCTTAGATTAGTCCCGTGTACTCACTCTTAGATTAGCCCGTGTACTAGCCTAATCAGGCTAAAAGGGCAACAAACAATATAGATTTTAACTCTTTAAAAGCTTAAAGGTATAGATTTAAAAAGAATAAGAAAAAACCTTATTAAAAATATTTTTTCTTCAACTGCAATAAGAAGTAAACAATAATTTCTTAGATCACAAATATTGATTTCATTTATACTTACTGATATTATAATCGTAGGTGAATGCAATATTCTGGACTAATTATACCTTTAAATTAGTTGATAAATAGCAATAAATTTTATATATATATATATATATATATATATATATATATATATATATATATATATAGATAGATAGATAGATAGATAGATAGATAGATAGATACATGGGACACCAGTGTTTATGATTTACAAGTGCTGAAGATTGACTTCAAGAAAGTTTAGTTTTCAAGTAAGAGGAAACTCAGTGATTAATTTTGAATTCGTTTTACAAAGGTGGCCGTACATTACATTATTAATGCAATGAAGGACATCACTTGCTTAGATATGTCCAGTATCAGATTGGACTCTGTGTATATAATGTGGGCGGGGTGGGGGTGGTCTGAATTACCCTTGTATGAGAGAACTGACTAAGGGCACGTACACCGGAAATAAACACGATGGTGTATTTTAAAATGAATCCATAAAATCACATCCGTTAAGGGCATGATGATGATGATGTTGATGATGATGTTGATGATAATGATGATGTTATTGATGATGTTGATGATGATGATGATGTTGATGATGATGTTGATGATGATAATGATGTTAATGATGATGTTGATGATGATGATGATGTTGATGATGATGTTGATGATGATAATGATGTTAATGATGATGTTGATGATGATGTTGATGATTTTGATGATCATGATAATGAGGAGCGTAAAATCCTGTACTACGAAATAGTGGAACTATAAATCAGTTTTGCCCGACATGTAATTATTTTCTGAAGTTTATAACATATTGTGTATAACCAAAACTTAACGTTAAATCTAGAAACCATATCTTGAAATAACCCGTCTATTTTTATACTTTTTTTAATTTAGTTGCACCAACCAACATTTTATTTCAAAAGAGGCCAAAAAACTATGTAACTCGCTACAGCACGGGCAAACATTTAAAATTAAAGGTTAAGGAACTCTTCATAGCTTCCATTCAGTAGGTGTAGGTAGTTCACAGTGTTTCCAGTCAACAGAACCAGTGGTCCATATCCAGATCCATTCACTACAATCACACCTTTCACTTGTAAAAAATTTTTTTACAGTTTACAGAATGTTATCATTCGGAAATTAAAGTTTTCCTTGTGGGAACTAAACAGTACTTTGGAAATCCCACATATTTCTAACAACGCGCAAACAGAAATATTTAAACGGAGTTTGAAAACTAATCATTACGGGGAGGGGGAGATTTTGACAAAAGTAGCTAATGTTTTTAAAATATTAAAGAAATTATAATTAAGGAAATAATCTAATTTTTTACCCTTTGCTTGCTCATTATTTTTTAGTCAATTTATGCATTGATTTACTTTGTATTGATCTACTTTGTATTGATCTACTTTGTATTGATCTACTATGTATTGATCTACTATGCATTGATCTACTATGCATTGATCTACTATGCATTGATCTACTATGCATTGATCTACTATGCATTGATCTACTTTGTATTGATCTACTTTATATTGATTACTATGTATTGTCATACAGAGTATAAACAGTGTAGTTGGCAACACCGAATGCAAATTATCTCATCATCTTCGGTTGGAAACCTTTCGGACCGCAAATTTGACTCAAATCACAAGTTTTATACTCACTGAGCAATATATGCATATGTGTTTAATTTTATGTATCTTCAAATAAAAAAATATATAAAAAAGAATTGATTAACATTTTAACTTTGTGACTTAAGTTCTTTGTGCACTTAATGCATACAATTTTTTACTTTTTCAGTCAATAAATACTATTTACTATTTTGATTATTTTTCTTCAATGAAAACGAAAAAAAGTGGAATGATTTAAAATATCATATTTATTTTAAAATTAGTGATACATAAGAACTATCAAGATAAATCCCATTTTTAAAGCGAAACATCAATTTTTTCTCGCTCAATTTATAAGTTGGCTGTGTCCCACCAGTTACCGACTTTTGCCATACAATTCATCAGTGTTTCGACATCTAAGTTACCCCATTTTCATTTCTGTAATATTGAGTATCCCTTGTAAAAGCAACAAAACTAGCCTATTGTTTTTACGTTCATGTTGTTCCCTAATTTGAATGTTTTCGCTTAAAGCCATTTATGTTCATTCTACGTTCTCAGCCCGGTGCAGCAAGTACCCTTGCCAAACTCTTCGCGTACCCGTGGGGTACGTGTCCCACACTTTGGGAAACACTGGACTAGAGTAACACAAATTTCGCTTTAAAATTAGAATGAAATTATTGAAACTCTTCTCTGCTCACACTTTTGTTTCCTTAAGTTCACGTATGCATTAATAAACCGATTCAAATTTTGCATCCAGTTCTCATCTCCTGTGTACACAATGTGCGCAATCACTTGATACTTTTCCCGGATGTATATTATTAAGTGAGCCTAATTTCACTGTGACCTACTTAGTCTCAGGACGAAAGTTCATTACTGACAGACTGGATAACTTGTACAAAATGTTATGTTAAATAAAAAAAGCGGAACATTTTGACATGGCCTTGGGTTGACATGATAAGCCATCAATCAATCAAATTATTTTCTAAGGAACAAAATTTTCAGAAATATTATAAAAAAATGTATACATTTGGTTAATATTCAAACATTTGGCTAATATTCAAACATTTGGCTAATATTCAAACATTTGGCTAATATTCAAACATTTGGCTAATATTCAAAGCAGGCCCATAGTGTGCGGGAGGCCAGGGAGCTGGACTGAGAGTCCATTAAATCATTTGTTATGATTATTTCATCACTATTTCTCTAAATATGGTTAAATAGCTACAGTTGGTACTATTTAATACGTAAGATTTTATAGTTCATCTCTATTTAGTACTTAATACTTTGTAGTTTGGCACTATTTAGTACTTAATACTTTTTTAAGTTTGGATATTTAGTATAATACTTTAGTTTGGTACTATTTAGTACTTAATACTTTGTAGTTTGGCACTATTTAGTACTTAATACTTTGTAGTTTGGCACTATTTAGTACTTAGTACTTTGTAGTTTGGCACTATTTGGTACTTAATACTTTGTAGTTTTTGGGCACCATTTAGTACTTAGTACTTTGTAGTTTGGCACTATTTAGTACTTAATACTTTGTAGTTCTTACAAACACATTTAGTACCTCTAATACTTTGTATTGGCACTATTTAGTACTTAATACTGTATTTGGCACTATTTAGTACTTAGTACTTTTTTTTAGCACTATTTAGTACTTACTTTTAGTTTGGCACTATTTAGTACTTAATACTTTGTAGTTCGGCACTATTTAGTACTTAATACTTTGTAGTTTGGCACTATTTAGTACTTAATACTTTGTAGTTTGGCACTATTTAGTACTTAGTACTTTTTTATAAAAAAATTAAAAAAAAAAACACGGGTCTAACGGACCTCACCTGTGGTCAAAACAAACTTGGTTTAACAAAATATAGGGACTTATATATTGTGCACCCCAGCACCAAAATTCTTCAGGCATTTACATTTCGATAAAGGGTTTATTTCCCAAACAACAATGGTGTTTTGATAACATGCACATAGTTTAAGAAAGTTTTAAGATTAGTTCCGGGAACTACATATATTAGATAATACTGTGACTCACGTTCATGTGACACAAACAACATCTAGGGGATTTTATTTATTTTTTCCGGTACATAAGACACTGATGTGGCATTTTCCGGGAAAATCCTTTTTGCGGTGAACTTTGAATTTGTTTAAAGAGTGGCCTAAAAATGTGTTTAAACAGTTTTGTATTAATAAAAAGTAAATGCAGTATTATGAAACATTTAGCCGAATTATGCAAGTTGGGAACTGCTGTATCGGTTGTCGATGGTGGCCCAAATGCAACTCTTATAGCTAGCTACATTCCTTTAGTTTTGTCAGGTTACTAGCAGTGCTCGATTTAAGAAAAAACCAGTGCCGGGGATGAAAAAAATATTTTTGCAGAGCCAGGGATAAATGTCTATGGTTTCATCCCCGGCTGGGATATATTAGTTAAAGCAGAGCCGGGGGGGGACAGTTCTCACTGCCGGGGATATCCCCGGCATCCCTGGCGGTAATTCGAGCCCTGGTTACTAGTGAGACTGATCGTTGAGTTTTGTGAGGCTACTAGTGAGACTGATCGTTGAGTTTTGTGAGGCTACTAGTGAGACTGATCGTTGAGTTTTGTGAGGCTAATAGTGAGACTGATCGTTGAGTTTTGTGAGGCTACTAGTGAGACTGATCGTTGAGTTTTGTGAGGCTACTAGTGAGACTGATCGTTGAGTTTTGTGAGGCTACTAGTGAGACTGGGTTTCCTTCATTATTTTGTTACATTTGTTCACTAAGTCTTAAGACGTTGACCACGTTACTGAGCATTGTAATATTAAAAACAACACAAACAACATGAAACCAATGGTTCTCACATTGACATCATGTGCCCCCTATCCCTGCTCTATGCCATGCGAGCTCAATTGGTCTAGTTACGTGAACAGCACAGAGATGGAGAAATAGAGAAAGTACCGTAACTGAACAGCACGGAGATGGAGAGATTGAGAAAGTACCGGAAATGAAATGCACAGAGATGGAGAGATAGAGAAAGTACCGGAACTGAACAGCACAGAGATGGAGAGATAGAGAAAGTACCCGAAATGAACAGCACAGAGATGGAGAGATAAAATGGTAAAAGAAATAAGACGAAAAGAGCCATTAAGCTTACAACGTTTTTCTTTATAGAATATACATATCTCGATATCCAAATGTACTAATATACATATCTCGATATCCAAAGGTACTAATATAGGTATCTCGATATCCAAAAGTACTAATATACATATTTCGATAACCAAAGGTACTAATATACATATCTCGATATCCAAAGGTACTAATATACAAATCTCGTTATCCCAAGGTACTAATATACATATTTCGATATCCAAAGGTACTAATATACATATCTCGAAATCCAAAGGTACTAATATACATATCTCGAAATCCAAAGGTACTAATATACATATTAGTATATATGTACTTATATACATATCTCGATATTCAAATGAACTTATATACAAATCTCGATATTAAAATTTACTAGTATACATATCCTGATATTCAAATGAACTTATATACAACTCTCGATATTCAAAGATACTTGTCACAGGGCATTCCCTATGACAGTGCACTAAATAAATGTTTATGTTGAACGGAAGTAGAAAAAAGATGCGAAGTAGTGACGGTTGTTGTTGTTGAAGGAGAGAATACATTCTTTTGACTAACCTCGAGTATTGTTGTTTGTATTCATTTATAAGTATATTGTGATATCTGGGGGCTCGTCTAAATTGTGCTGTCTGAAGGTCGCACAGGTACGTCACACGTGTATTTTTTGGTTATCATCATGGATCCCTAATCTCAAGATGATTTGTTTGAATTGTACGGTCAAAAAGGGGTCTCATTAGAACTACAAGGTGAGAAGTTAAGTGGATTTATTGAAAATGCAATGGCGCGAGATGAAAGAGCGAAGGAGCGAGAGAGGCAATTAAGAATGTTGGAAATTGAACTAGAAAAAGAAAAACTGCGAGGAGGTAGAGCGAACAGAAGGCAACATATGCAGACACGTGGAGGCCGAAACTTCAGAATTTTAATGAACAGGTGGACTTGATGGATGCATACCTGCAACGATTCAGAATTCATGCAGAAAGCGCTGGTTGGCCAAAGAAAGAATGGGGCAAATTTCTATATAATTTACTCTCAGGAAAGGCCCTTCAAGCATGCATGTCTTTCACCATGTCTGACCTGGAGGAATATGATAGGATGTGTGAAGTCTTGCTTACCAGGTTCGGACTGACGGAAGAGGGCTACCGCAGGAAGTTCCATGAAGCTACACCTCAACCAGGGGACACGTTCCACCAGTATATAAACCAAGTACAGTTGTATTTTGACAGGTGGGTGCATCTATCTGGGGCCGAGCTAACTTATACAGCTCTTCGAGATCTCGTGCTACGAGACAAGATTTACCAGTCATGTGATTCTGTGGTGGTGGCGTTTCTCAAAGAACGTAAGCCGACCAGTTTGGCGGTGGCAGTAGAACTTTGTCAGCAATACGCAACGGCCCATCTAGAGAGGAGCATGGGAGTTGAAAGTGTTGCCGAATTATCTTTCGCTGCAAGAACGGTGGCGGGTGTGTCCAGGAATAGAGTGGTAACCAGTGGTCGAGAGACCGTGATCTGTTTTAATTGTGGGAAGGCTGGTCACATGAGAGCCAGCTGCAACCTGGAACAGAAGGGTCTTAGATGCAGTTACTGCCGTAGATAGGGTCATAGGGCACGGCAGTGTAGGACTGCCAATCGAGCCGCAATGTGTATGGAGGTGAGTGCCGGAGGGAGACAGGATGTCGTAGAAGCATATCAACCGGGTCAGAATGTCACACCGGACCACCGCATGGACTATGCAGGGTCACTGAAATGTCGTCGGGGAAAATTAGAGTTTTATCCTGGACTAGTCGGCGATCAGAAGGTTAGAGTTCTACGGGACACAGGCTGCACCACGGCAGGCGTAAGACGTTGCTTCGTGTACCGCTCGCAACTAACGGGAAGGACCCTGTCATGTATGACCTTTGGGGATAACATTGAAACGTATCCAACTGCCGTCATACAAGTTACGACCCCATTCTTCTCTGGAGAATTAGAGGCCTGTGTGTTGGAAAATGCAGCCGCTGATTTGATAATAGGGAACATAAGGGATGTGCAACAACCCACTTTAGCTGGTTTACAGTTGTGGCAACAACATCGTGCAGTTGATAGCCAGGCAGGGGCAGCGGTGACCCGAGCTCAAATGAAACGAGAAGAGGGAAATACAGTAGGAAACAACCGAGACATTATGAAGGCAGAAACCGGCAGCCTTGAGATAAAATCAAAGGAGTCGAAGGTCATCGATAAAGATGCGGAAAACCTAAAGACGATTAGCACCCCGGAGATGGGGGAACAGGAAGCAAACTTCTCAAGAAACAGCGTGAGGACCCGTCATTAAGGCCCTTGTTTTCGGGCCTCCACCGAGAGGTGAACCAAAGACATAAATCCAGTTACGAATTGCGAGATGGATTATTATTTCGTAGTTTCCAAGGGAAAACTAAGGGATATACGCAGCTAGTTGTTCCTAGTGAGTACCGTTCTCTGGTGCTGGCCACAACACACGACTCTCCTCTAGCAGGACATATGGGGGTGTCGAGAACCAAGCAAAGAGTGCTCCAACACTTTTTTCTGGCCACATGTCAACAAAGACATTAAAACGTATTGTCGATCATGCACAGTGTGCTGTTCCAAGGACCCAAAAGACAGATACACCAATGCTCCGTTACAGGTGACTGCGACCACAAACCGACCATTTCAGAAAATAGCTGTTGATATTGTGGGCCCGATCCATCCAATGTCAGACAGGGGATTCAGATACATATTAACTGTTGTGGACTCGTGCACTCGTTGGCCTGAGGCAATCCCTCTAAAGACGATCACTGCCAAAGACGTCGCAGAATCGCTGTTGGAAGTCTTCACTCGTGTAGGGTTCCCAGATGTAATACTATCAGATAGGGGCACGCAGTTCACGGCTGAACTTACCAGGCAATATATTCGTTTGTTGGGTATCAGACAAACATTTACCAGCCCATACCACCCGCAGAGCAACGGGATGTGTGAGAGGTGGAACGGGACCCTTAAGAGGATGTTGCGCAAGGTAATTGTGGAAAGACCAAGAGATTGGGATAAACTGCTACCAGCGGTACTCTGCATATCGTGAGGTAGCCAATGAAAGCACAGGATTCTCGCCATTTGAACTACTTTAAGGAGCCAACCCAAAAGGGCCCATGGGAATACTAAAGGATCTAATGGTGAAACCCCAATTAAATGCGGAAACCAGAACTTCTTATGAGATTGTGGTACAACTACGTGATAAGGTTGTTACTGTATGTGAATGGGCTAGACAAGCCACGGAAACTGCCAATAGGCGGCATAGGACTATAGCCAACAAGAGCAAAACCATGCGGACCCTTGACCCCACTGATCAAGTCTTTGTGCCATTACCGAATCGGGAGGACAAACTTAAGATATCGTGGAAGGGCCCATATACAGTTGTCAGAAGAGTGACAGATGTAGACTATCTAGTAGATGTGGCGGGTCGGCAGAAAGTGTATCACGTCAACATGCTTCGAAAATTTTTCGAGAGGCCGCCACAGCTAGCTTTCGACCCCGGCGATCTGGTACATGCACACTCCGCACTGCGGATTGAGCACGAGGATACCAGCGAGGATCTGGGAACAGGGGGCATCCGGACGATACCCTCTGTACAACAGACTGAAACCCTTGAGCATGTGGCTATATCAGGAGATTTAAAAGATAAGGAGAGGGAAGATATAAAAGTAATACTGGAAAGGTTTAGTACCACATTTACAGATGTTCCTGGGCAAACCAAGATCATTGAACATGATATAGTGATTAACGATGACAATCCAATAAGACTTAAACCATACTAAATTCCGCTGGCCTACTACAATGAGGTAGAGAGAGAAATTAGAGATATGATTGACCTGGGCATCATTGAGCCATCAGAGTCAGCATACTCAGCACCAATGGTAATAGTGAAAAAAAAAACAGGAGGAATTCGAATTTGCGTGGATTACCGGAGACTGAATAAAATAACCAGGATTGATTCAGAGCCGATGCCGGATCCTGAGGAACTTTTGGCTCAACTTTCTCGGTTCCGTTTTTTCTCAAAATTGGACCTAACCAGAGGGTACTGGCAGATCCCCTTAACAGAGAGAGCCAAACCTCTGACAGCATTTAGGTCACCATGGGGTCTCTTCCAATTCAAAGTAATGAGCTTTGGATTGGTTAATGCTCCAGCTACCTTTTCTAGGATGATGAGGCGGCTGCTGGGTAATCGCACTGATGTGATAACATACCTGGATGATATGTGCATTAGGTATATGACTTGAAAAACAAATTTTGTAACTTTATAAGTGGCGTGCCAGATTTTGATGAACTTTTATATAAAAATAATAAATACAACAAGAAATCATCAATTTTGTTGAAAAAGTTCACCCACCAAAACATTTTTTAGTTTACAAATAATCCATTTTGCTCTTTTTACTGAAGTTCACTTTTACTCCTGTTGTTTACCATTAAAATTCTATTTCCTGTTCTCCATGTTAGATTTTTCAATTATACTTGAGTTTGAATAATTTTTTTTTAATTTTGCTTAATTTTATTCTTAAAAATGTCTTACAAAAAATCATCACTTTCCGTTGCTAAAAATAAGAACAAACGGGCGAGTAATTTGCAAAAATTTCAAAACACTCTTAAGAAAAGAAACAAAATTGGAATCGAGATCGAGCCATTGCATTCACATTCTAGAATGCCAAAAGAGTGGATGATAATTGGTCGCTACATGGGCTTGGCCTCTATGGAAAAATCCAGATTGAAAAGAGTTGCAACACTCAGGAAAGAAGTAGAGCTATTATGGAGCATTTTGAATTTCCCAATACTGTCTTTGCGATCAGTGAGCAGAAAAATTTAAACTTTAATTAAAAGGTATGATGTTCATTTAAAAAAAACCTGTTGGTGACATACGGGAGCAGATTGATATGTTATTTGATGTCACAAACAAAACTGGTCAATGGCTATGTGCTAAGGGCAAAAAACTTTACGAAATACAAATTCAAAGTGGAGGTAAGACGGGATATGCTACAACTAAAATTGCTAGTCAAAGTACAATTCATCCATCAAAACGGAAAATAGTTTGCAAAATTAATGAGGCACAACAACAACAAAGCAGTTTTGAAAGTTCCAGTGATTCAAGTGATAACGATAATTCTCAAAGTAGCTCTGATGGTGCTGATGCAATGCAGTCATCGACAGAAAGCTTGGATCAAAGCACACTTAAGAAACAATCATAGCAATCTACTTCTAGTGCAGTTTCATTAGTTCAATCTGGGAAACTACCAGTTCGAAGAGCAGCATTAGTTAGCAAAATTGTGCATAAGTGCGGCGTAAAAATAGCAACTCCTTCTCAGTCAGGTGTCTATCGAGCTGTATTCAGAGAAGTTGTGGTGAAACTTCAGAAACTGATTGTTCAACATGGAGAGTCTGCACCAATCTTTATAGGTTGTCAGCACCATATACTTGATCGTGTTCGTAGAAATATGTGTGATGTATTGCTCGGTGATTCAACTGAGTCTCCTAACATAAATTATCCATTTGTAAATAAGATACTTAAGATTTTGAAATGTTAAAAAAAGATTTTGAAAGTTAAACAAAAAAAAAGTGCTCCATTTTTAGTAAAACAGGAAATAGGTTGGAGAGATGATATGAAATTTTAGCACCATCTAATTTGCGTTTTTAAGCATTTTAAGAATTCTCAACAAATGCAAAAATTTAATTTTAGCGCACTGCCTGGTCTCAACAATGTCCAATGGAACTCTCGAGAAATTTTAGCATTGTTGGCTTTCATACTATTGCTTGATGAACGAAAGAACCTTTAGAAATTGTGTGAATTTATCTGTGGACAATGCAGTGATGCCTGGATTAGTGATCATCATTACAAAGCTGAACAATATGAACTCCTTTTGCATGCTGTTAATGATTATCCAAAGGGGTTGCGTTGTCTTCGAACTCATTGGTCTCAAAGTCCATCTCCAATATTCACTCCACGTGTGTGCAGAAAGAGCAATACAAGTCCTGCAAGATATTATTCCTCTTTGTCACTCACCAGAGAAACGGAATTTACGTTTTATTTTTACAAATAAAAGTTTATGAAACAATACTTGAAATTATTAACAAATGTCAATTTTTCTAAAACTTCAAAATGTTTGGTGGGTGACATTTTTCAACTTTTTAAATAAATTTGATATGGTTTTGTGTTTCTACAATAAAAAGTCATCTGTTGATGGTATGCCATACAAGTGTTGTTCTGAAGTCATATACCTAATGTGCATACACCATGAGGAATGGAATACACATCTGCACCAATTAAACTCTGTACTGGAAACACTAAGCGCACACGGGCTAACAGTCAGACCAACAAAAGTGGAGCTGGGATACAGAGAATTATCCTTCATTGGTTATGTGGTGGGCCAGGGTACCATGAGGCCCAGCAAGACCATTGTTAATAACATTCTTAACATCTCAACCCCAACAACCAAGAAACAGGTGAGGAGTCTGCTAGGTCTGTGCAACTTTTACCGCAGATTCATTGCGGGTTACGCGGGAATAATTCAGCCCTTGACAGACCTTACTAAGAAGGGAAAACCTGAGAAGATCGGCTGGACAGAAGGGTGTAAACAAGCCCTAGAGGAAATTAAGGCATTATTTTCAAAAGCACCCATTCTGCAACTCCCTGACATGAGGCAAAGATTCATTTTGACTACGGATGCCTCGGCAAGGGGTATTGGAGGCTGCTTAATGCAGAAAGTGAACGGTGCTGTACATCCTGTTATGTACATAAGCTGGAAACTGAATTCTGCAGAGTTGAGGTATTCAACAATCGTACAGGAGTGCCTTGCGGTGGTTTGGTCCATTCGCCAGATTCTTGTTGGGGAATCCCTTTGTTTTAAGAACTGACCACGCCCCATTGAATTTTGTCAACAGCCGGAAATCAGTCAATTCCAGGGTATCCAGGTGGGCGCTACTGTTACAAGACTATTGTTATGACATTGAGGTGGTACCGGGGAGTCAAAATGTCGTGGCTGACACACTATCTAGGTTACCGCAGGGCGAGAATGCGGAGGAAGCACAGCGTTAAAGACACTTACTTATTGATTGAGTAGACTAAACTATTTTTGCGTTATTTGAATGTATTGTAATTTTTTTTCGTCATAATATATGTATTCGATGTCATTTTATCATATTTTGTCATTTTGTTAGTAATTAATATTACTAATTAGGACTGTGAGCTGGATATGATACATTTTAAGTTATTTGTTTATTGAACGGGAAGATGTCCCGGAACCATTATGTTATTATTTGGCATTTTGTTAATACGTATATTCAATATATTATATTTTGTTGTTAACATTGTATATGGGAGGTTATTGTTCTCAAGTGCACTAAACGGAGGTTTACTGTTGTGATGGTGGTTTGTTGGATTTTGCAGCCATATCGGTATCGGATACCTGGGGTTATTTGTTCTTGATGTTATTGGTTGTATTTGGTTATCCTTTTTATAAGTAGGGGTATCGTTTAAAAAAAAAACAATTAGCATTGTTTCTGTTAAAGTGGAGGGTATGTCACAGGGTATTCCCTATGACAGTGCACTAAATAAATGTTTATGTTGAACGGAAGTAGAAAAAAGATGCGAGGTAGTGACGGTTGTTGTTGTTGAAGGAGAGAATACATTGTTTTGACTAACCTCGAGTATTGTTGTTTGTATTCATTTACAAGTATATTGTGATAATACTAATATACAAATCTCCATATTCAAATTTACTAGTATACATATCCCGATATTCAAATGAACTTATATACAAATCTCGATATTCAAAGATACTAATATACAAATCTCGATATTAAAATTTACTACTATACATATCCCGATATTCAAATGAACTTATATACAAATCTCGATATTCAAAGATATATTGTAGGAATCAATTGATCTTTAATCAAATTGTTCAAGTTATTCAAATACTGGTGGCTGAATAAGTGTCACCTTGAGCAGACCTCCCCAGCCCCTCCCTCTTTACGCTACTGTCCGTAAACAAAATGTCAGCCATATTTACACCTAGATTGGTAAAGGGAGGGGGAGGAGGGAAATGCCGGCTATAAAGAGATTTAGTTTGTTGGGAAAATGTTGGCTATAAATAGAACACGTTTTTATAAATAAGTAGGTCAGTAGAGTAATGTGTGTATTTTTCATTCCTTAATTTGATAATTCAAAGTAATATGTGTAGTATTTATTGTATTTACGTGTGTGTGTGTATGTGTGTTTGTGTGAGTAAATATACATGTACCTGAATGTATACATACATGCGTGTTTGTGTGTTTGTGTGAGTAAATATACATGTACCTGAATGTATACATACATGTGTGTGTGTGTTTGTGTGAGTAAATATACATGTACCTGAATGTATACATACATGTGTGTGTTTGTGTGAGTAAATATACATTACCTGAATGTATACATACATGTGTGTGTTTGTGTGAGTAGATATACATGTAATTGAATGTATACATACATGTGTGTGTGTGTTTGTGTGAGTAAATATACATGTACCTGAATGTATACATACATGTGTGTGTTTGTGTGAATAAATATACATGTACCAGAATGTATACATACATGTGTGTGTTTGTGTGAGTAGATATACATGTAACTGAATGTATACATACATGTGTGTGTGTTTGTGTGTGTGTTTGTGTGAGTAAATATACATGTACGTGAATGTATACATACATGTGTGTGTGTATTTCGGGAAGGTAAGACTTGGGTAAATCCGGTTTCTCTTTTTCTCTCTACAGCACTTGAGAGTGAAAATTGTGCATCTTTGGATTTAACTGCGGGAACTTCACAACCACGCCCTCAGCGCAAACTTCTATGAGGCTCCCTACAAAAATCAGAATTCTACTCTAATAACTTTAGTTTAACCATCTTTATATTTCCTATTTTTAAGGGGCCAGATTCTTCTTTCCGTGCCCGGGTTCTCAAATGACTTTAATCCGGCTCTGAAAGTGTTACTGAAATGTCTATTGTCGGGTTGATTGGCTCCGATTGTGTCGCTGACTCGCTGTATGTGTCGTCAGTGTGTACAGACGTCAGACTATTGTGTACTGCACAACAGTTAATGTATATCTGTTAGACGTATTGTGTACTGCACAACAGTTAAGGAATATCTGTTAGACGTATTGTGTACTGCACAACAGTTAATGTATATCTGTTAGACGTATTGTGTACTGCACAACAGTTAATGCATATCTGTCGGTATGAGTGGAGTTTTGCCTGTATACATATATAGCAGAAACAACCTAAAAGGATCATTTTTAGCAAGCTACAATGTATTTCAATGATTGTATTAACCGCTTCGAGCTGTATAGCACCGTTAGTTCTGTATTTAGACATCTGTATGTTGACATCTGTGTTTTGAAATGTGTATATTATAAAATGTATAAACTTAACCATGACGTAAAACATCTTCATCTATCTGTATTGACATATGTATATTATGGTAGACATTTAAATCCACATATAACAGCCATTTGAAACATTTTATAATTCAGTTCAAAGTTTTCTATATGTTACATTTAAATATGCTCCATTATTTGTAAAATCATGTTGATTTGATTACACACAATAACTTAACCCTAAGGTAACAATAGTTACTTTAAATATAAACAAATGGGTCCACGTTATAATTCATGAGAACGCAGCACTTAACTATAAAAAAAAAGATTTCTGCGACTTATTTTTTAAGACCCACCAACACAGTGTTCATTTAAATTCTTTATATTTCACCCCCCAAAAAAGTAAACTAAATTGTGTGTGTCATACAGTGATTTTTCTTTTCGACATTGGCAATTACTTAAATAAATCAGCAAACACACACATACTCACGTTTACTCACATATATGTGCACACACATACTCACGTTTACACATACACGTGCAAATACACACATACACATACATTGTTAAATCATTTGAGCTAGTTTTTTAAAATATTTTTTTTTTCAATTGAAACAGCACAAACGTAGAAATAATTGAGTCAACAGAATTCAAGGGACGCAACCAAAACAAAGAGAGACGTAACTGGGAAAAATAAAAAGATTCTATCAGAAGGGTTATTCCTCAGTAATTTACACGCAGACTGCATGAAATACACAAAATAAAGACGAACAATATTTTTGTTCTTTATGTGTAAACATTATTTCATGTAAATAAGTTAATTATGATAATGTATTAAATTAATCTTCAAGTAACCCAACATAATTTCCAATAAAAATATTTTAAAGAAGAATGTCAATTTAAATTGACTTATCCGAGAGCCACCACAACAGTTTGTGTTATTTTGTTATTGTACATCATTTTTTTAGGTATCACGTTATTAGATAAGAAAATTATAGAAATGGTGAACTTTTTAAAGTCATTATAATTTGACTTTTTTAAATAACGATCCGCTTCTTGTACTATCAGGGCCGGACTTTTGTCAGTTGAGGCCCAGGGTGTTGAAAAGAATGTCTTAAAGTTTTATAAACAGGTAGACATGTCAGGGAGACCTAAATATTTCTCAGGAACCCCGAGCCTCGAGGGCTTTCGAAATGTGTTAATATTACTATTATTAATATCATTACTATCATTACTATTATTACTATTATTACTATCATTACTATTTTTACTAGCATTACTATCATTGCTATCATTACTATTATTACTATTATTAATCATTACTATTATTACTATCATTACTATTTTTATTATCATTGCTATCATTACTATCATTGCTATCATTACTATTATTAATCATTACTATCATTGCTATCTTTACTATCATTGCTATCATTACTATTATTACTATTATTACTATCATTAATATTATTACTATTTTTACTATCATTACTATCATTGCTATCATTACTATCATTACTATCATTACTATTATTACTATTATTAATCATTACTATCGTTGCTATCGTTGCTATCATTACTATCATTGCTATCATTACTATCATTACTATTATTACTACCATTATTATTATTACTACCATTAATATTATTACTATTATTACTATCATTACTATTATTACTATCTTTACTATCATTACTATCATTGTTATCATTACTATTATTACTATTATTACTACCATTACTATTATTACTATTATTACTACCATTACTATTATTACTATTATTACTACCATTACTATTATTACTATCATTACTATTATTACTATTTTATTTTACTTGAGGAGAGTGGTACCAGTTGTCAGAGTTTGTAGGAGTGGTTAATACCACCGGTGGAAAAAAAATGAGCATAAATATTTCTTCATATATATATATATAATAATGATGAAAATCCGTTTGGCGGATGTCAAAACTAGAATAGAAAGGTCAGTTCGACCGTCATGGTTGAAAATTTTGTGTATCCCTTATTTCAGATCAAGAAACAAATAAAACATCAACCAAGTTTTAACAGGAGCTTAGCTTGATCCAGTAGTTTTATTGCCACATTGCACTTTGTTGATGTTCTCTCTCTCTCTCTCTCTCTCTCTCTCTCTCTCTCTCTCCTCTCTTTCTCTCTCTGTCTCGTTCTCTCCATTCAACCAGGAAGGATGAGTAGCCAAGCTGTGTAGACCGCTTGACTTTCGATCTGATAGTCCCGGGTTCGATCCCCGGTGAGAACCAAGGCCTGGTAAAAGTTAGTCAAAGTCCTTCAAGTCCACCCAGCTTTTGAATAGTCTGGGATGTAACCACGGTTGTGCGTTGGAGCTAACCACCAAACCCCTTTACATGCCGTTGTTACAGAAACAGAAGAAGTGTCGAAATATGTGCCCCACAAGCAGGGAACTTTACTTACCTACTTCATTCCACCGTGACACATACGTTACACATTACCTACTGTTCCACCTAGTGAAATGTGTCAAAATAAAGTCGGTAATAGTGAATCATGACTATTTTAACTCGGTGATTGAATATCGATTATTATGTCATAATGGCTAGTAACAATGTACCAACAGTTGATAATTTTTTTTATTAAAGGTGACAGAATCTACCTAACGTTTGTTACGTTCATTAAAAGGCATACAAGGAGATGGCATACAATGAGATGGTATACATTGAGATGGTATATAACGAGATGGTATACAATGAGATGGTATATAATTAGATGGTATATATTGAAAATGAATATATAATAATATTATATAATGAGATGGTATATAATGAGATCGACTATAATTGAGATGTATATAGCAGAGCAAGTAATGGGTCAATGTGTCATGGGTCAATGGGTCAAATGGGTCGCAAAATTGGATGGGTCACATGGTTCATAGGTCAATGTTCCCTGACCCATGACCCATCCTTAGTTTCCGCCCGACCCTAAAAAAAACCCCTCGTCGCGCGATTTTTAAAAATTTCAAAATGGTTTCTATGGCGACGGCCACCATCTTGAAAATAACAACGTTCAATGGGTCATGATGGGTCATGGGTCAAGCTTAGTGACCCATTACTTGCTCTGGTATATAGCGAACTGTAGTTTTAAGAACCTCTGCTAAAGAGATTCGAACCTGTAGTCGTGTTTTATCATGATCACCGTGCCACATCTAAGACACACCTGTTTACTGTTTAAATGCTCCGGATTGTCTGATGTATTGATTTCTCATCACAACCTTTAAACCTAATGTATTATTGAATGATGACGTAATGACTATGTGCTGTTGTTTTATTACCAGGACGTGACGTACATGACATATACGAACAGGCGTCTGACGCTCTGATTTTGGCGCTAAGTAGGCCTACACTGACTTGATCATTAGTGAATCGCATTAGATCCGTACCAGTCTTATGTGGTTTTTTTGTATGCCAGTGGCAAAGACTTTGAGATGTTTGTTGGCTCTTAGGCAAAAATATCATTGGTGGACCATATATCATCAGACTAGAATATCATTATTGGACCCTATATCATCAGACTAGAATATCAGTAGTGGACCCTATATCATCAGACTAGAATATCAATAGTGGATCCTATATCATCAGGCAGGAATATCATTAGTGGACCCTATATCATCAGGCTAGAATATCAATAGTGGACCCTATATCATCAGGCTAGAATATCATTAGTGGACCCTATATCATCAGACTAGAATATCATTAGTGGCCCCTATATCATCAGGCTAGAATATCAATAGTGGACCCTATATCTTCAGGCTAGAATATCATTAGTGGCCCCTATATCATCAGGCTAGATTATCATTAGTGGACCCTATATCTTCAGGCTAGAATATCATTAGTGGCCCCTATATCATCAGGCTAGAATATCATTAGTGGACCCTATATCATCAGACTAAAATATCATTAGTGGCCCCTATATCATCAGGCTAGAATATCAATAGTGGACCCTATATCATCAGGCTAGAATATCAATAGTGGACCCTATATCATCAGGCTAGAATATCATTAGTGGACCCTATATCATCAGACTAGAATATCATTAGTGTCCCCTATATCATCAGACTAGAATATCATTAGTGGACCCTATATCTTCAGGCTAGAACATCATTAGTGGCCCCTATATCATCAGGCTAGAATATCATTAGTGGACCCTATATCTTCAGGCTAGAATATCATTAGTGGACCCTATATCATCAGGCTAGAATATCATTAGTGGACCCTATATCATCAGGCTAGAATTTGTAACAGAAGGGTCCCTGTTGGAGTAGAACCTTTTGAGATCGCCTACTTTTCCTATCGATAAGAAAGTCTCTGTATTAGACATTTGAGTTGCATAAGTGTACTGAAGTTTTAAACTGTGCACCTCTATTTCTAGAACTCGTCAATTAAAGAACTGCGTAATATAGTTGTTAAATGTGTCAAGTTATGTCTGACCACAATATTATTACACCATGAATTCATCAACATTATCCAGAAAATATCTGAGGACATTACCACGAAATTTACTTAAACAAAAGGGTATGTCTAAATATAATGTACATGTAATTGTGATAAAAAAAATGTCACTTCCTTTTAGATAACATTAAAAGAAAAAAATGTATAAACTTCCTTATTGGATATTATTCTAAGAAAATATATGTCCACTCCCTTTTTGATAATATTGTCAGAAAAAAATGTATCACATTCTTTTCTGAATAGTATTCCAAGAAAAAAAAACGGACGAATTTTTCGCAGAAAAGAACATCACGTAATCTTTTGATTTTTCATTTTTTTTTTAAATTTTGCGATTTTTGGTGGTGTAAATAAACTCTACTGCCACGTCAGCATGGCGATAATAGTTTGAATCATTTGAATGTGATCAATGTCAAAAAACTATATAAAAATGTTGATTCTCTTTAAAATTATTTCAAACAAAAATAAAGAAACAAATTTCCGAAGCTACTGTAAACTCCCTGAAAAAAATACCCAGCCAAATTTTCTTTTCTTTTTTTTTTTACTGTAAACATAAACTTGTTGAAGAATTATTTTAATAATCCGTTCATCAATATATATTTAAAAAAACATCCTACAGTCTATAAATTATTGGCTGCATTAATGGCAGTGTCGTGCTCGTCATTTACAAGTGACTAGCATTCCATATGGGGTTATGGGGGAGGTGGTCGTTTTAAAATAAACTACCTTAATTAATTTAGCGCATTTTATGTGTGAAATTGCAAATGTACATTACATATTTACATATAAGCGAAAATCAAGTTAATGAGTGTTTACTTTTTATACCATCGCTCGTCAGAAGCTTTTCTGTGCCATCCTGTTCTTTATTAATACCTAATGTTGATACGAATGAAAATATCAAGTTGACTGTTGATTTACCTAACTCAGTAGTCGCTGAGTAGGGTCTTCATGCAAGAGCCATTCTACATCAATCGTTACATCTTCATGCAAGAGCCATTCTACATCAATCGTTACATCTTCATGCAAGAGCCATTCTACATCAATCGTTACATCTTCATGCAAGAGCCATTCTACATCAATCGTTACATCTTCACGCAAGAGCCATTCTACATAAATCGTTACATCTTCATGCAAGAGCCATTCTACATAAACAGTTCCATCTTCATGCAAGAGCAGTTCTACATCAATCATTACATCTTCATGCAAGAGCCATTCTACATCAATTGTTACATCTTCATGCAAGAGCCATTCTACACAAACAGTTCAGTCCATATGCAAGCGCTAAAATTCTACACAATCATTTCCATCTCTATGCAAGGTTCATTCTACACCAACAGTTCCATGTCTATGCAAGGATCATTCTACACAAAGAGTTACATCTCAATAAAAGGGCCATTCTACACAAACAGTTCTATCCCCATGCGATGACCATGCTCTACCAACTGTTATATCCACATACAACTGACATCTGAGCCTGTCCTCCTCCCCCGGGCTCCACATTTAGTTGGATTTAACAAATGAGTCTTCAGGGGCTCACACACACACACACACACTCGTGATGTCATATTTTAAAAAAATCTTTGGAAAATATTTGGCTTTCATTTTTTTAATGTTACGTAAAGTCTCTTTTATAAAAGATGACTAAAGCTTTCCTCTAACCAAAGCGAATTTCGCGTATCTAGGTAGCTCGCGAAATTCGCCCCTCTTTCGCGGCAATGTATTTATATGGAGATGCTCAAACCGCGTAGAATTTCCGCGGCGGTGCAGAGAAATTTCGCGGCATCGCTTCTTTCAGAGTTTTTTCGCGTTTCGCGAGTGTAAACAATCCAAAATGGCTGCCTAGAAACATCGACTCAAATGAAAATCAAGGTTAAAATTGATATAAATGTCTTAAAATTAACAAATAAGACTTACATTTATATATAGCAACTTGAATTATATCAGATTATACCAAAAAGTAAGTGTTTTTTTCACTATTTACTTGTAAAATACCATAACTGTAGAAAATATATCATAAGAAGAAAATGTCTGCCGACGTCTTCCAATAAACAAAAAGAAAATTAAAAAAATCATTATATCCAGTCGGCTGACGCCTACGTTCGCTTCGCTTAGGTGTAGCGAGGGTTTTTCGCGCTTTGAAAAATCCTCAAACCAAAGCGAAACGTTCCGCTGCGCTATTTCTCACGTGAGATTTTTCAAAGCGCGAAAAACCCTTGCTACACCTAAGCGAAGCGAACGTGGAAGTCAGCCGCCCGGATATAATGATTTTTTAAATTTTCTTTTTTTTTTTGTTTGAAGACGTCGGCAGACATTTTCTTATTATTATACATTTTTTACAATTATTGTATTTTACAAGTAAAAAGTAAAAAAAAACACTTACTTTTTGGTATAATCTGATATAATTCAAGTTTCTTTATATAAATGTAAGTCTAATTTGTTAATTTTAAGACATTTATATCAATTTTAACCTTGATTTTCATTTGAGTCGATGTTTCTAGGCAGCCATTTTGGATTGTTTACACTCGCGAAGCGCGAAAAAACTCTGAAAGAAGCGATGCCGCGAAATTTCTCTGCACCGCCGCGGAAATTTTCCGCGGTTTGAGCATCTCCATATAAATACATTGCCGTGAAAGAGGGGTGAATTTCGCGAGCTGCCTAGATACGCGAAATTCGCTTTGGTTTGAGGATACCTTTATAGTTTCAAAATTACTTTTCCATAAATTGTATCATTTCAAGTTCAAACGCGTCTGCCAGGAAGTAGACAAACGTCACTTCATAACTTGACATGTCTTTTATCAAGGACATTGAATCTCATTAGATCATGGTCTGTACAGTGAGATTTGGGTAGGTGTGTTTGACGCAAGGTCAAAATGCTATGTATTAGCTGTAGATTCTTGAAAAATTGAATGTCTCCTTATATGTAAATATCTAAAAATCCGATTAGCCAAAATAAAACTGAAAACCAAAAGAAAGACAATTTTCTTCCAGGCCTAATCTATATTATTAATTATACATGCAAACTTCAGTCATTTCTAAAAAAAAATATTTGATTTCTTTTCTTTAAATATAAAATGAACTAGGTATAGTTAAATAAAAATAGCTATGACAATAATTTGTTGTTTGACCTTGAACTTAAGATAATTTTTTAACAACTTTTGATTATTCGTTTCTTAAGAAAACATTGGCTTTTTAATAAAAGGAAAAAAACACATTCCTTATATCAAAGTAAGAAAGTGTTAAATGTCATTATATGTCATTTCTTTATGTAATAACCAATACGTTAAGTCGTTTATAGTTTTTTTAATTAATTCAGTTTGATTTTACTGGATCCGGTTCTGCAAACATTCTAAGAAAGTTATCAACTACAAAGTTTGCAAAATGTTTGGGCCACAGATGAACTGAAACTTGTTTTTAATGTCTGTTAAAAGAAAATCCCTTAATTCCTAAAATTTCTTGAAGTTTATTATGGATGTCAAGAATACTCTAGATGGTCACTTGTAACATTAACCTGTTGGTCACTGGATGATGGTCATTGTGAACAAAGTCAATGTAACTCACTACTTGTGATATGAAACAATTCTATCAAATAGTTTTGTGGTAATATGGGATATCTCTATTATAATTATGAGATATTTATATATGTGAGAAATTTCTATTATATATGTGTGATAGTTTGGGATATCTCTATTATAATTGTATGATAGTATGAAAGATCTGAATTATATTTGAGTGATAGTATGATACATCTCTATTATATATGTGTGATCGTTTAAAATGAGAGATCTAAAATGTTATACTTGTATGATTGTTTATATTATTATCTAAATATGCTTTATGAATGTTTGGTCTAAATGTTCTTTCTGTTTATGATTGTTTAGTATTACAGATGACATGATATTCTCAGTCTAAGATGATTAATTAATGTAAACTACTCAAACTCTGCTTAGAATATGTCTTAATGATTCAGATTCATATGCCATCTTAATCATGTTTTTTCATTGTGAAAATGAAATATTTTGATTTCCATTGTTAAAAATCTGAGTTAGCTAAAGTTGAATCATTTGTTATGTAAGACTTATCGTTATTTCTAATCCTGGAATTACTTCACTATGTAAATGTATATATACTTTTAAACTATCTTCATTGATGATAATTGTTAGATACGCAGAATATCTACACCGGGTGGTTGGCAAACTTTTTGAGTCTCGGGCTACTGGTGTGCTGCACTCTGAAACAAGTGGCTGGCCGGATTAAACTGCCCGCCGAGCCAAATTTGGCCCACGGGCCATAGTTTGCCCATGGCTGGTTTACACGATCAGATTTGACAGTTGAAATAAAAATAAAAACAAATTTAGAATGTGTGTCGTGACTCACTGTATTTATGCTTAGTTTCAACTCCTTTTCTCTGTATATCACAAAAGTAAAGCTCGAAAAGTCAAAGTTTCAAGCTATATATAGACACAACTAATGAAGCTTTCTGTCTCTTTTAGCGTAGTTTTTATTTGCAAAAGTATGAGAACCATTGTTTATAAATAATTCTATAAGTTCAAAAATAATTCATCAACAAATTTTTTATTTTTATTTTTTATTCCAGTACTATAAAATATAATAAAAATGTCGAAGAAATAATCAGAAGTATGGAAGTAACGCATTAAAAAATGTTATCAAAACATAATGTCGATATGTATCACAAGCCTCCAGTTTGCTCAGTTATAGTTTTATAAATGTCAAATTTAATTCAATACGTAGACATTGATATTCCACAGCTGTTAAAAATATTAATAAATATTGCAATGATATTCCACGGCTGTTAAAAAAAATATTAATAAATATTGCGATGGTTCATACAAAACAGAGTAAACTGAAGTACATAAATGTAAGTTCAAAGGTTATTGTAAAAATAGAAATTATATAGATTCAATATAAGTCAGCGACTAATTAACATCAATACTGGTATAAATATTTACAACATAATAAGATGATTGTCAACAATACCACAGATGTAGACAACGATATTTAACATACCGTTAAAAATACACTATTTTAACATTACACAAGTATACAAGAGGCTATTTGGGATAAACAAAGACTAATAGACAATATTTCAACATTACACAAGTATATCTACGTTATTTAGTATAAACAGAGACTAATGGACATCAACACAACACATAATATAGAATACGACATTCAGCAGAAACACCACAACACATAATATAGAATGCGACATTCAGCAGAAACACAACATAGTTCAACACAACACATAATATAGAATACGACATTCAGCAGAAACGCAACATAGTTCAACACAACACATAATATAGAATACGACATTCAGCAGAAACACAACATAGTTCAACACAACATATAATATAGAATACAACATTCAACAGAAACATAACATAGTTCAACACAACACATAATATAGAATACAACATTCAACTGAAACACAACATAGCTCAACACAACACATAATATAGAATACAACATTCAGCAGAAACACAACATAGTTCAACACAACACATAATATAGAATACGACATTCAGCAGAAACAACACAACACATAATATAGAATACGACATTCAGCAGAAACGCAACATAGTTCAACACAACACATAATATAGAATACGACATTCAGCAGAAACACAACATAGTTCAACACAACATATAATATAGAATACGACATTCAACAGAAACACCACAACATATAATATAGAATATGACCTTCAGCAGAAACACAACATAGTTCAACACAACACATAATATAGAATACGACATTCAGCAGAAACACAACATAGTTCAACACAACACATAATATAGAATACGACATTCAGCAGAAACACAACATAGTTCAACACAACACATAATATAGAATACGACATTCACCAGAAACACCACAACACATAATATAGAATACGACCTTCAGCAGAAACACAACATAGTTCAACACAACACATAATATAGAATACGACATTCAGCAGAAACACAACATAGTTCAACACAACACATAATATAGAATACGACATTCAGCAGAAACACAACATAGTTCAACACAACACATAATATAGAATACGACATTCAACAGAAACACAACATAGTTCAACACAACACATAATATAGAATACAACATTCAACAGAAACACAACGTAGTTGAACACAACACATAATATAGAATACGACATTCAACAGAAACACAACATAGTAACCTTATTCAACATTGATGAAGTTATAAAAAAAAGTTCGACATAACTTCACTTGACTGATGATGTCATTCAATCGTCAGATCAAAAGGACATAATAGGAATGATTATAAAAGCATGTCATAAAAATTGCTTATTAAAACAGTGTTTCAAACATGTTGTCACAACTGCAATGAAAGACTAGAGTAAACACCAACAGTCTAGGTAAGTACAACTGTCAGTAGCCAATGCATGGTTTGATTATGTTTACTGCTGTTTTTGTGACCCTATCTCCAGGACAAACTACAATTTAGTCTGCACCTGCTCATCAAACAAAGGATTTATACTCATGGCCGGCGACACAGTCTTACTGACATCACTCTCCCTCGGTCTCACTTGCATGGGCTCGTACGCGTCACTTCCGGTCGACGAGCTTTTGTTGGACAGTGAGTCGCCTTCCGAGTCGAGGCTTCGATTCAGGGCCGGCCCGGCACTGCCGCTGTTCCTCTTGCTCCTCCTCCCCCTGTTCAGTGGGTTCAGGGTCTCGTACACCTTGTTCACCCGGCCCGAGATGCTCTTGTCGTTCTGCTGGTGGGACAGGCTAGAGAAGCTGATCAGCTGTGCATCCTCGTCGGCGGTGGACTCCGCGAAGCTGACGTCGAAGGAAGTGTTGATGCTGTTGTTGGTGGAGGGCACCATGGGGCCGCTGGGCTCGTCGTCATCGTCGTCATCTCGAGTGTCGTCTGTTGCGACAACAGTGTCGTCGTAGGTCGGGACGTTATCTACCGGATTGTTCTGGTCGTCCTAGATAAAATAACGCAAGTTATAGTACACTATTGGGATCTGAACATTTCAATTTATTGTTGTTCCGGTTAACATTTTTTTTGTAAGACTAAATGTACACATATTATACATAATCATGATACTATAATGACACTATGACCGTATTTCGTAAAGAAGCAATGTTTATACTATTCAGAAAAGCTGTACATGCAAACTATATGAGGTAAATGTGGTATTAACCAAACAGTCACCCATATAGTCACCTATATTGTCACCCATATAGTCACTTATATTGTCACCCTTATAGTCACCCATATAGTCACCTATATTGTCACCCTTATAGTCACCCATTTAGTCAACGATATTGTCACCCTTATAGTAACCCATATAGTCACCGATATTTTCACCCTTATAGTAACCCTTATAGTCACCGATATTGTCACCCTTATAGTAACCCATATAGTCACCGATATTGTCACCCTTATAGAACCCATATAGTCACCGATATTGTCACCCTTATAGTAACCCATATAGTCACCGATATTGTCACCCTTATAGTCACCCATATAGTCACCGATATTGTCACCCTTATAGTAACCCATATAGTCACCTATATTGTCACCTATAGAGTCACCGATATAGTCACCCATAGGGAGCGACCGATAATCGGATCGGTATCGGTATCGGACCGATATTGGCACTATCAGTTAATATCGGATCGACCGATTTTTGTAGGGAGCGACCGATAGTTGAACCGATATTGACACTATGGGTTAACTATCGAACCGGCCGTTTTTGGACTGCCAATACATTGTCCCTGTTTTGTCTGTCTGTCTGTCTGTCTGTCCGTCATCACCCTAGATCTCAACAACCATAAGTCCTAGACCCATGATGTATATATCATTTTGTAGGTCTTGGCCTGCCAAGAAATGACTTTTTTCCATTTCGCGATCTGACCTCTGAGGACCGTAAAAGGGGCCTTATAAGTACCGTTTTTTACTATATAAGCTATATTAATAAAGGAGCGCCCTATATCTCAGCAACCATAAGTCCTAGACCCATGATGTATATATCATTTTGTAGGTCTTGGCCTGCCATGTGTACATCAAAAGTTCATTTTGCGATAGGACCTCTGAGGGCCGGGCTTCAGGGCTCCTAAGGGGCTTATATATTATATATATAGCCCCATTCTACACCTTGTACGTTCAATAACCCATTCATTTGGTGCGAAATACTGCAGCACGTAGTTTCACCAAGATTTATTAAGAAACTCATCAAATGAAATAGTAAGCTTGTGTTCTGAGTTTTATTGAAAGTATCAGAGCTATGCAACAATTGACGGAGTTTTCGGACGATTAAATGACTACAATTTCGAATGTTTTCAATTATGAGTCCTATTTCAGTAACCACAAACCACTTTTAGTTAGATTTAAGAGAAAATAATTTTGTTTTCAAATATAAAGAAACGTCTTTATAATATTTTTTTACAGATATATGCATTACACAATTGAATTTATAAACATTTCCAAAATTTACAAATATTTACTGAAAGCCAACATACGTACTGATACATAACATGAAAATGCGCTAACACGTTCTGTGTCCAGAATGGAACAGGCTTAATTGCTTGTTTTTTTCACAACAGAGTTGCAGAAAAAAAAATCAGTAAATAACCCAATTCTATAACCAGATCAGACAAGATTTAGAAAAAAAAGAAAAAAAAACCCGAACACAGAAATTGTCACGTTCACAAAAATTGCATCAGCGATATGACCTTGAAACAATAGGATTGACATTTTTTAATTCTTATGTATGACCTTGAATGATACAATTAGTGAACATCTGTGTGTATTTTTTTTTGGGATGGGAAATGGGGGGGGGGGGACAAGACTTACGTGTGGGCGAAGTGTTACGAAATATGACAGGGAAGGGGTGAGCATGGGTTGACATACGTCATTAGCTGTAGCACGAGAAAAACACGTGTTTGGTATTGTTGTTGATTAAAAAAATATCGGTATCGGTATCTGTATCGGTAAAAATGCTGGGGGAAAATATCGGTATCGGACTATCGGTAAAAAGGCATATCGGTCGCTCCCTAGTCATCCATATAGTCACCTATATTGTCACCCGTATAGTCACCGATATTGTCACCCTTATAGTCAACCATATAGTCAACCATATAGTCACCGATATTGTCACCTATATTGTCACCTATAGAGTCACCGATATAGTCACCCATATAGTCACCAATATTGCCACCCATATAGTCACCCATATAGTCCCCAATATTGCCACCCATATATTCACCCTATATAGTCAAGATATTGTCAACCCATTATAAAACTTAAGCAATCGCTCAACATTTGCATTCATCTCTCAATGATAGTAATTTTTTTTTATTTTAAGCTGTTATGGCCAAAATGGCGCCCAGTCTATTGGTACCTAGGGCGGACACCTTGATAATCCAATAGTACTACTAGTTCGTTTTGTATCAGAGATTGACACATGTATATGAAACTAATAATCTATATAAATCAGTTGGTTTGCTTACCACAAACGCAGAATTCAAGTGACATCCGTTTCCCACTGAAGTTCTGGACGCGATGGTAGGCGGCACCCCGCCTTCGTAATTGAGCTTGACCTTGGCAAACATGGCCTCGACCTGAGATCTCGGTACCACTCCAATGCGGAAAAATGCCAGCGCCCCTTCCTTGCTTAGCGCCCGACAGTCGACCACAGTGGAGGCCATGTTTTCTGGAGATGGTCCTGAACACAAGATCCCATCACACTGTGGAATACACACAAACAGTCATACATAAGAATAAAGGATTATTTATATATATGAAAGTCTATACAAATAGGCAGTGCTAAAAGAAACATGAGGGCGGATGATCGTGTGGTAAATCACTCGACTGTCGCCCTGAAGGTACCTGGTTCGATCTCCGGTGAGGACCAAGGACATTTTTCAGGTCTTGGCTCAAGTTCTCGATAAATCTCCCGTGGTGCCTCCATGGACATTGCACTATCGGCTATGGTGGGGCACCATAAAAACCGTCCCATTTAGTGGTTCATATGATCTAAGAGATTTCATCTCATCCTTACAGGGACATCACATGAGTGGCGGATGATTGTGTGGTGACACATTCGATTCTCCATTGAAAAACCAAGGGAAGTAATAGTAGAGGTCATAGTGAAAGGTCACTCTATGTTTCCGTGATTCCTACTTGGCCATTACACACTCACTTGTAGCGGGGATGAAAGAAGGGCACTACAGAAACCTAAACAATGTCCATTTAGGGAAAATGGGTGATTTTATTTGGGCCCCAGTCAACTGTATCCCGTTGTGCCTCCATGCTCATTGCACAATCGGCAATGGTGGGCGATGAAAGAAGGGCACAGCGAAAACCGTCACACTAGTGGTTGATATAGGGTCCTAGAGATGGACACACCATTCTTTCAAGGGCTTATTAAAAATAAAATAAAAGTGTGACTGGAATCTAGGAACATACTTAAGACTTCAATGTACACTAATAGATGCTTACATTTTCTAGACCAAGTTTAGCCAACACCTGGAGATGGTGAGTTGTGTCGGCCTCACCTGTTGGGTTAGCTGAGGTCACAGCGATTGGTCCGGTCTGGTCAATCAGGTGGGAGGTGACTGTGTTGTCCGGCATACGACAGGCGATACTGTCAGGACGTCCGATGTATTTCTCTGAGGCACCTATCCCCAACGTCTGGAGCCATTCACCTGTCAACGTTTAATATAACTTTAAGGACACTGGAAGCATTTTTAGTTCTTCAATAGTTCTCAGTATATCGTAGTAAACAAATTATTTCTCCAATTAGTTCACTACCATTTACGTTAGTCAAATTAGTTCTTCAATTAGTTCACTACCATTTACGTTAGCCAAATTAGTTCTCCAATTAGTTCACTACCATTTACGTTAGCCAAATTAGTTATTCAGTTAGTTCACTATCATTTACGTTAGCCAAATTTAGTTCTTCATTAGTATCTCTATGGGTAGCGGCAAACATTTGAGCTCGTTGTTATTTATTTAAGTATATATCAGAACAAACACCACAAATGAAACATTTCACAACGTTTTTACCTTTCGGAACAACAAGACTGACAGTTGACGGCCAGATCTCGTTCATTAGACCCCAGACAAGTTCACCGAATAAAGCCCTGCCAGCTTCTAACTGTTCAACTTTAGATATCCACATGGACATTGGTCGATCTTCGGCCAGTTTCTTTGTATTATAAGCTCTCTGTTGATGAAATGATAAAAGTAAGATAATTACATTATTTATTACATAATTTCACATTAACAAAGAGTTCAATTTTTTTTAAAGTAATTTAATGGTTACCTCAACTGAATCTGGAAACTTGCAGGCAGCAACCAATGTGTAGACAGTATCAGTCGGAATACCACATATACCTCCTTTGTTCATGATATCTGGGTGAGAGGAAAATAATTTTTTATCTATTCGTTGGGACTTTAATAAAATTCAAATGAAAAAATATATAAATAATAGCGGTGTGGGTTCTGCGTTAAACCGAAAGTAAAGAATTAATACAGCAGTATTCCACTTTAAAATTCAATCATGAAAAAATCGGTTCTGCTCAAAACCAGAAATGACCTAGCCTTCCGATCAAGCCTTAGGGGATATAACTCGATGCAAAGGTTTTGTAGGGTACATCTAGTACAAAATAAATCATATCCTATACTTTCCTTCGTTCGCGCAACTGTCTTTAATGAGCTAGAAATATATATATATATATATATATATATATATATATATATATATATATATATATATATATAAATTGTTGTTTTTATAAAATGGTCTTAATTAGTTTAAATACTATAAAAGAGTATTGATTTTTAGAGCATTTTCGAAAAAAAATGCTCTATTGTCCCCGTTTTGTCTGTCTGTCTGTCCATCTGTACGTCTGTCCGTCATCACCCTAGATCTCAACAACCATAAGTCCTAGACCCATGATGTATATATCATTTTATAGGTCTTGGCCTGCCAAGAAATGACTTTTTTCCATTTTGCGATCTGACCTCTCAGGGCCGTAAAAGGGGCCTTATAAAGTACCGTTTTTTACTATATAAGCTATATTAATAATGGACCGCCCTATATCTCAGCAACCATAAGTTCTAGACCCATGATGTATATATCATTTTGTAGGTCTTGGCCTGCCAAGTGTACATCAAAAGTCCCTTTCGCGATTTGACCTCTCAGGGCCAAAATATAAGAGTTTTTTATGTACCGTTTTGCTTATATTTTAAATATAGATAATAAAAGCTAATCAAAGGGGCGTAATCATTATTTATTTTTGTAACAGTTATTCAACATGACTTACTTCCCGTACTTTATATAAACATTCAACAATTGACGGAGTTTTCGGACGATTAAATGACTACAATTTAGAATGTTTCAATTATGAGTCCTATTTCAGTAACCACAAACCACTTGTAGTTAGATTTAAGAGAAAATAATTTTGTTTTCAAATATAAAGAAACGTCCTTTTAATATCTTTTTTTCAGATATATGCATTACACAATTGAATTTATAAACATTTCCAAAATTTACAAATATTTACTGAAAGATAACAAACGTACTGATACATAACATGAAAATGCGCTAACACGTCCTGTGTCTAGAATGGAACAGGCTTAATTGCTTGTTTAAATATGATTAGTGGTTTAAAAATGGATTAAGTTTATAATACCCCAAGCAAAAAAATAATATGGTCTCCAAATAACACACATTTTACAGTAGTTAGTTCTTTAAAATTTCAATTGCTCTTTAAATCAAATCAGGGAATTGTACCGATGCAATAACCTGTATATAATAAAGTGTTAATTCATATAGACAAAGAATTTACCAGCTATCGCTTTAACTCCACTTGCTCGGCGTCCATCTGCCCAGAAGGCTTGCTCTCCTTGGGAGTGGAGATAGCTGACCTGCAGGAATGGCTTCCCCAGAGGAAGAAGCTCCTTGCCCCACACTGCCCGCAGTGACGTGGCCACAAAGCAGTAGATGCAAACGATGACGAACAAGATGGTGATGACGATCTCATAGATGAAGGATCCGTTGGCGCTGACGGCGTTGAGAAGTTGGCCGACGATGATCAGGTTGAAAAAGAAGGTCAGCACTGTCCAAGCTTTGTTTATGATGGTGGACAGACCCAGTAGAAGTAGCCCGACGGCTAGGAAACCCACGCATCCGGTTATGACAGCAGCCGAGTTGTCATTGGCAAGTGTGCCCGCACCTCTAGCCGGGCCCCAGATCAGCCACAGGGAACCGAAAGTGAAAAAGGCGCAGCTCTCGAAGGAAAGACCTTTGGCGAAACAGATCGAGCCCACTATCATCTGCGCGATGCCCCCAAGGACCACGGCCCAAGGAAGAACCCACAGCCCGTTAGGGGTCCACAGAATGGCAACAGCGGCTATTGCGTTCAGCGCGAACCCTGCGATGTCGAAACCGCCGTACCTAGAGTAGCCCAGACTGAAGTCAGCAGAGAACAGAGATTTGGAGGTAGTCGCGGAGATGTTGATAGTTTTCACGTTCGACATGCAGCACTTGAAAGACGATAGAAAGAAATTAGCAATAGTCTCAGGATTAATAAGTCGTGTGCCTAATGGAAGTTTGAACCCAGAGTTCTTAACCCGAGATATATGAGCGGCAAGGCCGTAGAGAGAGAATACGAAGAGGATCCATCCCATGGCTCCCAGGAACGCCCCGTTGTTATTGTCGTCCACCAGAATGGCCACACAAAGAACGCAAAGGGCCAAATTCTGGGGCAGCTGGTAGATTTCCCTGGTCAGCGAAATAATGGCGATGATGGCGAAGATGATGAAGTGGATGACCGTTGCAGCGACAAGGGTCAGCGGGACGTTCTGGCCCGTCACGAAGACGATGGACAGATTGAAGCCGTTGGTGATCCAGAAAGTCGCGTGGAAGATGAAGTACAGGCCGTGGTAGATCTCGTTCCGCCTGACCGCGACGACAGCGGCCACCAGCTGGTAGAACCCACCCACGATGACCCACATGAACTCGGCAGAGGCGTGTCTGTAGATCCCCGTCACCTGCCCGGCGTACACCGCCGCTGCCAGCGTGTTCATGACGTGCGCCATCGGGATGTAATCTTTGGAAGACTTGGGCTGCTCCCCGGCTGACACAGCCTTGCTGGACTCGCCGTTTCTGAAACGGTGCCAGAGTTTCGAGGCGGCCATGTAAAAAGTTACGGCGGCGAGCAGCAGGTAATACGCCGCCGCGCTCCTTCGGATGGGCGTCCAGAGAGCCGCGATCTCGAATATGCAGGACAGGAACATCCCTAGAGCCAGGATGGCGCTGAAACGGTCCTTGTGATGGAGGGCCCCGCCCATAAAGAGGAGAAACGTCAGCAGGAACGTCCCGTACCCCGCCCACAGGGCCTCCGAGTCGGTCACCAGGACGGGGGTGAAGAACTGGGTCACGTGGTACAGACCTACAGCCGTCCACAGACCACTGATGGTCATTAGCAGTGACCTTAGTAAACTGGTGTCTGGGTCCTGTGACGTCACAGCTGTAGATTGGGGGGAGACATTTTTTATATACAGTGAACTCATTAGTGTGATGTACATACATATATACACACATTGATTCTATCTATCTATCTATCTATCTATCTATCTATCTATCTATCTATCTATCTATCTGTCTGTCTGTCTGTCTGTTTATCTCTCTATTCATTCATCCTTCTATTAATCTATCTATCATTTTGTTTGTCTATTTATTACATGACATGACAGAAGTGTATTCTACATTTAAGTAAACGACAAAACTTTCGTTTCACTCACCCAACAGCAGCGCTATCAGCGACAAGACCATTAAGGTAATACCCAGACCAAAGTTGATGGGTAAGGTGTTGTTCACAATACTGAAGTTAAACACGGTCAGTACCACGAAAATAATACAGTGTGTGTACAGCGTGGCTACCAGAGCTGAAGATGACCGGATGAATGCCATCTTGGAACGAAAGAACTACCCTCTAGCTAAATTTTAAAGAAAAAATAGAAAAATACATTAATATGGAATATGGTAATTTGAGCTCTCACTTTAAAATAAGAAAGCATGAGTTAACAAGTAAAAACTCAATTATTTATATTCTAAATATAACTGGCTAAGACCGTATTCTAAATATAACATGCTAAGACCGTGTTGATGCCATGTTAGAAATTTAGATTCACGTCTTTAGAAAAAATTTCGGCTTCAATTTAACTTTATTACTTTTTCAACCAGTATTTCAGTAGACATGTATTTTAAACAGCATAATATTGACAATTTACTTTATTGTTATTAGTTTTATTATCAATGATATTTCATTTTACTTAAGATTATTAAGGAAAATATATTGATTTACTGGGGAGAAGTTCATTAACAAAATATCAGACTGTTCACTGTAATGATTTAAATATTTATTGTATACACAACTTTTCATGAGATAAAAAAAAGGACTCGAACTGAATTTCATGCAACAACAACATTGTAAACAACCATCAGTAATGATGGGACAATTAAAACAACCATCAATAATGATGGGACAATGAAAACAACCATCTGTAGTGATGGGACAATTAAAACAATCATCACTAACCTAAAACTGTAACAATTAACCAGACAAGTCAAGAATGAACAATTTAACACTGATAACGCAATCCAATTAACTTATGAAACAATGTATCTACAAAGCAATTCAATAAACTTGTTAATTAATGTATCCACTTACCTTTACTGTGATGTTATCAATGCCAACTAGAAGATGAATTTGGAAAAAAAAGAAAAAAAATATCTGAAAATCTGTTTCTTTTAAATATCTATCAAGCCAAGTGGCTGAGTTGTGAGCCCTTGACTCAATAAAACACTGAAGCTTTCCCCCAGATGTAAAAAAATAAATAATCAAAGTTTAATATTTATCACTCAATAAAATGTGCAGAGTCTTGTTTATTTATTTAGGTTTACAAATATATTTTCTCAAACTGCCCACTTGGCCGGCTGACAAACAAACTACTAGTTGAGTCACTGTAAAATCTGGCCAATGTTTCACCTGGCGTGAATCAAGTTGCTTGTGTTGAAAATACTCTTCCTTCAGTTGTAAGCTTTTTATTTTTCTTCTCGTGTCCGGGTTGCACCGCGTATGTAGGGGTGGGGGGGGAGTTGGGGGCTTTCAGGAGAGATGGGGCGGCGTAGGGTGACTTCCGTAAGCCAGGGTAGATTGTTGATGTAATGAGATTTTCAGATATGGTTGTTATTACTTTTACTTTTGTTTTTTTAATATTCATTTCGCTGAATGAATAATTTCAATAAGGGTAGCAATGTGTTTACTTGATTAGCTTCAACTGGGGGGGGGGGGGTCGGTAAATTACTCTAAAAGGAATTGGACACAAGAGTAATGTGAAGTTATACTACTGAAGTAAAATTATATTAAAAAAACTACACTGTCAATTTAATGAGGTCAGCAGGCAGACCTTGAGTGCCGGAATAACTATTTGGTAACGATCTACACATCTAAAAAATGAAAATCAATTAAAAAAAACGTTCTCTTAGATCACATGATTGTATTTCTATGAGTGATTGGTATGGTGTGGGGGGGTGAGCCAGTGCCGAACCTAGGAATTTGGGGGCGCGGGGCGCTTGATCTTTTTGGGGGCCCATGCATTTTGACATTCGACACCATGACATAATGTACTTAATATTTAATGTAAAAAAATTTGGGCCCCCCTGAAGCTGGGGCCCAGGGGGACTTTCGAATTACAACCCCTCCCCCTCCATATAACGCCTCTGGGGGTGGGTAGGGTCAGTGTACTGAGAAAGTAGACGAGATGTAACGATGGAAACTGTTCTGTTGTAACTGTCATCTGTACAAAACAAAAGTAATAATAATACAAGGTAGTGTGTGACGCCACCGGAGGTGGTTTAGCTTTCCCACTGCCCCCCCCTCCGCCCGGCCCACCGGGGATTCCCAAGATATATCATGTTTCCCAAGAAAATATTGTTTTCTTGTACTCGATAGAAATTTTTAATAGATCCATGGAACCCATTCAAGTTTGGAGGTTTAATTTTATTTCGCTCATTTTAATTGTGTGTTACTCATAATAATATCTCAAAGAAGAAAAATCCCACTCTTTGTTGTTGAGAATTTAAACTTAGAAGCGTTAGATAAATAATGATTATTTGAACATTGATTTACAAAGATTTTTTTTTTGCGTAAATCGAGAGGGGGGGGGGTGGATGGTCTAATGGACATTTGTTTAACATCAAACCAACAAATATTGACTGCATTATCAGAAGCTTAGTGACTATGTTGACTCAGTGACTATGTTGAGTCAGTCATGTTGGGTCAGTGACCATGTTGACTCAGTGACTATGTTGACTCAGTGACTATGTTGAGTCAGTCATGTTGGGTCAGTGACCATGTTGAGTCAGTGACCATGTTGGGTCAGTGACCATGTTGGGTCAGTGACTATGTTGACTCAGTGACTATGTTGAGTCAGTCATGTTGGGTCAGTGACCATGTTGAGTCAGTGACCATGTTGGGTCAGTGACCATGTTGGGTCAGTGACCATGTTGGGTCAGTGACCATGTTGAGTCAGTGACCATGTTGAGCCAGTGACCATGTTGAGTCAGTGACCATGTTGAGCCAGTGACCATGTTGAGCCAGTGACCATGTTGAGCCAGTGACCATGTTGAGCCAGTGACCATATTGAGTCAGTGACCATGTTGAGTCATCTTATTGCATAAAATAAGGAGTGAAGTTCAATTAATAAAAAAAAATTAACAAATAAAAGTTACAAAGTGCAATTGTTATGTTACATTGTTGACGAACATTGCTCAAAGGCAATCATTTAAACTGGTCAGTAACTTGTGTGGGGCCCAGAACCAAATGCCATGCTGCTGTTTTGAAACGGCACAGTAACTACTGGTTCTGAAGCCACTGCTAGTTATGGACTTTTAGTGGCCTGCATGTCTATAAAAATAATAAAGTATCGTTCAGCAAAAACGTCATGTGTCTTACTTTGTTATGAACGATATGTCTAAATGATGTCAGCATGGTATACATTTTGGTATCATATTTGATATCTACTAGTTTACCATTTAAAAATATATATGTAACTAATGTATGTTTAAGAATGCAGGTCATTTTGATTGTCCAACACAGACTCACTCCCGCCCTTGACCTTTCATTCATAACAAACTGTAGCTTAGACTTTTGAACCATTTTCATTGCAACATCTACTTTATTTTTTATTTAAATTTTCTCACGAATTTATGAATTCTACAGATTCTTTCATTAGAAATGTTTCTAGTATTTTTGTTGGCAATTTCTTGTATTTTCATAAAGTTTCAATTCCGAACAAATCATTTTTTGTAACTATGATTTGAATAGTCCTCCCCTTGATTTGTGGATTGCCGAACTTGTTCCCTGCTGCGAGCGTGTCCCAATATTACCATCACAACAAACAATTCACACAAACTTCATTGTAGGGGAGGGAACTCAATATAACAACATCTACTGCTCTCCCCTGTCCCCATATTACTATTATTATGATTTTGTTTTGAAATGTTTTTGGATACAAATCCTCCTTCATTGGACTGATTCATTTTGCACACCATTTCTTCAAAACATTTTCACCGATTCACCAGAAGCACACACCGGTTTCATAAAATATCTGACCGATTCATTGAGCACACACACACACACACGCACACACGCAACAACATGATGATACATTACACGATTTGGCGTGGGAGTAAAGTTATTATTAGTTTACATTTTCTTGTGATTGTCAAGTACAGTGCCGTGACGTTATGTCATTATGACCCCAGGCAGAGATGGGGGTGTCTGTTAGACACCGGTGAATTCACAAGGTACTGCTGCTCAGTTCAGCTGCACCAGTAGCCACCAGGACAGGGGGCGACACACCCACGCAAGGTCCAGACGAGAAACTCATTTATCTCAGTTGTATTGTTGATACTTAGACCAGGATGCTTGCGGCAGGAGCCAACAGATGAAATCAGTATTATCAAAGTTGAGTTGCCGCACTCCACTGAACCGTAAAAATTAGTGTAGGTAGGAGACTTTTACGACTCTTTGTCAGATACTGTTTTATTATCATGTCCGGGTATTCCACGCAAAGGTGATCAAATACATCGTGTTTCTTGATTGGTGCCTATTTTTATATTGTGACGTCAGCGATAGGAGGATTCTGGTGTATATTTAAAAAAGCGATTGTTAGATTGGTGAATTTATGAAACAAATATTTTTTAACCGAAGCATTTAAAATAGATTTTTTTTTTTCAGAAAAATGAATTCAATATTTTCTCAACTGAGCTAAAACTTTAAAAAAGGATAAAACTTTGTTCTAGTGTCTATAGGTAAACAAACAGTTACATGGTTTGATTTATTACTAAGTAGCAACTAAAAAGGAAAAAAAAAAGTGTTGAAAAAAAAAGCGCGCTTTTGAGTTAGACACGAAACGTCAACAAGTCAAGACGATCAATTGAAAGTAGCAGACGATCGAGTCTAGAAACATCATTGACATTTTTGTGTCAAAACAAAGAACACTCAAGTAAACACCCAAGTAAACACCCAAGTATACAGTAAGTAAGTTTAGCTTTATTTTAACCCTTTCATTTTTTTTTCTTAAAAATTTACAGATCGGGAAAATTGGGAAAAGAAAAACGAAACCTTGACCTTTATGTGGTGGGGAATTTTTTTTTTTGTTTGTTGGTGCGGACTAAAACCAAACTTGTTGTGGGGGGTGTGGACTGACATTCGGTACGACAAGAAGTCAAACATTTTCTTCATGTAAACCTACCATCGATAAATATATATGACTAGAAAGTGACCTGCTGCAGGATAGTAAATGACGTACGACAGTTAAATTTGATTTAACATCATGTACAGCTTCGTTTTTTTGCAGACTGAAGCCTAATCTCGGTTTTGTTGTTCGTGTTTACTCAACCAATCAGCGAGCGACTGATATTGACATCAAATATTGCCCGCAGATTTCTTTAGATTCCAGTGCTGAAACCAAGATGACGTTTTTCTATATTTGATAAACTATGAGAAGTGTTTCAATGAGAGTCCAATGCTATATTTGATAAACTATGAGAAGTGTTTCAATGAGAGTCCAATGCTATATTTGATAATGTGTGAAATGTTCTAGGAACCTATAAAACTGTTTCGGCTCAACCATTTTGATCATAAACTTCGGATTTCCCTGAAGGTGTACTGGTAATGTTTATGTCTAATAAATTATACTATTAATTAATTTACTTATTTCTTTCCAACAAAATTAGAAATGTTAATAGAAATAAACTAAAAGAAAGAAAAAGTTCAATGTGCTTCTGATTTGGAATTAAATAATTCTATCTGGTAGTGGCATATCTCTTTCTAATAAAGATGAAGTATTAATTAATCCTTGTATTTCTTTTAATACAATTAATTCCCATTCTAGCTATTTTTTAATCAACTGCATACGTTTAGTAAATACTCTTTGTTTATTTGGTAAATTTAGTTTTTATAAATTTGTTATCATATATCAATCATTTATTACATTGTTGATTTCCATTTAATAACTTAAATAGTTGAAACATTGATACAAAACTTGACGAATTGTTGCCGTGTTATGGAATTACATTATCTAACATTTTTGAATATTTCATATTAAATATTTTAAAACAATATCCTTCATTCACTTATATGCTAAAAATGAAGTTTTATTTCAGTTACTACATAATGTATATGCTTATGGTTACTCCCACATACATTTTACAATGTAAATGACACAATGTGTTGATAAAACAAAACAAAAATATTTTTGAATTGTGTGATCAAGAACAATAACTCTTTCGTTAAATTATTTTTTTTTCATTCACTTGCCACTTTTCTTTACCTGTGGCTAATAAAGTACATTTCGCCAGCGTAAGTTTGGTTTACCTGTCAAAATGAGTAGATTGAAGAAATAGAAAGCTTTGACACCATTCGGTTCGACAGGAAAAAGAAAACATTGTGTCTATCTTTATTATAATAAATTTCTTAGTTGGCGAATCTTTGAAGAGGACCGTGTTTTATTGTGGCTTCGTGTCAGTCCCATTATCAACACAAGACAATGAATTCTTACAAATACTGCACTCAGTAACTGCTTGATGTTTGTGTTGGGGTGGGGGGGGGGGTAGAAAATTACACAGTGGACGAAATGTGTACTTGCACACCAGTTAATGGTTGTACTTATGTGTGTATGTGTTGATTTAATTTTACTTTAAATTATTCGCAATGGACTAAATGTAGTGAATAAAAACAATTTATTTCATAATTACATTCATTTCTATGTGTTGTTTGCGTGATGTCATTTGTACGTGACATCTGCTTGATGACATCAGGATGTTGACTTCTGTATGTTGGCATCTGTATGTTACATCTGCATGTTGACATCTGTATGTTGACATATACATGCTGGCATCTGTATATTAATGAAAATATAACGTAATTCAGTTCACAGTCTTCTAGAAAGAATGGAAGGAGAAGCAGAGGACTTCGCCGCCATTTTGTATGCGGAGCCCGGCGCCCTAGGGCTGATATCCAACATTGTGGCCGCCCTCCTTATAGCCACCGAGAATTGTTTGGATCCGCCATTCTCCACCACTGCCCTCACTTTGTCAGGTAAGAAGATGTTTTATGTTAATCAGACCAGCTTATCTTGGTCCATTGATGATCTACATCGACATGGGCTACTCTATATCTCGCGCACGCACACATTTTTAGTCATTTTACAGCAGATTGCTGTGTTTGTCTGGGCACATAAAGACAGCAGAGTCTGACAAGTTTTATCACAATGGTTGTTAAATCTGGGCACATCGATGGAACAATTTTTCACCCTGAAATGCAGAAAATTCAAACTACGACCTTTTATCTTTGGTTAAGTCTATTAATTAATAGGGGTTGCTGCAATGATATTGAGTACCTGGGCACCTTTTTTGTCATCCCCCCAAGGCCGGCTCTGGGCATAAGCAACATAGGCAGCTGCCTAGGGCGCCAAATTGCTAGGGGCGCCAAATTTTAGAATTTCTCAGTCTTTACTGTTCATGCAGAAGGGACGGGCGTCCTAATAGATGACTGCCTAGGGCGCCGAATTGCCTGGGGACGGCTCTGCATCCCACCCCCCCACTAAAAATCTAAATAAAACTATTTTTATGTCTCATCATGTTTTAAATGTGTATTGTTTTTTTTTTCCGAAAATCCCACACTGAATGTCCCTCCCCCTTCATTGTTTACCAAGTGTGAGAACAACAAACAAGTGGTGCACTCAAACTATAAATACTTTTTTACTTATGCAATAGTCGATGTTATATGATTAAGAACTTAACAAAATCAAGATTATGTAAAGAAAGGAAACAAACAAAAAGTGTAGTGAAATATTTACTTGTATATGGAATCTACCCCAAAGATATCTGTGAATTATTTATCAGTATGTGGAATCTACCCCAAAGATATCTGTCAAATATTTACTTGTATGTGGAATCTACCCCAAAGATATCTGAATTATTTATCAGTATGTGGAATCTGCCCCAAAGATATCTGTCAAATATTTACTTGTATGTGGAATCTACCCCAAAGATATCTGAATTATTTATCAGTATGTGGAATCTACCCCAAAGATATCTGTCAAATATTTACTTGTATATGGAATCTACCCCAAAGATATCTGTGAATTATTTATTAGTATGTGGAATCTACCCCAAATATATTTCTAACATTTATTTCTTCTCTGTGTATTTGAAGGTGTTCATCTGATTGTCGTTGGAGGTCTACTTCAGATTGTCGCTGGTCTCTTATCTTTCCGGCGATGGGATCATCTGACCGCGACTGCATTCATCGTGTTTGGCTCTCTCTGGACATCCATGGGCATCTCTAGAATACTCGCTGCCCAGACCGGTGACACTGAGGCCATCCGAGTTGGAACACTTCCTGGTCTCATCGGGTTCATGGCCGTGGCGGTCATCTTGTGCGTCTGCGCGGTGACGGTAAACTTCCTACTTCCTCCTGTCCTGGTGGCCATTTTGCTGACTCTGATTTTCGAGGGAGTCGGTGCGAGCTTCGCCTGGGGGAGAAGGGTGGCCGCCGCCTTTGAACTGTTCATAGTCATAACAGGTGTGTACGCCGTAGTGGTGATGATGCTGAAGGGCGTCAGCCAGAGGTACATTTTACCGGGATTCGGGAATGCGCCCTACGATCCCCTGCTCATGAGATCTGTTGGCGGCCCTGCACCCAAGAACGAGAAGAAGAAAGTGACAAAATACTCAGAGCCTATGGGGATGGGTTTCCTAGGCAACGTGGTCCCAGCGGCGGTGTTCGCCTTCCACCATCTTGGTTTCTTTGCAGACTTCCGGCCCGCTATTGTCATGTTTATTTTTGCAGCTTTGTGCCAGATTTTGGCCAGCTTTTATTCCTTTTTACGTCACGACTTCTTTCACGCCATTACTTTCATCATTTACGCCACATTTTGGAATTCCAGAGCCATCCTTCAGTTTCTGCTGTCCATGAATTTACCCAACATCCTCACTTCCAGGGTAAACTTTTTCGGCCAATGGACATTGATTGCTTTGATTATAGTAATGACCATCATTTCATCTAGTCATAACAGGTCAGTAGTTCAAGTAGTTGTTTTGTTAGGTTTACAACCATTATTGAAAACAAATATTTAAGTAATATTTAGATAATTTATAGATAGCCTACATACAGGCGACCATAACATTTCAGATGCAATCATAACAATATAAAATACAGGCAGTGACCATTTCAAAAAAAATATAATGAGTCTTTTTTTGTGTTGATTCATAATAAAAAATAATAATATTTAATACGTATCGACATTTTTTAAAAATATTCCCCATGCGAGCTAGTGATCTTGAATTAAACCCAGGCCCAAATGTTTTTGACTTGTTCTCATTTCAGGGTCGTGTTCCTGTACAACATCATGTTCACCATCATGGCCATTTTGTCCATCGACCACATTCCCATTGCCGCCCACAACTTCACGTTTGGTGTGACTGCCGCCATTGTTGCTGTGCTCAGCCTGTACGTCGGCATGTCTGCGCTGGAAAACTCCATCGCCGAGAAGTTTGTGATGTACATTGGTGCCGAACTCATTCACTCGGACAAACTCAAGGCGTTCTTTGGTCGACTTTTCTGCACGCTAAAGTAAATACACAGCAACGATAGTGAACAATTATCTAAATATTTAAACGCTTACACACATTTGCCCCATGTGTTAATGTTACCGTTATTACTAAAACAACATCAACATAATTTTGACAGGGAGAAAGAAAGAACCACAAATGAATACGACGATGATGACGTCATTGACATCAAAGTGGTTGATACCATTATCTATACAGGCAGCACTGTTGCCTTGATGGCTCTCTCAGCATCAGAAGCAACCAATCCAGTAAGTATTCAGAGTTGGCATCAACTGAAAATAAAAGAACCAATGGCCAATAGTTCATGTATTGTGGAGCTTTGTAAGGCCAGATTTAGGTGCCCAGATTTACCATAGACCATGACTATAAAATCATTTTTACATTGGCTTGAAATTCATTTTATTCTTCAGCTTTATGCTCTCCCTTGGCTGATGGTTGCTGGCGTTTTCTTACATTTGTATGCTGCCCGTTTGGCTTATGCAGCTGGTTCATTGGCCAAATCTTACTCTTCACTCATTCTTGGTGTATTCTGGATCGTATGGACAGCTTTTTATCTAAATGGCAAGTTCAATTTTTGAAGAATCTTAATCTTATAATAAAGGTTTAATTTCCTACCGTGTTCTAATTGTTTTATTTTGTTTATTTTTTTCTAGAAAATTTAGCATTCGCTCTGCGGCCATTAGCTGTCGGACTGCTATGTCTGTTTACAGTGGTCATGTTGATGAGTCCCACTTTTACCCGTGTCTGGATCCCCTTCACTTTGTTGATGGAACTAGTGGCCATCACGCAAGTAGTCACTGTTTTCAATACCAATCCAAGGTGGATGATTCTGGTCACATCTTTATTGGCTGGTGAGCGGATAAAAATAGTTAAAAAAGTTATCTTGTTTGTGATTTGTTGGTTGTAGGATATGTTTTAAATGATTTGTTGCCAACATAAATATTAAATACCTAGGTCTAGGTGTCTAGGGGTTGACTTATTTGCACTGTCATGACTTACTTGTAAGGATCAATTAAACCGTTATTTTTATTTTCTAATCTGTTGACCTTACAATTTAAAGACTAACTCTGTGTTTCTTCACAAAAATGGCATCTATATTAACACTTTACATTATAATGCTCATTATTATTAAACTCTGATTGTTGTATATGTTTAAATACAATATGTTTTTTTTTCTTACTACAGCTGTAGTCAGCTTGTACGCAGCATGTGCTGAATTTATCAACACCTATTTACAAAGTGAAGTGATACCAGTTGGCCAACCACTGGTCAAGGTCTGTTTATCTGACTGCTGAGTTCTTTTGTACTTCTTAAATGTTTGTTATGTACTGTTTATTTTATTATTGCTCATTAACCTATATAGATCATGATTTCCATGTTAAATTACCAAACAGGAAAAAGTTAACGAAGCTGATAAGGCGGAACCACCTTGTCCATTGTTTACATCTCGCAGAAGTTCAGCTCTCAGACAAGTAGCTAAACTTTTAGACCAGGGTTGTGTTGTTGGTGTACCTACTGATACGGTGTATGCTGTTGCTGGATCATGCAAGGTTCCTGAATCAATAAAGAAAATCTACAATGTCAAGGTTATTCATCTATATGTCTTTCTTTACCTTTGTAAAAGTTTCATAAAATTATTTTTTTCAAAAAGTAGAGTTTTCCTTATAAAGCCTATAACGGGTTCAGATGAAGTAGAGTTAATTTGTTTCTGTGGGTACCTGTTTGTAAGCTGAGTGTACTTTGGGACATTGATCTGACTTGAGATAAGTCCCAGAAATCAACAGGGCTTGAACTCAAGACGTTTAGCTTGAAAGATATTATTTGTGTTATCTGTAATATTCATATTTTCATAGGGTCGGCCAGCAGAAAAGCCTATTTGCCTTTGCCTGTCAAATCTTGATCAGTTGGCTGCTGTCAATCCCCCATTTAGTGATTTGCTTTGGAACTTCATGAGACGATGCTATCCAGGTGGAATCAGCTGTGTGGTTCCTAAAGGAGATTGGCTGATGGTAATGGCATTCAATACTAACATTTTTTATTTTTATTTGAGCTTTATATTAAACCTTTCTCAAATGGAAAAAAAAGTTTATTGAGATAATCAATTCTATTTAAAGTTGTACAATTAATTTAAAATAAAAAAAAAATGAACTAATAAATGAGACCTAACATTGGTGTTGTAGCTATTGTTTTTTTTTATTTTCACAGAACTTAGGTTTGGGTGATGCTGTCAATTATGTGGGCACAGAGACCAGTATTTGTATTCGTGTCCCTGACAGTTCAGTGTTAGCCTATCTGGTCAGCCTTTCTGGACCTGTGGCGCTGTCTTCTGCAAATCCCAGTGGTGGAGATGACAGCACTCATCATGACATGGTTATTAATTCTTTAGGTTTGTGATGAGTTTATTAATTCTTTAGGTTTGTGATGAGTTTATTCATTTATGCTAAAATATGTAGCTGTGTTCAGAAATAGCTTTCATTAATAATTAATATATTCATATCCATGTACTATATAAAATTGTTAGTTTAGCTCAACAAACTTTCCTTAGATGACCATTAAATGAAGCTCTGTAATATTTAGGAGATAGATTAGATGCTGTAGTTTGTGATGGTAAATCTAATGAGCTGATGGCATCAACTGTTGTTAATTGCCTCAAAATTGATGAAGGTATTTAAAGTTTTCTAATTTACATTTTTTTTCTAAAAGATAAGTAATCCTATTGGCTACACAATTTATTAAGAAATGATTATAAAATTAGTTGAAATATCAAAATTTACTTTTCAAAAATGTTTTCTAACTAATTATCTCAATTGTAAAGATAAAAATTAAAAACTGATTCAATTGAATTGATAATTTTAACAGGCATTATAACCTATTTCCGTGTTGGTTGTACACCGCAAGAAGTTGTTGATGGTCACTTTGAGGCTGCCAAAGCTGAAATTGCTGCCAAACCCACCAAACTAAATATGGAGGCCAAGCTTTCACCTCAATAGAACCAGTATATTTATTGTCTGAATGAATAATTAATTTTATATTTATGTTTTATAGACATTGGCTTTTGTACATTTTGAAAAATTTCTCTGCCCCCAACCCTATATTAAAAACAAAGTAGTTAAAAATTAAAACAACATTGATCTGATATTTTTTTTTATTATAACATTTAAGAGCTAAAGTATTTTGGAGAAAAAATGTAAAAAAAAAACAAAACAACTCTTAATTTGTTTTTTGATGTATCAAATCATTGCTCTAAATTTTTTTACATTCTGGCATACATCCCCCCCCCCAATGAAATACAAATCTATAAGACAATCAAGAACTCACCTTTCACATTTGTGTACATTCTTACTCAGGAATAAAAGATGTTTGAATTAAAAATAAGTGTTGAATGACAGCAAGCTTGTGTATTGGATTCAATTTGAATGTTTTAATTTGATATGATTATAAACTGCTTTTGATGCTTTGAACTGTCTGCTGGTAGCATCCAAGTTCAGAAAATCTTGCTAATCACTTACCAAAAATTTTTTATCTGTTACCCAAGTAATTGATTAAATTAAAAAAACTTTTGTAATATGACTGGAACAAGAAATTAACGTTAATGCATAATTCTTATGTATACGTCTTTTGTTTATGTCTAAATATGTTTTATAAACTGCTTGTATTACCTATGATTGGGTCAAAAATGCATAGAAACATGTATTTTTAGTGTAGTGCTGTTTTTATTAAAAATATGTTTTGATGTGCAACAAAAATCAAATTTATTGCCCATTTATTTTGCTCTTTTTTGGATATTGTATTATCAGGAAATTTTAAATTTCTCATCAAATTGATGATAAGACAGTTCTGCTTTTTTTTTTAAAACTGTTAAGTTAAATTTGAAATCTCATTTGAATGAATTTCAGAAAATTAATAAACATGTATATATTCCAAGAAAATTGTGAAGTATTAATTAGGCCATTAATCTTTGGTATGTCTGAAATATCAATAGTAATGTTAACATGACACCACTGTATGGACTTTCCTACATGTTCGCAATAAGAATTGTGACTCCATGTGATATTTTTCCCCTTCAGTGCGCTGGCGCACATTATGCTTACACTAACAGTCAGTTAACATCTTAAAACATTTAGTGGTATTGTACAGATATTATTAATATATATTTATTCTTTTGCAGGCATACTGATCATTTTTTTTACCACTATGATGATCTAATTGCCGTAATTTTTTAATGAAATTTTTTTTTTTTTTTTTCATTTTATTTATAATTTTCATTTTGCTTGTTATTTGTTTGTTTTATCTCTATACAATTTTCACAAAATGGTACAATTAATAACCACATCACTAGTTTTTTTTGCCTGATGTTTTGTAATATTAATTAATTACAAATTTTCTGTGTGCCATTATTTAATTCTTATTTGTAGTGTAAAATACATTTTTTATCATTGCAATTTTATTGTGTGAATTTATTTGATAAAAGATATCTTATTTTTAATCAGAAACAAGTGTTATGAAATATTATGATTATACAAAGTAGCTCTTTTACAAATTTAATTGAAATGTGGCCAGTAAATAGTCATATCTACTTTTTTTATAACAAATTGACAAATGATTTTTAATTTATAGAAAATTATTTTTTAGAACACTATGGATACATCATTACATTATAAAACTATTGCATTTAAATTCCTGCGACTCCTGTGTTTCTTTGATATTAACATAACAGTCAGTCTGATGGCACAAATGGAATCAATGTGTAACCATTGTAACATCTGGTGATCCCTAACAAAAAACAAGGAACTTTACACATAACATTATCAGTAGAAATTATAAATACAGTATTTCCCCATGTATAAGCACCCCCTTTGTATAAGCCACCCCTCACCCCACCCCCAATTTTTGGACTGTGAAGTTTTGAAAAAATATTTTATTAGAAAAACAAGTTATAAAGAAAGAAAATTTACAAAGAAACAAAATTCAAGATTCATAATAATCACTCATACACTCATCATCACTGTCTTTTTGGCTTGAACATTTTGGAAAAAAGGGGTGGCTTATACATGGGGAAATACGGTAATTTCATTTAAAATTGATGTTTCAACTAAAAGATGTCAACCCTAACTGAATTTGGAAACTAAAATAATGTTTCAATATAAAAATAAATAATAAAGTTCCGTTAAGCCCTTGAGGGCTCACTGGGGAAGATGAAGTGTAGAATTCAACTGTTTGAGTAACGACGGCATATTGAGGGATTGTGTAGCTAGAACAAAGCCCAGGACCTGAAAAAATACAGAGGTTCTCACTCTGGTCCTTTCGGTCAAAAGCTGAGCGCTTGCACAGCACAATCAGCTCGCCATATTAATAAATTAATATATATATTTTCCATTTAAAAGAATATAAAATAAAAAAAATAAAATATTTGTTTTTAGATAATTATTGTTGACCTTAAGTTTACTGCATAAATGCTCCATGTTTTAAAACTAACATGGTACAAATTAAAATCATGAAGCCGTTTAAAAACCTGTCTTGAAAGAAATGTGCATCTCAATATCTTTTCGAACATTTGTAATTTTCAAGGATAAAATAAATAAAGATAAAATTGATTCTCTACCAAATGATGAAAAAAAAGAAATGAAAGAAACACTGTTTTAACTATATATATCTGTTTATTTTAAATACATATTTATACATCAAGCAACAAAATAATTTTTGATTTTTAATTTTTCTATCAGACACAGCTTCTCATAAATATATATGAATTAAATGCAAGTCAATAATAAAAAAGAAAAAGTTTTATTGTATAAAAAAAATTTCAGAAACCTCAGCACAAAGAAGATAACATTTTTAAAGTGATCACAAATTAAAAGAAAATAATAAAAAAAAAATCTTGTTATGCAAATTTCTTCAGAAACCGAGTAATTTATACTGGTATAATAGATAAAGTTAATACTTTGGGTAGTTAGATAAAAAACAAGCAGCAGATTGTTTCACAATGAATTTTTCTCTCATTTTCATTTTATGTGTGCATTACCCTGACATAGTTTTACAAAAAAAATTGTTACACATCAATGTGACAACCATGAGTCAACAAAATACATGTGGCTATCAAATATTTACCACCAACACCAAAAAAAAGATGAAATTTGTGAAAGCACAAAACAAAAACTAATTATAAAACTTTCATAAATATCAATGATACCAACTACAGTATAAAGTGAACATTAGTCTATATTATAGTTAACAAAATTAAGATGTATTATATATCAGAAAAAATCATTGTAATTTTTTTGATAAAAGTAAGCCATTGAAAAAATTATTTTGGATATTAAGAGCTGAACTATCTTAGGCTATAAGAAGACAAATAATTTAAATTCACAACCAAATGAGAAATGAACAACATTAAATATTTGCTTGCAATCTACTTAGCTAGAAAATAATTTAACATTTTGTATAATAATTATAATAGCAGTCTAACTATTAGTGAATCAAATTTTATTGAATGTTTTAGCTTTATAAGTGAATAGCTAATAAAAAAAATAATTTTGAAATAGAAAGCAGTCACCCATTGTAAAAAAGAAATGCCATGTAATATAATTATGAAATATTATCTAGAATGAAGACCAATTATGTTTCACGTAGGCATTATCAATAGTAAAGTTTTGAATAGTTATAATTAGACAACTATTATTTTAATAAATCGATCTTATCTACACAGCACAGAAGTAAGCCATCTAACTAAAACCAATTCAATTTTAAACTTGCCGAATTATAAAGTAAGAATACAGAAAAGCAATAAATTATGAGGTAAATTAATGGTTCTTTTAAAGAAAATTACTTCTATTGGTGGCTCATCAAGAAACTGATGTTATGATGTAAAGTCAAAAATGTGTACAAATAAAATACAAAAGAAATTAAACAGCCAAGCACAAGTAAAATAAAAAGTCAAACTCAGTGATGATATTATCATGACATCAAAGTTCTCAGACAAGAAATATGAGCTTTGACACTATCACATGAAGTCATCCCTTTAAATATGAAATCAGATGACTGATACAGTTGACTGCAGATCTACTCATTAAATATATCTGAGTTTGCTGCCTTAGTTACCATAACAGGGTTTAATGTAGCAGCACTGCCAGTGCCAAATAAATACAAGGATGAAGTTTGTGCATAATAAGAAATCATTCAATATTTCCACCAGATACATCAGAGAATAAAAAAAATATATGTCAAACCCCGGATTACATGCAAAAATAATTGACTAAATTTTCTCTGAATTTAAAAACAGCCTTAGTGTTTGAATCCCTGTGGAATGTTGGTTTTCTCTCACTGTTATCACCACCCAAACAATTTGATACCATTAAAAAAAATTTAACTACAAGGTAGTAACTTAACCAATGGTCTTAAAATAAAAAATATTTGAAGAAAATTAGAAGCGAAAATTTAAGTTTAGAATTTCTTATTATGGTATGGAGGTGGCTGAATCCTGTCCCAAGTTTGCGTTTATTAACTGTCTGAACATATATAAAAAAAAAAGCAGCTGATGTGGTAAAAATGAATCACACTGGCACTCAATTATTAATTTTTCCTCCTGCAGTTTTTACATGCCCAGCTCTAATTTCCTTTGGAGATAATACAAGATGTTTTACTTTACAATTTATAACCAAAATAGTATCACTATTAGTGTATTTACTATGAAAATCTTATATAAATGTTGGAAACCAAAAATGGATTAATCCTATTTCTTTTTTTTAAGTGCAAAAAAAATCTTTAAAACTCTTAACAATTTGCAGTTTGAATGAGGTTCAAGTGATTTACATAGATTCAGAGATAAGGCTACATATTCTTAATAATTAGTTAATTTTTGTTAAATTTGTGTGAATACAAGACGTTTATTCTAATAATATTTAAATTTTTCATCAGATTCGATCTACCCTGTTGATGTAATTTGATATTTCAATAAGATTTCCATCAGGATCTCTGACATAGATAGATCTTATACCTCCAACAGCTCCAGTTCTTTCTACAGGACCTTCCACAATATTTATGTCACATTTCTGAAAAAAAAAAGAGCACAAAATATTCTCAAATGTTATTAATAGAAAATTTTTAAGTATTTAAAAAAAAAATAAAGTTAAGTAATCAAAAGATTATTTAAAAAATGATGCCATTGTTGAATCCACAAACTAGATAAACAATGAAAATCATAAACTGCCAAAGGCATTATTAGAAATAAATGTATAATGTTGCTGGTCTTCTTTTAAATGTTTCAGAACATTATAATTCTAATAGCAAATAAAATAAAACAAACATTTTATTATCTATTCCAAAAAGTAATTCTGAAACAGCAAAACAGACATATTATATGTAATTTAAATAAAACACAAAAATAGCACTGTAGCAAGTTTAATTAGTGATATATAACAAACAAAGATAAAATAATAAAAAACAGTAAAGATTGACACAACTCACACCTTAAGATGTGCCATCACATCGTCCAATAAACTTGGAGTCAAAAAGCAGAGATCAGCAGAACCAGGTGTAGGCAGTTGCGATTTCGGTTCAAACTCTTTCCCTAACTCATGCAGATTGATTTTCTGTACTCCGAAATTTAATGCTTTCCGTCCACCCTGGTAAGAATTTTAATAAGCTAATATAAAACCTTCGGAGGTTGGTAATTTTTATTTTTTTTATTAAAAATGAAAAAGATGTTTTGAAATTATTTTTTTTTCTTTATAAATTTATTTCTATTTTTTATAAAAAAAAAAATTAAAACTAAAAAAAAAAAAATATATCTGTATTTATTTTTAATCCAAACCCACAATAAAAATAAAATTTATCTTTTTTTTTTTTATAAAAAAAATATAAAAAAAAATAAACTAAAAATAACAGAAATTCTGAAAACTCTCCTGTTTGCACTCTTATTTTCCTCATGCTTTGTGTAAAGTTACCTGTAAACATCATACTATGTAGAAAGATTTTAATTTATATCTATTCAATAAAAAAAAAAAAGTTACTTGTGCACACAATTGATTCTCACCCTAAATGTTGTGGCTTCCATCCCTAAAACATTTGTATAGAATTCAACTGTTTTTTCTAGATCCCGCACGGTCAGCACTAAATGATCTAAACTTGTTATCTGGAAAGGGCGGCCTGAAGCAGCACATGTTGGAAGAATATTGTTGGCTGTTTGTGATGAACAACAAGTAGCAGTTACCTGAACTTTCTAGTGAGAAAAAAATAAATTACATAAAAAATAAAATTACAGCCTTTAATTTATTTCTTTATAAATAAGGAGTAAAATCAAAACATGGTGAGACTCTTTTTTTTGGGCTATATATTATAAAGATTAAAGTGAACAAACAAAATTACTAGACATCATTTATAGACTAAGACCTCATATTCTGCCATTTTCATATACTATGATAGCCATGTGTAAAAATGAACGAAGCTCTCTCTATATATTTACTCTCTACACCAGTCTAAGGGATCAAGGACAGATTCCTGGCACCAGGTAAACAAACCATTCTCCAAAACAAATTGAAACAGTTGTAATGACTATTTACTTTTCAAAGTCCAAAGTCTGCCATATAACAGATGAGATAAAGCAGACAAGATAGTTCTTGTTGTATGGCTACAAACCCCCCTATTTTTTTTTTCAAGTTTTACAGTAAAACTGAATAAATTTGTATCAAGGTCTCTTTAATGCTATGATAATAGAATATTTGGACATTTTATATAAATAAATTAAAATCAATGTTTTCACATTAAATACCATCAAATTTTTATTTTCAAATTTCATTATTTTACATTTTAAATGAGAATGTTGAAGATGAATGATGTAGCTTGACATCAAGTGAGTGCTAGATGTATTCTAGTGATCAAAGAATATGAAACCACAAGTCAGCAATTCTAGCCACCTGGTTGTCAAAAGCAATGTTTGTAACAATCATCTTCATACCCCTTAGAATCACAACATGGTAACCTTTTTTTATTTTTTGCAACAAGAGAAATTATACAAGATATTCATTACTGAGCTTTTTTTAAAGCTAATTTTTTTTTTAATTAAAGAGTTTCCAGTGGACAATTGTTACTAATAAAACAAAAACAACAGCTAAGTGACCATACAGTGGTTAACTTAATTTGTGATGCAGATAAAGAGCTAAAATTCGAGTACAGCATGTAAAACAAGTTTATAGCAGCAATCACATGCAAAATATAGACTATGACCTCCTATGTAGCGATTCAGGGTGGAGATGTAAGAGTCAACACTACAAAATTCTTTATACTCATGGGATGGTTCACAATGACCTTTAAATGCTCAGGGATTTAAGCTTTTTGATATCGTAAGATTAAATGAAACATCTTAAAATCAGACATGGGTAATTAGCATCCATGAGCTTTAAATCCATCACCTGTACCACTATGATATTGCTCACAATTTTACAAAGTAACAGTGCAAAAATTAGATGGATTATAACTAGGGTTGCCATATTTTGTCACGGACCAACCGGGACAGTTCTGTCTTTTTTACTTTAGGTTTAGGGATGTCGGTTCCGGGAGGGGGGGGTGAAAACAGTAATGTAAAAAACACTTAAAATATAGAATAGATAATCTTTATTATTTAATTCATAATGGTACACAAACATGATATTTTTACAAAACAAAACAGTTTTCTACTTGTTGTACCACACGTATTTTTCACTTCTGTAAATTTGTATTACTGTGTTACTAAAATGTTACTGATCACACAAGAGCAGATTAATCATTCTCTGATCTAATAATTTTGCTCAATTATTTCCAAGAAAGTGTGCCCTGAATCTAAACTGTGACAATTTCAACAACCGGGCGGGACACCGGGACAACCCAGTATATCCGGGACTGTCCCAGTCAAACCGGGATGTATGGCAAGCCTAATTATAACTTAACCAATCTTTACAGAATTGTAAGACCTAGTCCAAACAGGCCCGAGAAGATGGGTGGTGGGAGCCTGGGAGGGGGCAGGTCAAACACTTCTGCATGGACCATGAACATATTTTAAAATAACTTGAACATTTCATTCACTATTTTTTTTTTAAATGAAGAAGTATAAAAGTCCATAGGAATTCAATATTCTGTTATAAGACTATATATCAGTTACAGACATTCAGTATGATTTTAAACTAGATAGTGACTTATAGTCTGACCACTGTTTTCTGCAGAAAGAACACTCTTACAATTAAGTTCATGCATGTGAAACTAATAGGGTGTCAACAGACTTGAGCAGTCAAAAGGTCATCTCTAAAATGAAAGATAAGAGGCTGTTAATTCAGCTTTTCAAAAGCAAAAATAGCTAAATCATAACAATTTAAAAGAAAACTAATTAACTAAGAACGTTTTAATTGTAACAAAGATCTCTAATTCCAAGTTCGGTGACTCCTGGATAAATGATTTAGATTCATATAGTAATTAAATGTATAATATATATATTCAATCATAATGTATTTATGGACATTATGGTGACTTGAAATTTTGTTTTCAAAATACTTTAATGATTATGAAAAAGTTAATATATTGTTGAAATTTACCAAAATATGTTGCTTGAAAGCCAATGAAAAAACACTTCTCAGCATTTTTTAAAGTAAAGACTAAACTTTAGTAAAGTATAAACACCAGGTGAATACAGGTGTGTGTCTACTTTAGTTGGTGTAGTCACTGCAGAAGTTGACCAGGAAATCACATAATTGTTGACAAACCAGTGAGTGAAAGTGAACGGGAATATCCATTCCATTTTAAAAACAACGTTTTTGAAGTTGGCGATTAAAATATAATTTAAAAACAATTTTGTCTAATTTATAAAAAAACAAATAAAACTATTTAAATGATAATAGTTTTTGTTTTAATTGGTGCTGATTAAACTATTAAATTACAATCACTACTACAAAAAGTTAAATTATATAGTATATAGTTTGATCTGTTAAATTTCTTCAACCAATCTTTACTGCTGGAAGAAAAAAATTGTCGATACTAATATTGTTAAGGAGGAGGAAGTAAACAATCAAAACCGATTGTTGTTAGTCAACTGTTGCTTTGCTGGCAAAATGATTGACAACATAGATTTGTAATATTTTCCTTTTCTTAAAGATTATGTGAACCATTATTTTCATTGATTTAATTGGCATCGCTCCGTTTGAATATATTAAAGTATAATTTATACCCAGCTTCAGTAAATTATCTACATATTAATAATTAATTTTACTTGAGTGAGAGCCATGATTTCTGATCTTATACTTTTTGGGTAATTATACTATTTAATTTTACTAGTTTTAGTTAGGTTTGTTTATTATTTCCATTGTATTATCAATATTAAAGTATTTCATAGTTATTTTATTTTTCTAAAGTTTGCACAGTTTCATAATATACTTTGTCTGATGTTTGGACTAAATCATAGTTTATTTTGCTTGCCTATAATATTATTTAATCGCAGTGGCTACGATTCGGTCCGACCGAACCCGTATTTTTTTTTCGGGTACCAGCCATACTTATTATTCCATATTTTTTTTGTTTTCAGGCATATTTTTGTTTTCGGGTCTAGTGTTAGGGTTAGGGTTAGGAATAGGGTTAGTGCAGTGACTTATATGTTGTTATATAGCTCAGTGCAGCGACTCGGCCTCTATATTTAGATATCTATATTATAGCTGGACCCTAACCCTAGCCCTGAAAAAAAACATCTGCAATCATAAGTCTGGCTAGTACCCAAAAAAAAAAAGCTTAATGGGATCCAATATCCTTATCACTGCGTATTTAATTATGGAAGTGGAGTGCGGGCGGGCCAGACAAAAGGACTCCTTTTTTTTTTTTTCCAGGGTCTGAAAATAGATGTGCGCATGCGCAGCAGCAGTGACTGCATTTTATTGATAACTTTTGTTTTGGAAGGGCTAGGGTTAGGGCTAGGAATAGGGATAGGGGGTTAGTGCTAGGAGCATTATCTATAATTCGGACCCGAAGCGGGGTCCGACAATCACTTTTATGCGCATATCTACAGCCGTAAAAAGTTAAGTCCGTCTAGAAGCGCTAGAGCTCATGCCTTTTGTCGGACCGTATTCCACTCCGTTAATTTATTAATAGTATTAATAAGATTATTTTATTACTAGATACTTTGATAAAAAATGTAAAAGTGTTATAACAAAATAAAAGTATATATGAATAGAGGCTTGCAGAGTACATTCCAGTAAAACTTCATTTGCGATTATATCTTAATTAGAAGCAAAAGTTATGATTTATTTAGGGCTTTTTTTTTAAGGGCTCGTTAGCCAAATGACATAAACGCAAATAACATTTTAGACTCCCCCCCTTGTCACAAAGTGTCACAAATTTTTTCAGCCCCCCCCCACCCCATGTCTCCGTCACAAGTTCAAATAAATTAAAATACCTCAAATTACTGATTTATTTTTTCTTTCGATTTATTTTTGGAGACAATCATTCTTTTACATTTTCCCATAAGGCATGTAGATGCTAAGCGGTAGAGAAAATTTCAATAGCTTCTTTTTCTCCTGAATTCTCCAGGTTACGCCGATTCTTGCTTCAAATCATAACCGTTCTCTGCCAAAATATCTGCTTTTCAAAATTTCAAGTTGAGAAGAATTGTAATTTTGGCAGAAAATTCAACCAAATTTTGGATTCCCTCATAGATAATTATTATTATTTGTTTGTGATGTCACAATTTCACAGACCCCCCCCCCCACCCCCCTGCCACAATATGTCACAAAATCCCTAGACCCCCCTTCCCCCTAAAGCGTTACGTCATTTGCGAACAAGCCCTAAATAAAAGACTATGTAGTACTAATACTATAACTGACCATATAGGAAAACTTGTGATCAAATTTGCTTAAAAATTTACATAAAAACTACATTTCTTGAGAGTCTTTAAAGACAGAAGATTCAAATGTTCACCACTTATGTGTGATTTGTATGAAAATAATATTATAATGCATGTAATAAATATTTTATTTAATTTTTTTATGTTGATTGAAAAAAACATTTTTTTTTCAGTTGCCATGCCTGTCGGGGGGGTCGCCAAAGTCAAAATTATTATACCTTATAATATAATATGATGCATATACTCAATGTAGAGTTCTTTTAAAATAACTTTAATTATGAAAATAATACAGGTAAAATATAAAAAAAAACACAATGTCGAACTTTAAAACACAACTATTGTTACATTTCTTAAATGTATCTTTGTTTTTCCCAAACATTTAAAGCCTGAAAACTGTTCAATACACATTGACTAGAAGACACTTTTTACACCCGTACGTCATGGATGGAGGGCACTAATCATCTTAAAAGTATAGTTTAAAAAAAAAAAACACTTTAGCTATATCTGAGGTGGGGAAACGAAGTATTGATCTAGAATGTTTGTTTACGAAAAGAAGTTTGATTGAATCTGATAATGAACAATGGCGTCAATGGCGATGTTGAGTTGTTTTTTTACACATGAGATTGTTAATAGCTTCAGTAAAAAAATGTTAAGTTCTATGTGAAAGTGGAAAATTAATAAGCTTAAATATCTTTTATTAGAAGTTTTATTATAGGTTTAGTTGTTTTAAATTTTAAAAGCTGGTATTAAAAATAAATATGATAATGTAAAAAAAAATGGATCCAAGATGGGGGTGAAAAAATTAACACTGTTCTATGTCGATAAAGCATAATGGGATAAAAAACTACTATATATATACTCACACTGCATATAAGCCTAGATCGCACAGAAGCCGACCCCCTAAAACTGGACATGTTTTTGCAAAACCTCACTCATGCAGGTTGACCATACAATGCGTCTAATTTTACTCCATATTTTTTGGTTCAGTGGCAGTCTTTAACCAAGGTGGGGCTAGCGGTGACGCCTAGGTGATCGGGTAGATAATGTCATTTATATATATATATATATATATATATATATATATATATATATATATATATATATATATATATATATATATATATATAGGGTACTCTGTACACACAACCAAATAAAGAGAAAGATAGCGATGAAAGTGTGTGGCTGGAAAATTGGCATTAGTGTCTCTCCTTGTGTCCATTTTGTTTTATGTGCATATAAGCTGACCCCCTGATTTCAATATTGTATTTTATTGTTCTAAATTCGGCTTATTTGCGAGCATATATGGTAGGTTAGACTAATACTACTTTGTTCAGGCTTTGTTTTAAAGCATAATATTAATACATTTATTAAATATTGACTTTACCAAATGATTTGTGAGATGTTTTCCTATTAGAATATGTCATTTTTGAAAAATTAACTTTTCCGCCACTACACTATGCTACCTAAAACTTGTTTTCAGAATTTTACTATGATTCGACAGGGCGTCCAACTTTTGGCTTTATTTCTGATACAAATTATGATGTTTTTTGACAAAACATCTCCCATTTACTTTGTTTATAGTATAATTACTGTATGTGAATTAATGTACAAGTTATTTTATTATAGAGCAGTACAAATAACAAGTGAATGGCCGGCAGATTCTGTTCTACTTGAACGTCATCACCAGAAATATAGACATAAGTTGTAAACTGTAGACTTTTAGTTAAACATATTGATTCTTTTACTCCACCAGGTTTCACTGAGCCGCTAAAATGTACTGAACACTAATAGCAGCATTGAAAGTCCTGGCTTCTTTACCATCTCTGACCACTTTGCCTGGTCACCTGATCCATGTTGACACACCCATTCATTCTTTATCCATGTCTATCCCCATAAGCTTGACTCTTCCTGGGTCATTTGTTTGTCATTTGGTCTCTAAGTGTATGTTTTGTTAAGTTTTGGCTCCATTTGAAACCTAAGTGGGCACATTTGGACCAAACCCCCTATTTAAAAAAAAAAGGCATGAAGAGGATCTAACTGACCCTCATTACTCAATTTTCCTGTAAGGATGAGACAACCATCTCATCATCCAATCAAACCACCTCATGGGGACGGCTCTTGTAGTGCTCCTATTTTCATCCCCATCACAGCTGAGTGTGTTGTAAGTATGTAGACACTACAGGAGACATACATAGGATTGAACCCATAAACCTACTTGCAGATTGGAGTTCAGCAAACATAGTTCCAGCCAATCACTCACTGTTTCTAATAGCACTCTTGGATTGTTGACATTAGCTAAAATTGTCTATCTTGTACAGTATATACTCATGGATAAAAAAATGTTAAACACATTTCCACTACATACAAGTGATTAAGTGGCCAAGTTGGTGATGGCATGACATACCAATGTTGTGATTTTTTTTTTTACTGTATTTTAAGCATTGCCTATGTCAGTAGTAATAACATGTCAACCACATAGGGCTTATTAGGGGGAAATTCCCTTTGGCAGGCTCACATTTAGCAGACTCTATAACCTATTTAACTACCTTACCTATCTGGCAAACTGTTTTTCTATTTGGCTGTGTATATGTATATAGATGTAAGATTAGGGATAACTATTCCCTTGTTCATATAATTTTATTCAAAATGTTAAAGTTATCCTTACCTCAGCCATGTTTTTTGTTAATCTTTTATCATTTCTTGACCTATTTTTTTAAAGGTGCCATATTCTAAAACCAATTCTTTCTGGGCAAAATTGAGTCCAAAGTTCTTATTTGACTCAGAATATTATTTAAACTGATAGAACACATACTACATAAATTAAATATAATTTCTCATTTTGGTTGACATATTTTATTACCTGTTGCAATAATCAACTGTTTGATATTTTCAGCACCCTCATGTTGAATGCTGGAGCTGTGCTGAACTTTAAAACTGTAAGTCGTTTGAATTTCTGCATTATTTTGTATTGTTGAATAAACCTAGAAAAAAAATGGTGTCTATAGACCTAAAGGGTTATTTTTAATAAAGTTGTTATTTTTTGTAGAAAACGCCCTCGTGAGGAAGAAGCCTATATGCCAGATGTCAATTCTACAACAGGTAGAGTTACACGCTTAAATTATTGTTTTTTTTTTTTTTTTTTAAAACCTTCAATCTTAAGATAATCTATCTAGTTTTAAAAATGCAGAATTAAATAGAATATAGCCTCTAGCATTGTTGTAGGTCACAACATTATTTGTAATTTTGGATTCACGGATCAAGAGTCCATGTGTACAGAGTGGGCCATAAAAAAATGAGAACATTGGCATAGAAAATAAATATAATTATATCAAAGTTTGTTTAGCTTTATGCATAATATCTTGAATTATTTACTCATTTACTTACTTGTCCATTTAGATAATTGACGTCATTAGTTCAACAATTTCCGGGCCCCATTTTGGATTTTAATATGACAATTGTTTACAATTGGGACAGCGATGTATTGAAAGTAGCATAGAGGAGTGGCGTCTATGCTTAGAAAATGTTGTTGATAAGCAAGGAGGACACATTGAACAGGATTTCTGACTGGCAAAATACTTTGCAAACAAAATTACATGAAACAATACAATTAATTAAATTATATTTTTAAATAATTTGTATGTTATATGATGTTCTCACTTTTTTGACCCACAATATATATACGTACAAAATTACAACCTGTATTTCTCTGTATGCTACAGATCTTAAATTTTTTTAATTTGCAAGTAAAATGGACAAATCTTTGTATATAATTGATAACAGTTTGAAGTATCTTTTTTTTTTATAGATTACTTTGCATGTTGATTTAGAAAACTTAGTTTTTCATGTGGGTCACAAAATGGAAACTGTGGGTTGCGAAGCCTGAGGACCACTTATAACATTGGTGGCCAAATGTCGCCTTTAGAGCTTCATACCACTTCTTGTTTAATGTAGTGCAGCTTTTCCAGTGGATCCTTTGTTTTTTTTTGTTCTTTCTATTATTTCATTACTAAATGTAGTTAAATTATTTTCGTCAGCTCTTCATAATATATTTTATTATATGAAGAAATTGGATGCAGTTATCATCAACATTGTGTTTGGATCCCAGGCCTACAATATTTTTGTTTAAATAGGTCAAGTGGTATAAATATTACTTTCAGTTGGAATTAATTAAAAAAAAAACAACAACAATAAAGCAAACAAAATAATATACTTCAAAAATTAAATACTTGACAAAAAACATCACTGGTTTCAATCAGAATTTCTCAATTGTATTGATGTTCATATTTTTTTTCTTATCCCCAAAAAGAATGACGAAAATTGGTAGATATTAGGCTTCGGGAAATATATTTTTTCTTTCTAGGAGATAAAAACCAGAATTTCTCCTCAGCCTGAGACATTTACGAATCTTCATTGCATTGTGGAACATTTTCATTATATTTCTCATGCTTGTGTAAGTAGTTTTTCTAATTAATTTCATTATTATTTGTACTTTCATTCCGTTATTATAATTCATTTCTCACACACATTTCGCTTTTCTAAATCTTACTATACTTCATTTAATTTTTTAATGTGTTTGAATATAAGTCATTTTCTAAAAAACGGCATAAAACTAAAATAGAATTGTTTTTCAATCAACAGATTTTTCGGCCATGATAGATGATTATAACGAAGGTCTTAAACATGATCATCTGTTGTAATATGTAAATATTTTGTGCTGGGATGTTCTGAGGATGAGGATGTATGGGCGAATAATCCAACTCTATATATTCTTGCTTAGTTGTTGATTTTTTTATTTGTGTCTGTCTCCCTTGTTCTGGTATTCTGCCTTGAATGTCTAAATGTAACATTTTAATGTGAGAAAGAAATGGAAGATAAAAAAATGTAACTGAATTTAGCAAAATAAGAAATATGATTTCTGTCTGGAGAAATAATTCTCTTTGATCTATGAACCATTTCACTTTATTTGCTGTAATCAGTGGTGAATCATTGTAATTTTTTTTTGGTTTTATCTTCTTTTTCAAAAGAAGAATATTTTTTTTTTACCTTGTGATGGAGACATATAATAAATGGCGGGAATCATAAAGTTTTTCATATCATATAATGAACTTCAAATATAAATTTAAATGCTTTTTTTTTTTTTTTGAGCAATCTCAAAGTTTGTTATGAATTCACTATATAATTACTTTCGGTTTTGACTGGATTTTTTTTATTAAATATTGTTTAGGCATTATGATTTTTACTTTAACAGATTTTACTTTACCCTTTATATCTTACAGGCGCAGAAAGCAGCTCTCTCTACCAAAACTGTCATTGTAGCGGGAAGCCACTTTTTATTTTATTTTTTGCTTTCATCTACTTTTGATTCCATATTTTCTATAAACTTTATTTAAATCTCTACTTAGTAGTAGCTGAGACAATGGTTTACAGTTTAAAAATATCTCCGTAATTTATTTTTCTGGGATTTTTTGAAGAAAGTGGATTTTGTCAAATGTTTAGATTGGGGAATAGATGAAATTTCACGATTAGAGAATTAACTTGATATGAATTAGAAGATTCAGGTTGAAATCGGTATTAAATTGATATTGATATTGCTTTTAATAGCATTTTCATATGGAAATAGTTTGTCAGGTAATGATTTAAAGGAAAGTAGGGATAGTCTGATATTAACTGACTTTTTTTTTTTTAGAAAATTTATAAAACTTACAAAATTCTGGTCTTAGCTGGTGATTTATTGATAAACTATTAGATTTGTTTTCTTTCCAATGTTTGTGGTAATAAAAGAAAAAAAAATGGTCTTTTTCATCTTTTAAAATGAACTGCCACTATTCATTACATTTTAGAATTCATTTATACCTCTAATGTCCAACTAACGACACGATAAATTTTGACCTTGTATTTACTGTTTTCATATATTACATGCAAGAAATGTATATGCAATTCTTCTTTTTCCATAGATTTATCTGAATAAAGTATTTCAAATGATAGAACACACTA
>JAGDYQ010000005.1:7888027-7954292 GCA_021962125.1 Bulinus truncatus | reverse complement strand
AAATATATAGTGTTACAATTTCCCATTTCGAAGTCTATGTTTAACGTTTTATTTCCCATTTCGAAGTCGATGTTTAACATTTTATTTCCCATTTCGAAGTCTATGTTTTACATTTTTTGATGTAATGAAATTCATACTAAGTTTCCTTTTATATATCAACAAATATATAAATAAATATTATGACAAAATGTTCCTATTTTTGTTATGGACTTTAAAAAAACTAATAGATATTAGCAGTGGTCACAAATATTGAATTTACCCCGAAGATGAAAAGACCAAAGTAAAAAAAAAAATACCGTGGACTGAGAACCACTGATAAAGAGGAAGATAATTGACCTTTGACCCGATGTTCACGCACAAGGGAAGGGTTAATGGTCGCTTGGAGTAGATAGAGAGATGTCTGTGGAGAATTGTGTATCCTGTCAGTACAGTTTAAATGATTGTGGTAGACGTTATGTGGAGAATTGTGTATCCTGTCAGTACAGTTGAAATGATTGTGGTAGACGTTATGTGGAGAATTGTGTATCCTGTCAGTACAGTTTAAATGATTGTGGTAGACGTTATCTCATACTGGTGGAATATTCACTTTCACATTCACTCTCACAGCTTGGTCTTACAGGTAAATTACTGACATATCCATTTTGACATCTAGACTACTGACAGATTCACATGCAAACTGACAGATTCACACGTAAACTGACAGATACACATAGCTGACAGATCCATTCTTATAACTATACTACTTCCACTTAACTTTATACTGACAGATTCACAAGTAGACTACTGGCAGATTTACAAGTAGACTACTGACAGATTCACAAGTATTCTACTGACAGATTCACAAGTAGACTACTGACAGATTCACAAGTTGACTACTGATAGATTAACAAGTAGACTACTGACGGATTCACAATATACTACTGACAGATTCAGAAGTAGATTATTGACAAATTTACTCTCATGTGTTGATTTGTGACAGATAGCTCTACTTTCATGTGTTGATTTGTGATAGATAGCTCTACTTTCATGTGTTGATGTGTGACAGATAGCTCTACTTTCATGGCTTGATAATTAACAGATATATATAGCTCATGGATTGATTACTGCTAGATCTACCATCGGATAGCTTATCGGCAGATCTGATCATTGTAGTTGAATTATTGAGTCGTGCCTTCGTACAAAACAGACTGAACATTGAGACATTGAGACAGACATTGAGACATCCTTTATCTGCTGGCTGACAGACAGAATCTGCCGTTAAGGTGAAAGTGTGTATTGAATGTTGGCAACCCATGAATTACTTAAAACCCAGTCAGTGATTTCATGAGTATCTAGCCGAGGTCATCACGTAGGTACCATGACGTAATTAATTACTGTTGATGTTCAAAAAATGTTCTCGGATGATCAGTTAGAATCATTCCCATAAATGTCATAACTGTTTGTAGTAACCTGGTGTAACGATATTGCGGTACGCGGGGTCTAGGGTGAATGTCATATGCGGGTTCTAGGGCGAATGTCATGTGAGGGTTTGTAGGGCTAATGTCATGAGCTGGTTAGTCTGCCTATAGTCTACTTGTGAATGTGGAAGTAGTCTAATTGTGAATCTGTCAGTAGTCTACTTGTGAATCTGTTAGTAGTCTACTTGTGAATCTGTCAGTATAAAGTTATGTGGAAGTAGTCTAGTAATAAGAATGGATCTGTCAGCTCTGTGAATCTGTCAGTTTGCATGCAAATGTCATGTGCGGGTTTTAGGGCGAATGTCATGTGCAGGTTTTAGGGCGAATTTCATGTGCGGGTTTTAGGGCGAATGTCATGTGCGGGTTTTAGGGCGAATATCATGTGCGGGTTTTAGGGCGAATGTCATGTGCGGGTTTTAGGGCGAATGTCATGTGCGGGTTCTAGGGCGAATGTCATTTGTCATATGCGGGAGTTGGAACGAACGTTTGACGTTATGTAACCAACAATGACTGCAAACGCCAGAGCCGGCTCCTCCCCCGGGCTTATATTGCGATATAGACTGGGCCGTGCACAGATAAAGACAACCCCCCCACACACTTGTCTAGTGCCCCGATTCTCGGACTCCCCCCTCCCTCCCCCCCCCACCGCGGTCAATATTTATTTTTTTTATTTATTTAATTTACCGCAGTAAATCTGTGCTGTTATTAGTGAAGACATTTTGCAGGATTTGCGAGGTCTGAATATCATTTTACGTGAGAGGAATCTGAATGGACTCACCATTAGCTAGAAAAGGACAAGAGTTGTGTAATAAAAATAAAATATGAGTTGTTATAAAAAAAAAAGACAAAATCATGTTATGATGTTTAGATCAGACAGAGGAGAAGACTACGTGAATTTGTTATGCGTAATGTGTCAATGACATTTAGGATGACTTGCATATTAAGGAAGGTAGGATTTAGATTATTTTAACATGTACATTGATATACACAACTTTTAAGAAGAAATCATTAAGCTTTTATTGAAGTATGTTTATTTCTGCACCAGTAATGAGCAATATACAAACATAAAACTCGGTAATTTCGAGGAAACATGCTGCACAAGAACACCGTCGCCCCTAATTTTTACAATATGATACCGACGCCATTTTGGTCACGGGCAACATAACCTATATAGGATTTAGCAAAAATGAAAATTTCATTATAATACAATAAAAAAAACAGAACTTTGTTTTAAACGGAACAATCAGTTTCATGTGGGAAACTGGATAATGCAAAGGAAATTCTCTCCTCAGGAGTTGCATATATTAAAAAAACAATAATTCTGAATCCGCCTCTCCTTATTATGCAGTGCAGCCGACATTAATTCAGTATCGGAGTTTGATGAAAGATAGAATCTACTCAGAGGATCTCAGAGGATGCATTGTGCCTAGACGTCATTAATGACACAGCTTAAGAAGACTGTTGACTCATGAATAATGTTCAAAGCGAGATAAGTCATGAAAAATGTTGTTGCCCTTGAAAGTCAAAGGCGTACGATCATGTATTCCGTTGTTCTACGACACACCATTACGTCACACTGTCATGTGGTGTTTTTTTTTAAGACTTTTAATTTGCTGTGTTTTTGGTGTTCTTTAAGCAAGGATGTGTACAGTCAGAGAAAATAAAACAGTCAGACTAATAGTACCCGGAGAAAAAAAAAAGGTCTTTAGCCTCAAGCAATGACTATAGGTGTAAGGGGGGGGGGAGGGGTGCAATGGATCAAGTCACGTTCCAAGATCTTAAAATATACGACGGCTTTCTCAGAGGTGAGTCAACGACGGTGGTTTTCATGATCTTCAGCAGGCCGATAACCGGGTCTTGCGGCCGGGTCTGTTGTTACAACGGTTAAGAGTTGCCGCTGAGATGCGTAACCGGATGTGCAAGTCTACGGGTATCGATCGTCTCTATATGCTCTTGATGTGGTACTGAGCCAGGCTCTTGATGTGGTACTGAGCCAGGCTCTTCGACTAATGACAGGCGCTTTTCGAACGACTCCCACAGCTGCGCGGTGGAAGTCAAGGCAAATGGCCCACCACTAGGTCATCGCAGCGAGCGTGGGAAGTCGTAAAACTTTTTTTTAGTGGTACAAGCGGCAAGATTGAGTAGTCTGTCCATTGCGAAATAGTTGATGAATCGGTGGAAAATATGAGGGTGACTATGAAGTCTTTTATTCATCACCCAGTGAGACTGTCCCGAGACTGTCAGCTACCTACCGTACACCCAATGAGACTGTCACGTACCTACCGTACACCCAATGAGACTGTCACGTACCTACCGTACACCCAGTGAGACTGTCAGCTACCTACCGTACACCTAATGTAAAAGACCGTCTCCCGTGCTGCCTCTCCATGCAAAAGCTAACTGTCTGCTATGAGTTCGCCCGAACCTGACTGACGCCAAAGTGGGGGATGCAAGTGATACACAATGCTAAACAACCGATTCACTGGTGGCCACACTAAATCTCACAAAGAGTGGTATGAAACTCTAAAAGCCACATTTTGGTCACCATTGTTATAAGCCAGTGGTCATCGGGCTTCGCAACCCATTGTTTTCATGTTGTGACCCACAATGGAAACGATCAGGTCTCTATATTGACCATAGACTCTATATTGACCACAGACTCTATATTGTCCTGTAAGGATGGCTCCGTCCGTAGCCAGAAAGGACGTCCAAGAGCGTCTTGTTTTATTTATTTATTGAGGGTTACAAACGGTTCTCACAAACTCGATTAGTCGTAGATCTAGACGGGTTACGTGTCTCTCTGTATATTTATGAAGCAGAGATGAGAGCTATTACGGAGGAAGTGGCGCACACTGATGAGAAACTGAGGGGTGGGACCTTGCTTGACTGAGGGGATGGGACTTTATTTGACTGAGGGGTGGGACCTTGCTTGACTGAGGGGATGGGACTTTATTTGACTGAGGGGATGGGACTTTGTTTGACTGAGGGGATGGGACTTTATTTGACTTAGGGGATGGGACTATTTGACTGAGGGGATGGGACTTTGACTGAGGGGATGGGACTTTGACTGAGGGGATGGGACTTTATTTGACTGAGGGGATGGGACTTTGTTTGACTGAGAGGATGGGACTTTATTTGACTGAGGGGATGGGACTTTATTTGACTGAGGGAGGGGATGGGGGGACCTTGCTTGCGATGGAAACCGTTATCCTGGCAAGACTCGCTCTGAATAACAGGGACAGAAGAATACTACTCCGAGAGACTGTAAGCCATTGTATTCTGGATCTAATGAGAATGAGTACATATATCAAACTCTGTTACTCTAATGTCGTCTGCTAGTATAGACCTCACATTCTATCGTCAGATGTTAATACATAGATCCATCTCTGTTACTCTTAATGTCGTCTGCTAGTATAGACCAGGGCTCGATTTACCGCCGGGGATGCCGGGGATATCCCCGGCACTGATACATGTCATCCCCGGCTCTGCTTTAGCTAATATATCAAAGCCGGGGATGAAACCATAGACATTTAACGCCGGCTGTGCAGAAATCTTTTTTCATCCCCGACACTGGTTTTTTCTTAAATCGAGCACTGATATAGACCTCACATTCTATCGTCAGATGTTAGTACATATATACAACTCTGTTACTCTTAATGTCGTTTGTTAGTATAGACCTCACATTCTATCGTCAGATGTTAGTACATAGATTTAACTCTGTTGCTCTGATGTCGTCTATTAATATAGACCTCACATTCTAATGTTCTATCGTCAGATGTTAGTATATAGATCCAACTCTGTTGTTCTAATGTCGTCTGTTAGTCAAGACCTCACATTCTATTGTTCTGTCGCCATCTGCTAGTCAAGAACTGATATTCTATTTAATGTTCTCTCAGCTGTTAGTTTAAAGCTCCCGTTCTATTCAATACTTATTTGCCATCTGTTTGTCTCGAGCCCCAGTTCTATTTAATGTTCTATCGTCATCTATTATCACATCTCAGGTTCTATTTTATGTTCCATCGTAATCTATTATCACATCTCAGGTTCTATTTAATGTTATATCGTCATCTCCTATCCCATTACTCAAGTTCTATATAATGTTCTATCGTCATCTGCTATCCCAAGACTCAAAGTTCTACTTAATGTTCTATCGTTAACACATTAAGACCAGCCAGAAGTGCCATTTTGTTTTTAATTCTATTACCCTAACCCAGATGCCGTATAAATACTTAATGCGATGGAGTCGTGGTGTCCTATCCCCTGTGAGCCGGGCGATACCGTCAGACCAGAAGAAATTCACCGCTAGTTTATCAACGGACTGGCATTTCTGCTGGATCTTCTTCCAGCAGGTCACGACACGAGTGGGGGCCCGGCGGGAGGGACGGAAAAAAAAACCTTAGTGAATATTTCATCCAGCACCGTATCTGATACAGGCAACTTGAATGTGTCGACCTGTGTGAGTGGCTGGCGTCATCGAATGAAATGTTATTTAATGAAGACTGGGTTCAAAGGTCATTATGCAAAGGTTCAAATGTCATTATTTAATAATGGCTTGGCTCAAAGGTCAGTATTTAATGATGGGGTGGGCTCAGGGGCTATTATTTAATGATGACTGAGTTTAAAGGTCATTATTTAATGATGATTGAGTTCAAAGGTCATTATTTAATGATATGTTAGCTCAGTCGGGACGTGTTTTCGGTCACGTGACTTAGATGAACTGGGGGACACGATTTACAAATATCGTTGTCATAGGGATTGTAAAATAACAGTCCACATTTTAACCCTATCTATGTGAGTGGCAAGACTGGCCATCCAATAGATTCGGGGGGGGGGGTCAAGCCCCATTGGAATGCATGGGCATCCCTTAATTAAAAGGTTACGGGTATCTGGTCTACATGTGGTCAGACATTGGGGTATCTTTCCACCACCCACCCCTCCGCTCAGGCCTACCTGGCCATCCTGTACGCCGTGGCTACTAGGAAGGGATGCATCCCGAATTAATCTGATTCAGTTTGTTTTTTTAATTGTACAATGTTTAATGCACATTTCTTTACGCATTATAAAGTTGATGTTTTTACTTTTAAGTCATTTTGATTGTTAAAAAAAAAAGTAACTATTAATTTTTTTTTAAAACTTTCACTCTATTTTTAGTCAAAAAATACAATTTGAACAATGCACAACTTTTTTTTTCTACAGATTATCCATTTATCTATTTTTTTTTTTGTGGTCTTAATGCAAAATGTAGGAATGACATTTTTAATGGTCAATTAGTTGTCAATTATCCACAAGTACAACAGAGAAAAGTATATAAAAAAAAATATTAAAAGATCAATTGTACTGGAATTTTAAGTTGTTTTTTTTTTGCTTTTGTCCAAATGTCATTTAGGTACTGTATATTCCTATTAACAATGTCATTTAGGTACTGTATATTCCTACGAACAATGTCATTTAGGTACTGTATATTCCTATTAACAATGTCATTTGGGTACTGTATATTCCTATGAACAATGTCATTTAGGTACTGTATATTCCTATGAACAATGTCATTTAGGTACTTTATATTCCTATTTACAATGTCATTTAGGTACTGTATATTCCTATTAACAATGTCATTTAGGTACTGTATATTCCTATTAACAATGTCATTTAGGTACTGTATATTCCTATTAACAATGTCATTTGGGTACTGTATATTCCTATGAACAATGTCATTTGGGTACTGTATATTCCTATGAACAATGTCATTTAGGTACTGTATATTCCTATGAACAATGTCATTTAGGTACTGTATATTCCTATGAACAATGTCATTTAGGTACTGTATATTCCTACGAACAATGTCATTTAGGTACTGTATATTCCTATTAACAATGTAATTTAGGTACTTATATTCCTATGAACAATGTCATTTAGGTACTGTATATTCCTATTAACAATGTCATTTAGGTACTGTATATTCCTATTAACAATGTCATTTAGGTACTGTATATTCCTATTAATAATGAACTGGTTGATTTTAGAACAATTACCACTTTTTATGTTTATCTTGATTATTCAGAGTTTAGCCTTTAAGTTCAGTAAGCGTTACTTAAGCTAATGAACAATTCTACAGATAAAATTGTGTTAGCATTCAACAGTTATGTATGCATACATATAATATGTATAGCAATTTTTTAGTCAACCTCAGTTTACAAACATAATTAGTTCCAGATAGGTGCTCGTAACCCAAAACACTTGTATACATATGAAATCAGATTTCTCTCTAGAGATATAATATCCAGACAATAAATTACACTGATAATTACACAGATATAGTAATGAATACATTTGTATTATTTTTAGATTTAATATAATCAGAATTTATAGTTCTCTGCAGGAAATTACTAATATTACTCCTACTACAAAACCTCACTCGTTTATCCAATTTTAAATTTACGTACAAAAATACTCATCTTGCAAGGCATGTTTCATTTAGTAAGGACATTTTTTTTTTCTACAAATATTTGCTAATTTTACAAAAACACCGAGGTTTGAATGTATTTTTTAGTTTTCTTTAAAGAAAATACATTTCAGTTGAAGAATAAAATGTTTAATTTTCAACAGTATTGAAATTACATGACAGAACAAAGAGAGATAATGCACATTTTTACATTGAGATGCCAAGTATCATTGACCAACAGAATGTGGATGTACAACAATTTGAATTTATTTTTTATTTCTCTGCTGCAATGTACAAAAAGATAAAAACAAACATTAGTGTTTATGATTTAAACAAAGTGATTACTAGTACATCCCTTCACTGTACGAAAAGAATGAAACAAATTTTTAGTCTCTATAATTAAAACTAAGTACATGTAATTACATAGTGTGTTGTCTATCATTTGAAATACTTTATTCAGATAAATCTATGGAAAAGAAGAATTGCATATACATTTCTTGCATGTAATATATGAAAACAGTAAATACAAGGTCAAAATTTATCGTGTCGTTAGTTGGACATTAAATTATAAATGAATTCTAAAATGTAATGAATAGTGGCAGTTCATTTTAAAAGATGAAAAAGACCATTTTTTTTTCTTTTATTACCACAAACATTGGAAAGAAAACAAATCTAATAGTTTATCAATAAATCACCAGCTAAGACCAGAATTTTGTAAGTTTTATAAATTTTCTAAAAAAAAAAAAGTCAGTTAATATCAGTCTATCCCTAGTTTCCTTTAAATCATCACCTGACAAACTATTTCCATATGAAAATGCTATTAAAAGCAATATCAATATCAATTTAATACCGATTTCAACCTGAATCTTCTAATTCATATCAAGTTAATTCTCTAATACATGAAATTTCATCTGTTTCAATCTAAACATTTGACAAAATCCACTTTCTTCAAAAAAATCCCTGAAAAATAAATTACGGAGATATTTTTAAACTGTAAACCATTGTCTGCTTCCTACCTAAGTAGAATTTAAATAAAGTTTATAGAAAATATGGAATCAAAAGTAGATGAAAAAAAAGTAAAATAAAAAGTGGCTTCCCGCTACAATGACAGTTTTGGTAGAGACAGCTGCTTTCTGCGACTGTAAGATATAAAGGGTAAAGTAAAATTTGTTAAAGTAAAAATCATAACGCCTAAGCAATAGTTAATAAAAAAAAATCCAGTCAAAACCGAAAGTAATTATATAGTGAATTCATAACAAACTTTGAGATTACTCAAAAAAAAAAAAAGCATTTAAATTTATATTTGAAATTCATTATATGATATGAAAAACATGAGTCCCGCAATTTATTTTATGTCTCCATCACACGGTAAAAAAAAATATTCTTCTTTTGAAAAAGAAGATAAAACCAAAAAAAATTACATGATTGACCACTGATTACAGCAAATAAAGTGAAATGGTTCATAGATCAAAGAGAATTATTTCTCCAGACAGAAATCATATTTCTTATTTTGCTAAATTTGATTACATTTTTTTATCTTCCATTTCTTTCTCACATTAAAATGTTACATTTAGACATTCAAGGCAGAATACCAGAACAAGGGAGACGAACACAAATAAAAAAATCAACAACTAAGCAAGAATATATAGAGTTGGATTATTCGCCCATACATCCTCATCCTCAGAACATCCCAGCACAAAATATTTACATATTACAGCAGATGATCACGTTTAAGACATGTTGGTATAATCGTCTATCAATGGCCGAAAAATCTGTTGATTGAAAAACAATTCTATTTTAGTTTTATGCCGTTTTTAGAAAATGCTTATATTCAAACACGTTAAAAAATTAAATGAAGTATAGTAAGATTTAGAAAAGCGAAATGTGTGTGAGAAATGAATTATAATAACGGAATGAAAGTACAAATAATAATGAAATTAATTAGAAAAACTACTTACACAAGCATGAGAAATATAATGAAAATGTTCCACAATGCAATGAAGATTCGTAAATGTCTCAGGCTGAGAAGAAATTCACGGATTTTATCTCCTAGAAAGAAAAAATATATTTCAAGCCTAATATCTACCAATTTTCGTCATTCTTTTTGGGGATAAGAAAAAAATATGAACATCAATACAATTGAGAAATTCTGTTGGAAACCAATGATGTTTTTGTCAAGTATTTAATTTTGAAGTATATTTTGTTTGCTTTATTATTGTTTTTTTTTTTTTTAATTAATTTCAACTGAAAGTATTATTTATACCACATGACCTATTTAAACAAAAATATTGTAGGCCTTGGATCAAACACAATGTTTATGATAACTGCATCCAATTTCTTCATATAATAAAATATATTATGAAGAGCTGACGAAAATAATTTAACTACATTTAGTAATGAAATAATAGAAAGAACAAAAACAAAGGATCCACTGGAAGCTGCACTACATTAAACAAGAAGTGGTATGAAGCTCTAAAGGCGACATTTGGCCACCAATGTTATAAGTGGTCCTCAGGCTTCGCAACCCACAGTTTCCATTTTGTGACCCACATGAAAAACTAAGTTTTCTAAATCAACATGCAAAGTAATCTATAAAAAAAAAAGATACTTAAACTGTTATCAATTATATACAAAGATTTGTCCATTTTACTTGCAAATTAAAAAAATTTAAGATCTGTAGCATACAGAGAAATACAGGTTGTAATTTTGTACGTATATATATTGTGGGTCAAAAAAAAGTGAGAACATCATATAACATACAAATTATTTAAAAATATAATTTAATTAATTGTATTGTTTCATGTAATTTTGTTTGCAAAGTATTTAGCCAGTCAGAAATCCTGTTCAATGTGTCCTCCTTGCTTATCAACAACATTTTCTAAGCATAGACGCCACTCCTCTATGCTACTTTCAATACATCGCTGTCCCAATTGTAAACAATTGTCATATTAAAATCCAAAATGGGGCCCGGAAATTGTTGAACTAATGACGTCAATTATCTAAATGGACAAGTAAGTAAATGAGTAAGCAATTCAAGATATTATGCATACAGCTAAACAAACTTTGATATAATTATATTATTTTCTATGCAATGTTCTCATTTTTTTTGGCCCACTCTGTACACATGGACTCTTGATCCGTGAATCAAAATTAAAATAATGTTGTGACCTACAACAATGTTATAGGCTATATTCTATTTAATTCTGCATTTTTAAAACTAGATAGATTATCTTAAGATTGAAGGTTTTAAAATAAAAAAAAAAAAAACAATAATTTAAGCGTGTAACTCTACCTGTTGTAGAATTGACATCTGGCATATAGGCTTCTTCCTCACGAGAACGTTTTCTACAAAAAATAACAACTTTATTAAAAATAATACTAGGTCTATATGACATAATTTTTTTTTTCTAAGTTTATTCAACAATACAAAATAATGTAAAATTCAAACGACTTACAGTTTAAAGTTCAGCACAGCTCCAGCATTCAACATGAGGGTGCTGAAAATATCAAACAGTTGATTATTGCAACAGGTAATAAAATATGTGCAAAATGAAAAAAATATATATTTAATTTATGTAGTATGTGTTCTATCAGTATAAATAATATTCTGAGTCAAATAAGAACTTTGGACTCAATTTTGCCAGAGAATTGGTTTTAGAATATAGCACCTTTAAAAAAATAGGTCAAGAAATGATAAAAGATTAACAAAAAACATGGCTGAGGTAAAGGATAACTTTTAACATTTTGAATAAAATTATATATGAACAAGGGAATAGTTATCACAATCTTACATCTATATACATATACACAGCCAAATAGAAAAACAGTTTGCCAGATAGGTAAGGTAGTTAAATAAGTTGTAAGTCTGCTAAATGTGAGCTGCCAAAGGGAATTTCCCCTAATGCCCTATGTGGTTGACATGTTATTACTACTGACATAGGCAATGCTTAAAATACAGTAAAAAAAAAAAATCACAACATTGGTATGTCATGCCATCGCCAACTTGGCCACTTAATCCTTGTATGTAGTGGAAATGTGTTTAACATTTTTTTTATCCATGAGTATATACTGTACAAGATAGACAATTTTAGCTAATGTCAACAAACCAAAAGTGCTATTAGAAACAGTGAGTGATTAGCTGGAACTATGTTTGTGAGCTCAATCTGCAAGTAGGTTATGGGTTCAATCCTATGTATGTCTCCTGTAGTGTCTACATACCCACAACACACTCAGCTGTGATGGGGATGAAAATAGGAGCACTACAAAAACCGTCCCATGAGTGGTTTGATTGGATGATGAGATAGTAATCTCATCCTTACAGGAAAATTGAGTAATGAGAGACAGTTGAATCCTCTTCATGCCTTTTTTTTTTTAAATAGCCAATTTGGTCCAAATGTTTCTACTTAGGTTTCCGTGGAGCCAAAAACTTAACAAAACATACACTTAGAGGCAAATGACAAACAAATGACAGGAAGAGCCAAGCTTATGGGGATAGACATGGATAAAGAATAAATGGGTGTGTCAACATGGATTAGGTGACCAGGCAAAGTGGTCAGAGATGGTAAAGAAGCCAGGATTTCAATGCTGCTATTAGTGTTCAGTACATTTTAGCAGCTCATTGAAACTACAGGTTAAAGTCAATATGTTCAACTAAGTCTACAGTTTACAACTTATGTCTATATTTCTGGTGAGGATGTTCAAGTAAAACAGAATCTGCCGGCCATTCACTTTTTATTCGTACTGCTCTATAATAAAATAACTTGTACTTTAATTTACATACAGTAATTATACTATAAACAAAGTAAATGGGAGATGTTTTGTCAAAAAAACATCATAATTTGTATCAGAAATACAGCCAAAAGTTGGACGCCCTGTCGAATCATAGTAAAATTCTGAAAACAAGTTTTAGGTAGCATAGTGTAGTGGCGGAAAAGTTAATTTTTCAAAAATGACATATTCTAATAGGAAAATATCTCACAAATCATTTGGTAAAGTCAATATTTAATAAATGTATTAATATTATGCTTTAAAACAAAGCCTGAACAAAGTAGTATTAGTCTAACTTACCATATATGCTCGCATATAAGCCAAATTTAGAACTATAAAATACAATACTGAAATCAGGGGGTCAGCTTATATGCACATAAAACAAAATGGACACAAGGACAGACACTAATGCCAATTTTCCAGCCACACACTTTCAGCCCTATCTTACCCTTTATTTGGTTGTGTTTACAGAGTACCAATATATATATACATAAATCACATTATCTACTGATCACCTAGGCGTCACTGCTAGCCCCAGCCTTGGTTAAAGACTGCCACAGAACCAAAAATATAGAGTAAAATTAGACAATTGTATGGTCCGCTTATATGAGGGTTTTTGCAAAAACTGTCAGTTTTAGGGGGTCGGCTTCTGTGCGATCTAGGCTTATATGTGAGTATATATATAGTAGTTTTTTATCCATTATGCTTTATCGGCATCGAGTGTTAATTTTTTCACCGCCATCTTGGATCCATTTTTTTTACATTATCATATTTATTTTTAATACCAGCTTTTAAAATTTAAAACAACTAAACCTATAATAAAACTTCTAATAAAAGATATTTAAGCTTATTAATTTTCCCTTTCACATAGAACTTAACTTTTTTTTTTACCGAAGCTGTTAACAATCTCATGTGTAAAAATAAAACTCAACATCGCCATTGACACCATTGTTCATCATCAGATTCAATCAACCTTCTTTTCGTTAACTAACATTCTAGATCAATACTTCCTTTCCCCACCTCAGATATAGCTAAAGTGTTAACTCCCAGCAACTATACTTTAAGATGATTAGTGCCCTCCATCCATGACGTACGGGTGTAAAAAGTGTCTTCTAGTCAATGTGTATTGAACAGTTTTCAGGCTTTAAATGTTTGGGAAAAACAAAGATACATTTAAGAAATGTAACAATAGTTGTGTTTTAAAGTTCGACATTGTGTTTTTTTTTATATTTTACCTGTATTATTTTCATAATTAAAGTTATTTTAAAAGAACTCTACATTGAGTATATGCATCATATTATATTATAAGGTATAATAATTTTGACTTTGGCGACCCCCCGACAAGCATGGCAACTGAAAAAAAATGTTTTTTCAATCAACATAAAAAAATTAAATAAAATATTTATTACATGCATTATAATATTATTTATACAAATCACACATAAGTGGTGAACATTTGAATCTTCTGTCTTTAAAGACTCTCAAGAAATGTAGTTTTTATGTAAATTTTTACAAATTTGATCACAAGTTTTCCTATATGGTCAGTTATAGTATTAGTAATACATAGTCTTTTATTTAGGGCTTGTTCGCAAATGACGTAACGCTTAGGGGAAGGGGGGTCTAGGATTTTGTGACATTTTGTGGCAGGGGGGTGGGGGGGGGGGGTCTGTGAAATTGTGACGTCACAAACAAATAATAATTATCTATGAGGGAATCCAAAATTTGGTTGAATTTTCTGCCAAAATTACAATTCTTCTCAACTTGAAATTTTGAAAAGCAGATATTTTGGCAGAGAACGGTTATGATTTGAATCAAGAATCGGCGTTGGAGAATTCAGGAGAAAAAGAAGCTATTGAAATTTTCTCTATCGTTTAGCATCTACATGCCTTATGGGAAAATGTAAAAGAATGATTGTCTCCAAAAATAACGAAAGAAAAATAAATCAGTAATTTGAGGTATTTTAATTTATTTGAACTTGTGACGAGACATGGGGTGGGGGGGGGGGCTGAAAAATTTGTGACACTTTGTGACAAGGGGGGGAGGTCTAAAATGTTATTTGCGTTATGTCATTTGCTAACGAGCCCTTAAAAAAAAAGCCCTAAATAAATCATAACTTTTGCTTCTAATTAAGATATAATCACAAATGAAGTTTTGTTGGAATGTACTCTGCAAGCTCTATTCATATATACTTTTATTTTGTTATAACACTTTTACATTTTTTATCAAAGTATCTAGTAATAAATAATCTTATTAATACTATTAATAAATTAACGGAGTGGCTACGGGTCCGACAAAAGGCATGAGCTCTAGCGCTCTAGACGGACTTAACTTTTTTACGGCTGTAGATATGCGCATGCGTGATTGTCGGACTCCGTTTCGGGGTCCGACTATAGATAATGCTCCTAGCACTAACCCCCTATCCCTATTCCTAGCCCTAACCCTAGCCCCGAAAACAAAAGTTATCAATAAAATGCAGTCAGTCTGCTGCGCATGCGCACATCTATTTTCGGACCCTGGAAAAAAAAAAAGGAGTCCTTTTGTCTGGCCCGTACCCACTTCCATAAATTAAATACGCAGTGATACGGTTTGGTCCGACCGAACCCGTTTTTTTTTTTTTGGGTACTAGCCAGACTTATTATTGCATATTTTTTTTTTCAGGGCTAGGGTTAGGGTCCAGCTATAATATAGATATCTAAATATAGAGGCCGAGTCGCTGCACTGAGCTATATAACAACATATAAGTCACTGCACTAACCCTATTCCTAACCCTAACCCTAACACTAGACCCGAAAACAAAAATATGCCTGAAAACAAAAAAAATATGGAATAATAAGTATGGCTGGTACCCGAAAAAAAAATACGGGTTCGGTCGGACCGAATCGTAGCCACTGCGATTAAATAATATTATAGGCAAGCAAAATAAACTATGATTTAGTCCAAACATCAGACAAAGTATATTATGAAACTGTGCAAACTTTAGAAAAATAAACTATCTATGAAATACTTTATTAGTGATAATACAATGGAAATAATAAATAAGCCTAACTAAAACTAGTAAAATTAAATAGTATAATTACCCAAAAAGTATAAGATCAGAAATCATGGCTCTCACTCTCAAGTAAAATAAATATGTAGATAATCTACTTAAACTGGGTATAAATTATACTTTAATATATTCAAACGGAACGATGCCAATTAATCAATGAAAATAATGGTTCACATAGTCTTTAAGAAAAAGAAAACATTACAAATATATGTTGTCAATACTTCTGCCAGCAAAGCAACAGTTGACAAACAACAATCGGTTTTAATTGTTTACTTCCTCCTTCTTAAGAATATTAGTATCGAGAATTTTTTTCTTCCAGCAGTAAAGATTGGTTGAGAAATTTAACAGATCAAACTATATATTAAATAATTTAACTTTTTGTAGTTATTGTAATTTAATAGTGTAATCAGCACCAATTAAAACAAAATTTATTATCATTGAAATAATTTTATTTGTTTTTTTTATAAATGAGAAAAAATTGTTTTTAAATTATATTTTAATCGCCAACTTCAAAAACTTTGTTTTTAAAAAATGGAATGGATATTCCCGTTCACTTTCACTCAGTGGTTTGTCAACAATTATGTGATTTCCTGGTCAACTCCTGCAGTGACTACAACACCTAAAGTAGACACACACCTGTATTCACCTGGTGTTTATACTTTACTTTAAAAAAAATGCTGAGAAGTGTTTTTTCATTGGCTTTCAAGCAACATATTTTGGTAGATTTAAACAATCTTTTTAACTTTTTCATAATAATAATCGCACTTGTTAACAAGTGCCTTTATTTTTCCCTAACTCACTTGTTATAAGACCAAACGTGAACATGACATATATAATTTTTTTTTTTTCAGGATTAGGGATAGGGTTAGGGTTAGGATGTAGAACAATATTATCTCTGGCTGGTACACGAAATAAAAAATACGAAGACCAAAACGTTTGGTCATGTAACAAGTGCCAATAATAATAATCATTAAAGTATCATTTTGAAAACAAAATTGGAAGTCACTATAAATACATTAAGATATATATATATATATATATTAATTTATTATACATTTAATTATTATATGAATCTACATCATTTATCCTGGAGTCACCAAACTTGGAATTAGAGATTTTTGTTACAATTAAAACGTTCTTAGTTAATCAGTTTACTTTTAACTTACGATTTAGCTATTTTTGTTTTTGAAAAGCTGAATTAGCAGCCTCTTAAAAGAAGACTGCTCAAGTCTGTTGACATCCTATTAGTTTCACATGCATGAACTTAATTGTAAGACTGTTCTTTCTGCAGAGAACAGTGGCCAGACTATAAGTCACTATCTAGTTTAAAATCATACTGAGTGAAAGTCTGTAAATGATATATAGTCTCATAGAATATTGAATTCCTTATGGACTTTCATGGGCCATGGAGAAGTGTTTAACCTTCCCCCTACCACCACCTGTCTTCTCGGGCCTGTTTAGACTAGGTCTTACAATTCTGTAAAGATTGGTTAAGTTATAATTAGGCTTGAGTTATTACATCCCGGTTTGACTGGGACAGTCCCGGATATACTGGGTTGTCCCGGTGTCCCGCCCGGTTGTTGAAATTGTCACAGTTTAGATTCAGGGCACACTTTCTGAAATAATTGAGCAAAATTATTAGATCAGAGAATGATTAATCTGCTCTTGTGTGATCAGTAACATTTTAGTAACACAGTAATACAAATTTACAGAAGTGAAAAATACGTGTGGTACAACAAGTAGAAAACTGTTTTGTTTTGTAAAAATATCATGTTTGTGTACCATTATGAATTAAATAATAAAGATTATCTATTCTATATTTTAAGTGCTTTTTACATTACTGTTTTCACCCCCTCCCGGAACCGACATCCCTAAACCTAAAGTAAAAAAAAGACAGAACTGTCCCGGTTGGTCCGTGACAAAATATGGCAACCCTAGTTATAATCCATCTAATTTTTGCATTGTTACTTTGTAAAGTTGTTAGCAATATCATAGTGGTACAGGTGACAGGTTTAAAGCTCATGGATGCTAATTACCCGTGTCTGATTTTAAGATGTTTCATTTGATCTTACGATAACAAAAAGCTTAAATCCCTGTATAGAGCATTTAAAGGTCATTGTGAATCATCCCATGAGTATAAAGAATTTCGTAGTGGTGACTCGTACATCTCCACCCTGAATCGCTACATAGGAGGTCATAGTCTATATTTTGCATGTGATTACTGCTATAAACTTGTTTTACACGCTGTACTCAAATTTTAGCTCATTATCTGCATCACAAAATTAAGTTAACCACTGTATTCTCACTTAGTTGTTTTTTTTTTATTAGGAACAATTGTCCACTGGAAACTCTTTAATTAAAAAAAATTAGCTTTAAAAAAAGCTCAGTATTGAATATCTTGTATAATTTCTCTTGTTGCAAAAAATAAAAAAATGTTACCATGTTGTGATTCTAAGGGGTATGAAGATGATTGTTACAAACATTGCTTTTGACAGCCAGGTGGCTAGAATTGCTGACTTGTGGTTTCATATTCTTTGATCACTAGAATACATTTAGCATCACTTGATGTCAAGCTACATCATTCATCTTCAACATGCTCATTTAAAATGTAAAATAATGAAATTTGAAAATAAAAATTTGATGGTATTTTATGTGAAAACATTGATTTTAATATATTTATATAAGATGTCCAAATATTCTATTATCATAGCATTAAAGAGACCTTGATACAAATTTATTCAGTTTTACTGTAAAACTTGAAAAAAAAAAACAGGAGGGTTTGTAGCCATACAACAAGAACTATCTTGTCTGTTTTATCTCATCTGTTATATGGCAGACTTTGGACTTTGAAAAGTAAATAGTCATTACAACTGTTTCAATTTGTTTTGGAGAATGGTTTGTTTACCTGGTGCCAGGAATCTGTCCTTGATCCCTTAGACTGGTGTAGAGAGTAACTATATAGAGAGAGCTTCGTTCATTTTTACACATGGCTATCATAATATGAAAATGGCAGAATATGAGGTCGTATTTTATAAATGATGTCTATTAATTTTGTTTTTTCACTTTACACTTTATAATTTGTAACCCAAAAAGAGTCTCACCTTGTTTTGATTTTACTCCTTATTTATAAAGAAATAAATTAAAGGCTGTAATTTTATTTTTTATGTAATTTACTTTTTCTCATTAGAAAGTTCAGGTAACTGCTACTTGTTGTTCATCACAAAAAGCCAACAATATTCTTCCAACATGTGCTGCTTCAGGCCGCCCTTTCCAGATAACAAGTTTAGATCATTTAGTGCTGACCGTGCGGGATCTAGAAAAAACAGTTGAATTCTATACAAATGTTTTAGGGATGGAAGCCACAACATTTAGGGTGAGAATCAATTGTGTGCCCAAGTAACTTTTTTTTTTTATTGAATAGATATAAATTAATATCTTTCTACATAGTATGATGTTGACAGGTAACTTTACACAAAGCGTGAGGAAAATAGAGTGCAAACTGGAGAGTTTTCAGAATTTCTCTGTTATTTTTTAGTTTTTATATTCTTATTAAAAAATTCTTACCAGTTTTTAAATTGGACGGAAAGCATTAAATTTCGGAGTACAGAAAATCAATCTGCATGAGTTAGGGAAAGAGTTTGAACCCAAATCGCAACTGCCTACACCTGGTTCTGCTGATCTGTGCTTTTTGACTCCAAGTTTGTTGGATGATGTGATGGCACATCTTAAGGTGAGAGCTGTGTAAATCTTAACTGTTTTTTTTATTAATTTAACCTTTGTTTGTTATATATCACTAATTAAACTTGCTACAGTGCTATTTTCATGTTTTATTTAAATTACATATATTATGTATAATGTCTATTTTGCTATTTCAGAATTACTTTTTGTAATAGATAATAAAATTTTGTTTTATTTTATTTGCTATTAGAATTATAATGTTCTGAAACATTTAAAAAAAGGCCAGCAACATTATACATGTATTTCTAATAATGCCTTTGGCAGTTTATGATTTTCATTGTTTATCTAGTTTGTTGATTCAACAATGGCATCATTTTTTAAATAATCTTTTGATTACTTAACTTTATTTTTTTTTAAATACTTAAAAATTTTCTATTAATAACATTTGAGAATATTTAGTGCTCTTTTTTTTTTCAGAAATGTGACATAAATATTGTGGAAGGTCCTGTAGAAAGAACTGGAGCTGTTGGAGGTATAAGATCTATCTATGTCAGAGATCCTGATGGAAATCTTATTGAAATATCAAATTACATCAACAGAGTAGATCGAATCTGATGAAAAATTTAAATATTATTAGAATAAACGTCTTGTATTCAAGCAAATTTAAACAAAAATTAACTAATTATTAAGAATATGTAGCCATATCTCTGAATCTATGTAAATCTGAGTTGAACCTCATTCAAACTGCAAATTGTTAGAGTTTTAAAGATTTTTTTGCATATAAAAAAAAGAAATAGGATTAATCCATTTTTGGTTTCCAACATTTATATAGGAGTTTCATAGTAAATACACTAATAATGATACTATTTTGGTTATAAATTGTAAAATAAAACATCTTGTATTATCTCCAAAGGAAATTAGAGCTGGGCATGTAAAAACTGCAGGAGGAAAAATTAATAATTGAGTGCCAGTGTGATTCATTTTTACCACATCAGCTGCTTTGATAGCTATTTTATTTTATATATGTACAGACAGTTAATAAACGCAAACTTGGGACAGGATTCAGCCACCTCCATACCATAATAAGAAACTCTAAACTTAAATTTTCACTTCTAATTTCCTTCAAATATTTTTTTTTAAGACCATTGGTTAAGTTACTACCTTGTAGTTAAATTTTTTTTAATGGTATCAAATTGTTTGGGTGGTGATAACAATGAGAGAAAAATAACATTCTACAGGGTATTCAAACACTAAGGCAGTTTTTAAATTCAGAGAAAATGTAGTCAATTATTTTTGCATGTTATCTGGGGTTTGACATATATTTTTTTTATTATCTGATGTATCTGGTGGAAATATTGAATCATTTCTTATTATGCACAAACTTCATCCTTGTATTTATTTGGCACTGGCAGTGCTGCTACATTAAACCCTGTTATGGCAACTAAGGCAGCAAACTCAGATATATTTGATGAGTAGATCTGCAGTCAACTGTATCAGTCATCTGATTTCATATTTAAAGGGATGACTTCATGTGATAGTGTCAAAGCTCATATTTCTTGTCTGAGAACTTTGATCTCATGATAATATCATCACTGAGTTTGACTTTTTATTTTACTTGTGCTTGGATGCTTAATTTCTTTTGTATTTTATTTGTACACATTTTTGATTTTACATCATAACATCAGTTTCTTGATGAGCCACCAATAGAAGTAATTTTCTTTAAAAGAACCATTAATTTACCTCATAATTTATTGCTTTTCTATATTCTTAATTGAATTGTTTTTAGTTAGATGCCTTCTTTCTGTGCTGTGTAGATAAGATCGATTTATTAAAATAATAGTTGTCTAATTATAACTATTCAAAACTTTACTTTTGATAATGCATACGTGAAACATAATTGGTCTTCATTGTAGATAATATTTCATAATTATATTACATGGCATTTCTTTTTTACAATGGGTGACTGCTTTCTATTTCAAAATTATTTTTTTTATTAGCTAGTCACTTATAAAGCTAAAACATTCAATAAAATTTGATTCACTAATAGTTAGATTGCTATTATAATTATTATACAAAATGTTAAATTATTTTCTAGCTAAGTAGATTGCAAGCAAATATTTAATGTTGTTTATTTCTCATTTGGTTGTGAATCTAAATTATTTGTCTTCTTATAGCGTAAGATAGTTCAGCTCCTAATATCCAAAATAACTTTTTCAATGGCTTACTATTATCAAAAAATTACAATGATTTTTTTTCTGTGTTATATAATACATCTTAATTTTGTGAACTATAATATAGACTAATGTTCACTTTATACTGTAGTTGGTATCATTGATATTTATGAAAGTTTTATTATTAGTTTTTGTTTTGTGCTTTCTTCACAAATTTCACCTTTTTTTTGGTGTTGGTGGTAAATATTTGATAGCCACATGTATTTTGTTGACTCATAGTTGTCACATTAGGGTTTTCATTTTAAATTGACTATTTACAATATTTGAGAGTTTTGATGTGTAACAATTTTTTTTGTAAAACTATGTCAGGGTAATGCACACATAAAATGAAAATGAGAGAAAAATTCATTGTGAAGCAATCTGCTGCTTGTTTTTTATCTAACTACCCAAAGTATTAACTTTATCTATTATACCAGTATAAATTACTCGGTTTCTGAAGAAATTTGCATAACAAGATTTTTTTTTTATTATTTTCTTTTAATTTGTGATCACTTTAAAAATGTTTATCTTCTTTGTGCTGAGGTTTCTGAAATTTGTTTTATACAATAAAACTCAATTTTTTTTTTATTATTGACTTGCATTTAATTCATATATATTTATGAGAAGCTGTGTCTGATAGAAAAATTAAAAATCAAAAATTATTTTGTTGCTTGATGTATAAATATGTATTTAAAATAAACAGATATATATATAGTTTAAACAGTGTTTCCTTCATTTCTTTTTTTTAATCGCTTGGTAGAGAATCAATTTTATCCTTGAAAATTATAAATGTTTGAAAAGATATTGACATGCACATTTCTTTCAAAGACAGGTTTTTAAATGACTTTAATTTGTTCCGTGTTACTTTAAAAACATGGAACATTTATGCAGTAAACTTAAGGTGAACAATAATTATCTAAAAACAAATATTTTATTTTTTTATTTTATATTCCTTTAAATGGAAAATATGTATATTATTTATTAAAATGGCAAGCTGATAATGCTGTGTAAGTGCTCAGCTGTTGACCGAAAGGACCAGAGTGAGAACCTCTGTATTTTTTCAGGTCCTGGGCTTTGTTCTAGCTACACAATCCCTTGGTATGTCGTCATTACTCAAACAGTTGAATTCTACACTTCATCTTCCCCAGTGAGCCCTCAAGGGCTTAAGGGAACTTAATTATTTATTTTTATATTATATATTAAAACATTATTTTAGTTTCCAAAGTCAGTTAGGGTTGACATCTTTTAGTTGAAACATCAATTTTAAACTAAATTATTTATAATTTCTACTGATAATGTTATGTGTAAAGTTCATTGTTTTTTGTTAGGGATCACCAGGTGTTACAATAGTTACACATTGATTCCATTTGTGCCATCAGACTGACTGTTATGTTAAAATCATTCAAGAAACACAAGAGTCACAGGAATTTAAATGCAATAGTTTTATAATTTAATGATGTATCCGTAGTGTTCTAAAAATAATTTTCTATAAATTAAAAATCATTTTTCAATTAGTTATAAAAAAAATGTTAAGTGGAATAAGGCTATTTACTGGCCACATTTCAATTAAATTTGTAAAAGAGCTGTTTTTTATAAACATAATATTTCATAACACTTGTTTATGATTAAAAATAAGATATCTTTTAAATAAATTCACACAAAAAAATCGCAATGGTAAAAAATTTATTTTACACTGCAAATAAGAATTAAATAATGGCAAACAGAAAATTTGTAATTTATTAATAATACAAAACATCGGGCAAAAAAACTAGTGATGTGGTTATTAACTGTACCATTTTGTGAAAATTGTATAGAGATAAAACAAACAAATAACAAACAAAACGAAAATTATAAATAAAATGAAAATAAAAATTAATTTTCAGTAAAAAATTACAGCGATTAGATCATCATAGTGGTAAAAAAAATTATCACTATGCCTGCAAAAGAATAAATGTATTTAATAATATATGTACAATATCACTAAATGTTTTAAGATGTTAACTGACTGTTAGTGTAAGCATAATGTGCGCCAGCGCACTGAAGGGGAAAAAATATCACATGGAATCACAATTCTTATTGTGAACATGTAGGAAAGTCCATAAAGTGGTGTCATGTTAACATTACTATTGATATACATGTATCAGAGATACCAAAGATTAATGGCCTAATTAATACTTCACAATTTTCTTGGAATATATACATGTTTATTAATTTTCTGAAATTCATTCAAATGAGACTTCAAATTTAACTTAACACTTCTAAAAAAAAAAAAGCAGAAATATCTTATCATCAATTTGATGAGAAAATGTAAAATTTCCTGATAATACAATATTAAGAGCAAAATAAATGGGTAATAAATTTGATTTTTGTTGTACATTAATAATATTTTTAATAAAAACAGCACTACACTAAAAATACATGTTTCCATTCATTTTTGACCCGATCATAGTTAATATAAGCAGTTTATAAAACATATTTAGACATAAACAAAAGACGTATACATGAATTATGCATTAACGTTAATTTCTTGTTCCAGTCATATTACAAAAGTTTTTTTAATTTAATCAATTACTTGGGTAACAGATAAAAAATTTTTGGTAAGTGATTGGCAAGATTTTCTGAACTTGGATGCTACCAGCAGACAGTTCAAAGCATCAAAAGCAGTTTTATCAAATTAAAACATTCAAATTGAATCCAGTTCACAAGCTTGCTGTCATTCAATACTTATTTTTTAAAAATTCAAACATCTTTTATTCCTGAGTAAGAATGTACACAAAATGTGAAAGGTGAGTTCTTGATTGTCTTATAAATTTATATTTCATTGGGGGAAAATATGCCAAAATGTAAAAAAATTTAGAGCAATGATTGGATATATAAAAATAAATAAAAAATTGTTTATTTTTTACTTTTTTTCTAAATACTTAAGCTCTTAAATAAAATAATAAAAAAAAATAAAAAATATCAGATCAATGTTGTTTTTATTTTTAACTACTGTGTTTTTAATATAGGGTGGGGGCAGAGAAATTTTTCAAAATGTACAAAAGCCAATGTCTATAAAACATAAATATAAAATTAATTATTCATTCAGACAATAAATATACTGGTACTATTGAGGTGAAAGCTTAGCTTCCATATTTAGTTTGGTGGGTTTGGCAGCAATTTCAGCTTTGGCAGCCTCAAAGTGACCATCAACAACTTCTTGCGGTGTACAACCAACACGGAAATAGGTTATTATGCCTGTTAAAATTATCAATTCAATTGAATCAGTTTTTAATTTTTATCTTTACAATTGAGATAATTAGTTAGAAAACATTTTTGAAAAGTAAATTTTGATATTTCAACTAATTTTATAATCATTTCTTAATAAATTGTGTAGCCAATAGGATTACTTATCTTTTAGAACAAAAATTGTAAATTAGAAAACTTTAAATACCTTCATCAATTTTGAGGCAATTAACAACAGTTGATGCCATCAGCTCATTAGATTTACCATCACAAACTACAGCATCTAATCTGTCTCCTAAATATTACAGAGCTTCATTTAATGGTAATCTAAGGAAAGTTTGTTGAGCTAAACTAACAATTTTATATAGTACATGGATATGAATATATTAATTATTAATGAAAGCTATTTCTGAAAACAGCTACATATTTCAGCATAAATGAATAAACTCATCACAAACCTAAAGAATAAATAAACTCGTCACAAACCTAAAGAATTAATAACCATGTCATGATGAGTGCTGTCATCTCCACCACTGGGATTTGCAGAAGACAGCGCCACAGGTCCAGAAAGGCTGACCAGATAGGCTAACACTGAACTGTCAGGGACACGAATACAAATACTGGTCTCTGTGCCCACATAATTGACAGCATCACCCAAACCTAAGTTCTGTGAAAATAAAAAAAAACCAATAGTTACAACACCAATGTCAGGTCTCATTTATTAGTTTTTATTTTTTTTATTTTAAATTAATTGCACAACTTTAAATTGAATTGATTACCTCAATAAACTTTTTTTTCCATTTGAGAAAGGTTTAATATAAGGTTCAAATAAAAATGTAAGAATTGAATGCCATTACCATCAGCCAATCTCCTTTAGGAACCACACAGCTGATTCCACCTGGATAGCATCGTCTCATGAAGTTCCAAAGCAAATCACTAAATGGGGGATTGACAGCAGCCAACTGATCAAGATTTGACAGGCAGAGGCAAATAGGTTTTTCTGCTGGCCGACCCTATGAAAAATGAATATTACAGATAACACAAATAATATCTTTCAAGCTAAACGTCTTGAGTTCAAGCCCTGTTGATTTCTGGGACTTTTCTCAAGTCAGATCAATGTCCCAAAGTACACTCAGCTTACAAACAGGTACCCAACACAGAGACAAATTAGCTCTACTTCATCTGAACCCGTTATAGGCTTTATAAGGTAAACTCTACTTTTTGAAAAAAATAATTTTATGAAACTTTTACAAAGGTAAAGAAAGACATATAGATGAATCACCTTGACATTGTAGATTTTCTTTATTGATTCAGGAACCTTGCATGATCCAGCAACAGCATACACAGTGTCAGTAGGTACACCAACAACACAACCCTGGTCTAAAAGTTTAGCTACTTGTCTGAGAGCTGAACTTCTGCGAGATGTAAACAATGGACAAGGTGGTTCCGCCTTATCAGCTTCGTTAACTTTTTCCTGTTTGGTAATTTAAGATGGAAATCATGACATATAGCTTTATGAGCAATAATAAAATAATTAGTACTTTAAAAACATTTAAGAAGTACAAATAGAACTCAGCAGATAAACAGACCTTGACCAGTGGTTGGCCAACTGGTATCACTTCACTTTGTAAATATGTGTTGATAAATTCAGCACATGCTGCGTACAGGCTGACTACAGCTGTAGTGAGAAAAAAAAACACATTGTATTTAAACATATACAACAATCAGAGTAAAATAATAATGAGCATTATAATGTAAGGTGTTAATATAGATGCCATTTTTGTGAAGAAACACAGAGTTAGTCTTTAAATTGTAAGGTCAACAGATTAGAAAATAAAAATAACGGTTTAATTGATCCTTACAAGTAAGTCATGACAGTGCAAATAAGTCAACCCCTAAACACCTAGACCTAGGTATTTAATATTTATGTTGACAACAAATCATTTAAAACATATCCTACAACCAACAAATCACAAACAAGATAACTTTTTAAACTATTTTATCCGCTCACCAGCCAATAAAGATGTGACCAGAATCATCCACCTTGGATTGGTATTGAAAACAGTGACTACTTGCGTGATGACCACTAGTTCCATCAACAAAGTGAAGGGGATCCAGACACGGGTAAATGTGGGACTCATCAACATGACCACTGTAAACAGACATAGCAGTCCGACAGCTAATGGCCGCAGAGCGAATGCTAAATTTTCTAGAAAAAAATAAAACAATTAGAACACGGTAGGAAATTAAACCTTTATTATAAGATTAAGATTCTTCAAAAATTGAACTTGCCATTTAGATAAAAAGCTGTCCATACGATCCAGAATACACCAAGAATGAGTGAAGAGTAAGATTTGGCCAATGAACCAGCTGCATAAGCCAAACGGGCAGCATACAAATGTAAGAAAACGCCAGCAACCATCAGCCAAGGGAGAGCATAAAGCTGAAAAATAAAATGAATTTCAAGCCAATGTAAAAATGATTTTATAGTCATGGTCTATGGTAAATCTGGGCACCTAAATCTGGCCTTACGAAGCTCCACAATACATGAACTATTGGCCATTGGTTCTTTTATTTTCAGTTGCTGCCAACTCTGAATACTTACTGGATTGGTTGCCTCTGATGCTGAGAGAGCCATCAAGGCAACAGTGCTGCCTGTATAGATAATGGTATCAACTAGTTTGATGTCAATGACGTCATCATCGTCGTATTCATTTGTGGTACTTTCTTTCTCCCTGTCAAAATTATGTTGTTGTTGTTTTAGTAATAACGGTAACATTAACACATGGGGCAAATGTGTGTAAGCATTTAAATATTTAGATAATTGTTCACTATCGTTGCTGTGTATTTACTTTAGCGTGCAGAAGAGTCGACCGAAGAACGCCTTGAGTTTGTCCGAGTGAATGAGCTCAGCACCAATGTACATCACAAACTTCTCGGCGATGGAGTTTTCCAGCGCAGACATGCCAACGTACAGGCTGAGCACAGCAACAATGGCGGCAGTCACACCAAACGTGAAGTTGTGAGCGGCAATGGGAATGTGGTCGATGGACAAAATGGCCATGATGGTGAACATGATGTTGTACAGGAACACGACCCTGAAATGAGAACAAGTCAAAAACATTTGGGCTTGGGTTTAATTCAAGATCACTAGCTCGCATGGGGAATATTTTAAAAAAATGTCAATACTTATTAAATATTATAATTTTTTATTATGAATCAATACAAAAACTCATTATAATTTTTTGAAATGGTCACTGCCTGTATTTTATATTGTTATGATTGCATCTGAAATGTTATGGTCGCCTGTATGTATCTATAAATTATCTAACTATTACTTAAATATTTGTTTTCAATAATGGTTGTAAACCTAACAAAACAACTACTTGAACTACTGACCTGTTATGACTAGATGAAATGATGGTCATTACTATGATCAAAGCAATCAATGTCCATTGGCCGAAAAAGTTTACCCTGGAAGTGAGGATGTTGGGTAAATTCATGGACAGCAGAAACTGCAGGATGGCTCTGGAATTCCAAAATGTGGCGTAAATGATGAATGTAATGGCGTGGAAGAAGTCGTGACGTAAAAAGGAATAAAAGCTGGCCAAAATCTGGCACAAAGCTGCAAAAATAAACATGACAATAGCGGGCCGGAAGTCTGCAAAGAAACCAAGATGGTGGAAGGCGAACACCGCCGCTGGGACCACGTTGCCTAGGAAACCCATCCCCATAGGCTCTGAGTACTTGGTCACTTTCTTCTTCTCGTTCTTGGGTGCAGGGCCGCCAACAGATCTCATGAGCAGGGGGTCGTAGGGCGCATTCCCGAATCCCGGTAAAATGTACCTCTGGCTGACACCCTTCAGCATCATCACCACTACGGCGTACACACCTGTTATGACTATGAACAGTTCAAAGGCGGCGGCCACCCTTCTCCCCCAGGCGAAGCTCGCGCCGACTCCCTCGAAAATCAGAGTCAGCAAAATGGCCACCAGGACAGGAGGAAGTAGAAAGTTTACCGTCACCGCGCAGACGCACAAGATGACCGCCACGGCCATGAACCCGATGAGACCAGGAAGTGTTCCAACTCGGATGGCCTCAGTGTCACCGGTCTGGGCAGCGAGTATTCTAGAGATGCCCATGGATGTCCAGAGAGAGCCAAACACGATGAATGCAGTCGCGGTCAGATGATCCCATCGCCGGAAAGATAAGAGACCAGCGACAATCTGAAGTAGACCTCCAACGACAATCAGATGAACACCTTCAAATACACAGAGAAGAAATAAATGTTAGAAATATATTTGGGGTAGATTTTACATACTAATAAATAATTCACAGATAACTTTGGGGTAGATTCCACATACAAGTAAATATTTGACAGATATCTTTGGGGTAGATTCCACATACTGATAAATAATTCACAGATATCTTTGGGGTAGATTCCACATACAAGTAAATATTTCACTACACTTATGGTTTGTTTCCTTTCTTTACATAATCTTGATTTTGTTAAGTTCTTAATCATATAACATCGATTCTTAATCATATAACATCGATTATTGCATAAGTAAAAAAGTATTTATAGTTTGAGTGCACCACTTGTTTGTTGTTCTCACACTTGGTAATAATGAAGGGGGGGGGGACATTCAGTGTGGGATTTTCGGAAAAAAAAAACAATACACATTTAAAACATCATGAGACATAAAAATAGTTTTATTTAGATTTTTAGTGGGGGGGGGGTGCAGAGCCGTCCCCAGGCAATTCGGCGCCCTAGGCAGTCATCTATTAGGACGCCCGCCCCTTCTGCATGAACAGTAAAGAGTGAGAAATTCTAAAATTTGGCGCCCCTAGCAATTTGGCGCCCTAGGCAGCTGCATATGTCGCCCTGGGGGGATGACAAAATAGGTGCCCAGGTACTCAATATCATTGCAGCAACCCCTATTAACTAATAGACTTAACCAAAGATAAAAGGTCGTAGTTTGAATTTTCTGCATTTCGGGGTGAAAAATTGTTCCATCGATGTGCCCAGATTTAACAACCACTGTGATAAAACTTGTCAGTCTGCTGTCTTTATGTGCCCAGACACAGCAATCTGCTGTAAAATGACTAAAATGTGTGTGTGCGCGAGATATAGAGTAGTCAATGTCGATGTAGATCATCAATGGACCAAGATAAGCTGGCCTGATTAACATAACACATCTTCTTACCTGACAAAGTGAGGGCAGTGGTGGAGAATGGCGGATCCAGACAATTCTCGGTGGCTATAAGGAGGGCGGCCACAATGTTGGATATCAGCCCTAGGGCGCCGGGCTCTGCATATAAAATGGCGGCGAAGTCCTCTGCTTCTCCTTCCATTCTTTTCTAGAAGACTGTGAACTGCATTACGTTATATTTTCATTAATATACAGATGCCAGCATGTAGATGTCAACATGCAGATGTCAAAACATGCAGATGTAACATACAGATGCCAACATACAGATGCCAACATACAGTAGTCAACATCCTAATGTCATCATGCAGATGTCACGTACAGATGACATCACGCAAACAACACATAGAAATGAATGTAATTATGAAATAAATTGTTTTTGTTCACTACATTTAGTCCATTGCGAATAATTTCAAGTAAAATTAAACCAACACATACACACATAAGTACAATCATTAACTGGTGTGCAGTACACATTTCGTCCACTGTGTAATTTTCTACCCCCCCCCACCCCAACACAAACATCAAGCAGTCACCGAGTGCAGTATTTGTAAGAATTCATTGTCTTCTGTTGATAATGGGACTGACACGAAGCCACAATAAAACACGGTCCTCTTCAAAGATTCGCCAACTAAGAAATTTATTATAATAAAGATAGACACAATGTTTTCTTTTTCCTGTCGAACCGAATGGTGTCAAAGCTTTCTATTTCTTCAATCTACTCATTTTGACAGGTAAACCAAACTTACGCTGGCGAAATGTACTTTATTAGCCACAGGTAAAGAAAAGTGGCAAGTGAATGAAAAAAATAATTTAACGAAAGAGTTATTGTTCTTGATCACACAATTCAAAAATATTTTTGTTTTGTTTTATCAACACATTGTGTCATTTACATTGTAAAATGTATGTGGGAGTAACCATAAGAATATACATTATGTAGTAACTGAAATAAAACTTTATTTTTAGCATATAAGTAAATGAAGGATATTGTCTTAAAATATTTAATATCAAATATTCAAAAAATGTTAGATAATGTAATTCCATAACACGGCAACAATTCGTCAAGTTTTGTATCAATGTTTCAACTATTTAAGTTATTAAATGGAAATCAACAAAGTAATAAATAATTGACATATGATAACAACTTTATAAAAACTAAATTTACCAAATAAACTATAAGTCTTTACTAAACGTATGTAGTTGATTAAAAAATAGCGAGAATGTGAATTAATGGTATTAAAAGAAATACAAGGATTAATTAATACTTCATCTGTATTAGAAAGAGATATGATACTACCAGATAGAATTATTTAATTCCAAATCAGAAGCACATTGAACTTTTTCTTTCTTTTAGTTTATTTCTATTAAGATTTTGTTGGAAAGAAATAAGTAAATTAATTTATAGTATATTTTATTAGACATAAACATTACCAGTACACCTTCAGGGAAATCAAAAGTTTATGATCAAAATGATTGAGCCGAAACAGTTTTATAGGTTTCTAGAACATTTCACACATTATCAAATATAGCAATGGACTCTCATTGAAACACTTCTCATAGTTTATCAAATATAGAAAAACGTCATCTTGGTTTCAGCACTGGAATCTAAAGAAATCTGCGGGCAATATTTGATGTCAATATCAGTCGCTCGCTGATTGGTTGAGTAAACACGAACAACAAAACCGACATTAGGCTTCAGTCTGCAAAAAACGAAGCTGTACACGATGTTAAGTCAAATTTAACTGTCGTACGTCATTTACTATCCTGCAGTAGGTCACTTTCTAGTCATATATATTTATCGATGGTAGGTTTACATGAAGAAAATGTTTGACTTCTTGTCGTACCGAGTGTCAGTCCACACCCCCCACAACAAGTTTGGTTTTAGTCTGCACCAACAAACTAAAAAAATTCCCCACCACATAAAGGTCAAGGTTTCGTTTTTCTTTTCCCAACTTTCCCGATCTGTAAATTTTTAAGAAAAAAAAAATTAAAGGGTTAAAATAAAGCTAAACTTACTTACTGTATACTTGGGTGTTTACTTGGGTGTTTACTTGAGTGTTCTTTGTTTTGACACAAAAATGTCAATGATGTTTCTAGACTCGATCGTCTGCTACTTTCAATTGATCGTCTTGACTTGTTGACGTTTCGTGTCTAACTCAAAAGCGCGCTTTTTTTTTCAACACTTTTTTTTTTCCTTTTTAGTTGCTACTTAGTAATAAATCAAACCATGTAACTGTTTGTTTACCTATAGACACTAGAACAAAGTTTTATCCTTTTTTTAAAAGTTTTAGCTAAGTTGAGAAAAAATTGAATTCATTTTTCTGAAAAAAAAAAATCTATTTTAAATGCTTCGGTTAAAAAAAGTTTGTGTTTCATAAATACACCAATCTAACAATCGCTTTTTAAATATACACCAGAATCCTCCTATCGCTGACGTCACAGTTATAAAAATAGGCACCAATCAAGAAACACGATATATTTGATCACCTTTGCGTGGAATACCCGGACATGATAATAAAACAGTATCTGACAAGAGTCGTAAAAGTCTCCTACCTACACTAATGTTACGGTTCAGTGGTTTGCGGTAACTCAACTTTAATAATACTGATTTCATCTGTTGGCTCCTGCCGCAAGCATCCTGGTCTAAGTATCAACAATACAACTGAGATAAATGAGTTTCTCGTCTGGACCTTGCGTGGGTGTGTCGCCCCTGTCCTGGTGGCTACTGGTGCAGCTGAACTGAGCAGCAGTACCTTGTGAATTCACCGGTGTCCAACAGACACCCCCATCTCTGCCTGGGGTCATAATGACATAACGTCACGGCACTGTACTTGACAATCACAAGAAAATGTAAACTAATAATAACTTTACTCCCACGCCGAATTGTGTGATGTATCATCATGTTGTTGTGTGCGTGTGTGTGTGCTCAATGAATCGGTCAGATATTTTATGAAACCGGTGTGTGCTTCTGGTGAATCGGTGAAAATGTTTTGAAGAAATGGTGTGCAAAATGAATCAGTCCAATGAAGGAGGACTTGTACCCAAATACATTTCAAAACAAAAACATAATAATAGTAATATGGAGACAGGGGAGAGAAGTAGATGCTGTTGTATTGTGTTCCCTCCCCTACAATGAAGTTTGTGTGAATTGTTTGTGGTGATGGTAATATTGGGACACGCTCGCAGCAGGGAACAAGTTCGGCAACCCACAAATCAAGGGGAGGACAATTCAAATCATAAAGTTACAAAAAAATGATTTGTTCGAAATTGAAACTTTATGAAAATACAAGAAATTGTCAACTAGAAACATTTCTAATGAAAGAATCTGTAGAATTCAAAAATTCGTGAGAAAATTTAAATAAAAAATAAAGTAGATGTTACAATGAAAATGGTTCAAAAGTCTAAACTACAGTTTGTTATGAATGAAAGGTCAAGGGCGGGGGGTGAGTCTGTGTTGGACAATGAAAATGACCTGAATTCTTACACATACATTAGTAGTGTACATATATATTTTTAAATGGTAAACTAGTAGATATCAAATGCGATACCAAAATGTATACCATGCTGACATCATTTAGACCAATCGTTCATAACAAAGTGAGTCACATGACGTTATTGCTGAACGATATTTTGTTATTTTTATAGACAAGCAGGCCTCTAAAAGTCCATAACTAGCAGTGGCTTCAGATCCATTAGTTACTGTACCGTTTAAAAACAGCAGCGTGACATTTGGTTCTGGGCACCACACAAGTTACTGACCAGTTTAAATGATTGCCTTTGAGTGATGTTCGTTAACAATGTAACATAGCAATTGCACTTTGTAGCTTCTATTTGTTAATTTTTTTTTATTAATTGAACTTCACTCATTAGTTTATGCAATAAGCTGACTCAACATGGTCACTGGCTCAACATAGTCACTGGCTCAACATGGTCACTGGCTCAACATGGTCACTGACTCAACATGGTCACTGGCTCAACATGGTCACTGGCTCAACATGGTCACTGGCTCAACATGGTCACTGGCTCAACATGGTCACTGGCTCAACATGGTCACTGGCCCAACATGGTCACTGGCCCAACATGGTCACAGACTCAACATGGTCACTGACCCAACATGGTCACCTCAACATGGTCACTGACTCAACATGGCCACTGACCCAACATGGTTACTGACCCAACATGGTCACTGGCTCAACATGGTCACAGACTCAACATGGTCACAGACTCAACATGGTCACTGACTCAACATGGTCACCTCAACATGGTCACTGACTCAACATGGCCACTGACCCAACATGGTTACTGACCCAACATGGTCACTGGCTCAACATGGTCACAGACTCAACATGGTCACAGACTCAACATGGTCACTGACTCAACATGGTCACTGACCCAACATGGTCACTGACCCAACATGGTCAATGGCCCAACATGGTCACAGACTCAACATGGTCACAGACTCAACATGGTCACTGACTCAACATGGTCACTGACCCAACATGGTCACATACTCAACATGGTCACTGACTCAACATGGTCACTGACTCAACATAGTTACTAAGCTTCTCATAATGCAGTCAATATTTGTTGGTTTGCTGTTTAAAAAAGTCCATTTGACCATCCATCATCCACCATCCCCCTTTCGCTTTACGCAAAAGAAACATCTTTGTAAATTCATGTTCAAATAATCATTATTTATCTAACGCTTCTAAGTTTAAATTCTCAACAACAAAGAGTGGGATTTTCTTCGTTGAGATATTATGAGTAACAGCCAATTAAAATGAGCGAAATAAAATAAAACCTCCAAACTTGAATGGGTTGCATGGATCTATTAAAAAACTGAATCAAGTGTTTTTACATTTCTTTTCTATCGAGTACAAGAAAACAATATTTTCTTGGGAAACACGATATATCTTGGGAATCCCCGGTGGGCGTGGGGGGGGGGCAGTGGGAAGGCTAAACCACCCCGGGAGGCGTCACACACTACCCTGTATTATTATTACTTTTTTTTTTTACAGATGACAGTTACAACAGAACAGTTTCCTCGTTACATCTCGTCTCCTTTCTCAGTACACTGACCCTACCCACCCCCAGAGGCGTAGCTATGGAGGGGAGGGGGGTTGTAATTCGAAAGTCCCCCGGGCCCCAGCTTGAGGTGTGGCCCCCGAATTTTTTTACATTAAATATTATGTACATTATCTCATGGTGTCGAATGTCAAAATGCATGGGCCCCCAAAGAGATCAACCCCCCGCGCACCCAAATTCCTAGGTTCGGCACTGGCTCCCCCCCCCCCACACCATAACAATCACTCATACAAATACATTCATTTGATCTTTTAGATGTGTAGATCGTTACCAAATAGTTATACCGGCACTTAAGGTCTGCATGCTGACCTCATTAAATTGACCGTGTAGTTTTTAATATAATTTTACTTCAGTAGTATAACTTCACATTACTCTTGTGTCCAATTCCTTTTAGAGTAATTTACCGACCCCCCCCCCCCTCCAGTTGAAGCTAATCAAGTAAACACATTGCTACCCTTATTGAAATTATTCATTCAGCGAAATGAATATTAAAAAAACAAAAGTAAAAGTAATAACAACCATATCTGAAAATCTCATTACATCAACAATCTACCCTGCCTTACGGAAGTCACCCTACGCCGTCCCACCTCTCCTGAAAGCCCCAAACTCCCCCCCCCCCCCCCATACGCGGTGCAACCCGGACACGAGCTGAAAAATAAAAAGCTTACAACTGAAGGTAGAGCAGTTTCAACACAAGCAACTTGATTCACGCCAGGTGAAACATTGGCCAGGTTTTACAGTGACTCAACTAGTAGTTTGTTTGTCAGCCGGCCAAGTGGGCAGTTTGAGAAAATATATTTGTAAACCTAAATAAATAAACAAGACTCTGCACATTTTATTGAGTGATAAATATTAAACTTTGATTATTTATTTTTTTACATCTGGGGGAAAGCTTCAACTAATCAGTGTTTCGGCGAGTCAAGGGCTGACAACTCGGCCACTTGGCTTGATAGATATTTAAAAGAAACAGATTTTCAGATATTTCTTTTTTTCTTTTTTTTTTTCGAATTCATCTTCTAGTTGGCATTGATAACATCACAGTAAAAGTAAGTGGATACATTAGTTAACAAGTTTATTGGATTGCTTTGTAGATACATTATTTCATAAGTTTATTGGATTGCGTTATCGGTGTTTAATTGTTCATTCTTGACTTGTCTGGTTAACTGTTACAGTTTGAGGTTAGTGATGTTGTTGCATGAAATTCAGTTCGAGTCCTTTTTTTCTCTCATGAAAAGTTGTGTGTACAATAAATATTTTAATCACTACAGTGAACAGAAAAAATGTCTGATATTTGTTAATGAATTGCTCACCCGTAAATCAAAATATTTTCCTTAATAATTTTTAGTAAAATGAAATATCATTGATAATAAAACTAATAACAATAAAGTAAACTGTCAATATTATGCTGTTTAAAATACATGTCTACTGAGATACTGGTTGAAAAAGTAATAAAGTTAAATTGAAGCCGAAATCTTTTCTAAAACGTGAATCTAAATTTCCAACATGACATCAACACGGTCTTAGCCAGTTATATTTAGAACACTTTTTTTTACTTGCGAACTCATACTATCTTATTTTAAAGTGAGAGATCAAATTACCACATTTCATTTTAAAAATGTATTTTTCTTTTTTTCTTGAAAATTTAGCTAGAGGGTAGTTCTTTCGTTCCAAGATGGCGTTCATCCGGTCATCTTCAGCTCTGGTAGCCACGCTGTACACACACTGTATTATTTTCGTGGTACTGACCGTGTTTAACTTCAGTATTGTGAACAACACCTTGCCCATCAACTTTGGGCTGGGTATTACCTTAATGGTCTTGTCGCTGATAGCGCTGCTGTTGGGTGAGTGAAACGAAAGTTTTGTCGTTTATTAAATGTAGAATACACCTATGTCATGTAATATATAGACAGACAAAATGATAGATTTATAGATGATTGGGTTAATAGAGAGATAAACAGACAGACCGATAAATAAAAAGATAAACAGAAAGTAGATAGATAGATAGATAGATAGATAGATAGAATCAATGTGTGTATATATGTATGCACATCACACTAATGATTTCAATGTATAAAAAAATGTCTCCCCCCCAATCTACAGCTGTGACGTCACAGGACCCAGACACCAGTTTACTAAGGTCACTGCTAATGACCATCAGTGGTCTGTGGACGGCTGTAGGTCTGTATCACGTGACCCAGTTCTTCACCCCCGTCCTGGTGACCGACTCGGAGGCCCTGTGGGCGGGCTACGGGACGTTCCTGCTGACGTTTCTCCTCTTCATGGGCGGGGCCCTCCATCACAAGGACCGTTTCAGCGCCATCCTGGCTCTAGGGATGTTCCTGTCCTGCATATTCGAGATCGCGGCTCTCTGGACGCCCATCCGAAGGAGCGCGGCGGCGTATTACCTGCTGCTTGCCGCCGTAACTTTTTACATGGCCGCCTCGAAACTCTGGCACCGTTTCAGAAACGGCGAGTCCAGCAAGGCTGTGTCAGTCGGGGAGCAGCCCAAGTCTTCCAAAGATTACATCCCGATGGCGCACGTCATGAACACGCTGGCAGCGGCGGTGTACGCCGGGCAGGTGACGGGGATCTACAGACACGCCTCTGCCGAGTTCATGTGGGTCATCGTGGGTGGGTTCTACCAGCTGGTGGCCGCGGTCGTCGCGGTCAGGCGGAACGAGATCTACCACGGCCTGTACTTCATCTTCCACGCGACTTTCTGGATCACCAACGGCTTCAATCTGTCCATCGTCTTCGTGACGGGTCAGAACGTCCCGCTGACCCTCGTTGCAGCTACTGTCATCCACTTCATCATCTTCGCCATCATCGCCATTATTTCACTGACCAGGGAAATCTACCAGCTGCCCCAGAATTTGGCCCTTTGCGTTCTTTGTGTGGCCATTCTGGTGGACGACAATAACAACGGGGCGTTCCTGGGAGCCATGGGATGGATCCTCTTCGTATTCTCTCTCTACGGCCTTGCCGCTCATATATCTCGGGTTAAGAACTCTGGGTTCAAACTTCCATTAGGCACGCGACTTATTAATCCTGAGACTATTGCTAATTTCTTTCTATCGTCTTTCAAGTGCTGCATGTCGAACGTGAAAACTATCAACATCTCCGCGACTACCTCCAAATCTCTGTTCTCTGCTGACTTTAGTCTGGGCTACTCTAGGTACGGCGGTTTCGACATCGCAGGGTTCGCGCTGAACGCAATAGCCGCTGTTGCCATTCTGTGGACCCCTAACGGGCTGTGGGTTCTTCCTTGGGCCGTGGTCCTTGGGGGCATCGCGCAGATGATAGTGGGCTCGATCTGTTTCGCCAAAGGTCTTTCCTTCGAGAGCTGCGCCTTTTTCACTTTCGGTTCCCTGTGGCTGATCTGGGGCCCGGCTAGAGGTGCGGGCACACTTGCCAATGACAACTCGGCTGCTGTCATAACCGGATGCGTGGGTTTCCTAGCCGTCGGGCTACTTCTACTGGGTCTGTCCACCATCATAAACAAAGCTTGGACAGTGCTGACCTTCTTTTTCAACCTGATCATCGTCGGCCAACTTCTTAACGCCCTCAGCGCCAACGGGTCCTTCATCTATGAGATCGTCATCACCATCTTGTTCGTCATCGTTTGCATCTACTGCTTTGTGGCCACGTCACTTCGGGCAGTGTGGGGCAAGGAGCTTCTTCCTCTGGGGAAGCCATTCCTGCAGGTCAGCTATCTCCACTCCCAAGGAGAGCAAGCCTTCTGGGCAGATGGACGCCGAGCAAGTGGAGTTAAAGCGATAGCTGGTAAATTATTTGTCTATATGAATTAACGCTTTATTATATACAGGTTATTGCATCGGTACAATTCCCTGATTTGATTTAAAGAGCAATTGAAATTTTAATAAAACTAACTACTGTAAAATTTTTGCTACTTAAAAGTAATATTATTTTTTTGCTTGGGATATTATCAACTTAATTCATTTTTAAACCACTAATCATATTTAAAAAATCAATACTCTTTTATAGTATTTAAACTAATTAAGACCATTTTATAAAAACAACAATCTATATATATATATATATATATTTCTAGCTCATTCTAACCTAGTGATCGGAATGCATATTCATAGGATATGATTTATTCTGACTAGATGTACCCTACAAAACCTTTGCACCGAGTTATATCCCTTTAGGCTTGATCGGTAGGCTAGGTTATTTCTGGTTTTAAGCAGATCCGATTTTTTCATGATTGAAAATTAAACTGGAATACTGCTGTATTAACTCTTTACTTTCGATTTAACGCAGAACCCACACCGCTATTATTTATATATTTTTTCATTTGAATTTTATTAAAGTCCCAACGAGTAGATAAAAATTATTTTCCTCTCATCCAGATATCATGAACAAAGGAGGTATATGTGGTATTCCGACTGATACTGTCTATACATTGGTTGCTGCCTGCAAGTTTCCAGGTTCTGTTGAGGTAACCATTAAATTACTTTAAAAAAAATGAACTCTTTGTTAATGTGAAATTATGTAATAAATAATGTAATTATCTTACTTTTATCATTTTATCAACAGAGAGCTTATAATACAAAGAAACTGGCCGAAGATCGACCAATGTCTATGTGGATATCTAAAGTTGAACAGTTAGAAGCTGGCAGGGCTTTGTTCGGTGAACTTGTCTGGGGTCTAATGAACGAGATCTGGCCGTCAACTGTCAGTCTTGTTGTTCCGAAAGGTAAAACCGTCGTGAAAATGTCTCATTTGTGGTGTTTTTTCTGATATATACTTTGATAAATAACAACGAGCTAAAATGTTTGCCGCTACCCATAGAGATACTAATGAAGAACTAAATTTGGCTAACGTAAATGATAGTGAACTAATTGAAGAACTAATCTGGCTAACGTAAATGGTAGTGAACTAATTGAATAACTAATTTGACTAACGTAAATGGTAGTGGACTAATTGAAGAACTAATCTGGCTAACGTAACTGGTAGTGAACTAATTGAAGAACTAATTTGACTAACGTGAATGGTAGTGAACTAATTGAATAACTAATTTGACTATCGTAAATGATAGTGAACTAATTGAAGAACTAATCTGTTTACTACAATATATTGAGAACTATTAAAGAACTAAAAATGCTTCCAGCGCCCTTAAAGTTATATCAAACGTTGACAGGTGAGTGGCTCCAGACGTTGGGGATCGGTGCCTCAGAGAAATACATCGGACGTCCTGACAGTATCGCCTGTCGTATGCCGGACAACACAGTCACCTCTCACCTGATTGACCAGACCGGACCAATCGCTGTGACCTCAGCTAACCCGACAGGTGAGGCCGACACAACCCACCACCTCCAGGTGTTGGCCAAACTTGGTCTAGAAAATGTAAGCATCTGTTAGTGTACATTGAAGTCTTAAGTATGTTCCCAGATTCCAGTTACACTTTTATTTTATTTTTAATAAGCCATTGAAAGAATGGTGTGTCCTTCTCTAGGACCCTATATCTACCACTAGTGTGACGGTTTTCGCTGTGTCCTTCTTTTATCGCCCACCATTGCCGATTGTGCAATGAGCATGGAGGCACAACGGGGTACTTGTAGTTGACTGGGGCCCAAATAAAATCAACCCCCCCCTTCCCTAAATGGACATTGTTTAGTTTTCTGTAGTGCCCTTCTTTCATTCCCGCTACAAGTGAGTGTGTAATGGCCAAGTAGAAATCACGGAAACATAGAGTGACCTTTCACTATGACCTCTACTATTACCTCCCTTGGTTCTCAATGGAGAATCGAATGTGTCACCACACAATCATCCGCCACTCATGTGATGTCCCTGTAAGGATGAGATGAAATCTCTTAATCCTTTGAACCACTAAATGGGACGGTTTTTATGGTGCCCCACCATAGCCGATAGTGCAATGGCCATGGAGGCACCACGAGAACTTGAGCCAAGACCTGAAAAATTTCCTTGGTCCTCACCGGAGATCGAACCAGGTACCTTCAGGTCGACAGTCGAGTGATTTACCACACGATCATCCGCCCCTCATGTTTCTTTTAGCACTGTCTATTTGTATAGACTTTCATTTATATATATATATAATCCTTTATTCTTAAGTATGACTGTTTGTGTGTATTCCACAGTGTGATGGGATCTTGTGTTCAGGACCATCTCCAGAAAACATGGCCTCCACTGTGGTCGACTGTCGGGCGCTAAGCAAGGAAGGGGCGCTGGCATTTTTCCGCATTGGAGTGGTACCGAGATCTCAGGTCGAGGCCATGTTTGCCAAGGTCAAGCTCAATTACGAGGGCGGGGTGCCGCCTACCATCGCGTCCAGAACTTCAGTGGGAAACGGATGTCACTTGAACTCTGCGTTTGTGGTAAGCAAACCAACTGATTCATATAGATTATTAGTTTCATACACATGTGTCAATCTCTGATACAAAACGAACTAGTAGTACTATTGGATTATCAGGGTGCCCGCCTTAGGTACCAATAGACTGCGCGCCATTTTGACCATAACAGCTTAAAATAAAAAAAAAATTTACTGTCATTGAGAGATGAATGCAAATGTTGAGCGATTGCTTAAGTTTTATAATGGGTTGACAATTTCGTGACTATATAGGGTGACTATATGGGTGGCAATATTAGTGAAAATATGGGTGACTATAAGGATGACTATGTATGTGACTATATCGGTGGCTATATCGTTGACTATAAGGGTGACAATATCGGTGACTATATGGGTGACTATAAGGGTGACAATATAGGTGACTATATAGGTGACTATATGGGTGACTATAAGGGTGACAATATCGGTGACTATATAGGTGACTATATGGGTGACAATATAGGTGACTATATGGGTGACAATATAGGTGACTATATGGGTGACAATATAGGTGACTATATGGGTGACAATATAGGTGACTATATGGGTGACAATATAGGTGACTATATGGGTGACTGTTTGGTTAATACCACATTTACCTCATATAGTTTGCATGTACAGCTTTTCTGAATAGTATAAACATTGCTTCTTTACGTAATACGGTCATAGTGTCAATATAGTATAATGATTATGTATAATATGTGTACATTTAGTCTTAAAAAAAAAATGTTAACCGGAACAACAATAAATTGAAATGTTTAGATCCCAACAGTGCATTATAACTTGCGTTATTTTATCTAGGACGACCAGAACAATCCGGTAGATAACGTCCCGACCTACGACGACACTGTTGTCGCAGCAGACGACACTCGAGATGACGACGATGACGACGAGCCCAGCGGCCCCGTGGTGCCCTCCACCAACAACAGCAACAACACTTCCTTCGACGTCAGCTTCGCGGAGTCCACCGCCGACGAGGACGCCCAGCTGATCAGCTTCTCTAGCCTGTCCCACCAGCAGAACGACAAGAGCATCTCGGGCCGGGTGAACAAGGTGTACGAGACCCTGAACCCCCTGAACAGGGGGAAGAGGAGCAAGAGGAACAGCGGCAGTGCCGGGCCGGCCCTTAATCGAAGCCTCGACTCGGAAGGCGACTCGCTGTCCAACAAAAGCTCGTCGACCGGAAGTGACGCGTACGAGCCCATGCAAGTGAGACCGAGGGAGAGTGACGTCAGTAAGACTGTGTCGCCGGCCATGAGTATAAATCCTTTGTTTGATGAGCAGGTGCAAACGAAATTGTAGTTTGTCCTGGAGATAGTGCCACAAAAACAGCAGTAAACATAATCAAACCATGCATTGGCTACCGACAGTTATATTTACCTAGACTGTTGGGGTTTACTCTAGTCTTTCATTGCATTTATGACAACATTTTTTGAAACAGTTTTGATGAGCAATATTTATGACATGCTTTTGTAACCTTTCATATTATGTCCTTTTGATCTGACGAGTGAATGACATCATCAGCCACGTGTAGTTATGTCAAACTTCTTTTATAACTTCAGCTATGTTGAATAAGCTTACTATGTTGTGTTTCTGTTGAATGTTGTATTCTATATTATGTATTGTGTTGAACTATGTTGTGTTTCTGTTGAATGTCGTATTCTATAATATGTTTTGTGTTGAACTATGTTGTGTTTCTGTTAAATGTCGTATTCTATATTATGTTTTGTGTTGAACTATGTTGTGTTTCTGTTGAATGTTGTATTCTATATTATGTGTTGTGTTGAACTATGTTGTGTTTCTGTTGAATGTCGTATTCTATATTATGTTTTGTGTTGAACTATGTTGTGTTTCTGTTGAATGTTGTATTCTATATTATGTGTTGTGTTGAACTATGTTGTGTTTCTGTTGAATGTCGTATTCTATATTATGTTTTGTGTTGAACTATGTTGTGTTTCTGTTGAATGTTGTATTCTATATTATGTGTTGTGTTGATGTCTATTTATCTCTGTTTATACTAAATAACGTAGATATACTTGTGTAATGTTGAAATATTGTCCATTAGTCTCTGTTTATACTAAATAACGTAGATATACTTGTGTAATGTTGAAATATTGTCTATTAGTCTTTGTTTATCCCAAATAGCCTCTTGTATACTTGTGTAATGTTAAAATTGCGTCTTTTTAACCGTATGTTAAATATCGTTGTCTACATCTGTGGTATTGTTGACAATCATCTTATTATGTTGTAAATATATATGCCAGTATTGATGTTAATTAGTCGCTGACTTATATTGAATCTATATAATTTCTATTTTTACAATAACCTTTGAACTTACATTTATGTAGTTCAGTGTACTCTATGTTTTGTATGAACCATTGCAATATTTATTTATATTTTTTTAACAGCTGTGGAATATCAATGTCTACGTATTGAATTAAATTTGACATATCTAAAACTATAATTGAGCAAACTGGAGGCTTGTGATACATATCGACATTATGTTTTGATAACATTTTTTAATGCGTTACTTCCATACTTCTGACTATTTCTTCGACATTTTTATTATATATTTTATAGTATTGGAATAAAAAATAAAAAAAACGAAACAAATAAAATTTGTTGGTGGATTATTTTTGAACTTATCGACTTATTTATAAACAATGGTTCTCATACTTTAAAAAAATATAAAAAAAAACTACGCTAAAAGAGACAGAAAGCTTCATTAGTTGTGTCTATAGACTGAAACTTTGACTTTTTGAGTTTTACTTTTGTGATATACAGAGAAAAGGAGTTTGAAACTAAGCATAAATACAGTGAGTCACGACACACATTCTAAATTTGTTTTTATTTTTATTTCAACTTCCATATCTGATCGTGTGAACCAGCCATGGGCAAACTATGGCCCGTGGGCCAAATTAGGCTCGGCGGGCAGTTGAATCCGGCCAGCCACTTGTTTCAGAGTGCAGCACACCAGTAGCCCGAGACTCAAAAATTTTGCCAACCACCCGGTGTAGATATTCTGCGTATCTAACAATTATCATCAATCAATGAAGATAGTTTAAAAGTATATATACATTTACATAAGGAAGTAATTCCAGGATTAGAAATAACGATAAGTCTTACATAACAAATGATTTAACTTTAGCTAACTCAGATTTTTAACAATGGAAATCAAAATATTTCATTTTCACAATGAAAAAAGTGATTAAGATGACCAATCTTATTATATTGACATACGAATTTGAATCATTAAGACATATTCTAAGCAGAGTTTGAGTTGTTTACATTAATCACTCATCTTAGACTGAGAATATCATGTCATTTGTAATACTAAACAATCATAAACAGAAAGAACATTTAGACCAAACATTCATAAAGCATATTTAGATAATAATATAAACAATCATACAAGCATAACATTTTAGATATCTCATTTTAAACGATCACACATATATAATGGAGATGTATCATACTATCACTCACATATAATTCAGATCTTTCATACTAACTATCACACAATTATAATAGAGATATCCCAAACTATCACACAAATATAATAGAAATTTCTCACATATTTAACTATCTCACAATTATAATAGAGATGTCTTATATTACCACAAAATATATTTGATAATTGTTTCATATCACAAGTAGTGAGTTACATTGACTTTGTTCACAATGACCATCATCCAGTGACCAACAGGCTAATGTTACAAGTCACCATCTATGCCAAAGTATTCTTGACATCCATAATAAACTTCAATCAAGAAATTTTAGGAATTAAGGGATTTTCTTTTAACAGACATTAAAAACAAGTTTCAGTTCCTCTGTGGCCCAAACATTTTCAAACTTTCTAGTTGATGACTTTCTGAGAATTTTTGCAGAACCGGATCCAGTAAAATCAAACTGAATTAATTTAAAAAAACTTTAAACGACTTAACTTATTGGTTATTACACAAAGAAATGACATAAATGACATAAAATGACATTTTACACTTTCTTACTTTGATATAAGGAATGTGTTTTTTTCCCTTCTATTAAAAAGCCAATGTTTTCTTAAGAAACGAAAAATCAAAAGTCGTTAAAAAATTATCTTAAGTTCAAGGTCAAACAACAAATTATTGTCATAGCTATTTTTAGTTAACTATACCTAGTTTGTTTTATATTTAAAGAAAAGAAATCAAATATTTTTTTTGGTAGAAATGACTGAAGTTTGCATGCATTATTAGTAATATAGATTAGGCCTGGAAGAAAATTGTCTTACTTTTGGTTTTCAGTTTTATTTGGCTAATCAGATTGTTAGATATTTACATATAAGGAGACATTCAATTTTTCAAGAATCTACAGCTAATACATAGCATTTTGACCTTGCGTCAAACACACCTACCCAAATCTCACTGTACAGACCATGTTCTAATGAGATTCAATGTCCTTGATAAAAGACAACGTGTCAAGGTATGAAGTGACGTTTGTCTACTTCCTGGCAGACGCGTTTGAACTTGAAATGATACAATTTATGGAAAAGTAATTTTGAAACTATAAGTGATCTTTTAAAAAGAAACTTTACATAACATTACAAAAAAGAAAGCCAAATATTTTCCAAAGATTTATTTAAAATATGACACCACGTGTGTGTGTGTGTTTGTGTGTGTGTGAGCACGCCCCTGAAGACTCATTTGTTAAATTCAACTAAATGTGGAGCCCGGGGGAGAGGGACAGGCTCAGATGTCAGTTGCATGAGGATATAACAGTTGGTAGAGCATGGTCGTCGCATGGGGATGGAATTGTTTGTGTAGAATGATCATTGCATAGAGATGGAACTGTTGGTGTAGAATGATCCTTGCATAGAGATGGAACTGTTGGTGCAGAATGATCCTTGCATAGAGATGGAACTGTTGGTGCAGAATGAACCTTGCATAGAGATGGAACTGTTGGTGCAGAATGATCCTTGCATAGAGATGGAACTGTTGGTGCAGAATGATCCTTGCATAGAGATGGAACTGTTGGTGCAGAATGATCCTTACATAGAGATGGAACTGTTGGTGCAGAATGAACCTTGCATAGAGATGGAACTGTTGGTGCAGAATGAACCTTGCATAGAGATGGAACTGTTGGTGCAGAATGATCCTTGCATAGAGATGGAACTGTTGGTACAGAATGATCCTTGCATAGAGATGGAACTGTTGGTGCAGAATGAACCTTGCATAGGGATGGAACTGTTTGTGTAGAATGGCTCTTGCATGAAGATGTAACGATTGATGTAGAATGGCTCTTGCATAAAATGAGCTAAATTAATTAAGGTAGTTTATTTTTAAACGACCCCCCATAACCCCATGTTGAATGCTAGTCACTTGTAATTGTTGAGCACGACACTGCCCTTAATGCAGCCAATAATTTATAGGCTGAAGGATATTTTTTTTAAATATATTGATGAACGGATTATTAAAATAATTCTTCAACAAGTTGATGTTTACAGTACAAAAAGAAAAAAAAATTTGGCTGGGTTTTTTTTTTCAGGGAGTTTACAGTAGCTTCGGAAATTTGTTTCTTTTTATTTTGTTTGAAATAATTTTAAAGAGAATCAACATTTTTATATATTTTTTTTGGCATTGATCACATTCAAATGATTCAAACTGTTATCGCCATGATGACGTGGCAGTAGAGTTTATTTACACCATTTTCCCAAGAAAATTTTCAACAGCCACCAAAAATCGCAAAATTAAAAAAAAAAGGAAAAATCAAAAGATTACGTGATATTTTTTTCTGCAAAAAATTCGTCCCTTTTTTTTTTTCTTGGAATACTATTCAGACAAGAAGGTGATACATTTCTTCTGACAATATTATCAAAAAGGGAGTGGACATATATTTTCTTAGAATAATATCCAATAAGGAAGTTTATACATTTTTTTTTCTTTTAATGCTATCTAAAAGGAAGTGACATTTATTTTTCTGATCACAATTACATATTTACATTATATTTAGACATACCCTTTTGTTTAAGTAAATTTCGTGGTAATGTCCTCAGATATTTTCTGGATAATGTTGATGGCCTCATGGTGTTATGATAGTGTGGTCAGACATAACTTGAAACATTTAACAACTATATTACGCAGTTCTTTGATTGACGAGTTCTAGAAATAGAGGTGCACAGTTTAAAAATTCAGTGCACTTATGCAACTCAAATGTCTAATACAGAGACTTTCTTATCGATAGACAAAGTAGGCGATCTCAAAAGGTCCTACTCCAACAGGGACCCTTCTATTAAAAATTCTAGCCTGGTGATATAGGGTCCACTATTGATATTCTAGTCTGATGATATAGGGGACACTAATGATATTCTAGTCTGATGATATAGGGTCCACTAATGATATTCTTGTCTGATGATATAGGGCCCACTATTGATATTCTAGTCTGATGATATAGGTGACACTAATGATATTCTAGTCTGATGATATAGGGGCCACTAATGATATTCTAGTCTGATGATATAGGTGACACTAATGATATTCTAGTCTGATGATATAGGTGACACTAATGATATTCTAGTCTGATGATATAGGTGACACTAATGATATTCTAGTCTGATGATATAGGGTCCACTATTGATATTCTAGTATGATGATATAGGGGCCACTAATGATATTCTAGTCTGATGATATAGGTGACACTAATGATATTTTAGTCTGATGATATAGGTGACACTAATGATATTCTAGTCTAATGATATAGGGGCCACTAATGATATTCTAGTCTGATGATATAGGGGCCACTAATGATATTCTAGTCTGATGATATAGGGTCCACCAATGATATTTTTGCCTAAGAGCCAACAAACATCTCAAAGTCTTTGCCAGTGGCATAAAAAAACCCACATAAGACTGGTACGGATCTAATGCGATTCCCTATTGATCAAGTCAGTGTACTTAGCGCCAAATTCAGAGCGTCAGACGCCTGTTCATATATGCCATGTACGTCACTTCCTGGTAATAAAACAACAACACATAGTCATTACGTCATCATTCAATAATACATTTGGTTTAAAGGTTGTGATGAGAAATCAATACATCAGACAATCCGGAGCATTTAAACAGTAAACAGGTGTGTCTTAGATGTGGCGCGGAGATCATGATAAAACACGACTACAGGTTCGAATCTCTTTAGCAGAGGTTCTCAAAACTACAGTTCGCTATATACCAGAGCAAGTAATGGGTCACTGAGCTTAACCCAGACCCATCATGACCCATGATCCATTGAACGTTATTTTCAAGATGGCGGCCGTCGCCATAGAAACTATTTTGAAATTTTAAAAAATCGCGCGACGACGGGTTTTTTTTAGGGTCGGGCGGAGACTAAGGATGGGTCGTGGGTCAGGGAACATTGACCCATGACCCATGTGACCCATCCAATTTTGCGACCCATTTGACCCATTGACCCATGACCCATTGACCCATAACTTGCTCTGCTATATACATCTCAATTACAGTCGATCTTATTATAAACCATCTCATTATATACCATCTCATTGTATACCATCTCATTATATACCATCTCAATGTATACCATCTCATTATATACCATCTCAATGTATACCATCTCATTATATACCATCTCAATGTATACCATCTCATTGTATGCCATCTCCTTGTATGCCTTTTAATGAACATAACAAACGTTAGGTAGATTCTGTCACCTTTAGTTAAAAAAAAATTAACAACTGTTGGTACATTGTTACTAGTCATTATGACATAATAATCGATATTCAATCACCGAGTTAAAATAGTCATGATTCACCATTACCGACTTTATTTTGACACATTTCACTGGGTGGAACAGTAGGTTATGTGTAACGTATGTGTCGCGGTGGAATGAAAGTTCCCTGCTTTTGGGGCACATATTTCGACACTACTTCTGTTTCTGTAACAACGGCATGTGAAGGGGTTTGGTGGTCAGTCGCAACGCCCACCCGTGGTTACATCCCAGACTATTTAAAGCTGGGTGGACTTTAGGGACTTTGACTAACTTTTACCAGACCTTGGTTCTCACCGGGAATCGAACCCGGGACTATCAGATCGAAAGTCGAGCGGTCTACACAGCCTGGCTACTCGTCCTTCCTGGTTGAATGGAGAGAACGAGACACAGAGAGAGAGGGAGAGAGAGAGAGAGAGAGAGAGAGAGAAAGAAAGAGAGAGAGAGAGAGAGAGAAAGAGAGAGAGAGAGAGAGAGAGAGAGACAAAGTGCAATGTGGCAATAAAACTACGCGTACATCATAACAAAGATTAAAATAGCAGCATCTGTAAATCAATGAAGACAAGTAGACAAACCCATAAACTGATGATGTCATTAGCTATCCAATGTATCAACCAATTATGTTATGGGCCTGGCACAAAGGTGAAACATTAATTAAATTTTTTTATAGTCGACAAAACAGGATACAGTGTCAATATGTCTAGTCAATATGGTACAGGGGTGGGGTGGTGGGTGGCTAAAGTCAATCTGGATCAAGCTAAGCTTTCGTTAAAACTTGGTTGATGTTTTATTTGTCTCTTGATCTCAATAAGGGATACACAAACTTTTCAACCATGACGGTCGAACTGACCTTTCTATTCTAGTTTTGACATCCGCCACACGGATTTTCATCAATATATATATATATATATATATATATACAGGGTGGGCCAAAAAAAAGTGAGAACATTGCGTAGAAAGTAATATAATTATATCAAAGTTTGTTTAGCTGTATGCATATCTTACATTGCTAACTCATTTACTTGCCGTTTAGGTATATGACGTCATTAGTACGACAATTTCCGGGCTCTATTTTGGATTGTTAATATGACATTTTTTTTTTATTTTTAAATAATTTGAATGTTGTATGATGTTCTCACTTTTTTTGGCCCACCATATATATATGAAGAAATATTTATGCTCATTTTTTTTTTCTCCGGTGGCATTAACCACTCCTACAAACTCTGACAGCTGGTACCACTCTCCTCAAGTAAAATAAAATAGTAAAAATAGTAAAAATAGTAATAATAGTAAAAATAGTAATAATAGTAAAAATAGTAAAAATAGTAAAAATAGTAATAATAGTAATAATAGTAATAAAAATAGTAATAATAGTAATAATAATTTTAATAATAGTAATAATAATAATAATAATAGTAATAAAAGTAATAATAATAGTAATAATAGTAAAAATAGTAATAATAGTAATAATAGTTATAATAATAGTAATAGTAGTAATAATAATAATAATAATAGTAATAGTAGTAATAATAGTAAAAATAGTAATAATAGTAATAATAATAGTACTAATAGTAATAATAATAGTAATAATAGTAATAATAATAGTAATAATAGTAATAATAGTAGTAATAATAGTAATAATAACACATTTCGAAAGCCCTCAAGGCTCGGGGTTCCTGAGAAATATTTAGGTCTCCCTGACACGTCTACCTGTTTATAAAACATTAAGACATTCTCTTCACCACCCTGTCCTCTACTGACAAAAGTCCCTGATAGTACAAAAAGCAAATCGTTAATTATAAAGTCAACTTATAATGACTTTAAAAAGTTCACCATTTCTATAATTTTCCTTTTTAATAGTGTAGTACCTAAATATTGATGTACAATAGCACAATAACACAAACTGTTGTGGCGGCCCTCGGAAATGTCAATTTAAATTGACTTTCTTCTTTAAAATATTTTTATTGGAAATTATGTTGGGTAACTTGAAGATTTATTTAATACATTATCATAATTATTTATTTACATGAAATAATGTTTACACACAAAGAACAAAAATATTGTTCGTTTTTATTTCTGTATTACATGCAGACTACGTGTAAATCACTGAGGAATAACCCTTTTGATAAAATCTTTTTATTTTTCCCAGTTACGTCCCTCTTTGTTGTGGTTGCGTCCCTTGAATTCTTTTGACTCAATTATTTCTACGTTTGTGTTGTTTCAATTTAAAAAAGAATGATTTTAAATGACTAGCTCAAATGATTTAACAATGTATGTGTATGTGTGTGTTTGCACGTGTATGGGTATAAACGTGAGTATGTGCGTGTTTGCTGATTTATTTAAGTAATTGCCAATGTCGAAAAGAAAAATCACTGTATGACACACACAATTTAGTTTAGTTTTTTGTTTTTGGTAAAATACAAAAAATTTAAAATCAACACTGTGTGGTGTGTGTCTTAAAAAACAAGTCGCAGAAATCTCTTTTATAGTTAAGTGCTGCGTTCTAATGATTTATAATGTGTACCATTTGTTTATATTTGAAGTAACTATTGTTACCTTAGGGTTAAGGTATTGTGTGCAATCAAATTAACATGATTTTACAAATAATGGAGCATATTTAAATGTAACATATAGAAAACTTTGAACTGAATTATAAAATGGCTGTTATATGTGGATTTAAACGTGTACTATAATATACGTATCTCAAATTCTCAATACAGAGAGATAAAGATGTTTTACGTCATGTTGATACATTTTATAATATACACATTTCAAAACAGAAATGTCAACAAACCGATGTCTAAATACAGAACTAACGGTGCTACACAGCTCAAAGCAGTTAATAAAAGTATTGAAATACATTATAGCTTGTTAAAATGATCCTTTTAGGTTTATTCTACTATATATGTATACAGGTAAACTCCACTCATACTGACAGAAATACAATAACTGTGGTGCAGCACACAATACGTCTAACGTCTGTACAGAATGACGACACATACCGACAGCGAGTCAGAGACACAATCGGAGCCAATCAACCCGACAATAGACATTTCAGTAACACTTTCAGAGCCGGATTAAAGTCATTTGAGAACCCCTGGCACGGAAAGAAGTATCTGGCCCCTTAAAAATAGAAAATATAAAGATGGTTTTAAAAAAGTTATTAGAGTTGAATTCTGATTTTTGTAGGGAGCCCCATAGAAGTTTGCGCTGAGGGCGTGGTTGTGAAGTTCCCGAAGTTAAATCCACAGATGCAGAATTTTCACTCTCAAGTGATGTAGAGAGAAAAGGAGAAACCAGATTTAGACAAGTCTTGCCTTCCTGAAATACATACATGTATGTATACATTCACGTAATGTATATTTACTCACACAAACACACACACAAACACACACACATGTATGTATACATTCAGTTACATGTACATCTACTCACACAAACACACACATGTATTTATACATTCATGTACATGTATATTTATTCACACAAACACACACACATGTATGTATACATTCAAGTACATGTATATTTACTCACACAAACACACACACATGTATGTATACATTCAGGTATATGTATATTTACTCACACAAACGCACACACACATGTATGTATACATTCAGGTACATGTATATCTACTCACACAAACACACACATGTATGTATACATTCAGGTACATGTATATCTACTCACACAAACAAACACACATGTATGTATACATTCAGGTACATGTATATTTACTCACACAAACACACACACATGGATGTATACATTCAGATACATGTATATCTACTCACACAAACACACACATGTATGCATACATTCAGGTACATGTATATCTACTCACACAAACACACACATGTATGCATACATTCAGGTACATGTATATCTACTCACACACACACACACACATGTATGTATACATTCAGGTACATGTATATTTACTCACACAAACACACACACACACACACACACGCACGTAAACACAATAAATACTACATATATTACTTTGAAGTATCAAGTTAAGGAATGAAAAATACACACATTACTCTACTGACCTACTTATTTATAAAAACTTGTTCTATTTATAGCCAACATTTTCCCAACAAACTAAATCTCTTTATAGCTGTCATTTCCCTCCTCCCCCTCCCTTTACCAATCTAAATGTAAATATGGCTGACATTTTGTTTACGGACAGTGGCGTAAAGAGGGAGGGGCTGGGGAGGTCTGCTCAAGGTGACACTTATTTAGCCACCAGTATTTGAATCACTTCAACAATTTGATTAAAGATCAATTCATTCCTACAATATATTTTTGAATATGGACATTTGTATATAAGTTCATTTGACTATCGAGATATGTATACTAGTAAATTTGAATATGGAGATTTGTATATAAGTTCATTTGAATATGGAGATTTGTATATTAGTATCTTTGAATATCGGGATATCGACTAGTAAATTTGAATATGGAGATTTGTATATAAGTTCATTTGAATATCGAGATTTGTATATAAGTTCATTTGAATATCGAGATTTGTATATAAGTTCATTTGAATATCGAGATTTGTATATAAGTTCATTTGAATATCGAGATTTGTATATACGTTCATTTGAATATCAGGATATGTATATAAGTTCATATATACTAATATGTATATTAGTACCTTTGGATATCGAGATACGTATATTAGTACCTTTGGATATCGAGATATGTATATTAGTACCTTTGGTTATTGAAATATGTATATTAGTACCTTTGGATATCGAGATACGTATATTAGTACCTTTGGATATCGAGATATGTATATTAGTAACTTTGGATATCGAGATATGTATATTCTATAAAGAAAAACGTTGTAAGCTTAATGGCTCTTTTCGTCTTACTTCTTTTACCATTTTATCTCTCCATCTCTGTGCCGTTCATTTCCGGTACTTTCTCTATCTCTCCATCTCTGTGCTGTTCATTTCCGGTACTTTCTCAATCTCTCCATCTCCGTGCTGTTCATTTCCGGTACTTTCTCAATCTCTCCATCTCCGTGCTGTTCAGTTCCGGTACTTTCTCTATCTCTCCATCTCTGTGCTGTTCAGTTACGGTACTTTCTCTATCTCTCCATCTCCGTGCTGTTCACGTAATGAGACCAATTGAGCTCGCATGGCATAGAGCAGGGATAGGGGGCACATGATGTCAATGTGAGGAACCATTGGTTTCATGTTGTTTGTGTTGTTTTTAATATTATAATGTTCAGCTACGTGGTCAACGTCTTCAGACTTAGTGAACAAATGTAACAAAATAATGAAGGAAACCCAGTCTCACTAGTAGCCTCACAAAACTCAACGATCAGTCTCACTAGTAAACGGGGCTCGATTTACCGCCGGGGATATCCCCGGCACTGGGAACTGTCATCCCCGGCTCTGCTTTAGCTAATATATCCCAGCCGGGGATGAAATCATAGACATTTATCCCTGGCTCTGCAAAAATATTTTTTCCTCCCCGGCACTGGTTTTTTCTTAAATCGAGCACTGCTAGTAACCTCACAAAACTCAAGGAATAGCCGCATGTAGCTAGCTATAAGAGTTGCATTTGGGCCACCATCGACAACCGATACAGCAGTTCCCAACTGGCATAATTAGGCTAAATGTGTCATAATACTGCATTTACTTTTTATTAATACAAAACTGTTTAAACACATTTTTAGGCCACTCAAATGATGTCCTCAAAGTTCACCACGAAAGGATTTTCCCGGAAAATGCCACATCAGTGTCTTATGTACCGGAAAAAAAAAATAAAATCCCCTAGATGTTGTTTGTGTCACATGAACGTGAGTCACAGTGTTATCTAATATATGTAGTTTCCGGAACTAATCTTTAAACTTTCTTAAACTATGTGCATATTATCAAAACACCATTGTTGTCTGGGAAAAAACCCTTTATCGAAATGTAACTGCCTGAAGAAGTTTGGTGCTGGGGTGCACAATATATAGGTCCCTATATTTTGTTAAACCAAGTTTGTTTTGACCACAGGTGAGGTCCGTTATACCCGTGCTTTTTTATTAATTTTTTATAAAGTAATAAGTACTAAATAGTGCCAAACTACAAAGTATTAAGTACTAAATAGTGCCAAACTACAAAGTATTAAGTACTAAATAGTGCCAAACTACAAAGTATTAAGTACTAAATAGTGCCAAACTACAAAGTATTAAGTACTAAATAGAGATGAACTATAATATCGTACGTAATAAATAGTACCAACTGTAGCTATTTAACCATATTTAGAGAAATAGTGATGAAATAATCATACCGAATGATTTAATGGACTCTCAGTCCGGCCCCCTGGCCTCCCGCACGCTATGGGCCTGCTTTGAATAATAGCCAAATGTTTGAATAATAACCAAATGTATACATTTTTTAATAATATTTCTGAAAATTTTGTTCCTTAGAAAATAATTTGATTGATTGATGGCTTATCATGTCAACCCAAGGCCATGTCAAAATGATCCGCTTTTTTAATTTAACATAACATTTTGTACAAGTTATCCAATCTGTCAGTAATGAACTTTCGTCCGAGACTAAGTAGGTCACAATGAAATTAGGCTCACTTAATAATATAAATCCGGGAAAAGCATCAAGTGATTGCGCACATTGTGTACACAGGAGATGAGTACTGGATGCAAACTTTGAATCGGTTAATTAATGTATACGTGAACTTAATGAAACAAAGATGTGAGCAGAGAAGAGTTTTAATAATTTCATTCTAATTTGAAAGCGAAATTTGTGTTACTCTAGTCCAGTATTTCCCAAAGTGGGGGACATGTTCCCCACGGGTACGCGAAAACATAAATGGCTTAAGCGAAAACATTGAAATTAGGGAACAACATGACCGTAAAAAACAATAAGCTAGTTTTGTTGTTGTTTACAAGGGATACTCGGTATTACAGAAATGAAAATGGGGTAATTTAGATGTCGAAACACTGAAGAATTTTATGGCAAAAGTCGGTAACTGGTGGGACACAGCCTACATATAAATTGAGCGAGAAAAAAAATTGATGTTTCGCTTTAAAAATGGGATTTATCTTGATAGTTCTTATGTATCACTAATTTTAAAATAAATATGATATTTTAAATCATTCTTGTTTTTTTCCTTTTTCATTGAAAAAAAAAATTAAAATAGTAAATAGTATTTATTGACTGAAAAAGTAAAAAATTGTATGCATTAAGTGCACAAAGTACTTTAGCCACAAAGTTAAAATGTCAATCAATTCTTTTTTATATATTTTTTTATTTGAAGATACATAAAATTAAACACATATGCAGATATTGGTCAGTGAGTATAAAACTTGTGATTTGAGTCAAATTTGCGGTCCGAAAGGTTTCCAACCGAAGATGATGAGATAATTTGCATTCTGTGTTGCCAACTACACTGTTTATACTCTGTATGACAATACATAGTAATCAATATAAAGTAGATCAATACAAAGTAGATCAATACAAAGTAGATCAATGCATAGTAGATCAATGCATAGTAGATCAATACATAGTAGATAAATACAAAGTAGATCAATACAAAGTAGATCAATACAAAGTAAATCAAAATCCCCCCTCCCCGTAATGATTAGTTTTCAAACTCTGTTTAAATATTTCTGTTTGCGCGTTGTTAGAAATATGTGGGATTTCCAAAGTACTGTTTAGTTCCCACCAGGAAAACTTTAATTTCCGAATGATAACATTTTGTAAACTGTAAAAAAAGTTTTTACAAGTGAAAGGTGTGATTGTAGTGAATGGATTTGGATATGGACCACTGGTTTTGTTGACTGGAATCACTGTGTTCTACCTACACCTACTGAATGGAAGCTATGGAGAGTTCCTTAACCTTTAATTTTAAATGTTTGCCCGTGTTGTAGCGAGTTACATAGTTTTTTGGCCTCATTTGAAATAAAATGTTGGTTGGTGCATTAAATTAAAAAAAAAATTATAAAAATAGATGGGTTATTTCAAGACATGGTTTCTAGATATAACACTAAGTTTTGGTTATACACAATATGTAATAAACCTCAGGAAATAATTACATGTCGGGCTAAACTGATTTATAGTTCATCTTTTTCGTAGTACATGATTTTACGCTCATCATCATCATCATCATCAACATGATCATCATCATCAATATCATCATCATCATCAAAATCATCATCATCATCAACATCATCATCATCATCAACATCATCATCAACATCATCATCATCATCAACATCAACATCATCATCTACATCATCATCAACATCATCATCATCATCAACATCAACATCAACATCATCAACATCATCATCAACATCATCATCATCATCAGCATCATCATCATCATCATCAACATCAACATCATCATCAACATCATCATCAACATCATCATCATCATCATACCCTTAACGGATGTGATTTAACAGATTCATCCTAAAATACACCATCGTCTTTATTTCCGGTGTACGTGCCCTGGTCAACTCTATCATACAAGGGTCATTCAGACCGCCCCCACTCCGCCCACATTATATACACAGAGTCCAATCTGATACTGGACATATCTAAGCAAGCGATGTCGTTCATAGCATTCATAATGAAATTTACGGCCACCTGTGTAAAACGAATTCAAAATTAATAACTGAGTTTCCTCTTACTTGAAAACCAAACATTCTTTAAGTCAACGGGACTAGCATAGGGACAATTACACGGAACTAACCTAAGGGCGAGTACAGGGGGTTAATCCAAGGGCGAGTTAACGGGGCTAGCTCAGGGGAAATTACACGGAACTAACCTAAGGGCGAGTACAGGGGGTTAATCCAAGGGCGAGTTAACGGGGCTAGCTCAGGGGAAATTACACGGAACTAACCTAAGGGCGAGTACAGGGGGTTAATCCAAGGGCGAGTTAACGGGGCTAGCTCAGGGGAAATTACACGGGACTAACCTAAAGGCGAGTACAGGGGGTTAATCCAATGGCGAATTAACGGGACTAACCTAAGGGTGAGTACACCGGGCTAATCCAAGGACCAGTTAACGGGACTAGCCCAAGGGCGAGCCATGGGATATTCCACGGGTGAGTCTATGTAAGAATTTTTTTTTTAAAAATTAGCTTTACTGCACTCTTTTGCACCGGTGTTCATGTTTGTAATCATGGTCTCATGCCCAAAGATAAATGCCGTATTCCCATTATAAACATTACTTCAAAAATAATTAGGTTCATTATTCATCAAGATATCAATTTTTGGACTCCAAAATTAATTATGTAAATAATGTATTGTTAGGTAGAATCCACAGTGTGCAGAATTTGGACCTTTCCCACTAAATGAGAATAAGTCCAAAATTGAGTTACAAGATTTACAAAGTTAAAAGTTCAATACTCTGAATCCACAACAACTTATTGTATCCTAGGTCATGATATAGCACGATGCATTGTTATCATATTAATTAGTACTGATATAGTAAGTCTGAAATAATTAGACATACCAGCACAAAAGACTTGACATATTTTTTTCAGGATAGAATGCACTGAAAACATGGAGACATGTTAAATTAAACAAATGTGAACCATAATTAGATGGTAGGGTAAACCATTTTGATTCATTTTCTTTCCTTAGAAAATAGTCCAGACGTAAAATATTTGTTCGCACTTGTTGTGATTTACCTGGCACAAAAAAAAACAAATATAACAGAAAGCTTCTGGCATGTTGGACTGTTGGTCAGTGTAATTTGGCTTCAATTGTACGGGATTCACGTGACCAAATATACACACACCGTTTGGGTGCTCAGTCTTTTTTTCTATTTGTGACAAAAACTATTTAATTGACACCGAATGTGTTCAATCAAAAGTCACTCGATAGGCTGCCCCCGATTGTGACCTTTGTTTATAAGGTCATGCAGTGCTGTAGGTTCAGAGGTTACTCAGAAAGGTCACACAAAGACGTAGGTGTGAGCCTAATGGAAGGTCAGTCTAGTTTTAAAAGTGGACCCAGTATAGTGGTCAGTGATGGTCATTGTATGATACATATAGTAGCTCTAGGTGGGCCTAGTTTTGTGGTCAGTGATGATCATCTTGCGATACACGGGGTCTCTCCAGGCCCGTTACGTGCGGGAGGCCTGGGGGGCCGGGCCCCCCTGCGTTTTGTCTGGCCCCCTTCTGCTTGTTTGCTCTACTTAGTAACAATTATTTTCTAGCGCCCCCTGCTATTGGCCTGGCCCCTGCTGTAGAATTTTCACACTACGGGGCTGGGTCTCTCTGGGGTGAAATGGACCTAAGCAGGCTCCAGGACTGGAACCATCTGACAATGTTATTACACAGGCTCATATCAAGAAGGCTGGCCTGGGCCCAATCAAATAGACTGCCATGGGCCCAATCAAATAGACTGCCATGGGCCCAATCAAGTAGACTTCCATGGCCCCTACTCAAGAAGAGTGTCATGGTTCTAAGCCGTGTCTGTTGTCGAGATCCAGTTGGGACCTGTTTGCCACTACTGGTGATTTCAGGAAGAGGAAATGGTCGGCTGGTGGGACACAAACTTGTGGTATTATTTCACCAAGAAGATTAACGTTCTGTATGTTAGCATGGTGTGATTGTAATTTAGTTGATCAAAGACATGGCGCGATTAAAAAAGTATCAGAAGGTGTGTGGGGGGGGGGGTGTCGAGTAGACAATTTAAGAAAAATAAAAGTCCACGAGTGTGTGTCCTGAATGTCAGACCAAAAAAAGTCAAACAATTTGACAAGATACTATTGTGGAATGAATCACAGGTCACAGATCGTGAGTTTAGTTTTGTGGGTGGTTGTGTGTGGGTGTAATCTTTTAGTGTAACTACATCTTACAGGTGTGATTACATCTTACAGGTGTGATTACGTCTCATTATTATCATGACACGGTTCAGGATCCAGGCTCAGTCTGCCTGACCACACCTGATGAGTTTGGAGGTAACCGACGACATCAATAATAACTCAATCTCATCTACCTGTGGGCCATCACTCGCTCTCTACATCCTAAACTGTTGTTATTAACTGCACCAGACAATCAGCGATGCTCATCCACCCACTCAAAGTGTACATCAGCTCCTAGGTGACTCTGACATACGGAAATAGATGTACTCTAAATAAATTGTCAGCAGGCTGCAAGTCTTACATCCCCCACCCCCCTTTTTTTACTATCTGTATGGTAATCAGTTTTTAACTTCGGAGCTAAAGTCCATTTCCTATTTTTTCGTTTTTATTTCACAGCCCCAGGCTAAGACATAAAATAAAATACATTCCCCTCCCTCCTATTCCCTACTGTAACCCATAAAAGGGGTTTTGGGAAAACCCGCTGGGAAAAAGGTAAAGGCGTACTTATCACGTGATTATAGCGAACAAAAGATTCCCCTCGGTGACGTAAGGAAACTATATTTAGATAAAGGATTTTTTTTCTAAGGAAAAAAATAATGTATGTTTACAAATCTGCCCCCGCTTAACGTTGGTCAGCTAATGAGTGGGTTTCCAGTATAAATTGAGCTGAAATCTTCCAATAGGAATCATTCGAACTTTGACGAAGCAGCTATTTCATTAAAGTATTAACTTTACAGAACAGCAATATAAAAAGAAATTCATAAATCAATAATAAAAGCTACATGCTATAATTCGATCAACGATTCAAAAAGTTTTTTCAATTGTCTTGTTTTGCTATTTAAAAGAACAAGCAACTAGATATACGTTTAGGAACATTTTGGAATAATTTTATTGTCATATAATTCGGAATCATGCACAAAGCAATGTCCATCAAAATGGCCAGTACAGTGTCCAGTGTGACAAACGTGAGGAGTACCAAGAGTCTACAGTCATTGACCGCAAGCTACACTGTAAGTAGTAACAGAATCACTTACACAATGTACTCATTATTTGTATTCACTGTTTATAATTGTAAGTCGCACGAATGTTCAGTAACTTCAGAACAAGTTGTGAATGTGGCCGGCACAAATCCAAGTTTGATTTGTTTTGTTGTTTGTATCTGTCATCTGTCACTGTCAGTTGTTGTTGTCTGTATCTGTCATCTGTCACTGTCAGTTGTTGTTGTCTGTATCTGTCATCTGTCACTGTCAGTTGTTGTTTTCTGTATCTGTCATCTGTCACTGTCAGTTGTTGTTGTCTGTATCTGTCATCTGTCAGTGTTAGTTGTTGTTGTCTGTATGTAATTTTTTTACTATTAGATGTAACAGTCCATTGATCGTCTAGCTATCGGTTACGTTTTCTTGTGTCAGACCGGTGGGCTTTTGTGACAAGTCATCTACCTTTGTTTCATTGTGACCACAAAGCTAGCCCTGGTTCAACGGTGGCACGCGCCATATAGGTCACTAGCCATTCATAATATTAATGGTAGTTTACACATGTAAGTTAACGTTTCAACGTGTCACAGCCTTGGTCTCAATGTACTCACTTTATTCACTGCATTCATTGACTCACTGACTCTGTGTATAAAAGACATGGTCGTGGGTCATTTTTAAGTCACACACACACACACATATGGACACTGAATGCATTAGAACTACACCACATTTGTTATTTGCGTTTATTCAGGGGTCATTTATAATTGGTCAGTGAAGAATAAGTTCAGGCATATAGAGTGGTTTTCTAATGTTTATATTTACATAAAATAAAATGAAATATGTACAATATAAACAATCTTGTTTCGTGATGTATTCTGGTATTGTTTTCATTTTTCTAAATTCTATAAAGAACAATTTTGTTCAATGACTGAGTTGCTGCGATATTTTACTCTGAAGAGATTTACAACAAAACTAATATCTAACTAGTTCAAATAAATTGGTCTCCGAATGACCAGTGGTCAACGCGAAGATGTCTTCAAGTAAACTGGTCTGTTCGAGACTTGCACACAGTTTCGGACTTGTTAAAATTACCTGCGGGACACAAACCAAAGTCTCTCAATACTTTTTACAGAGGTTCCCTGGAATGTCCCCCAGTGAGACGGACACACCCCTGCTGACCAACTTTGATGTGTCCACTTCTAGCCGGTCGGTGCCCAGGAAAGAGTTTAATTCCGAGGCACATAAAGACAGGCGGTTCAATCACACGGCTGCTGCAGGTAGGTTTTTCAAAGTACATTAGTCATGTGATACCGAAGTCATGTATAGTCATGTGATACTGAAGTCATGTATAGTCATGTGATGCTGAAGTCATGTATAGTCATCTGATACTGAAGTCATGTATAGTCATGTGATACTGAAATCTTTTACATGTATAGTCATGTGATATATAATTCTTTCACGTGTATTCATTACATATAGAAGTCTTTTACTTGTAGTCATGTCATGTAGAAGTCTTTCACATGTAGTCATGTCCTATAGAAGTCTTTTACATGTAGTTATGTCATACAGAATTCTCTAACTCTGTACTAATATCATATAGAAACATAGTATTATAGTAATGTCATATAGAACTATATTACTGTAGCCATGTCATTATATATCTATGGTGTACCTATCACATGACTTGTAACAATCTCTACATTTTTGAACTCATATTTTTATATGTTACTTTTGAATATTATTATTTTATCTACATTTCTACTGGTACTGGTCATATGCATTTATCACAATGACTTATAGACATTAAGGTTAATCGTTGATTGCATAAAACTGCAATGCTTAAAAAAAATTAGAGTTATACATTTATTTCTAAAAAAAAATAATGTATATATTGAAAGCAGAGGACTAGGTATAGATTATTTTATCCGTCAAATGTTTTGTATATTTTATTGAAGTCTGCTTGTCTCCACACAGTCTCCCATCACAGTCTGCCAGCCACATCCGTCACGTCATGGATCTCTCACGTCATCTCCAACACAAGCATCCATCATCTGTCCGACAGGACTGTCCACCGCAGCAAGCGCATGCTGCTGGACACTCTGGGGGTAGGGATCCTCGGATTCCAGACGGACATCTCCCAGAACGTCATGAAGATCTGCGTGGGTCTGGAGCAAGGAGCGGCGAAGAATAGTCTCAGTGGGTCGGTCATTTGGGGATCAAGAAACTTGCGGGTTTCCCCGGCCACAGGTCAGTAGGTCAAGTAGAAAGTTATATTTATCTCAAGGCTAAAAATAAACATTCAAAACATTATGCGAAGTAGTTTTTTAACGGGAAATCCCATGGGTTTAGACATCCGTGTATTCCAAGACGTCATGTAAACAGTTTATCAGGAGATTATTTTCTGTAAGAATATTTATGATAAAAAGTCTTTATGTAATAAGATATCAACAAAATGTAAAATACAAGCTCAGAGGTATCGATGCTGCAAACTGTACAGAATGAAATCAACAAAAGGTAAAATACAAACTCAGAGGTATCGATGCTGCAAACTGTACACAATGAACTCTTTGGTCATTTTACTCTTTAAACCGTCTTATCAAACCGACCACTCAAGCTAGCCTCTTGTCCTCCTCAGCTGCCTATATCAACGGGGTCAGCGTTCACGCCATGGACTTTGATGACACGTGGCATCCAGCAACCCACCCCAGTGGACCGACCCTCCCGGCCATTATAGCCCTGGCCGAGTCCATGCAGGGCGACCACAAACCATCTTTGGAGGACATTCTGGTGGCCTATAATGTTGGTATTCAAGTTCAAGGACTTCTACTACGGTCATCCAACGCAGCAAAAAGTATTCCATGGAGGTATGGTCAATGTGTTGTCCTATTTCTGTAATGAATTTACAGGTCATTTTGAAAATATTAGAAATAAAATGTTGTATTTTTCACTTTTATAAATAAAATGTTGTATAATTCAGTTGTATATGTAGAATGTTGTATAATTCAGTTTTATATATAATTTTTTTCTAATTCAGTTATATATATATATAGAATGTTGTATATTTCCGTTTTATAAATAGAATATTGCATTTTCAGTTTTCATTTATAAAATGTTGTATAATTCAGTTTTATAAATAGAATGTTGTATAATTCAGTTTCTATAACTAGCATGTTGTATATTTCACTTTTAGAAAATTGAATGTTGTATATATCAGTTTTATAAATGGAATGTTGTATATTTCAGATTCCACCCACCCGCTGTAGTTGGAGTCATGGGAAGTGCCGCTGCCTGCTCCAACTTATTGGGCTTCGGACCAGAAAAGTGCCGGAATGCCCTGGGTATTGCTGCTTCATTCGCTGGCGCCCCGATGGCCAATGCTGGCACTACGACAAAACCTTTGCATGCTGGGAAATCAGCCAGGTAATAAACAGCACATTTTATTTTATTTTTTTTAAAGATAAAGATACAAAATAGTTAAAATAACTAGTTGTCTGCATTACTTTAACGAACTGCGCTCTAAATTGTAATGATTCATCCTTGTTCAGGTTTGGTCTGGAGGCAGCTTTACTGGCAGACCAAGGGATTGAAGGCAACAGCAATATATTAGATATGGCTTCAGGGTTTGGTGCTTTCTATGACGATTTCAATCCAGAGACACTTCTTAAAGGTAAATAACTTTATTAATAACTAAACAAGTGTCACTACTAACTAATAATATTTAACTCACGGCGTCTTAGAAAGAGAATATCAAAAAGCATATCTCAGAAACAGACATGTAAATAAAACAATACAGCAATTCTACGTTTGTAATTTAAAGAACTCCGCAAATAATACATACATTCATCTGGAAATAAAAAAAAATGAAAGTAAACTAAAAAGTTGAAACAATGGACGTTCTGGTTTTGAAAACGGATCAAAACATTCACACCTCATGTTACAATTATTTATTTATTTACAGAAAATTTCCACAATCAGGAATTTCTACTTCACGACCAAGACATCGCCCTGAAGCGGTTCCCTGCCCATCTGGGCATGCACTGGACAATCGATGCAGCTCTGGCAGTCCGTTCAAATCTTGAAGAGAAATTAGTTGCAGAGAAAATCAAAAAAGTTATCATCAAAGCTCCAAAGTAAGTTCAATGCAAATTGACGTCTAAATTCAACAAAGTGGAAACAATATTTTCCAGCAATTTCATGTTTTTTTGTTTTTTTTTTGTACTATGACTATAAATGTACAAAAATAATATTTTATTTCAAGAAAAACCCATTAAAATAAAATGTTATATATGTATGTCCCATTAGGTCAAAGTACATAAACAGACCTCTGCCTGCCAGTACACACGAAGCTCGCCATTCCTTCCAGTTCAACGCTTGCACGGCACTGTTGGACGGGGAAGTAACTCCAAAATCGTATGAGAATCAATCCATGTCAAGGCAAGAGTTGGTGGCCCTGTTGAATAAGACTGAAGTTGAAACACCAGAAGATAATAAACCTTCCTTTAACGACATGTATGTGAAAGTTCATCTTCATATGATGGTAGGTCAACTAAGTTCACATTACTTGCGTTCACCATATTTTTGTTCGTCACACCTTTGTTCATCACGCATTAGTTAATGATACTTAAGTTCACCCAAATTTAAACTCAGAACAGCATACTGATTGGTGTGTGAAATCCCTGTAAGGATAAGATGAAATCTCTTACATCCTATAAAAGATTAGTAGAACTAAAATTATTTTCTCGTCAAAGTCTAAACTCTATAATGGATAAAACGAATTTCGAAAAGTTGTCATTCAGTTAATCTCATTGTTGATATCAAAGGAAAAAATTGCTATTAATTTCATTTGTTATACCTGTGTCACTTTATATATTCATGATAATATTAATACTAGTAAATGACTTTATACTTGATACAGTCCAGACGAGTTGATAAATATTTGCATTCATTTCCAGGACGGGTCAGAGGTTAGAGGTCGCTGTGATACACCCTACGGTCACTGGAGGAATCCACTGAGTGACGCAGATGTGGTCAACAAATTCGCATCCAACACATCCACACTGGCACACCAGAAGAAGCAGGAGATTGTGGACAAGGTCAAGGTCATGAGCTCCTCTCATAAAGTGACAGAACTGGCCAGATTATTGTATTCGTATTAAGGTTGTTTTGGACTTTTGAAAATGTGGCCAAAGTTTTAATGAACCAGCT
>JAGDYQ010000005.1:7875891-7887527 GCA_021962125.1 Bulinus truncatus | reverse complement strand
TAGTTGTCATACATCTATATGCAGTCAGTGACCTAGTTGTCATACATCTATATGCAGTCCAACATCCCCCCCCCCATTTAGACACACAATAAATAACGAGGAGACATTTCAACAGTGATGGGTACCCCAATGGTTTTTGGGGCCCCTACTAAGTGTTCGGGTTTTCCACACCCCTTCGACCCCTTTTCTAATTTTCCAAGAAGATTAGGCCACTTTTCTGACTGAAGTCAGTGTGGTCATTCAATGTTATGGATAGTGACTATGTGTGAATATTTGCTGTGGTCATTTATAGTAACGAGGAGGGAGTGGCTACATGTGACAAAGCTGCTGTGGACATTTAGTTTTGTTTTTTTTATTTTGGTGGTAGAGGGGGGGGGTCAGGTCAGGAATATTATGTTCAAATCTTGGCAGTAAATTTAAGACGGTATTTAACTAAAGGCCATCTTTTTAAATCTTAAATATTCGATCTTGCGAGAAACCCTAACAAAAATCTTTTTTTTTTTTCAAAACCACTGAATTCTATTGACAAGTGTTTTACATGTAAATGTTTGTGGAAGGGAAGGCGGTACTCTAGCTTCCCCTGTATCAACCAATGGCAGCCGACGTTACAATACCTAAGCTTTTTCTCGTATGTATTTATTATGCTCGCTTGCTCTGAAATAGAAACAAACATTAACAAACGTCGTTTAAATGTTTATCTCCCCTTTGTATAAGTGTCTTACAATATTTACTGTCTACGATGTATCTGCATGTGAGCCAAAATTGACTAATGCCAAGAAAATGTACTCATGAACACAAAAAAAAGTTGCATTTTGAGAAATGACTTCCTCTGGCAGGAAAGAGAGAAAAAAAGAAAACAATCATTGTTAAAATCCAGAGTGACCTTTCTTGGAATACCTAGAGTTTAGTAGGGGAAGATGCCAGGAAGTACAGTGTATCAAAAAGTCCCTCAAGAAACTGTTGACATCTTGATGCAGATGTCTCGTATGCTCGTCTCTCTCTCTCTCTCTCTCTCTCTCTCTCTCTCTCTCTCTCTCTCTCTCTCTCTCTCGGCATAGTTTACATGGTGCTTGTTTAATATGTGACTCACTTTGATGATATTCTGAGCACTCAGCATATAAAACCGTCCCATGTATCCACGAAACGGCCTGCCTCACCGGAAGCCTCCCTCGATCTCTCTCTCTCTCTCTCGTGAGATATTGGGTGTGGCCACCGAGGTGCCTACAATGCCGGTGCTGCCCCGGAATTAATTTATAAAGATAACAGCTCATAACAAGGTCTCCTCGTAAAATATAAAGTACCTCTACCTGAGCTTATTTCTAGGCTGCATTCAGTTACAGCGCGTGCCTGTTGCTAGCAATTTAGTTCTAGCTTGCATTAATTGCAAGCCTGCATTTGTTACTAGCGTCTGTTTATTACAAGCATTTACTTATTGGTGGCCTGGATCTATTAATACCCAGCATTTATAAGGTAGCTACAAAAGATGGAGGTATTAGCCACAACTTTATACACTATACACATGTATAAAATATCTGCAAACACTGATCATTTATTCACTGTAGCAGTTTTTAGGTACCTGATATTAATGGTGAAGATGTAGCTACATAATTCTTTTACTCTTCAGGTTTACAGGGTACTTACTACCACTGTTAGGTTGGTAGCCACAGATGCATACATTCTAAGTGTATAAAGTAGCCACTAGGGATGGTGGTATCCACACATTCATTCACTATAAATGTATAAGGTAGCCACTAGTGATGGTGGTATCCATACATTCATTCACTATAAGTGTATAAGGTAGCCACTAGGGATGGTGGTATCCACACATTCATTCACCATAAGTGTATAAGGTAGCCACTAGTGAAGGTGATATCCATACATTCATTCACCATAAGTGTATAAAGTAGCCACTAGGGATGGTGGTATCCACACATTCATTCACCATAAGTGTATAAGGCAGCCACTAGTGATGGTGGTACCCACACATTCATTCACCATAAGTGTATAAGGTAGCCACTAGTGATGGTGGTATCCATACATTCATTCACTATAAATGTATAAGGTAGCCACTAGTGATGTTGGTACCCACACATTCATTCACTATAAATGTATAAGGTAGCAACTAGTGATAGTGGTATCCACACATTCATTCACTATAAGTGTATAAGGTAGCCACACTATAAATTATGAGGTAGCCACTAGGGATGGTGGTATCCACACATTCATTCACTATAAATTATGAGGTAGCCACCAGAGATGGTGTTATCCACACATTCATTCACTATAAGTGTATAAGGTAGCCACTAGCACTGTGAGGGTGGTATTTTGGTTGCCGCCGAGGAGATACTATTATTTTCATCTCATGTCTTGATCCAAATGTCAGCAAGGCGTAGCGCCGAGTGGTGTGTTGTGTTGTTACTATCCTGGCAACAGAGGATGACATTCAACGGCATGGGGAGATATTTTGACAACACAGAATGACACAAGCGAAGTTTGGCTTGATAGACAACAGACACAATGTTTTCTATACCAGGTGACAGATTGGAAAATAAGCAGACAAAGTATGTCTGTCTGCCCATCTCTCTATATGTATTTTAGTCTGTCTGTAAATATATAACTTGCATAAAAGTCTGTCCGTCTCTCTGTCTGTGTAAATATTTCAAAGTTCGTATGTAGTTTTGTGTGTAAGTCTGTCTTATTTTATGTCTCTATGTAAGATTGTATGTATATGTTTATTTATTGTAAGTTTGTATGTTGGTTCCTGTAATCAAATATTTCTGCAGCCACAAAATTAAAAATTTCTCATTGATTTGTTTAATTCTAATGATAGTTAAAATATCAACACAAAAAAAGCACAAAGAGTTCAGTGTTTTTCTAACCGTTCATATATTACAATATATCATATTTCTTTGTAAAAAAAAAAAAAAAAAGAACACAACGTATTCTGTAATTTTTGAATGTCGACCCTATTTCAAAACTGAAGTTGTATTCTGATTTTATCATAAAGTAAACCCAAGATCTGGGTTTGATTATTTCGTTAAATAGAACTAACAGCGAGCGGGGATCGTGGCTGACATTCGATATGCCAGTGACTCCGTGTATTGTCTGGCCATGAGCTTGTGGTGTGGACCGTACTTCGTGGTCCAAACAACGCCGGGCCCTACTACACTAACAACAACATCAGCTGTAGGGAGCTGCAGACTAGAGAGCTAATCATAACAGAATTTGCCACCGGACGGCCGATGCGCACTTTCCAAGCCTATGGGCGAACAAAGGTCAAAGGGTAAATGTCATAGAGAAAACAGAGAGAGAGAGAGACACACACTACAAAAAAAAAATGAAAACTTGTTGGAGAAATGTTTTCGCTAGTTACAAAAGTCCTCCTGGCCAAAGCACCGCATTTGAAAAAACAAACTTCCGCTGTCAAACGACTCTTGGCGGATGTGTTTGCTTTTGTGCAATAGATTTCTTTGATAGTGATGTCCAGTAATGTCCACGAGGAAAATTGACCTTTGCGAAGGATTTGGTACTCCTTCTCTTTTCGATGTTTTGACTAAACGAAGCAGAAAGAAATGTAAAGAATGTTAAATATAAACAATGTGTTAAAACCATGACAAAGTATAATTGTGTACTTGTAATGCAACATATTTGGTGTGCATTTATTATTTTGGTATTTCTCTCATTGGAAGAACCTATGACACATATGTAGGGAGCGACCGATATGCCTTTTTACCGATAGTCCGATACCCCAACTTCCCATCCCAAAAAAAATACACACAGATGTTCACTAATTGTATCATTCAAGGTCATACATTAGAAGAAGAAATGCCAATCCTATTGTTTCAAGGTCATATCGCTGATGTAAACGTGACAATTTCTGTGTACGGGTTTTTTTTTTCCTTTTTTTTTTTAAATCTTGTCTGATCTGGTTATAGAATTGGGTTATTTACTGATTTTTTTTTCTGCAACTCTGTTGTGAAAAAAAAAACAATATATCGGCAGTCAAAAAACGGCCGGTTCGATCGTTAACCCATAGTGCCAATATCGGTTCGACTATCGGTCGCTCCCTACAAAAATCGGTCGATCCGATATTAACCGATAGTGCCAATATCGGTCCGATACCGATACCTATCCGATTATCGGTCGCTCCCTACACATATGAATAGAATATTCCTTGTTAAGCCGTACAGTGTTCTGATTGGTCTTCCAATGAGGTGAAAGAAATAGGATGAATCGGGTGTACATGTGTATCGTCATCAGTATTAGCAGGCACGCCGAAAGGGGGGGGGCGGGGGGGTCATTGCCAGGGGGCTCACATCTGTAAGGGGGCCCGGCCGCCCCGACCATGTCATTTTTCTCACGACTCATTGTTTATTAAGGGACCCGCAATGATGTCCTGCCTGGGGCCCTTGTTGGCTGTCGGCGCCCCTGAGTATTAATGTAGAAACTACGAGTGTAGAGATGAGTTAAAAGTTAGATTGAGAAGTTCACTAGAGTAGAGCTGCAAGTTTTGTAGAGAGATTAGTTGTAGAAGAAGTCTTCGTCTTTATTCAGTTATGTTTAAAATCAATCAAGTAGCACAATAAACATCATCTACTATTTATTGATTGTTGTTTACTCTCAACTCGTGTGTTGTCTTAAAGAATACATTGCTACGCCACAGCTACCACTGATAGTGCCTCTCACAATTAAAACTATGACGACATTATAGTAAAGGGTCAAAGGACATTACTTCATAATGACCAACCATTGATGCAAATAAACTATTGAAGTACTTGGTTTTAAGGAAAAACACGATATTTTTAATTTAGCTGAATTTGGATATCAGTAAATTGGATACAGCGTAGTTAAAGGAGAATACAGTGTATGTGGTACAATGTGTAATCCCAACTATATTAGTATATATATATATATATATATATATATATATATATATATATATATATATATGTCTCATTAAGCCATTGTCACTCAAATTGTTTATACTGTTGATAAGATTTCCTGAACACAAGTATCAAGCCAATAAAAGAAGGCCTATATTGAACGTTGTATACACCTAGAGGACTTTATTGCACACACATTTTATTTCAAAGTTAACTCGTTAATATTTGAATTAAACTTGAGAAATAAAATGGACTCTTTACTAGTAAAATAAAAATATGAAAAACAAAAATTTGTAAATTGTTTAAAGAAAAAATTTTGTTTTAAACAAAACCTTCTTTTTAATGTACTTAATGGAGGAAAAAAATAATTCTTGGGAATCATACAAATAATAAAAGTAACCTCTCATCTCTAAAAATAGAAGCTGGATGCCCATTTATTTATGTATATGTACCAGCTAAAGTAATGACTTATTTAGACCAGAATATTGTATCCGCCCATGCTTTATATTTTAGTACTAATAATTTATTTCAATATTTGTATACTTTAAAGAAATAAATTGTTCGTACTTTTTGGTACATCATTTCACGTGTTTCTATTTCAGTGTTAATATAAACTAATACAAAGTAGTGGTGTATCTAGTATGGGGGAAAAAAAGGCAAAAACAATATGTTTTTAATTATGATTTTTTTTTTATAAATATTGTTTACTGAGTTTTACTTGCCCTTGTTTGTAAAGTTTATAAAGAATATTACAAAAATAGAACAATAGACTCAAATTACTTTCGGCATACTTGAAATCAGTGCCGAACCAATGGGTTTCGGGACCCGGGGGGGGGGATTGGCCTCTTCGGTGTCCCCTGCATTTTGACATTCGACACCATGACATGAGATAATGTACTTAATATTTAATGTAAACAAAAAAATTGTGCCCCCCCCCCTCAAGCTTTCGAATTTGCCCCCCCTTCCCCTACTTGAAAAGCTACAAACATTCGGCGGTACACTTCAATACATAAAGTGACTTTGGCTTACATTATCGAGACGGAGGTTTGAGAGTCACTCGTATAGACTGGATGATTGACAGAGAGTTGGTCTAGCAGAGTCACTCGTATAGAATGGATGATTGACAGAGACTTGGTCTAGCAGAGTCACTCGTATAGAATGGATGATTGACAGAGACTTGGTCTAGCTGAGTCACTCGTATAGAATGGATGATTGACAGAGACTTGGTCTAGCTGAGTCACTCGTATAGAATGGATGATTGACAGAGACTTGGTCAAGCTGAGTCACTCGTATAGAATGGATGATTGACAGAGAGTTGGTCTAGCAGAGTCACTCGTATAGACTGGATGATTGACAGAGACTTGGTCTAGCAGAGTCACTCGTATAGACTGGATGATTGACAGAGAGTTGGTCTAGCAGAGTCACTCGTATAGACTGGATGATTGACAGAGTGTTGGTCTAGCAGAGACACTCGTATAGACTGGATGATTGACAGAGAGTTGGTCTAGCAGAGACATTCGTATAGACTGGATGATTGACAGAGAGTTGGTCTAGCAGAGTCACTCGTATAGACTGGATGATTGACAGAGAGTTGGTCTAGCAGAGACACTCGTATAGACTGGATGATTGACAGAGAGTTGGTCTAGCAGAGTCGCTCGTATAGACTGACAGAGAGTTTGTCTAGCAGAGTGACAGAGGGACAAATAGATAGCTAACTATCAGGCACGCCGAGAGGGGGGGGGGGCTCAGGGGTGGTCATTGTCTTGGGGCCCGCATCTGTCATGTCAATGTTTTCATGACTCATTGTTTATAAAGGGGCCCGCAATGATGTCCTGCCCTGGGGCCCTCGTTGGCTCTCGGCGCCCCTGCTAACTATATTTATTTTTTTTAAAATGTATATCATCTGATTTATTGATTGACTGACTGACCGCGAGATGAAGATTTTCTTTTCTTCAACCATTTTGTCTTCGAGTGTATCCCCCTCACTCCCCCTCCCTCCCTCCCTCCCTCCCTCCCTCCTCCCTTCCCCCATTTTGTTTTAGAACGAAAAATCAAAGTAATATTTCTGATCTTTATATCTAGTCATGTAGTCGGTTTTTTTTATGAATGAAATGTATTCCCGCTCCCATCTAGTCCTGTGTAGTCTCAGTCTCGAGTTACAACAGACAGAGTAATCTGCTCACACGACTAATCTCAAACCCATATAGCAACTAAAAGTCAAATATCAAGTTTGAAAAGAACGCTGAGCTTTCTGGGGCCGATTCTAACTTTTGACTGACCGCGATTGAAAAATACTGGCTAACAAAAGAGAAGAGTCAAGCGAGAGCAACGTAGAGAAACAGAATCGGACGGAGAGGGAAGGGGAAGGGGGGAATACGGGGGATTTTGCCAATATTGTTGACAGATGCAGAGCGAGAACTTGAAACGGTTCCTTATTGGCTTTTTGCTACCATGTTCAAAAGTCATCCCAAACTGGCCATTGTTTCCATCACGGTGTCGTGAAAACTTGAGACAAAGTTGAGACGTGTTCAGGGTTGACTTCCTCCCAATAAGCTAAACCCTCCCTCCCCCTCCTTCCCCCCCATCCGCCCCATCCCAGAGAGCCCATCTTGCCTTATCCTGAGCCCCGTCCCTGCTGTTGTCAGAGTGCACCCTAATTAATCCTCGGTGTTGATGGAAGCATCATGTTTTGGGTCTGAATGTCATCCTTGTCTGTTTTACCGAGCGAAGCCAAACTGGTCACACGTACGGACACACATAAACAAGTATCGGCCGCCTGTCAGTTGGCCAGATTCTGTTACTTCATTCATTCATACATTCATCCATCCATCCATCATTCATCCATTCATTCATTCTAACTTTTTTTTTGTTCAAGAGAAATGAAATCATTTCTGGCTGGATGTAATCTCAACAGTGAATAATATCAGATGAGAAATAAATAGTATTTTTTTTTTATTTGTAGAAATGTGTGTGTGTGTGTATCCAGGTCTGTGTGTCTGTGTAGGTCTCTGTTAGTACAGATCTGTGTGTTTGTATATATATATATATATATATATATATATATATATATATATATGTATATATATATATATATACTAGTGGGAAAACCTGCTGAAGCTAGCTGAACGAAATCCGACAGAAGGGTTAACAAAGAAATATACGAGATGGAGAAACTGCAATTGAAAAGAACATGTGGCATTGATTTCCATGAACAGAATACGCTATGAACAGAAATAACAAAGAAATGTATGAAATACAACGCATACACCGCACGATACGAAAACTACCTTCGAGGGAGACACAGTGTTATAACGCATACACCGCACGATATGAAAACTACCTGAGGGAGACACAATAGTTAGACGATGACGTATTTAAGGATATGTTTGTTAAAAATATAAATATATTCATGAGACTTTTTTTGTTTTTTCCCAAACATTATGTCAAGAAGTCTAGATGATGGAAAAGTACATTCAATAATTATTTTGTTCCTGTCTCATATTTCTCAGCACATGACAAAAAAAAAAATCAGTGCAAATAAAAAGGTTGGCACACAGGGCGCGGGCCCTGAGCTTTTAAAGGGCCCCATATGACGTCAGTTTTACAAATGTATCATTATTTATAGCACCGTCTGTGCCTTTTAAACGAAGTCCAATATTGTCCCCTGCACCCGGGTTCCCAAACTATCTGCTTCTGCTAAGTTTATTATTCTCGAGGCTCCAACCGATATTACATGATATTATTCCAGCCGTTCACTGTTGTTGTTGTTATTGTTGTTTTTATTCGAGTCAAAGTCTATCTACTTACTTTATACTATTGTCAAAATGTTTTAAGGAAATCACAAAAAAAAGCACAGACATGGTGGGCTCAAGAATAGCAAGTAATAATTTATTTACAGTCAACAACTACAACATGGCCACTGTTCATCACTGCCCGGAAGTCCTCATCACAAAGTCACTTCTTTCAGGAAGTTAATCAAACGGGTATTCCGTGTTCGTAGCTTACCACTGAGGATAAGGGAAGAGGGGGGGGGATAACTCATATTAAAACAATTTGAAACGTAATTCATATAAATAAATAAATATATAAATAAATAAATATATAAATAAATAAATATATAAATAAATAAATATATAAATAAATAAATATATAAATAAATAAATATATAAATAAATAAAAAAAGTATGTATATGTATATATATATATATATATATATATATATATAGGCTTATAGTGTTTTTTTGTAAAAAAAAAAATAGGTGCCGGTACTAAGTGATGGATTGCCTAACTTTTAACTACCAGTTCGCACCTCGATGCAAGCTGAATCACAACTTGTAAAGATACTAAATGTTTAAAATAAATTAATAATATAATAAATTAATAATAAACGTCAAAATACAAGAAAAGTAATAATTTTTACCCACATTAAAAAAAAAGCATTGCATATTTATATATACATATATTTGATACGTAATTCACATGTGAATAAGCTACAGCTTCCCCGTAGCTTAACATGTGTATGTATGTATGTCTGTACAAATGATATACGTATACACATAAGATGCATTGTGTTGCATAGCATCCAGAAATAGGCAGATATTTATTAATAATTTAATAAAATGTATACATTCCAGATTTGTGTTTCGATTAAGGAATCCCCTTTCTTGTCTAATGTAAGATGTTATGTTACAATTTATTAGTATTTACTAAATTCATTTTTTCCTATGATATGCCCTAATTTTACCAAAGCCGCTAAATTAACTTAAAATTTGTTTTATTTAGTATTTAAAAAAGTACATACGATCATACAGTCATTACCAAAATGTTTTGATTTTGCTTAAACTTTTCAGGAAATAGCAGACGACATTTTTTTTTTTTACAGAGGAAAAAAAAACATAAATATAAAAAAATTAAAAAAAATGAATGTTTAGGATTTGCGGTGAATTGTTTGAAACAATCGTGTGAAATTTCTCCCATGGGGACGAGACAAAGATGGTAAATATCTGAGCCTACACCCGTATAGTATCCATGGCCCAGGGGCAATTACCCAGTTTGTTGGATCTGAGGGATGGAGTTACCTCTAAGTACAAGAAACCAATCAAGAAGGTGGATTCATGGGGACCGAGCGCCCATCTCAAATTGCCTCTGGTCGTGGTTAGGTGCCGCTCCCTCATTGAGTCTCGTGCTGCTGAGGACTACAGAAATACTTGTTCTTCACTGTTGGAGTTACAATTAACACAGGAAGACATTTTTTTTTCCCCTCCGGGGAATTTTTTTTTTTTTTTTAGAATTCACACACACACACACACACACACACAGGTTGAAATACAAACACACAGAGATGTTGTTTGATAAGAAACTTCTCCCAACAAAGTTGCACGCAATGAAAGAAACTAAAAACCATATTCCTGAATCTGTGCCGATCACTCTCTAGGCTTCACGACTCAATCTGTTCTGCCCCACCCTCCACCCACCCACCCAACGATATAATTCTAATAATTACTACTTTGTGTTAACCATGAAAGAATCAATCGATTTTTTTTTCTCAAGTTATTGGAAAATTGTGTTGAGAATTTTATCGATGAACGTAAATGAATCAGATTAAACTGAATATCAAATGACTACGCTGAACATGAAACAGAAATTATAGCTGTTTGATTTCGAAGTAAACTGTTTTTATAATGGGGATATTACGAGAAATAAATAACTTTGGAATTAGTTTTTTTCTTGTTCAGAGTCAAATTGTACTAATCAATACCTCGAAATGCGAAATAAAATGCGAAATAAAATAAAACCAAATGTTTTTAGCAGAAAATATTCAATTACTATAAATGAAATGTAATGAAACAAAAGGTCATTATGCCAAAGGTCGAAATAGAAATAAAGTTTTATTATAATATATATAAAAGCGATTTGGGTTCTGCGTTAAATCGAAAGTAAAGAATTAATACAACATTCCAATTTAAAATACAATCATGAAAAATTCGGATCTACCCGAAACCAAAAATAACCTAGCCTACCGATCAAGCCTAAGGGGATTTAACTCTATGCAAAGGTTTTGCAGGGTACAGCTAGTGTATATATATATATATATATATCATTAAAAGTATTAGTACCATAAATGTCTTTCAAATATTACAGCGTTCACAGAATACAGAATACACGTACACACAATACACGTACAAACAATTCATGGACACATAATACACGTACACAGATTACACTTATACAGAATACACATATACAGAATACATGTATGCAGAATACACGTATACAGCATACATGTATACAGAATACACGGACACACAATACATGTATACAGAATACTCGGACACACAATACATGTATACAGAGTACACGGACACACAATACATGTATAGAGATTACACGTATACAGAATACACGTATACAGAATACATTTATACAAAATACAGAGTAACCTAAGACACAAACAAATCCGGCATACGAACGATTCTATTAACGAAAACCATATTTCAAACAATCTTTGCCTCGGGTTACAAACACTGTGTCTCGGTATGATCAAATGTCAACAATTTTCTATAAAGCCTTTTTTGTTTTGTTCTTCGGTAACATTATTTTTTTTCTGTTTTGATACGCGTACGATTCGGATCATGAAGTTAGTCTGAGAACGGCTTAAAATTCTTGAACCAAGAGTGCGCCATATAATGGTAACTGGACTGGACCGAGTCAAGAGTGCGCCAGATAAAGGTAACTGGACTGAGTCAAGAGTGC
>JAGDYQ010000005.1:7861543-7875391 GCA_021962125.1 Bulinus truncatus | reverse complement strand
CTGTTGTAACCTAGCTATGTTTCCTATTTATATTGAAATGATAATCTAAATGGATTTTTTCCCTATTATATGTATAAATCTTTTTAAAAAAGGTTATTAGCTTTGTATTCATAAATGTTGTTAATTCATGGACTCGAAATAATTCAAATAGTGTGTTGTCCATTGTTGTCATATTTCTCATGTAGAATCTACAAGTCTGCCTAATTTGAATTTTTAACATTAAATTTGGAGTTACATAATTTACAAACAAACAGAAAGTGAAGTTAATTAAAAGCTTTTAATAAAATTACTTATTTTTGTAGGAATTTTTTTTTTATTCCAGTCGGCTTAGAATAATTAACATTGTGCCCTCAGTCTGCACACTTTATAATCTTGTCTCTAGAGTGTGTTTGTACATCTGACAGCATTATAAATCTAAACTTATAATGTTGATTCCATTTCTCATAATAATTAATAATTTAAATTTTCAGCAACAAATTATCACGTGACCAGAGCAGTGCTTGTGGAATGGCGAAAAGTGCGAACGACTAGAATAGACATGGGCGAACAAAGACCCCCCGGTGCCACTGGACATGGGCGAACAACGACCTCGGGGCCACTGGACATGGGCGAACAACTACCCTTGGGCCACTGGACATGGGCGAACAACGACACCGGGGCTACTGGACATGGGCGAACAACTACCCTTGGGCCACTGGACATGGGCGAACAACGACACCAGGGCTACTGGACATGGGCGAACACCGACACCGGGGCTACTGGACATGGACGAACAACTACCCTTGGGCCACAGGACATGGGCGAACAACGACACCGGGGCTACTGGACATGGGCGAACAACTACCCTTGGGCCACTGGACATGAGCAAACAACGACACCGGGGCCACAATGGTCTGCTCCACACCCTTCCCTTCTGTTGAATGTAAGAGAGCCTAAGGTGGCCTTGGTATCTAAAAGTTTCCCCACGCCTGGTCTAGTGCCCTCACTGACTAAAGACTTCCAATACTACACATCGTCAAAACTGGTACTATGATGACCACAATGGTAGATTTGTCTCGGTCCCTCAACAATTTCTGAAGGTTTCTGTCTAGGGCCCTAAAAGATTTTTTCCTAGCGCCCTATAAGAGAATTAAAAATTGCCCTGCCTGTGAGTCATTGGAATGATAAGTCGTCTGTTCATTTTAAATGGAAGATGAACCCGTAGTTTGAGACCGTCATCAAGAGACGCAACAATAGCCAAATGGAACTGGTATCGCTTAAAACTGTTATCGCTGGGAGATGGTATCGCTGGGAGCTGGTAATTTTGGGAGCTGGTATCGTTGGGAACTTGGAACAGTATCGCTGGTAAAAGTATTGTTTGGAACTATGAACGGGTATCGCTGGGAACTGATATCACGGGAAACTGGTATCGCTGGGAATTGGTATCGCTGTGGATTTGTATCGCTGGGAACTGGTATTGCCGGGAATCGAACACGTAACCTTTACAAAAAAAAAAAGATCTTTTTCATAACTTCACAGAGTAACTCAAACAGGACGGGGTTAAAAGTTACTTTTACAGAGCTAGGATTTGAACCCATTAGCATCATACAGAAGATCGTGCTAACAACTTCACCTAGTACCACCCCAAACGTTTGATTACATAAGGCCCAGCTCAGTTGCAGTGATCGTGTAATGATCAGTGAGAGGGAATTAAGAATGGAACTTTGATGATGGAAATCTATACCATATGGCCTATTGATGGAAATCTATACCATATGGCCTATTGATGGAAATCTATACCATATGGCCTATTGATGGAAATCTATACCATATGGCCTATTGATGGAAATCTATAGCATATGGCCTATTGATGGAAATCTATACCATATGGCCTATTGATGGAAAACTAGAACATGACGTCTAAAAGTCCCTCTAGTCTGCAGCGTCACCACGTGATCAGGGTTATCTGTCAGGCCAGAGTTTCCCGCCCTTGGCTGTCTAATGGCGAACCCTGGCGTTAGTTAAACACTGTGTTTAAAAACTGACGGTGTAAGTGAGGAGTCGGTCAGAGCTAGGTGTGGGATGGTGGGGCAGTGAGGTGAGGGGGTGGGTGAGGACGGGAGAGAGGGAGTGTGAGAGGAGTGGAGACTGGTTGACTCTAATGACCGGAAGACTCGAAACTGTCCGGCCATACATAACTTGATGGTCAGTCTCTGGACTTTTGAGACCGTCAGCAAACTCTCCGATTCTGTCGGCCAATCAGGTTTATAGATTTTCTTTTATTTCTCCCTGAATGGTTTCTGTGTTGGCCGACTGCTGTGGGAGACAACGATCTGACCCACTGTTCAGTTCCAGGTTTACTTGACCCACCAACAGTCAAACATGTCATTTGTTTTACTTGATATTGAGTTCCAGGCTCACATTATGTATACACCAACAGTCAAACATGTCATTTGTTTTTGCTTTTCCAACACTTTGTTCAATCTTGAGAATCTTCTGTTCAATTAAAAATTTATATACAGTCGATTCCGCTTAATTGGGACACATCGGGACCTAGGCTTTTTGTCCAAATTAAACATACAAATTTACTATTGGCTTCTTGGTTTTGTTTCTTTGAGATTTGTCCCAAATAAGCGGCTGTCCCAATTAAGCGGTGTCCCAATTAAGCGGAATCCATTGTATTACAAACGTCATTCAGTCCCCCACCTTAAACGTCAACTTTGATTCAACAATAAAACACTTTATTCTAATACTAATTCAATTATATGCTACTAGTAAACATGGATCAACTTTCTAAGACTTAATCCACACAAAGTTAAAATCAACAAACATGTCTCATTATTACTTCTTTATTTTATTATTATTATTGTACCCCCCCACACACACACAACACAAACATACACACACACAATTATTATACAGATAAATTAATAAATATAATATAAGCTAGAGACTAGCACTATCACTTTCAAACACACACACACACACACAACACACACATACACACACACACATGCGCGCACGTTGCCATCCATCAGTGGCACAATGTAGAGTTAGGTCTGTCTAGTAACTCTATCGATCCAATTGTCTTAACAAGTGGAACAGACCAACCCTACCAAACAGAAGGAAATACATCGTCACGTGACTAGCACCACCAACTCATGCTGCATAGGTATATCACGATCTTCGCTTTGATGCTGTCATTTTTTTTAGTTCAGGGGTGGGAGGGAGGAGTATATTCCTTAGATCACACACAGATTTATGTAGATTATAATTACTTTAACTAAAAATCATTCCTTAGATAACGTACGGATTGATTTAAATTAGAATATATTAGAAATAAAAGCGTGGGCGCCCGTCTAGATACATAGAATATTTATGTATTTATTGCAACTGATCAACTATTGTATTTATTGCAACTGATCAACTATTGTATTTATTGCAACTGATCAACTATTGTATTTATTGCAACTGATCAACTATTGTATTTATTGCAACTGATCAACTATTGTATTTATTGCAACTGATCAACTATTGTATTTATTGCAACTGATCAACTATTGTATTTATTGCAACTGATCAACTATTGTATTTATTGCAACTGATCAACTGTTGTATTTATTGCAACTGATCAACTATTGTATTTATTGCAACTGATCAACTATTGTATTTATTGCAACTGATCAACTATTGTATTTATTGCAACTGATCAACTATTGTATTTATTGCAACTGATCAACTATTGTATTTATTGCAACTGATCAACTATTGTATTTATTGCAACTGATCAACTATTGTATTTAGCTCAATATATTGTAATCACCGGTAGAGTTTGGGGGGTACTGTGGGTTGTGCGGCCGCAAAGGGTGCCGAGCTTTGAAAGGGGCGCCGAGAGAGCGTTATTAAATATCTGTGCGCTTTTCAGATTGAGAAGAGGGTGGCAAAAATGCGTTACTTGCAAATGGCGTCACGATGGCCTGCTACTACGGGGGTCTGGTTATCACCCACGCTTTTAAATGAATTAATGATCATTTATATAATTATTTGTAAACTGAGTAATTATTTTTTTATTTACTTTTATTTTCAGTGCATTTAAATCCTTTACTTATTTTTTAGAGCATTTTCGAAAAAAAATGCTCTATTGTCCCAGTTTTGTCTGTCTGTCTGTCCGTCTGTCCGTCATCACCCTAGATCTCAACAACCATAAGTTTCCCTATTTCGCGTTCTTCTGCACCGGAGCTTTGCGTCGTAGCTTATTTATTTTGACAAGATGTTTTCAAGGCAATTATTTCCGATTTTAAACATTACTTTAAAGAATTCGGTTAGTAATTCTACAAGATGTTAATTCATGTACTCGAATCTATTAAAAATCGTGTGCATTGTCATGTAGAATTGACAAGTGTTGCCAACTTTGAGACTTCTCAATTATAACAGGTTGAAAAGTGAGTTACAAGATTCAAGGACAAACCCACAGAAAACGAAACTGATTAAAACAACTTATAAATAAATTAGATTAAGAAGATTGTCAATAATTTTCAACGAACACTAAAAGTATATTGGAATTAGTAGATCAGTAAACCATGGTGTAATAGATCAATAATCTAAATGGAATAGATAAATCAGTATAGTTTTAACTCTCTCTCTCTCTCTCTCTCTCTCTCTCTCTCTCTCTCTCTCTCTCTCTCCTTTGCCCTCATTAACGATACGGACAGGGAATTCCTATAGACCTGCGCACTGTTAACGTGCTGGCGTTGTGACGTTGTTGTGAAGTTGTTGTGAGGATGCCGGTAAAGAAGAGCAATGGCTGTTAGACTTGTGGTTGTAAATATATTGATTCTTTTTAGAGCATTTTCGAAAAAAAAAGCTCTATTGTCCCCGTTTTGTCTGTCTGTCCGTCCGTCCGTCATCACCCTAGATCTCAACAACCATAAGTCCTAGACCCATGATGTATATATCATTTTGTAGGTCTTGGCCTGCCAAGAAATGACTTTTTTCCATTTCGCGATCTGACCTCTCAGGGCCGTAAAAGGGGCCTTAGTACCGTTTTTTACTATATAAGCTATATTAATAAAGGAGCGCTATATCTCAGCAACTATAAGTCCTAGACCCATGATGTATATATCATTTTGTAGGTCTTGGCCTGCCATGTGTACATCAAAAGTTCATTTCACGATAGGACCTCTGAGGGCCGGGCTTCAGAGCTCCTAAGGGGCTTACATATTATATATACACCTTGTACGTTCAATATCCCATTCATTTGGTGCGAAATACTGCAGCACGTAGTTTCACCAAGATTTATTAAGAAACTCATCAAATGAAATAGTAAGCTAGTGTTCTGAGTTTAATTGAAAGTATCAGAGCTATGCAACAATTGACGGAGTTTTCGGACGATTAAATGACTAAAATTTCGAATGTTTTCAATTATGAGTCCTATTTCAGTAACCACAAACCACTTGTAGTTAGATTTAAGAGAAAATAATTTTTTTTTCAAATATAAAGAAACGTCTTTGTAATATTTTTTTACAGATATATGCATTACACAATTGAATTTATAAACATTTACAAAATTTACAAATATTTACTGAAAGTTAACAAATGTACTGATACATAACAAGAAAATGCGCTAACACGTCCTGTGTCCAGAATGGAACAGGCTTAATTGCTTGTTTTATAAACCCTGAGAGTTTACATCAATATACATTGTTAGAGATCAGTCATCGTGAAATAGATCAATCATTATGAATTTAGTAGATTCATATATAAAAATAGATCAATAATTTTATATTATAATACATCAATTATTATATTCTGTATACAGGGCTCGATTTACCGCTGGGGATGCCGGGGATATGGGATGCCGGGGATATCCCCAGCACTGAGAACTGTCATCTCCGGCTCTGCTTTAGCTAATATATCCCTGCAGGGGATGAAACCATACACATGTATCTCCGGCTCTGCAGAATTTTTTTTCATCCCCCGGCACTGGTTTTTTTTTCTTAAATCGATCACTGTCTGTATAGATCAATCATTATATATTGTAATACATCATTCATTATGTTCTGTATAGATCACTCATTATATATAGTAAAACAACAATCTTCATAGTTCTTACGTATAGAACCAATCTAAAACAAAACTCAAGCATAAGTTATTTCATTCGTTTTGAGATTTTTACCTTACCGTCTACTGAAACCACTCTAGTGGAGTTATTGCGGTTCCACTTTTCAACATCTCAGACTTCAACCCTGGGCTGCGGTGGTCATGTGGACAGCATTGAGCCATGGAGTTAGCGGGAGTCAATCTGATTCAATTTACTGACCTGAGCGTGTCTAATCAAACACAAAAGCCTCCATCCACTTTCCAGTCACGTGGGGGTCAGCAGCATGATGACATCTAGATCCGTCTGTTAAACATGGTCGCAGGCTAACCCTTTTAGGTGGCGGCGATGACCGGAAGAGCAAATACTCTGTAGGCACCACACGGAGGTTAAATGTCTGAGAGAATATAAAACATTAGATGTAGCAGACGTCAATGGGATGTAAACCCTGGCCTGACACTCAACCTCCCTAGGACTTGACCAGCCCGTGCATTGCCCCATCCTCGTGTTAAAAGTTGTTCGGAAATGGTGCGCATTGATTGGTCGTCTTGAAGTCCTGATTTTTCGTGAGCCCCATTCAAAACAGCTGTAGTAAGGACGTACCTCCACTTTACATTCATAACAGCTGTAGTAATGACGAACCCCATTTTACATTCATAACAGCTGTAGTAAGAACGTGCCTCCATTTTATATTCATAACAGCTGTATAAAGGGCGTACCTTACATGTTACGTACAATAAGTATTAATCAAACAATTTGATAATATCCCGTAAAGTTTCCAATGAATAACTTTTATATCAAATTTGTTTCCAGTATTGGACAACTCTATAGTTATCTTTATTTATAGTCTAGCACAGACAGCACAATGTACAGCCGTGGTATCCATCTCCCCTCTATAGTCTAGCACAGACAGCACAGTGTACAGCCGTGGTATCTCTCCCCACTATATAGCACAGACAGCACATTCATTTACAGCTAGTGGTATCCCCCTCCTCTATAGTCCAGTTACAGACAGCATTGTATGTACAGCCGTGTATCTCTCCCTCTATAGTCTAGTTACTTGACAGCACACAGTACAGCCGTATCTCTCCCCCTCAATAGTCTAGCACTGACAGCACAATGTACAGCCGTGGTATCTCTCCCCTCTATAGTCTAGCACAGATAGCACAGTGTACAGCCGTGGTATCTCTCCCCTATATAGTCTAGCACAGACCTGATGAACGCAGTGACCTAACGAGAGTTAAAAAATACTTTCATAATACTTTCATAATAACCCATTTAAATACTATACTTTCAGATTAACCCATTTAAATACTATACTTTCAGATTAACCCATTTAAATACTATACTTTCATATTACTTTCATATTAACCCATTAAAATACTATACTTTCAGATTAACCCATCTAACCCCAAACTACGTCTCACCTAGCCTTACATTACCGGCTGTGCACGATGCTTCTGGTTTGTTGTTTGCAAACTAAATACTGACGCAGAGCTTTGGATTTCACTTGTAATTAACTCAGAAAGAAGTATGTTACCTTGGCAACTGTCACTGACTTCGCAGAGTTCAGCAAGTCTCAGTTTGTTTTCTTTCTTCCGATTCTTCCTGTCATAGGTTAAACCAAAATGATATTTAACATAATCTTCGTTTCTTTTATTTCACAATGCATTGAACTCCTGTCTGGGATAAAGCCATGTCAAGAAAGATCTTCATTAAATTTTGTCAATGCTAAAATGTAAACTTATTGGCAGGCCAGGGCCCTAAATGGGGTGTAGGGTCAAAGGGAGAAGAAAATTTAATGAAGTTTTTTTTTTTATAACAATAACATTTCGATATAGTACCAAACATCTTTGTAACAAGTTTTACATTTTATTTCACATTTCGAAGTCTATGTTTAACATTTTATTTCCCATTTCGAAGTCGATGTTTAACATTTTATTTCCCATTTCGAAGTCTATGTTTAACATTTTATTTCCCATTTCGAAGTCGATGTTTAACATTTTATTTCCCATTTCGAAGTCTATGTTTAACATTTTATTTCCCATTTCGAAGTCGATGTTTAACATTTTATTTCCCATTTCTAAGTCGATGTTTTACATTTTATTTCCCATTTCGAAGTCGATGTTTTACATTTTATTTCCCATTTCGAAGTCTATGTTTTACATTTTTTGATGTAATGAAATTCATACTAAGTTTCCTTTTATATATCAACAAATATATAAAGAAATATTATGACAAAATGTTCCTATTTTTGTTATGGACTTTAAAAAAAAACTAATACATATTATCAGTGGTCACAAATATTGAATTTACCCCGAAGATGAAAAGACCAAAGTAAAAAAAAAAAGATAACTCGGACTGAGAACCACTGATAAAGAGGAAGATGTTCACGCACAAGGGAAGGGTTAATGGGCGCTTGGAGTAGAAAGAGAGATGTCGGTGGAGAATTGTGTATCCTGTCAGTAAAGTTTAAATGATTGTGGTAGACGTTATCTCATACTGGTGGAATATTCACTTTCACATTCACTCTCACAGCTTGGTCTTACAGGTAAATTACTGATATATCCATTCTGACATCTTGACTACTGACAGATTCACATGCAAACTGACAGATTCACACGTAAACTGACAGATACACATAGCTGACAGATCCATTCTTATTACTATACTACTTCCACTTAACTTTATACTGACAGATTCACAAGTAGACTACTGACAGATCTACAAGTAGACTACTGACAGATTCACAAGTATTCTACTGATAGATTCACAAGTTTTCTACTGACAGATTCACAAGTAGACTACTGACAGATTCACAAGTTGACTACTGATAGATTAACAAGTAGACTACTGACGGATTCACAATAGACTACTGACAGATTCACAAGTAGATTATTGAAACATTTACTCTCATGTGTTGATTTGTGACAGATAGCTCTACTTTCATGTGTTGATGTGTGACAGATAGCTCTACTTTCATGTGTTGATGTGTGACAGATAGCTCTACTTTCATGTGTTGATGTGTGACAGATAGCTCTACTTTCATGTGTTGATTTGTGACATATAGCTCTACTTTCATGTGTTGATGTGTGACAGATAGCTCTACTTTCATGTGTTGATTTGTGACATATAGCTCTACTTTCATGGCTTGATAATTAACAGATATATATATAGCTCATGGATTGATTACTGCTAGATCTACCGTCGGATAGCTTATCGGCAGATCTGATCATTGTAGTTGAATTATTGAGTCGTGCCTTCGTACAAAATAGACTGAACATTGAGACATTGAGACAGGCATTGAAACATCCTTTATCTGCTGGCTGACAGACAGAATCTGCTGTTAAGGTGAAAATGTGTATTGAATGTTGGCAACCCATGAATTACTTAAAACCCAGTCAGTGATTTCATGTGTATCTAGCCGAGTTCATCACGTAGGTACCATGACGTAATCAATTACTGTTGATGTTCAAAAAATTTTCTCGGATGATCAGTTAGCATCATTCCCATAAATGTCATAACTGTTTGTAGTAATTACCATGGTGTAACGATATTGCGGTACGCGGGGTCTAGGGTGAATGTCATATGCGGGTTCTAGGGCGAATGTCATGTGAGGTTTTGTAGGGCTAATGTCATGAGCGGGTTAGTCTGCCTATAGTCTACTTGTGAATGTGGAAGTAGTCTACTTGTGAATCTGTCAGTAGTCTACCTGTGAATCTGTCAGTATAAAGTTATATAGAAGTAGTGTAGTAATAAGAATGGATCTGTCAGCTATGTTAATCTGTCAGTTTGCATGCAAATGTAATGTGCGGGTTTTAGGGCGAATGTCATATGCGGGTTTTAGGGCGAATATCATGTGCTGGTTTTAGGGCGAATATCATGTGCGGGTTTTAGGGCGAATATCATGTGCTGGTTTTAGGGCGAATATCATGTGCGGCTTTTAGGGCGAATATCATGTGCGGGTTTTAGGGCGAATATCATGTGCTGGTTTTAGGGCGAATATCATGTGCTGGTTTTAGGGCGAATATCATGTGCGGGTTTTAGGGCGAATGTCATGTGCGGGTTTTAGGGCGAATGTCATGTGTGGGTTTTAGGGCGAATATCATGTGCGGGTTTTAGGGCGAATATCATGTGCTGGTTTTAGGGCGAAAATCATGTGCGGGTTTTAGGGCGAATGTCATGTGCTGGTTTTAGGGCGAATGTCATGTTCGGGTTTTAGGGCGAATGTCATGTGCTGGTTTTAGGGCGCATATCATGTGCGGGTTTTAGGGCGAATGTCATGTGCGGTTTTTAGGGCGAATGTCATGTGCGGGTTCTAGGGCGAATGTCATTTTTCATATGCGGGAGGTGGAACGAACGTTTAACGTTATGTAGCCAACAATGACTGCAAACCCCCGAGCCGGCCCCTCCCCCGGGCTTATATTGCGATATAGACTGGGCCGTGCACAGATAAAGACAACCCCCACACTTGTCTAGTGCCCCGATTCTCGGGCTACCCCTCCCCCCCCCCCACCGCGGTCAATATTTATTTTTTTATTTATTTAATTTACCGCAGCAAATCTGTGCTGTTATTAGTGAAGACATTTTGCAGGATTTGCGAGGTCTGAATATCATTTTACGTGAGAGGAATCTGAATGGACTCACCATTAGCTAGAAAGGACAAGAGTTGTGTAATAAAAATAAAATATGAGTTGTTATTAAAAAAAAGAGAAACAGAATCATATTATGATGTTTAGATCAGACAGAGGAGACTACGGGAATTTGTTATGCGTAATGTTTTAATGACATTTAGGATGACTTGCATACAAAGGAAGGTAGGATTTAGATTTTCTTAACATGTACATTGACATACACAACTTTTAAGAAGAAATCGTAAAGCTTTTATTGAACTATGTTTATTTCTGCACCAGTAAAGAGCAATATATAAACATAAAATACGGTAATTTCGAAGAAACATGCTGCACAAGGACACCCCTCGCCCCTAATTTTTACTATAATGACGCCATTTTGGCAACCTATATAGAATTTAGAAAAAATGAAAATTTCATTATAATACAATAAAAAACAGAACTTTATTTAAACGGAACAATCAGTTTCATGTGGGAAACTAGATAATGCAAAGGAAATTCTCTCCTCAGGAGTTGCATATATTAAAAAAAAAATAATTCTGAATCCGCCTCTCCTTATTATGAAGTGCAGCCGACATTAATTCAGTATCGAAGTTTGATGAAAGATAGAATCTACTCAGAGGATCTCAAAGAATGCATTGTGCCTAGACGTCATTAATGACACAGCTTAAGAAGACTGTTGACTCATGAATAATGTTCAAAGCGAGATAAGTCATGAATAATGTTGTTGCCCTTGAAAGTCAAAGGCGTACGAATCATGTATTCCGTTGATCTGCGACACACCATTACGTCAAGCTATGTGTATGGTCATGTGGTGTTTTTTTTTTTTAAGACTTTTATTTTAATTTGCTGTGTTTTTGGTGTTCTTTAAGCAAAGATGTGTACAGTCAGAGAAAATAAAACAGTCAGGTTAATAGCACCCGGAGAAAAAAAAAAGGGTCTTCAGCCTCAAGCAATGACTATAGGTGTAAGGGGGGGTTGAGGGGTGCAATGGATCAAGCCACGTTCCAAGATCTGAAAATATGCGACGGCTTTCGTAGAGGTGATTCAACTTTGGTGGTTTTCATGATCTTCAGCAGGCCGATAACCGGGTCTTGCGGCCGGGTCTGTTGTTACAACGGTTAAGAGTTGCCGCTGAGCGGTGTAACTGGATTGCAAGTCTACGGGTATCGATCGTCTCTATAGGCTGTTGATGTGGTACTGAGCCAGGCTCTTCGACTAATGACAGGCACTTTTCGAACGACTCCCACAGCTGCGGTGGAAGTCAAGGCAAATGGCCCACCACTAGGTCATCGCAGCGAGCGCGGGAAGTCGTAAAACTTTTTTAGTGGTACAAGCGGCAAGATTGAGTAGTCTGTCCATTGCGAAATAGTTGATGAATCGGTGGAAAATATGAGGGTGACTATGAAGTCTTTTATTCATCACCCAATGAGACTGTCCCGAGACTGTCAGCTACCTACCGTACACCCAGTGAGACTTTCAGCTACCTACCGTACACCCAGTGAGACTTTCAGCTACCTACCGTACACCCAGTGAGACTTTCAGCTACCTACCGTACACCCAGTGAGACTTTCAGCTACCTACCGTACACCCAGTGAGACTTTCAGCTACCTACCGTACACCCAGTGAGACTTTCAGCTACCTACCGTACACCCAGTGAGACTTTCAGCTACCTACCGTACACCCAGTGAGACTTTCAGCTACCTACCGTACACCCAGTGAGACTGTCCCGAGACTGTCAGCTACCTACCGTACACCTAATATAAAAGCCGTCTCCCGTGCTGCCTCTCCATGCAAAAGCTAACTGTCTGCTATGAGTTCGCCCGAACCTGACTGACGCCAAAGTGGGGGATGCAAGTGATACACAATGCTAAACAACCGATTCACTGGTGGCCACACTAAATCTCACAAAGCGTGGTATGAAACTCTAAAAACCACATTTTGGTCACCATTGTTATAAGAAAGTGGTCATCAGGCTTCGCAACCCATTGTTTTCATGTTGTGACCCACAATGGAAACGATCAGGTCTCTATATTGACCACAGACTCTATATTGTCCTGTAATGATGGCTCCGTCCGTAGCCAGAAAGGACGTCCAAACAGGACCGTCTTGTTTTATTTATTTATTGAGGGTTACAAACGGTTCTCACAAACTCGATTAGTCGTAGATCTAGCCGAGTCACGTGTTTCTCTGTATATTTATGAAGCAGAGATGAGAGCTATTACGGAGGAAGTGGCGCACACTGATGAGAGACTGAGGGGTGGGGACTTGCTTGACTGGGGGATGGGACCTTGCTTGACTGAGGGGATGGGACTTTATTTAACTGAGGGATGGGACCTTGCTTGACTGAGGGATGGGACCTTGCTTGACTGAGGGATGGAGGGACCTTGCTTGCGATGGACACCGTTATCCTGGCAAGACTCGCTCTGAATAACAGGGACAGGAGAATAATACTCCGAGAGACTGTAAGCCATTGTATTTTGGATCTAATGAGAATGAGTACATACATCCAACTCTGTTACTCTAATGTCGTCTGCTAGTATAGACCTCACATTCTATCGTCAGATGTTAATACATAGATCCAGCTCTGTTACTCTTAATGTCGTCTGCTAGTATAGACCAGGGCTCGATTTACCACCGGGGATGCCGGGGATATCCCCGGCACTGATACCTGTCATCCCCGGCTCTGCTTTAGCTAATATATCAAAGCCGGGGATGAAATCATAGACATTTATCCCCGGCTCTGGAGAAATCTTTTTTCATCCCCGACACTGGTTTTTTCTTAAATCGAGCACTGATATAGACCTCACATTCTATCGTCAGATGTTAGTACATATATACAACTCTGTTACTCTTAATGTAGGTACCACAAACTGATTTTTTAAAATGGGTATACAGCTTTTTTCAACATGAATATTGCAAGAACTCGAAAATCTAAGATGGTGGACATCAAATTTATTACTATAGCTCAAATAGTTTGAGAGATATAAATTTTTGAAAATGTGACTTTTTCATTTTTTCACAACACCTTCAAAAGTGCCATTTTTGCCAAGCGTTATCTGCAAAAGTATTTCATGTACACCAAATAATTTACATTCAATACAAACACAAATATACATAGAATAAACTCAATTTTTTTCA
>JAGDYQ010000005.1:7851713-7861043 GCA_021962125.1 Bulinus truncatus | reverse complement strand
TGGTTGTATCTGAATCATGGCATAACAAAGGTTAAATTGGTTGTATCTGAAATCACGGCACATTTAAAGGTTGAAGGTGATTTGTATCTGAAGTCACGGCAACAAAAGTTTAGGTGGTTGTATCTGAAGTCGGCACAACAAAAAGGTTAGGGTGGTTGTATCTAGAAGTCATTTTAACTCAAAGGTTGAGGTGAATTTGTATCTGAAGTCACGGCACAACAAAAGGTTAGGGTGGTTCTTTCAGCGCCCGGCTGCTTCACATATTTATATGGCTATTTTGCAAGCTTTTCAAGTCATACTCACTATAACTGCCCGATCATTAGCGTACCTAGGGATTTCGGGGCCCAGGGGAGGCTTGACCTCTTTAGGAGCCCCTAACATTTTACGACATTTCATCATGACATGAGATAATGAACTTAATATTTAATGTAAAAAAAAATAATATTTCGGACAGTCAGATAAGACCCACCTCCCTCCCATATTTACGCTATAACTTAAGATATGGAGTTGGGCTAGTTTGTCTTAAAACGTGTATTATGTACATTTGATCAAAGCAAAAAATCGTTCAACTGTCGTCATGACAGCCGCCACATCAATCTTAGGTCACCACCAGTCCACCCAATAAATTCTTCAGGTCATTTAATAAATTGTTTTTGCTTGACGAGCCCCCGCCCCTCAGGACAGATTTTCTGTCGTCATGTTTACAAGTTAGCACCTCCCATACATAGCCATGCCACTGTTGTGGTGAAGTTGATAACAGCGGATCGCGATTTTATTTTCTTCAACTAGCTTATGTAAGAGAGGTAACTCATTTTTTTGTTTTATCACGTTCACTATTTTTGACATTACTTCCTTGTTCTCACAGCTATAATAGGTCGCTACCCAGTTTGCCCCAGGGGCTGCGGCTTGTTCACCTATCAATGGCTGCGTCTCCTGTGAATCACATCTCTTTATGTTCCTGCACAGACAGAACATGCGCGAGGTCGGAATATGCACACCTTCCTGTCCAGTGGGATTTTACGGTGTCCGGCACCAGTACTACAACAAGTGCTACAGTAAGTGTTGTGTGTCCGAAACTAGTGCTACTGCTTAAAGGTTTTAAGGTGTGTGACACCAGCTTATAGGTTTTAAGGTGTCATTTTTTTAGGGATTGGGTTGGGGAGGGGATTGTATTATACCATATATTTTGTTAGCAGCAGGGGGCACTAGAGAGGCAAACAAAAATTATTTACTGTTGGGTGCCACACCCCTTAAGGCCTACCATGAATAAAACCAGTAAACCATAGTATCTTGATCACGAAGAAAGGACTTATTACCTACAATAGCACTGTACAACATTAAGCGAAAAAGGAATGGTTAAGAGTTTAACAGATTATGGTTGTCCCCCATTGGAGGCGTAACCAACAGTAGCTTCGCCCTGGGGGGGGGGGTTGTACTATAGAAGTTAAAGACGCCCGAGACACAGTACATGCCAACAGCGCCATTTAGATGAAACCAGAACTAAAGGTACAGAGATATAAAAACACCACGAAATCGAAATTATCTCAAATTACAAGCGACTGGGGATACTTTTATTCAGGATCATCAGTCAAGCAAACGCGAAATTTTTTTATGTGAAATTTGAATTTTGGTATCCTTTCAGACATCTTACTTACAATAGCAATGTTCTATTAGCTGGAGACGATATTGAATAATGTAACGAATGTTCGTCTAAACAACAGGAAATACGTCTATGAAAACTATAACGGCATTTGGTTAGCCTATTTTTGGAACAAATGTATAATTATATCATTATAAGTTTTCGGGGAAATTAAGCAACTAAGCAGACTCAGAATAATATGACTTACTTGACTTAATGCCTTGAACTCCTTGAGGAGCAAAGGGCTTCTGCAATCACTCTCCAGCGCACTCTGTTTTGGGAGGCCTTTTTCAATTCTCCCCCATGTCTGTTTGCAGATTTTCAATTCCTGCTGGCAAGACCTTATCCAAGTTGTCTTTGGGCGGCCGACTTTTCTCTGGTCTTGTGGGGTTCAATTGCAGGGCCATTTTTGTGATGTCTTCTGGAGGTTTCCTTAGCGAGTAGCCAGAATAAAACATTAATTATAAATCTGCTTGTTGAAAGAAGTTGAGAACAGCACGTCAAAATACGAAAATAAAAAAAAAAAATTAACAGTTTAAAAAAAAACATGAATGATTTTTTTTCTGAAATATCTCTTTATTTTGAGAAAAAAAACTGCTGACATAAATGAAAGCATGATTGACTAAATCAAACATGGGAACATTCAGAGATTAATCGTTAATTTTATAGTCTGAGAATGATTTTTTACAAAATTAACATGTTGTCTGGTAGGGTCAGATGAAGTGAAGAATTCATCTGTAGTGAGTCCACTGTATATTGATGAGTGGGTTTGGCATGCACAATATTTTTTCCGCCTCTGCCTACTCGACTGATATCTGCTACCCATTTCAAGCGGTTAAAATATACAGGTGCAAATATGAGGTTTTGTGAGGCATTTCAGGAGTGGAGGGAAAACGGAGGGGGGGGGATAGGGCGGGATGACCAGTTATAAAATTATTTGGGTAAAAAAGGCTTTCATAGTATTTATTGTTTTCACCATAATTTAAGTTAAAGTTTAACTTTTGTTCATTGAATGCATGACGTCATTTACTTTAGAAAGGAACAGTCCAAACTCTCTAAAACTAACATTGCACAATATTTCCCCAGGGTGTCATATTGATCATTGTTACAGCTGCTTTAGTCGCCAGTACTGTACACTATGCGAGGAACCCTACTTGGTCAATGAAGGACGGTGTATCGAACAATGTCCAGCTGGTCAGTATTATGCTAATTTCACCAGGGAGTGTAAAGACAGAGGTTTGTTGGTTGGTTATTTGTTTTTTTTTTTTGTTGAATTTTTTACATCGCCATTTTACTAAATGAAACGTCATCAACTGATGTCTTTAAGTAGATTATCGCAGTGGCTACGGTTCGGTCCGACCGAACCCGAATTTTTTTTACTGCGGGTACCAGCCATAGATAATATTGCTCCACACCCTAACCCTATCCCTAACACTATCCCTATCCCTAACCCTATCCCTAACCCTAACCCTAACCCTATCCCTATCCCTATCCCTAACCCTAATCCTGAAAAAAAAATTCTGAACATTTTTTTTTATATATGCCATGTTCCTTGTACCCTAATATAATGGTTTTGGCTGGTGCCGTAGCCACTGCGTTAAATTATCATATGTGAATTAATAAAATTGTAAATAGACTACAGACAGAAATTCAAACACAATCAGTATGCACATAAAAGATAAAATAAAGCACAATGTGAATGTATTCACACATTTTAGCGTAACCAACTTTAAAAACCTTTAAAGTTCTCTTGTACAGACAGACACGCGCCAAAAGTTGAACCCAACCCATTGATTATGCTATGTTCATTTGGATGTCCATTACATTCCCAGTTCATTTTGTCAATACACATGATCTATATCAGTGGTGGCGAACCTATGGCATCAGCCGGCACGAGACTGAAATTCTAAAATATCAATTCCTTTAAAATCGGAATGTTGGCACTTGCCTATAAATAAATGTTGTTGTTTTTTTTTTGGTTATACTTTGTGCATGCGGCCCCCCCCCCCCCAAAAAAAAAGGTTCGCCACCACTGACCTATATACACTGTTTTTTTAAAAATAGCCTTATTTCTTTATTTCATTACGTCAACTACTACGTCAGTTACATTCAAAAGGCTGCCTACCACACAATATGTACCACACAGTCATGGGCGTATTCATGGGGGGGGGGGCAAGAGGGGCATTTGCCCCCCCCCACATTTTGAAAAAATGTCATATAAGAGTGGGGCATTTGCCCCCCCCCCCACATTTTGAAAAAATGTCATATAAGAGTGGGGCATTTGCCCCCCCCCCCCACATTTTGAAAAATGTCATATAAGAGTGGGGCATTTGCCCCCCCCACATTTTGAAAAAATGTCATATAAGAGTGGGGCATTTGCCCCCCCCACATTTTGAAAAAATGTCATATAAGAGTGGGGCATTTGCCCCCCCCCCCACATTTTGAAAAAATGTCATATAAGAGTGGGGCATTTGCCCCCCCCCCCACATTTTGAAAAAATGTCATATAAGAGTGGGGCATTTGCCCCCCCCCACATTTTGAAAAAATGTCATATAAGAGTGGGGCATTTGCCCCCCCCCACATTTTGAAAAAATGTCATATAAGAGTGGGGCATTTGCCCCCCCCACATTTTGAAAAAATGTCATATAAGAGTGGGGCATTTGCCCCCCCCCCACATTTTGAAAAAATGTCATATAAGAGTGGGGCATTTGCCCCCCCCCTACATTTTGAAAAAATGTCATATAAGAGTGGGGCATTTGCCTCCCCCCTACATTTTGAAAAAATGTCATATAAGAGTGGGGCATTTGCCCCCCCCACATTTTGAAAAATGTCATATAAGAGTGGGGCATTTGCTCCCCCCACATTTTGAAAAATGTCATATAAGAGTGGGGCATTTGCTCCCCCCTACATTTTGAAAAATGTCATATAAGAGTGGGGCATTTGCCCCCCCAACCTTTTGAAAAATGTCATATAAGAGTGGGGCATTTGCCCCTCCCACATTTTGAAAATGTCATATAAGAGTGGGGCATTTGCCCCCCCCTCCACATTTTGAAAAAATGTCATATAACAGTGGGGCATTTGCCCCCCCCCCCCCCACATTTTGAAAAAATGTCATATAAGAGTGGGGCATTTGCCCCCCCCCCACATTTTGAAAAAATGTCATATAAGAGTGGGGCATTTGCCCCCCCACATTTTGAAAAAATGTCATATAAGAGTGGGGCATTTGCCCCCCCACATTTTGAAAAAATGTCATATAAGAGTGGGGCATTTGCTCCCCCCCCACATTTTGAAAAAATGTCATATAAGAGTGGGGCATTTGCCCCCCCACATTTTGAAAAAAATGTCATATAAGAGTGGGGCATTTGCCCCCCCCACATTTTGAAAAAATGTCATATAAGAGTGGGGCATTTGCCCCCCCCACATTTTGAAAAAATGTCATATAAGAGTGGGGCATTTGCCCCCCCACATTTTGAAAAAATGTCATATAAGAGTGGGGCATTTGCCCCCCACATTTTGAAAAATGTCATATAAGAGTGGGGCATTTGCCCCCCCCACATTTTGAAAAATGTCATATAAGAGTGGGGCATTTGCCCCCCCCCCCCCCCCACATTTTGAAAAAAAATGTCATATAAGAGTGGGGCATTTGCCCCCCCCCCCCCCACATTTTGAAAAAATGTCATATAAGAGTGGGGCATTTGCCCCCCCCCACATTTTGAAAAAATGTCATATAAGAGTGGGGCATTTGCCCCCCCCACATTTTGAAAAAATGTCATATAAGAGTGGGGCATTTGCCCCCCCCCCCCCCACATTTTGAAAAATGTCATATAAGAGTGGGGCATTTGCCCCCCCCCACATTTTGAAAAAATGTCATATAAGAGTGGGGCATTTGCTCCCCCCCCCCTTACATTTAAAAAAAATGTCATAAAGTTGTTATTTGCCCCCCCCCCCGGAAAATTTGTGCCCCCCCCTCTGGAAAAATTTCTAGCGACGCCCATGCACACAGTGAAGGTTCATTACTAATGACTTTACAAAATCCCGTCATGTGTGTTATTTTCTTTTTTAATATTGCGTAGCAATACACAAATATGGCGGCTTTCGGAAAAAAAATCAATTTAAATTGACGATCAGCATCGTGTCCAATTTATATTTAATTTCGTGCAACTGTATTTGTGCCGATCACATAAGAAGATAATTATAACCTCTAGAATATAATGTTGTGCTTACAAGAAGATACCAGTTAAATTGGGGGGGGGGGGGATATAATCTATGAGTAAAAACTGAGACATGTTTGAACATTTGGTATTTTTAGTACAATTATAATCAGAATGAAATTTCCTTTTTTTATTCAGTGGACTGTCTGCCGGGGGCGTGGTCACCTTGGACAGAGTGCTCGCGTAATGGTCAAAACTGTGGCTTTAAAAATGGCAACCAGGTCCGTACTCGGTCCATACTGCAGGATGCCTCTCCAAATGGTACCCCGTGTCCAGAGGTGACAGAGACACAGAGATGTCGTCTGCCACACAGACATTGTGATGGTTAGTAGATCACATGTATGTGTGTACTGTGTGTGTGTATGTCATGTGACTGTAATCTGTCTGCATATTTCGGGCGAAATTTGTTTGTTTTGTTTTAATGAAACATCTAATTTTTAATCTAATTAAATCAATCACTTAGACTGCAATGGACATTAATCTTTAATTCTATGTAATGTATTGTGAAACTAGTAAATCTACTTTATAATGTATGTATATATGTGTCGTGAAATCAGTACAGCTACTTTGTAATGTATGTATGTATGTATGTATGTGTCGACAGCTACTTTGTAATGTATGTATGTATATGTCGTGGAATCAGTACAGATACTTTGTAATGTATGTATGTGTCGTGAAATCAGTACAGATACTATATAATGTATGTATGTATGTGTCGTGAAATCAGTACATATACTTTGTAAAGGGGGCGTTCTTTACGCATGGACCAAATTATAGTCAAACCCTTAGAAATGACAATGTACTATAATAAACAACATATCTCAAAGAGACCAATTAAACTGTTGTTGCTTTCTTCCAGTTTGCAGCAGTTAAAATGTGTTTGTCGATTTATTAAAATGTATCTTATCATTTATAATCTTTTCTTTTTAAAATTTATTTTATTTTAAGTTTCTTTCAATAACATAAAAAAATTGAAGAGACAAATATTAATAAAAACTGTTCAGCAGATGTGTCGGTATTTTACGAATGATACTTAAAATGTTTTGTAATGAGTTGTATAATACATAACTTATAGCCAATGAATAAACATGTTCATATAGTTTTTAACTGCTATTGACTTTTTAAAAAATGTAAATGCAATAAATAAACCCAGAGGTAATGAAATAAGTAAACACAGAGTTATCGATTATGGTCTGCTTAAAAAAAAAATAAAGTGTGGTATTTCTTACCTCCCTTTCACCCAGGAGGTTGTGGCAGCAGACGCACCAATCTACAGAGGAAGAAAAACAAATGGATAGAGAGACGGCGGAAGAAGAAGAAAAAGAAGCCAAAGAAAAAGAAGATGAGAGGTAGAGGGATAAGACGAGGGGATGGAGGAATCAGAAAGAAGGCAGGACACAGAAGAGACAATGAGAAATTCAACCAGCAGGCACTCCCCGGTAGGGCTTGCCGCGTCTGTGGTCGTAGCTGCAGGAGGAAGCGAGTGAGAAAATTTTCAAGTTCTGGCTGATGTCGTAAATTTGGGGCTGGACAGGCTGGCGTTTTGGAATATTGAGAAACAAAATGTTAACATTTTTGACTGTAACAATTTTGAAGGAATGTAATAAAATGTTGGCGAGTGCTTTCATTGTAACAACTTTCAAAAATAAAAAAAAAAAAACAAAAAAAAACAGCTGATATTTAACAGGAAGATGTACATAATAGAATATATTTTGTGTACCTATGTTTATGCCATTCGCAGAGTTCATCTGCCTAAGTTATGTATTGCAACGATTTTCTCAAGCTGCAGTATAATCTTACTAGCTGTACCCTGCAAAACCTTTGCATAGAGTTATTTATATCCCCTTAGGCTTGATCGGTAGGTTAGGTTATTTTTGGTTTCGGGCAGATCCGATTTTTTCATGGATGTATTTTAAACTGGAATACTGTTGTATTAATTCTTTACTTTCGATTTAAAACAGAGCACAAATCGCTTTTATATACAGTGGATTCCGCTTAATTGGGACACCGCTTAATTGGGACAGCCGCTTATTTGGGACAAATCTCAAAGAAACCAAACCAAGAAGCCAATAGTAAATTTGTATGTTTAATTGGGACAGCCGCTTAATTGGGACAAAAAGCCTCGGTCCCGATGTGTCCCAATTAAGCGGAATCCACTGTATATTATTGTTTTCTCATATTCGTCTTAAGATGTTCATTATTTTGTTAGCTGTCAATTTATTGAGCGTAGCATAAAATATTTACTTAGAATATGCTTATTTCCGTACTTGGTTCATGCTTTAGAGCGCTCCCCGTGAAATACAAAGTAGAAAATAAACGACCTGTTTCATGATATTACATTCTTTACATTTGGTTGACGTTAGTTATATTTATTTAGGTCACAGTGTTTTTAATCACAGATACAAGGGGATTAACTCATTTTACCTAATGATTCAATTTGGCATATTGGGCTCCCTTTAGAATAACTATGATCTATTCTATGTATCCCTTTTTATGAGATTTTTTTTGTTAAACTTTGTTTATTTTTGCATCAGTTAATATCGTTTTATCACAATAACGCTACTTTTAATTAGTAGTTTGAAAAGGTGATGCCTGAAAAAAAAATAGACAAAAAATCGTTTTTTAACCAAGAAGATCAAACATCTTATAAGAAAAATGGACAATTCTTAAGACACAATCATTTTCCCTAAATAAGTTGTGTACTTTTTTGTTTTGTTGACATTCAGAGCCCATCTGTCACTAATAGAAAACACACCATAATTTTGTACTAAATTTAAAAGAGAGAGCAACATTAACCTATAGGTATAGTAAGAAATCATTTCTCTGTGATAGGTCTGAACTCATTAGACTAGATATCACATATCATTTACTTGCATCTGTGTGTCTCATTCTTTAGAAATTATATCCCAAAATTTTTCCTTTTTCCCAAGAGGCGCATAGCAGGGACGGGAAGTCAGAATCAAGACACGTAGTTGGCAACGAAGCAAGCGAAAGTCTCTTATTTCTGTATTGCCTGCCACTTCTGCTCATTTTCAGCTGCGTTCTCTTACGATGCACCAAAATGTGTCGCCAGTGATGGATTTCTGTATTTTATGTTAATTGTTCTGTTAACGTGTTAGGGGGGAAATTCACATCTAAGGTTTGATATGAGTGGAGTTAATTTTGTGTCATTTATTTAAGCAACAAGGTCAAACAGACCTTTTGCTGGTACACTTACATAACAGTGGGTGTTTTTTTATGAGATGGACAACACTTGTACGAAATTATAGGATAGATTTTAACTGATTTCAGTGATTTAAAAATATGTTGTTGTTTTTTTCATTGTAATCTACTTTCAATTTATTTTATGATACTTAATCTAATGTTGTAAATATATTCTGATGTGTTGTAAGGTACACTTTAATGAATTAAGTTACTTATATTTTTAGTCATTTGTTGAGCTTGAAGCAAAAAAAAAAAAAACACATAATTGAACGTTTC
>JAGDYQ010000005.1:7836085-7848713 GCA_021962125.1 Bulinus truncatus | reverse complement strand
TACTTTCTGAGTTATGATTAATAGCGTGAATCATGTTTACATGTTTGATAAAAAAAATACTGACGAAATAATAATTTTCAAACTAAAGTAAATAGAAATATTTTACGATACTGATTGTTAGTTAAAACAAAATACTGACGAACGCAGGATTGGTTTATTTTGAAACAAATACTGACAATGAGGAAGCTAATCACTCTGTGACTTTTGAACTACCTCCCGTGTTTTCTAAAAAAAGTAAAGTGAAGTTAAAAAATAATTTGACCAAACCGGTCAATTAAATATTACTTTTAATTATAATAGATGTGATTTCGATATAAAATGTATATATAAACACGCAGGGTAATTTACTGCAAATTATGTGTGAACATTTCAAAGCAACTGGTGAAGAACTTTCGGAGTTATTAACGAAGGCGTGAATACTATTTACAATTTTATTTATATAGATTTAAGTAAATGAAGCTTTTGTACGTTGTGACATTACCAGATGCCAACATAGGGGAACTTGACTTAATGTTCTTTACTAAATGAAGTGGTTAGTATGGCATGAAACGGCTAACAATTGTTTTACTAAATGAAGTGACTAGTCTGGCTTGAAACGGTTAATAGTTGTTTTGTATCGAATTTATACTTAGAAATCTACAATGTGCATAGAAATGGTTGTCCTCGTTTTTTAATGGACTGGGTCGATAGACTAGTTACACTATATGGACTGGGTCAATAGACTAGTTACACTATATGGACTGGGTCGATAGACTAGTTACACTATATGGACTGGGTCAATAGACTAGTTACATTATATGGACTGGGTCGATAGACTAGTTACATTATATGGACTGGGTCGATAGACTAGTTACACTATACGGACTGGGTCAATAGACTAGTTACATTATATGGACTGGGTCGATAGACTAGTTACACTATATGGACTGGGTCAATAGACTAGTTACATTATATGGACTGGGTCGATAGACTAGTTACACTATACGTACTGGGTCAATAGACTAGTTACACTATACGTACTGGGTCAATAGACTAGTTACACTAAACGGACTGGGTCGATAGACTAGTTACACTAAACGGACTGGGTCAATAGACTAGTTGCACTATACAGTTTCAATCGTAGTTCTAGTGGAGGTAGAGTCCGGAGGAATGTGTGGCCACACAGGCGCCTGACAAATGCTGTTTAAGGTTTTTGCACTTTTCAGATTGGCTCCAAAAATATAACTCGCACAGGGCATCACAATAGCTAGTTACAGTCCTGTCTACCCCACTCCCCAATAGACTAGTTACACTATATGGACTGGGTCGATAGACTAGTTACACTATATGGACTGGGTCAATAGACTAGTTACATTATACGGACTGGGTCAATAGACTAGTTACATTATATGGACTGGGTCGATAGACTAGTTACACTATATGGACTGGGTCAATAGACTAGTTACATTATATGGACTGGGTCGATAGACTAGTTACACTAAACGTACTGGGTCAATAGACTAGTTACACTATACGTACTAGGTCAATAGACTAGTTACACTAAACGGACTGGGTCGATAGACTAGTTACACTAAACGGACTGGGTCAATAGACTAATTACACTATATGGACTGGGTCGATAGACTAGTTACACTAAACAGACTGGGTCGATAGACTAGTTGCACTATATGGACTAGGTCGATAGACTAGTTACACTATACGGACTGGGTCGATAGACTAGCACTATATGGACTAGGTCGATAGACTAGTTACACTATATGGACTGGGTCAATAGACTAGTTACACTATATGGACTAGGTCGATAGACTAGTTGCACTATATGGACTAGGTCGATAGACTAGTTGCACTATACAGTTTCAATCGTAGTTCTAGTGGAGGTAGAGTCCGGAGGAATGTGTGGCCACACAGGGCGCCTGACAAATGCTGTTTAAGGTTTTTGCACTTTTCAGATTGGCTCCAAAAATATAACTCGCACAGGGCATCACAATAGCTAGTTACAGTCCTGTCTACCCCACTCCCCACACACATATCACTATGAAGAAATTAAATATATGAAGAAGTTATTGAGCCCGTTGTTGTTATTTAACTGGTCTACAGTTGTTGTGTCACACTATATCTATGTGACTAGTCTCCAATGATTGTTTCATACTATATCTATGTGACTAGTCTCCAATAATTGTTTCATACTATATCTATGTGACTAGTCTCCAATGATTGTTTAATACTTTATCTATGTGACTAGTATTCAATAATTGTTTCATACTATATCTATGTGACTAGTCTCCAATGATTGTTTAATATTTTATCTATGTGACTAGTATCCAATAATTGTTTCATACTATATCTATGTGACTAGTCTTCAAGACTTGTGAGTGACCCTACTAAATTAATGTTTGGATTATCTTTTCTTCCTTTACCGTTTGAGACTCAGCACGACCCGATGTCGACTGACCCGTGTCAGTTACTGAGCAGGTCAGACTAATGGAGACTGTTGCCGACCAAGTCAAACCACAAGGTTAAACCTGAGCCTCACAACGCCGTGTGTAGGTAAACATTGTCCAGACAACAAGAAAATGTATCACATGACTCTGTCAGTTGATCTATCGCCACACCCACACAAATCAACCCCCCCCCCATTCCCCCGTTCAGGACTTGACAAAATTATAAAATTAGAAATATTACATGAAAAATGTAGAAGGGGGGAGGAGGTTGAAAGTTGAAAGGGCGATAAATCAGTAATAAACTAAATCCAATTTGATCATCACAGGACTGATGGCATGTACTGACACTCAAACGTACATGGGACTTAGTCTGCAGGCCTCTAGTGTTGAACAATGTTCAACCTGGTACATGCCTTAGTCTTCAGGCCTCTAGTGTTGAACAATGTTCAACCTGGTACATGTCTTAGTCTTCAGGCCTCTAGTGTTGAACAATGTTCAACCTGGTACATGTCTTAGTCTTCAGGCCTCTAGTGTTAGTCTCTGAACGAATTATTGTACTTCGGTATGAAAGTTTTAAAAAGTGTATGAAACGAAGACTTCAAGAGGTATGACTTGTCTTATGTTGTAGTTTCGTGTAGCTCCAGTTCAGTAGAAATACGTCTAGTTCTACTTAAACAATGTCATATTGGGATACTAATAAATGTATGTCATTTAAGGATAATAATACATGTATGTCATTTAAGGATAATAATACATGTATGTCATTTAAGGATAATAATAAATGTATGTCATTTAAGGATAATAATAAATGTATGTCATTTAAGGATAATAATACATGTATGTCATTTAAGGATAATAATACATGTATGTCATTTAAGGATAATAATAGATGTATGTCATTTAAGGATAATAATAAATGTATGTCATTTAAGGATAATAATAAATGTATGTCATTTAAGGATAATAATACATGTATGTCATTTAAGGATAATAATACATGTATGTCATTTAAAGGATAATAATACATGTATGTCATTTAAGGATAATAATAAATGTATGTCATTTAAGGATAATAATACATGTGTGTCATTTAAGGATAATAATACATGTATGTCATTTAAGGATAATAATAAATGTATGTCATTTAAGGATAATAATACATGTATGTTATTTAAGGATAATAATAAATGTATGTCATTTGAGGATAATAATACATGTATGTCATTTAAGGATAATAATAAATGTATGTCATTTAAGGATAATAATACATGTATGTCATTTAAAGATAATAATACATATATGTCATTAAGGATAATAATACATGTATGTCATTTAAAGATAATAATACATATTTGTCATTAAGGATAATAATACATGTATTTCATTTAAAGATAATAATACATATTTGTCATTAAGGATAATAATACATGTATGTCATTTAAAGATAATAATACATATTTGTCATTAAGGATAATAATAAATATATTAACTATATTAGATGAGATTGACTAAGGCGAACACAACATTTATATAAAACACAAATTAACTTTACAAAGTGTTCTGAAAGATAACAAAGAATAAAATACATTACATGCACAGAGAAATAACTATAAATCTAACTTGAGATAGACAAACAAATATCAGGAGAGACAAACATGATATTAGAACATAATTCATGATATTAGATCATAATTCGTGATATTAGATCATAATTCGTGATATTAGATCATAATTCATGATATTAGATCATAATTCGTGATATTAGATCATAATTCATGATATTAGATCATAATATTAGATCATAATTCATGATTTTAGATCATAATTTTCGACATGGCAAAATATAAAAAAACAAAAAAACTTCTGGGATTAAAATGTCAAATTAATAAATGTAAAACTCTGTATATATGTCTGTCTGTGTTCATATATCTGTCTGTGTCCATATGTCTGTCTGTGTCTAGTATATGTTTAACAAACATATCGCTACTAATAATCTTTATACTTAAACATTAAAATTTCTATCTGGAAATTCCAATCGATTCAAGATATTCAAAAGTTGTAAAAATTAAATCGCTATTAATTTAGGAAGCCATTGATGTCTACTTTATTCTTAACAAAAAACCAAATGATGTTGCTCCACACACTAGCGCACCAAATGCTATTGCTCCACACACTGGCGCACCTAATGATAATGTTCCACACACTGGCGCACCAAATGATATTGCTCCACACACTGGCGCACCTAATGGTATTGTTCCACACACTTGCGCACCTAATGGTATTGCTCCACACACTCGCGCACCTAATGATATTGCTCCACACACTGGCGCACCTAATGGTATTGTTCCACACACTGGCGCACCTAATGATATTGCTCCACATATTGGCGCTCTTATTGATATTGCTCCACAGAGTGGCACACCTAATGATATTGCTCCACACACTTAAGCGAGTTTACAAGTAGCTTATTAGCCTGAATAATGAAATTTATAGAAACAGACATTTTCCCTTTTTGGCTAAAATATAATATGAGCGCGGCATCTTGGTTGCAATGAGTGTGTACTAAGGAACAAAATCACAACTGAAATTGTTGTAGGCGAGTTTCATCAGTTGGAGGAGTAAATAAAATGAATCATGACATAGTTTCACACTCATGTAGTCTTGTTTATATATAATAATAACCCCATCCTCGCTACACGGCCTCTCTTCATACGCCTTTTGTTATAACGAACTCCTTAAATTATGGTGCGCTGTTTCAAGTTCAGGCTCATAATGTTTCAATCGACATTGAACCAAATTTGGAAGAAAATCTGGCCAGAATACATAAAAACTAATGAACCTGAAGTTACAAAACCCAGCCATCGCCAGTTAAAATAACCCAGTCATCGCCAGTTACAATAACCCAGCCATCGCCAGTTACAATAACCCAGTCATCGCCAGTTACAAATACCCAGTCATCGCCAGTTACAATAACCCAGTCATCGCCAGTTACAATAACCCAGCCATCGCCAGTTACAATAACCAAGCCATCGCCAGTTACAATAACCCAGCCATCGCCAGTTACAATAACCCAGTCATCGCCAGTTACAATAACCCAGTCATCGCCAGTTACAATAACCCAGTCATCGCCAGTTACAATAACCCAGTCATCGCCAGTTACAATAACCCAGTCATCGCCAGTTACAATAACCCAGTCATCGCCAGTTACAATAACCCAGTCATCGCCAGTTACAATAACCCAGCCATCGCCAGTTACAATAACCCAGCCATCGCCAGTTACAATAACCCAGTCATCGCCATTACAATAACCCAGTCATCGCCATTACAATAACCCAGTCATCGCCAGTTACAATAACCCAGTCATCGCCAGTTACAATAACCCAGTCATCGCCAGTTACAATAACCCAGCCATCACCAGTTACAATAACCCAGTCATCACCATTTACAATAACCCAGTCATCGCCAGTTACAATAACCCAGCCATCGCCAGTTACAATAACCCAGCCATCACCAGTTACAATAACCCAGTCATCACCATTTACAATAACCCAGTCATCGCCAGTTACAATAACCCAGTCATCGCCAGAAATCATGGCGAAAAAACAAGTTATCCCCGATATTTCACCGACCGGTTCAATCCGCAACAGATGAAAGATAATGTTAGACTAAACAAGTTTTGTGATGTATTATGTTAATGTTCGATAATGTTAGACTAAACAAGTTTTGTGATGTATTATGTTAATGTTCGATAATGTTAGACTAAACAAGTTTTGTGATGTATTATGTTAATGTTCGATAATGTTAGACTAAACAAGTTTTGTGATGTATTATGTTAATGTTCGATAATGTTAGACTAAACAAGTTTTGTGATGTATTATGTTAATGTTCGATAATGTTAGACTAAACAAGTTTTGTGATGTATTATGTTAATCTTCGATAATGTTAGACTAAACAAGTTTTGTGATGTATTATGTTAATGTTCGATAATGTTAGACTAAACAAGTTTTGTGATGTATTATGTTAATGTTCGATAATGTTAGACTAAAAAACGTTTTGTGATGTATTATGTTAATGTTCAATAATGTTAGACTAAAAAAAGTTTTGTGATGTATTATGTTAATGTTCGATAATGTTAGACTAAAATGTTTTGTGATGTATTATGTTAATGTTCGATAATGTTAGACTAAAATGTTTTGTGATGTATTATGTTAATGTTCGATAATGTTAGACTAAACAAGTTTTGTGATGTATTATGTTAATGTTCGATAATGTTAGACTAAACAAGTTTTGTGATGTATAATGTTAATGTTCGATAATGTTAGACTAAACAAGTTTTGTGATGTATTATGTTAATGTTCGATAATGTTAGACTAAACAAGTTTTGTGATGTATTATGTTATTGTACGATAATGTTAGACTAAAATGTTTTGTGATGTATTATGTTAATGTTCGATAATGTTAGACTAAACAAGTTTTGTGATGTATTATGTTAATCTTCGATAATGTTAGACTAAACAAGTTTTGTGATGTATTATGTTAATGTTCGATAATGTTCGTCAACATATTAAAACAGTTTTGAAACATTTTATTTTGTTAATTACAAGTTGAAATAAATTTGTGTTTAGGATTTCTTGTGTTTTTAGTGATGTGTTTATTTTTTGTTCTGTTTATTTGTACCATCAGGAAATGAAGTCATAGAATATTTATAGCGACGGCTTTCCCATGTAGGACGGACGCCGGACGACAAGATAGCTACTTTCGGAGTAGGATTGTTTTGTACTTTTAAGTATTTAGTAGACAAAGTATTTTTATAGGGATTAAAAGAAAAATGCTTTACATTCTCAAGATTATATTATTTAACTAACTGAAATTAAAACCGATCCAATTAAATTTCTTAGTTTTGAATATAAAAATATTCATTCGTGGTACAATACTGTGCTATAAGGCCATTTTTTCCCGTAAGCTGTCTAAACTCTAAACCATTAAGCGATTAGTAATGAGTTCATTAATTGTACTTAACATAATCATATATAAATTAAACATATAAAGAGATCTATATAAAGAGACCTACACGTATACATAAATAATTATACATATAAAGAGGCCTGCACGTATATATATATAATTAAGCTAACAATAAAAATTTCTCTACGACTTATGTCCGGCAACACTCACAACTCATTAATCCAACTCACTTCATGTAACAAAAACTGCTATAAATACCTCCATCCCGTCTCTAGTATTCAGTATAAGTTACGTTGGGGCTTGATCTGTGGCCGTACAACGCTGGATGTAATGATGCTTGTTTTTACTCATTAAAAAAATAATAAAGGGGGAGAAAAAAATAAATAAAGCAACTAACTGTAGCGTCAAACTGCACCGACACGTACAATCTTTTTTCTATGATTAATATTTTAAATTCATCACGCAAGGGAGAGAAAAAAAGTAATAAAACTTTGAATTGGAAATTTTAAGTTGCTTCCCCTGCATTACTTTCCCCCCATTTTTTTCTAAATATACGGCTGAAAACAAATTTCATAATCCGATGATTATTCTAAGTAGGCCAAGCTAAATACACTTGAATAAGTACACATTAAATTAAGATGTTATTTCTTTAGCAGGGAAAAAGTCATGAGCTCCGCAACCTTTTTCAACTCGCGGTACACTTAGCGAGTTACATATTTTTGGTGGGTACACTCAGTGCTTTTTTCTAAAAAAAAAGTTACCGGAACTCTCTTTATGTCCGTCGTGTCATAAAGAAATAACACTAAAAAAAATAGTGCTGTAAACAGTCAATTTTTGAATACGGAGAATAGGTGCCGGATCGCCGCTCTGGTGCGTTCCGCCAGAAAAAAAAAGTCCTTGGAACAGTTAATTTAACAGAGATGAATACATACACAAACGTGCATTGAACTCAGGGATGTATCTAATGGCAGTCAATCACGTATTGTTATATTAGTGTGATTGTGTTGTTGTCCAGGACAATATAGACAGAGCCGTTAGACGTTCTGCAGTTGTTGTTCATTTCCAGGACAATATAGACAGAGCCGTTAGACATTCTGCAGTTGTTTTTTTTCATTTTTGTTTTACAATAATGTGAAATGGTGTTAACATATTCGTTACACAATGTGAAATGGTATTAACATATTCGTTACACAATGTGAAATGGTGTTAACATATTCGTTACACAATGTGAAATGGTGTTAACATATTCGTTACACAATGTGAAATGGTGTTAACATATTCGTTACACAATGTGAAATGATGTTAACATATTCGTTACACAATATGAAATGATGTTAACATATTCGTTACACAATGTGAAATGATGTTAACATATTCGTTACACAATGTGAAATGATGTTAACATATTCGTTACACAATGTGAAATGGTGTTAACATATTCGTTACACAATGTGAAATGGTGTTAAATTATTCGTTACAAAATTTAAACGTTTTCAATTTATTTTATTTCGTTTTTGAGTTTCGAAATTTTTTTAATGTTGCATCTTCGCTTCTCGATTGCCCTAAGAGGCTTAGTCAGCACTTCACACTTAGTCTCTTTTTAGTCAGCGCTTCACTATTAGTCTCTTTTTAGTCAGCACTTCACTATTAGTCTCTTTTGAGTCAGCACTTCACAATTAGTCTCTTTTTAGTCAGCGCTTCACAATTAGTCTCTTTTTAGTCAGCGCTTCACTATTAGTCTCTTTTTAGTCAGCACTTCACAATCATTGTCTTTTTAGTCAGCACTTCACAATTAGATCAACAACTGTGTGACTGACTAAATCAACAACTGTGTGACTGACTAAATCAACAAGTGTGTCACTGACTGTGTGACTGACTGTGTAACTAACTGTGTGACTAACTGTGTGACTGACTGTGTGACTGACTGTGTGACTGACTGTGTGACTGACTAAATCAACAAGTGTGTCACTGACTGTGTGACTGACTGTGTGACTGACTAAATCAACAAGTGTGTCACTGACTGTGTGACTGACTGTGTGACTGACTAAATCAACAAGTGTGTCACTGACTGTGTGACTGACTGTGTGGGTGACTGTGTGACTGACTGTGTGACTGACTGTGTTACTGACTGTGTGACTGACTGTGTGACTGACTGTGTGACTGACTAAATCAACAAGTGTGTGACTGACTGTGTGACTGACTGTGTGACTGACTAAATCAACAAGTGTGTCACTGACTGTGTGACTGACTGTGTGACTGACTAAATCAACAAGTGTGTGACTGACTGTGTGACTGACTGTGTGACTGACTGTGTGACTGACTGTGTGACTGACTAAATCAACAAGTGTGTGACTGACTGTGTGACTGACTGTGTGACTGACTGTGTGACTGACTAAATCAACAAGTGTGTGACTGACTGTGTGACTGACTAAATCAACAAACTCGTTTTGGCGAAGATATACTACAGAAACTCCAATGTACATTTGTATGGATTATTTGTATTGCAGAGAAAAAACATAACTTGACTATAACAGTGTTGGCTCACTTTATAATTAAACTACAGAAAGTCAACAATAATTAAACTACAGAAAGTCAACAATAATTAAACTACAGATAGTCAACAATAATTAAACTACAGATAGTCAACAATAATTAAACTACAGATAGTCAACAATAATTAAACTACAGATAGTCAACTATAATTGAACTACAGATAATCATCAATAATTAAACTACAGATAGTCAACAATAATTGAACTACAGATAGTCAACAATAATTGAACTACAGATAGTCAACAATAATTAAACTACAGATAGTCAACAATAACTAAACTACAGATAGTCAACAATAATTGAACTACAGATAGTCAACAATAATTGAACTACAGAAAGTCAACAATAATTAAACTACAGAAAGTCAACAATAATTAAACTACAGATAGTCAACTATAATTGAACTACAGGTAGTCAACAATAATTAAACTACAGATAGTCAACAATAATTGAACTACAGATAGTCAACAATAATTGAACTACAGAAAGTCAACAATAATTAAACTACTGATAGTCAACAATAATTGAACTACAGATAGTCAACAATAATTAAACTACAGATAGTCAACAATAATTAAACTACAGATAGTCAACAATAATTAAACTACAGATAGTCAATAATAATTGAACTACAAATAGTCAACAATAATTGAACTACAGATAGTCAACAATAATTAAAAGCATTCACATAAAAGAGGAAGTTGTGCGTGAGGGCGGAGAGAGTAGTTGTAAGTCAATTAGTCTTCATAACAATAAGTAGTCCAACCACAAAAAGTAAGCAAAATTTAATGTATTCAGAAGGTAAAATAAAGAAAGTAAACATTTGAAAGTTATAATGACTTTGTGAGGATATAACCAATCACCTGGTTTCCAAACATTAGAATCAAGTGAAGTATTTTGTTAGTACTGTGATAAATAAAGTGAATGTGTCAGTGTACTTACCTTTATGTGAATGTAAATGTACTTACCTTTATGACTGTAAGTTCTGATGCCAGATTGCCAACTTTAAGTTATCTAAGACGAACCATGTTTTTTGTTTCATTCATATTTAGCACAAGTTCTTCTGTTTGCCGCACATTCTGTTAGCCTCCCCTCCCCCCCCCCCCCGTCTACAAGTTCAAGTGTGCTGGAAGTGATGTGTTGTAACTATAAGTGACTTACTTTATGACAAATCCAGGTCAGCACCGTGTCAATTATAGTAGAAAAATAAAACAGCATGGAACATAAACTAACAGGGAACACTTACTATTACTATCAGGAAACGCATACTGTAACTAACAAGGAACACATACTATAACTAACAGGGAAAACATACTATAACTAGAAGGGAACACACACTATAACTAACAGGAAATACATACTATAATTAGTAGTGAACACATACTATTCACAGACATCTTTTTTTTAAAGATCGAATTAAAAACACAAATTTGCGAGTAAAACGTTTCTATATTTTTTCTCAACACACTCGTATATTGATTGAATTATGTCCCTTTTATTAATGCTACACTAACTAGTATCGGTGTTCTAATTAACCGATACCATGTGTACTCGAGGTCTTATCTACACTTTCGATATAATTAACGCCACTACACATATCGTGTAATTAGGAAAGCGGGGAGGGGTGGGGGGGAACTACTGATCTTAGGAGGTAGAGAACAAAAAATAACCAACTGCCCAGAGTTAAAACAATGGCGGACATTTTATACAGGAGAAGAAAAAAATATTCCCGGCCAAGATAAATGTTCTTACTGCAGACGACTAAATGGTTGAGGTCAACAGGTTGTATTCAGGACTGAGACAACAAATGGCTGTCATGATATGGCCTGCATGCTGATTCAGTCAATAGAACTTAACATAAAATAGAAAATTGAAGGCATAACATTATTGGATGGAAAAATGCCATGACTTGATGAAACATTCCAGTGTTCCTGTCATTCTGTGTTGTTATTATGAACTAAAGTTATATTCTTTTGAAGATAATATGTTTAATTAAAATACAAAAACTATTAATATTTTTCTGTTTGTGTTGATTTGATTGTATCTTTTATATGTTTCATCGTTAACTATGATGTAAGTTTTGATTGTATCTTTTATATGTTTCATCGGTAACTATGATGTAAGTTTTGATTGTATCTTTTATATGTTTCATCGGTAACTATGTTGTAAGTTTTGATTGTATCTTTTATTTGTTTTATCGGTAACTATGTTGTAAGTTTAGATTGTATCTTTTATTTGTTTTATCGGTAACTATGATGTAAGTTTTGATTGTATCTTTTATATGTTTCATCGGTAACTATGTTGTAAGTTTTGATTGTATCTTTTATTTGTTTCATCGGTAACTATGTTGTAAGTTTTGATTGTATCTTTTATTTGTTTTATCGGTAACTATGTTGTAAGTTTTGGTTGTATCTTTTATTTGTTTTATCGGTAACTATGTTGTAAGTTTTGGTTGTATCTTTTATTTGTTTCATCGGTAACTATGATGTAAGTTTGGATTGTATCTTTTATTTGTTTCATCGGTAACTATGACGTAAGTTATTCTGTGGTAAAAAAAAAATCTCTGTAAAATTAAAAACAGAATGGTTTACATTTATCTTAAATCTCTGTATAGTACATTAAATAGAATTAAATAGAACGGATCTCTGTGTAGTACATTAAATAGAATG
>JAGDYQ010000005.1:7709706-7835585 GCA_021962125.1 Bulinus truncatus | reverse complement strand
TACATAGGACATATCAGTGGTGAACATAGGACATATCAGTGGTGTACATAGGACATATCAGTGGGTGTACATAGGACATATCAGTGGGTGTACATGAGGACATATCAGTGGTGTACATAGGACATATCAGTGGTGAACATAGGACATTTCAGTGGGTGTACATAGGACATATCGGTGGGACTCATAGGACACATCGGTGGGGGTTCATAGGTCATATCAGTGGTGTACATAGGACATATCGGTGGGACTCTAGGACATATCAGTGGGGTGTACATGGGACATATCGGTGGGACTCATAGGACATATCATGGGTGTACATAGGACATATCGGTGGGACTCATAGGACATATCAGTGGGTGTACATAGGACATATCAGTGGTGTACATAGGACATATCGGTGGGTGTACATAGGACATATCAGTGGTGTACATAGGACATATCAGTGGGTGTACATAGGACATATCAGTGGGTGTACATAGGACATATCAGTGGTGTACATAGGACATATCAGTGGTGAACATAGGACATTTCAGTGGGTGTACATAGGACATATCGGTGGGACTCATAGGACACATCGGTGGGGTTCATAGGTCATATCAGCGGTGTACATAGGACATATCGGTGGGACTCATAGGACATATCAGTGGGTGTACATAGGACATATCGGTGGGACTCATAGGACATATCATGGGTGTACATAGGACATATCGGTGGGACTCATAGGACATATCAGTGGTGTACATAGGACATATCGGTGGGACTCATAGGACATATCAGTGGGTGTACATAGGACATATCAGTGGATGTAGATAGGACATATCAGTGTGTGTACATATGACATATCGGTGGGACTCATAGGACACATCGGTGGGGTTCATAGGTCATATCAGTGGTGTACATAGGACATATCGGTGGGACTCATAGGACATATCAGTGGGTGTACATAGGACATATCAATGGTGTACATAGGACATATCGGTGGGTGTACATAGAACATATCAGTGGGTGTACATAGGACATATCAGTGGGTGTACATAGGACATATCAGTGGGTGTACATAGGACATATCAGTGGTGTACATAGGACATATCGGTGGGTGTACATAGGACATATCAGTGGTGTACATAGGACATATCAGTGGTGAACATAGGACATATCAGTGGTGTACATAGGACATATCGGTGGGACTCATAGGACATATCAGTGGGTGTACATAGGACATATCAGTGGGTGTACATAGGACATATCGGTGGGACTCATAGGACACATCGGTGGGGTTCATAGGTCATATCAGTGGTGTACATAGGACATATCGGTGGGACTCATAGGACATATCAGTGGGTGTACATAGGACATATCGGTGGGACTCATAGGACATATCATGGGTGTACATAGGACATATCGGTGGGACTCATAGGACATATCAGTGGGTGTACATAGGACATATCAGTGGTGTACATAGGACATATCGGTGGGACTCATAGGACACATCGGTGGGGTTCATAGGTCATATCAGTGGTGTACATAGGACATATCGGTGGGACTCATAGGACATATCAGTGGGTGTACATAGGACATATCAGTGGTGTACATAGAACATATCGGTGGGTGTACATAGGACATATCGGTGGGTGTACATAGGACATATCAGTGGGTGTACATAGGACATATCGGTGGGTGTACATAGGACATATCAGTGGTGTACATAGGACATATCGGTGGGTGTACATAGGACATATCAGTGGTGTACATAGGACATATCAGTGGTGAACATAGGACATATCAGTGGGTGTACATAGGACATATCGGTGGGACTCATAGGACACATCGGTGGGGTTCATAGGACATATCGGTGGGACTCATAGGACATATCAGTGGTGTACATAGGACATATCGGTGGGACTCATAGGACATATCAGTGGGTGTACATAGGACATATCAGTGGATGTAGATAGGACATATCGGTGTGCGTACATATGACATATCGGTGGGACTCATAGGACACATCCGTGGGGTTCATAGGACATATCAGTGGGTGTACATAGGACATATTGGTGGGGCTTATACGACATATCGGTGGTGTACACAGGAAATAGCATTGGTGTATTAGGACATCCCAGTGATGTACATAGGACAACCTGCTGTGAATTAGATATTGTAACTAACAAGTGAAATGTAATATTTAAGATGCCATTTTAGTATCTCTCATTTTTACAATAAGTCAGTATTTGTGGAGTCAACATGGGAGATAGTAGAGATCTACACCGGTCAATGTGAGCAGGCACGCCGAGAGGGGGGTCAGGGAAGGTCATTGCCAGGGGGCCCGCATCTGTAAGGGGGCCCGGCCGCCCCGACCATGTCAATTTTTTCACGACTCATTGTTATTAAGGGGCCCGCAATGATCTCCTGCCCTGGGGCCCTTGTTGGCTCTCGGCACCCCTGAATATGAGGCATAGCTGAGGTCTACACCGGTCAATATGAGGCATAGTTGAGGTTTAAACCGGTCAATTTGAGGCATAGATGAGGTCTACACCGGTCAATATGAAGCACAGTTGATGTCTACACCGGTCAATATGAGGCATAGCTGAGGTTTAAACCGGTCAATATGAGGCATAGCTGAGGTTTAAACCTGTCAATATGAGGCATAGCTGAGGTCTACACCGGTCAATATGAGGCATAGATGAGGTCTACACAGGTCAATATGAGGCATAGCTGAGGTCTACACCGGTCAATATGAGGCATAGATGAGGTCTACACCGGTCAATATGAGGCATAGATGAGGTCTACACCGGTCAATATGAGGCATAGATGAGGTTTACACCGGTCAATATGAGGCATAGATGAGGTCTACACCGGTCAATATGAGGCATAGATGAGGTCTACACCGGTCAATATGAGGCATAGCTGAGGTCTACACCGGTCAATATGAGGCATAGATGAGGTCTACACCGGTCAATATGAGGCATAGATGAGGTCTACACCGGTCAATATGAGGCATAGATGAGGTCTACACCGGTCAATATGAGGCATAGATGAGGTCTACACCGGTCAATATGAGGCATAGATGTGGTCTACACCGGTCAATATGAGGCATAGATGAGGTCTACACCGGTCAATATGAGGCATAGATGAGGTCTACACCGGTCAATATGAGGCATATCTGAGGTCTAAACCGGTCAATACCCACGTCACCTACTCATTAATACCAGATAAAAATATGGGCTTCAGATAAGGTCGTGAGTTAACGTTTCGTCCTTAAAACAAATCCTAGGTCAAACATCTGGACTGTCCAGACTTGGACTTCATAAAGCCGTTAATAATTGACCACCAAAATTATTACATAATGCATTCTTTTTACTGTATTATCTGGTCAACCATCAAATACCTTTTTTAAAAAAACAAAAAAGTTGCTGTGTCGTTTCTAGTGATGCTTCACTCCAAATACTGAAGCCTCACCCAGGACATTTTGGCTGGCCCACTTAATGCTTAATGATTGTGTCTTTTCACTAACCTCACCCCACCCCACCCCCCAAGCCGCACCAGTCTAAAATCCTGACAACTATTCTCCTCTAATGTTACTCACCTAGATTTTCTTAATTCGCCTAGCTTCATTTTTTGTTATTGGTTATTATTTTAAGTATTAAGAGAGTCGGTGGCATGAAGGTACAGCGCTTGACTGCTAACTGAGAGGACCCGAGCCTGTCCCCCATGAGTGCTGGGATCTTCTCGGGTCCATCCATCTTGCAAATGGGTACCCGTAATTTGTTATGGAAAGTAAAAGTTTGGCTGGGGTATCACACAAGGTACTAGCCACACGATCCCAAGATGTGACTAGAAACGGATAAAATCAACTACTCCGTAGGTCTGTATAAGGGAATCCTTAGTCCAAAGACATTTTTTTTCTACAATATATCTGTTTTTGGAGTGCATAGAACGAATTAATTTTATTTACATTCATTCATAATTGCCTCGGTTTTCGTCTTTTGTCTTCGGACGAATTATCGACGAAAAACCAGAGAAAACAACTAATCGCCGTGAACTGAAATAATCCAGTAGTCGTAGAGTAAATAAAGTTGATCAATTTTGAAGTTGTCCCCTTGATGGCTCACGATAATAGAAAATAAATTTCTTGAAAAAAAAAATAGACCCCAGACATCGATAAATTTAATTTAAAATTCTTCAAAAATTACTTTTGACCCAGCCAGCAGGAAGTTATGTATGTGTCAACATGACCTACTTATCTAGACATTGGTGTGGTTGAGAATGTCGGTGACTCTTCATTCAGTGGATTTATTCATCTGGCGGCACCATGTGGGCCTACGATAGTCAATAGTAAACAAATGTCCCGTGACTTCCAATTATAATGACGCATAAGATATAAAAAAAATGAAAATGAATGATTGGTTGAGGAGGTGGGGGTGGAGGTGAGAGGGGAAGGGGTCGGAGTGTAGAGGGGGGGTGAGGGATGGTCAAAGAGTGAAGGAATGAGAGGGAATGAAAGAAAGTATAAACAAAAAAAAATTTAATAATAAAATGTATTTTCAGGCATTGACTGGGGTGTAAGAAGTTTTCCAAGACGTGGGGGGTGAGGAGGATGAAATATGGGTGTGGCGTAACGTACCCCCACCCTCTACTCATCCGCCTCCACCCCTTCGTCCCCAAACTGTCGCCAACAGACTTTTTTTTTAAATACTTTTTTTTTTATTTTGATCCTCAACAGCCGATTGCAGTGGAATAGATTCCAAGCGTTGCACCTTGTCGCCAAGAATCCAAGAATCGAAAATAGGCGAGGGAGGGAGGGAGAGGATAATGGGGGGAGGGGCAGGGGCAGGGAGTGTATGTGGTGAGGGGGAGAGTGGTAGGGTGTGTGAACATGACGTCCATCTCTCAAAGTGATCGCGCGATGAGATGTGGGACACAAGACAAACAGAAAGTGTGATTAGTATTCGATTTTCTCGCGGTCCTTAGTAGTTAATTCCCCAACCGATTCCTTGCACACCCCCTCCCCTCCCCCACCACCTTCCTCCCAACAGCTCACACACCCACTGCCGTATTTTACTTTGAAGATCGATTATCTTAGAGATTATCTGGAAAATAACAACAACAATAAAAAAAAAACCTCAAATCCGAAGGTTTGTTTAAAATCTGGCAATGATTCATTGTTATTCATGTCTTTTGAAAATAAATATAATAAAAAAAGATAACTTGGTATTTAAATGACGATTACTGTATTTGTCAAGCTTAAAAAAATGTTTTTGACAAGTTTCATTCCGTGAGAACTCTTTGATCTTAGACTTATATCCCTCCTGGTTACTGATTGAAGGCTGCTTGCACAAACGGGTGGAGTTTTCGTTGATTCATCATCTGTCAGTGTTCAGTAACTTTGTATGTGTGATAATCAGGGCCGGTCTTAGGCCGATTTGACCGATCGCTCCGATTGGGCCCAGCGACTGGCAGGGGCCCCGCAATTCACATCTAGCATACCACTATCAGTCATGGCTCTTGTCACAGGCTAGAAGAGGGGCTTCGCATGCATCCGTTAAATTGGGCCCCGCAATTGGTGATAATCAACATTAAATAAAATCCATCAGAAACATGGTTTGTGTAATGATCAACATTTTATAAAAACCCTTCAAAGCCTTTGTATGTGGCAATAATCAACATTAAATGAATCTGTCAAACAGAGTATCTACAGGTTCTCCACATATTTTTATTGCTATTGAAAGAAAAATGTTGTCTGATGTCTATAGATCAACTAGTAGAATATACGTCTTACTAGAAGTTTGATATTTGTGCATGATGTATGTACGTGATGTGGCGCATCAGTTATTTGAGCATGATGTGTCTACATGATGTTGTGCATCAGTTATTTGTGCATGATGTGTGTACGTGATGTTGTGCATCAGTTATTTGTGCATGACGTGTCTACATGATGTTGTGCATCAGTTATTTGTGCATGATGTGTGAACGTGATGTTGCGCATCAGTTATTTGTGCATGATGTGTCTACATGATGTTGTGCATCAGTTATTTGTGCATGATGTGTATACGTGATGTTGCGCATCAGTTATTTGTGCATGATGTGTCTACATGATGTTGTGCATCAGTTATTTGTGCATGATGTGTGAACGTGATGTTGCGCATCAGTTATTTGTGCATGATGTGTATACGTGATGTTGCGCATCAGTTATTTGTGTATGATGTGTCTACATGATGTTGTGCATCAGTTATCTATGCATGTTGTGTCTACATGATGTTGTGCATCAGTTATTTGTGCATGATGTGTGTACGTGATGTTGTGCATCAGTTATTTGGCATGATGTGTATACGTGATGTTGCGCATCAGTATTTTGTGCATGATGTGTCTACATGATGTTGTGCATCAGTTATCTCTGCATGATGTGTGCACGTGATGTTGCGCATCAGTTATATGTGCATGATGTGTGAACGTGATGTTGTGCATCAGTTCTTTGTGCATGATGTGTGCACGTGATGTTGTGCATCAGTTTTTTGTGCTCAATAATGTGCACTATTTGTTTGTATATCATGAAATACATTACATCTCTGTACATGATGATCTAGGTTCTAGTTTACGATATTGTACTCGAAATAAGTGGCGTAGCGAGGAGAGCAGGTGGGGAGCAACATGCCTCGGGCGCTACTCACAAAAGGGCGCCAAATGGTCCACAAAACATATAATATTATATGGTTTTCGAATGGGGGGGGCAAATGCCCCGGGCTCGCTACGCCACCAAACGAGATGTTTGTAATTGATGTTTTATAAACCTACGTGATGTTTGTGATATTATATTCTAGACGTTTGTTTGTGATATTATATTCTCGATGTTTGTTAGTGTTATTATATACTTGATGTTTGTATGTGATGTTATATACTAGATGTGTGTACACGATAATGTACACTATATGTCTTTACACCATGTTTAGCTCTTGACAAGCCGGCAAGCCCTACTAACATTTAGGCCCGCCTCTAGAGAATCTATCTGGACATTTCCTATGTGATGGGCAATGTCCACATTGACTTTCTTAAACATTTCTCAAAAAAAAATATTTAAGGAATCGCAAATTCAGAGATGTTTGATATGTGGTAACGATATCTTTAAAAACAAACACCAACGTTGGTATCGTCACGTCTCTGATTAACAAACAACAAAATCGGTATTGTCACGTCTTAAAATTTAGCGTCGCCTTCTGAAACAAACAGAGAATTACCTGAATGGCGTTAGTTACGTTCCAACCCGCCTGCCACTCGGTTATTTTATCCCTTGGGTCTCCACAAAACTCCGCCTCTTCAACGGCCAGGTCATCTTGGAACGGACTCCACTCTCCAGGTAAATCACCGCAGTCAGAGGAGCCGTTAGTTTTCGGACCGTGGCCAAATAGACCATTTTTCATTTGGTGGGATTCAAATCCTTGTTCCTGGCAATCATGTTGAAAGATTTAAGAACGAAAATAACAACAACATAAATAGCAGATTTAAAACAAAAGATGTCAAGCAAGAATAAAATCAAAAGAAAAGGTGGGGTGGGGTTGGGGAGGGGAAATGTATAAACTTGAAAAGAAAATAAGCATGAAAAAAAGTCAAAAATAGGTAAAAATAAGAAAAGTCTATGTAGAAACAAAAAATGTCAACTGTACAAGCTGCCAACCAAGTGTACCGTATTGGGGACACCGCGGGTTGCGCAGCCGCACTGAACTAGGATGTTGCGCAGCCACACTGAACTAGGATGTTGCGCAGCCGCACTGAACTAGGATGCTGCGCAGCCACACTGAACTAGGATGTTGCGCAGCCGCACTGAACTAGGATGCTGCGCAGCCGCACTGAGCTAGGATGTTGCGCAGCCGCACTGAACTAGGATGTTGCGCAGCCGCACTGAACTAGGATGTTGCGCAGCCGCACTGAACTAGGATGTTGCGCAGCCGCACTGAACTAGGATGTTGCGCAGCCGCACTGAACTAGGATGTTGCGCCGAAAGAGCGCTGTGAAATATTTTTTGTACTTTTCTAATTGGGAGGTAGGCGTCGAAAAATGTAATTCTCTCAGGGCGCTCCAATAGCTAGCTATTGCCCTGCCTACCAAGCGTGTCAATAAAAAACGCTAATGAAATAAAATCAAGACAAAAGTTTAAACTCATTCAGAGCAGAACCGTTATGTTGGCTAGTGCGATAAAGTTCTATCGCAAATGATACCCCGTTGCCAGAAGCTAACCACCTGCCACCCCCACCCCCCTCCCATTTTTTTCTAACGTTTGTTTTAAAACAAACTCACAACAATAGACATCATCGAAATATTTTTAGCAAATCTTATGTTTTATAATATAATAAAATAATAGCGATTTCGGGTTCTGCGTTAATCGAAAGTAAAGAATTAATACAGCAGCATTCAAGTTTAAAATACAAACATGAAAAAATCGGATCTGCCCGAAACCAAAAAATAACCTAGCCTACCGATCAAGACTAAGGGGATATAACTCTATGCAAAGGTTTTGCAGGGTACAGCTAATTATCAAATAATGATATTTTCATCACCGGTCGATTCCTGCTCAATAAAGTTTTAAGCATTAGTAACGGTGTCAATAGGAGACTGCCCCAGTACTCGTATGGAGAGGGCCCGGCTAGTAAACATTTGCATTGGGCCCCACTAAAATGCAAAAAGAAAAAGACACTGATATTTCAGATTTGTTGACTATGTTTGTACAAGAGTCTGCTAAGATGCGCCCTTATCTCTCTGATATCCGTATGGTCACTAAAAAGCGACATGCTCCTATGTTACCATTATAGTTACGTGTTTATTTGAACGTGTCTATGTTGTCCTTACAGCTACGTTTTTATCCGTCTGTGGCTTTTAAGTTTAAATATACGAAAAACGACAAGTGTGGAATCGCCCAATTTTTGTTTAAAAGTTATGAACAAACAATTGTAACAAAAATAGTTAACTAACAAATCTTCTGATGTTATTTTTTAACCTTTAAAAATTGACACGCCCACCACCCATTTCATCTAATAAATACTTTAAAGAAGACAATGGTTATAACAAATATCAAATATTTATATTTGAAATAGGCGATCCCGTGGAGAACCATGTTAGCTTCAATCAATGGAGTTAGGAAAACTACATTGGCTTCAATAGAGTTTGGAAATCTACATTGGCTTCGATCAATGAGTTTGGAAATCTAGCATTACCTCACATAAGTAGGTTTTATATAGCAGAGCCTAATGCCGTTAGTTATTAGGCATAGACGAATTAGGAAAGAGACTTAGGATCAGGCATACAAAGGACCTCCTCCCTAACATATCGTTATTTTGAGTGTTGTACAACGATGTGTAATGTGCAGTTAGTAGCTTCCATGGACTCTTTCCTGTCAAATTTCACGTTAGTCAATTGTAAAATAATCAGCCATGTATCAATTTATGCAGATGCAATTATTATGAGATATTCACGCAAATACAAGTTTGAAATGTTCATACAAGTTTAATATGGTCTTACATACAATGTGATGTGGTCATACAATGTGATATGGTAATATAATTTTGATATGGTCATATAAGTTTGAAATGATCATACATCTATATCATTCCTCCCACCCCACCCCTAAAAAAATCTGTTAATTTGTATTATTGGATTTAATATTGGAAGATTTCTACATTTATAAGGGAAAAAATTCATTTTTTAACTTTAACCTAACGCCGAAGGGACAAAAGAGATGCCGTCTTAAAAAATAACTGGATTGCCATCATTAAGGGATGGAAAAAGACCAAAATGTAGCGACTCTACCGGCGACAGCAAGACAAAGAGAGAAATGGAGAAACTTAGTGCAAATTCCAACCTCCCCCCCCCCCCCAAGTGAATCAGAATTGTTAAGGGACAATTGAAGATAATGCTGTCTTACTCTTTAAGTTTGAACCATTCAATATGTAGGCCTACCTGTGATGAAGATTTAGCGAATCCTATTTTCTCTTCCTTGTACTCTGATGACCTGTGTCGCCACTGTAATTTGACATTCAGGGCCAGGTAAGCAAGTCTCTCTCTCCAGCTCATGACGATCTGGCATAGCGATGATCAAAAGGTATTAATTAATAAATATGTCACGTGACTTTGTCTGTCTGTGCTCCCGCCTGTCTTTGCCAGGCGGTGTCTTCCATTCCTGTCTGTCCATGCCTGGCTTTGTCTGTCAGTCTCTTAGACTTGTTAGTCGCTGTCTGCTTGAGTCTGTCCACATTATATCTCTTTCACTATCCGGTATTACATGACTGATATTAATCTACAGTAAACATTATCTGTTTACTTTTTAACGTAAATGCTACTCACCTCTTTAGAAACTTTCCAACAAACACAATCACCATGTCATTTCACTATCCCGACTAAAAAAAGCATTTTTTTTTACTTAAAAAAAATGAAGTTCAAAGTACTTTACAATAGGATAAAATACTTAAATTATATTATTATTATAATTCAAATAGATTTGTGGTTATCAAATACAGCAAAGCTGCATAAAAAAAAAACTTTCTGTGAAATTATAAAGCAAAAAGGTAGAATCTTTCATGAATGCGCAAGCATATCAATTTATTCAAAATTCATCTGTGAAATAATTCATGTTCACTAATTTTTTTTCCATAAGACTGACTGGTGTTCTAGATACAACAAAGTAATTTGATCATATTATGTATATCAATTAATGTCATTATTCTAAACACATTCAAAGTCCAAAGTCCTGACCTGACCCGTACACTACTACCAGCAATGACTGTAAGTTTGTTATCATTTATTTCTCATAACACTTTTAGAAAATGATTTTACTTAACGGTATTTCAGTAAAAGAAGACATGATTTTTTTTTTAAATACTCCACAGAAATAATGCAAACATTTTATTTTAGTACCTAGTACATGAATTTGACAGTTTTCGAACTGTGGTCAGAAGTGTAAGGTCTTTAATAAACCCAGAACATGAGGGGATTTTTTTTTTCAACTTTACGGAACGAAAACTCCCGATGTCCCCACTCAATAAGCTGTAGGAAAGTTTGCCACACTCTACACTTTCTTTTAACAGGAAGATGGGGAAAAAACTGGCAAAAAAAAAAGAGAAAGTAGAATAGGGAAAATCCGTATCCGCCATCTCTTGAGAAATTTCAACAGCTGCTTCAATTCTGATTGGTTAGCCGGCCCGTGTCATTAACGCAGCTCTTCTTGAGATGTGTGGGGGGAATGAGGTGGGGTTGGGGGGGGGGTGGAGAGAGTACCCCCAACGACAGAGATTTCAATAGAGTCTCACCATTCTCTCATATACTGGCCAACCTAGGATTCAGAAATATTGGAAACATTTTGTCCTCTGTCAATTAAGTCGCCAGTTTGAAATATTTTTTTTCCTTTCTCTCTGTCTTTCACTCGAAGTTTGATTAAATGTGGAAATGTAGTCGCCTTGCTTGATATTGGGTTTTTTGTTGAGCGATTGCATGGAGGGGGGGGGGTGATGTGTTGGGGGGAAGGGGTGACTTTTGTAAAAGTCAGGAAGAGATGGATATTTCTTCTTTTTTTTATCTAATAGGAAAAATTGGAATAGAAGTGGAATTGATACGGCCAAGAGATCAAAATGATTTCACTTAAATGAAAATGGGGTGTGGGGGGAGGGTAGTATTGGGGGTGTGTCATGATTGTAAACTGAGCCTTATGGTAAATCAAATCTACATAAACTGAAATTTTTGTTTAAATGGTGTTACAATGTACATTAACCATTAGGCTCAGGTTTGCATTAACAAGTGGGGCAAAGTATGTATTGAGAAAGGGCACAAATAGAAATCTAGCTGTATCAAATATACATAGTCCAGTGGGTCAGTTGAGGTTCAGGGTCAGAAGAATATATTCGGCCATTTAAAAAAAGGGAGACATATCAAATGGGTTAAAATCGGGCTTCGTGGGACCCTTAAATATTCGGAGGCCCTGGAAGCGCTCGCGCTGCGCCCATCCTTACATCCGCCTCTGACTAAGAACATGAGTTATCAGTAAAGTCAGACACAAGCTTCACCCCGTTTAGAGCTTCAATTTCCCGGATCCACAAGGTCTATTTCTGTAGTATCGGACGTTTTCTATTGTCTAAAAGGTATGTACAAACATCTACAGATATCCAACTCATTAGCTATATTCTATCTATCTATCTATCTATCTATCTATCTATCTATCTATCTATCTATCTATCTATCTATCTATCTATCTATCTATCTACCTGTCTATCTATCTATGTGTGTATGCACGCTTATGTGAGTGTGTGTGTTTGTGTGTTTGTAACTATATTATCTTCACCTGCCATCATTGTGTCGTGGTACGCCTACCATCGGGGGTACGAGAAAAATTTTGTGGATATACGCGCCGCACTGGGCTGACAACATCGGGTAAAAAACATGCACGGCTAAAGGGGAAATAATTCAATGACGGGAAACAAGATTCGTAGTAGCGGTATGCAGTTATAGCGATATGCAGTTATAGCGATATGCAGTTATAGCGGTATGCAGTTATATATATTTTTTTACAAGGAGTACCATTATAAAGAAAATAAAGAAGGGGTACATGCATGTCGTAAGTTTGGGAAACGCTGCCTTAGGACATATACACAGTGCCGTATTTAGTGATCTGGTAGCCCTATGCAAAGGTGCCTGTGTATGTGTGTGTGTGTTTAGAGGGGGTTCCTATGATATGTATATATATATATATATATATATATATATATATATATATATATATATATATAAAATATGTGTGTGTTTGCGTAGGACTACCAGAACCCTATATATATATATATATATATATATATATATATATATTTATATATTGTTACCTTCTTCACAATCCCAATATTTGGCTGTCATTCAGCAATGGTCGCCCCTTTTCTATCAGATATCTATGTTGGGATGCATTTCTTTGTACCATTGACTCGGTTGAGACCAAATGTCGCCTAACCCCTTTAACCAAAAAACGGTATTTTCGAATTTGAAGTTTCTCAAAAAAACCGGTATTCTGGTAATTTCAATATTTAGTAGAAATTTGAGACAGGAAAAAAACGTTTTATTACTCTCTTTACTATATCAAGATTGACAAAGGGATTGGATAACAGGGCACTATAAGCGTTTACGTTTAAAAACTGACGAGTTCCCTAAACTAGTCAATTCACCCAGTCCCAATGGTCAACGACAGCTGTGCCCTCTCTTCTTCCAACTTACACATTTTATTGATATAGCGGTTTTCATAGTTCATCACCATGCTTTTGATTGAATTTGAAGATGTAGGCGAACTGAAGTCACATTGTTTCATAGTTCCCATCGGCTCGTTAATTGTAATGAACAAACTGACCAGAAGACCACCTCAATCGGTCATACAAGAAAATGGTTCTGTTAAAACAGTTTGTACTTTTTTTTTTTAAAATGTCAATATTTTTTTTTTCTTTTCGCCCTACATTCCTGCGAATACTGGACCGTGCATGCACAGATACAAGGCATTTGAGACCAGATCCTTAAGAAAATGGAGCACAAGACAAATGCGGAGCACAAGACCAATACGTATGAAAGGGAAGTAAGTCATTAGTAGCCTAGTGGGCCCACAGGGACAATTCTTCGCTACTGTGGGGGGGGGGGGGAATCGAAAGCTGACTTGGTTCTGGCATATCTCACGACGTAACCTTTTAAATGACAAATGATAACATGACATTAGTTTGAGTATTAAAGGTCACCGAGTTACTCCCTTACCTATATCCCTCCCGTGGTGCCTACATACATGTTGCACTTAAGGCAATGACGAAGATGAAAGAAGGGCGCTACGAAAAGAGTCCCACCAGTGGTTTATAGGATCTGAGACATAGACCCTTACAGACATCTATAAAAAATACATAAAGTGTAAATGAACACGGGCTAGTTAGGTCACTTAATATTTCATTACACTTTCAACTACAATGTTTATTAAATGTTACTTCAAACTTTACTTGTTGTTTCGTCAGTGCGAAAAGTCATTGTCAGGATGAGATGAGATGAAATCTTTCAGATCCTATAAACCACTAATGAGACGGTTTTTTACAATGCCCTTCTTTCATACCCACCATAGCCGATAGTGCAATGACCATGGGGGCACCACGGGAGATATAGCGGGGATTTTATTCATGACCTGTAAAATCTATTGGTCCTGACCGGAGATCGTTTACTTTATTTTTTTCGTCAACAGCAAATTTAACTTTATGCATTTACACTCTATGAAAATATCAGTGTTCTAATTCTAGTTAAGTTTGCATTTCTTTTTGTCAAGCTTTCATTGAAACAAAGAGACAAACAAACTGACAAACAAACTGACAAACAAACTGACAAACAAAGAGACAAACAAACTGACAAACCAACTGACAAACAAACTGACAAACAAACTGACAAACAAAGAGACAAACAAACTGACAAACAAACTGACAAACAAAGAGGCAAACAAACTGACAAACAAAGAGACAAACAAACTGACAAACAAACTGACAAACAAACTGACAAACAAAGAAACAAACAAACAGACAAACAAACAGACAAACAAACTGACAAACAAAGAGACAAACAAACTGACAAACAAACTGACAAACAAATAGACAAACAAACTGACAAACAAAGTGACAAACAAAGAGACAAAAAACTGACAAACAAAGAGACAAACAAACTGACAAACAAAGAGACTAACAAACTGACAAACATACTGACAAACAAAGAGACAAACATACTGACAAACAAACTGACAAACAAATAGACAAACAAACTGACAAACAAAGTGACAAACAAAGAGACAAAAAACTGACAAACAAAGAGACAAACAAACTGACAAACAAAGAGACAAACAAACTGACAAACAAAGAGACAACCAAAGAGACAAACAAACTGACAAACAAACTGACAACCAAAGAGACAAACAAACTGACAAACAAACAAAGAGTCAGCACAAAAAATGATAGAAAAAAAAGACTGATAACAAATAAATCAAAAACGATCCCATGTATCATTTCCTTTTATTTTTGACCTCAGCAAACAACTAAATGTAGTCTTTAAATTTGCGGCTTGAGCCTGTATTGTAATGATTGTTTGATAAGCATTAGTATCAATAATCCAATATAGACAACAGTAAATAATAATAACAATACTAATAAATAAATACAATATTTCAAAAAAGCGTTAATAACTTTTTTTGAAAAAAATCTCACAAAATAGATTAATTAAAAATACTTATTTCTATAACTTAAAAATGAAACACAAAAAATTCTAGAAAATAATTGTAAAAAACTAATGAAGTGATACTAAATACTAACATCTAATTGAAGTGTCAATATACTGGGTCAATGTTATCCTTGTTGTATTTGTGATAGTGATTTAAGAAAAAAAAAAATTAGTCTGCCTCAAGTTGCATACAGATTGTGTCCCCTTACAGATCAATGCAGTCTAGTGTTGCCAGATGTTTTTGACGATAACTGCCGAAACTCAATAAGAAACCCCCACCGAAAAACCAGCCTAATTATTAAAATAAATGCTTCATTTGCGTTTTATAAAACGTTGAAGCCGCCTGGAACTAGCCAACCCACCTATGAACTAAAATTGCTTCCCACCCCTCCCCCTCGATGCCAGAAAAAAACATAGCCCAAACTGCCCGGGGGGGGGGGAAGCTGGCCTAACTGGCAACTCAGATGCTATCCCAAAAGAAACACACCATTGGGAAATCAGTAAAATATGAAGACTCAACGTTTTCTAATCATTGTAGGTGTCTTTTTTTATTTGCTTAATACACCGACTGTACATTGTTGACTTTAAAGCCAGTTCTTTGAGTTAAGGGGGGGGGAGGAATCCGCCTAGTTTCCCCTGTCCAAAATAAACAACAATTCTGTTGGTTTATAAGTCCACGTTATAACTTTTGGATTAAAAGATAAACAAAGAAATTAAAGCAGCTTTAAAAGAAGTTTAAAAGAGAATTCTTTGACGAAGTTGTTTTTCCCCTTTTTTTTGTAAACTTTTTTTCATTCGGAAAAGTTTTTTTTTTCAGTTTTTGTCTCCGTTTTACTTTTTTTTTAAATCACCGTTAAAAAAAATAAATAAATTCCAGATCACAGATCTGGAAAAAACTGGCAAACTTATTTTTAAGACTCTAGAACAGATCTAGCATCGATATATGTTTCATAAGACTTTGCCCAGTCTTAGGAGTTGTATCAATACGTCATTAAAACACACTTTATAATAATATACATAAATAAACATAAAAATAAACATACAAATATTTATGTATACAACAGAATTCTTCATTTATAAACAGTATGTAATCAGCTTTCAGCTTTAATTAAAAAAAAACGTTTTAAGAATATTAAAAAAATTATTTGTTTGTAAACAAAAAAAAAGTTATTTAAGGTGCCTATATACACACAAATATATTTGTACAGTTGTCACGGTGATACTTAGTATCATTAAATGTACTCTTTTAACTAGTATAAAAAATTATACCAGAAGATCTGTGGAGACTGATAAACTGATAAACACAGTATATTTATGAGAGAGAGAGAGAGAGAGACAGAGAGACAGAGAGAGACAGAGAGAGACAGAAAGAGAAAGAATGGATATATATATATAGAGAGAGAGAGGGGGGGGAGGAAAGAGAAATTTAGGGCCTCTTCCAAAAAAATTTGTTAAGATAAACAGATGTGGTTTTGGATAACTGAAGTTGAACATCAACTCTCTCTCTCTCTCTCTCTCTCTCTCTCTCTCTCTCTCTCTCTCTCCTCCCTCTCTCTCTCCTCCCCCTCTTTCTCTCCCCCTCTCATCTCTCTCTCCCCTCTCTCCCCCTCTCTCCCTCTCCCCCCCCCTCTCTCTCTCTCCTCCCTCTCTCTCCTCCCCCTCTTTCTCTCCCCCTCTCATCTCTCTCTCCCCTCTCTCCCCCCTCTCTCCCCCTCTCCCCCTCTCTCTCTCTCTCTCTCCTCCCTCTCTCTCTCCTCCCCCTCTTTCTCTCCCCCTCTCATCTCTCTCTCCCCTCTCTCCCCCCTCTCTCCCTCTCTCCCCCTCTCTCTCTCTCTCTCACTCTTTCTGCCTCTCTCTTTATTACTGTATAGCAAATAGATTTGTAAATAATTAACTTTGCAACACAGATACATTAAATACATATATCTACTTGGAACATAAAAAAAAAGCTTGAACATTTCTTAGGACGCTATGTCACAATTAAATAATATTGGCCTATTTCTTACTTAATACAATTATTGTTTGATAAACTTTAGTATCAAGAATCCATTGATACATTCGAAAAGAAATATGAATACATTAAACACTTGTAACTAGCTTTATTTTCATTTATTCATCCCAAAAAAAAATCATATCAAAAAAAGGTTCAATTACGTGTTTTTTTTTTTTGCTTCAAGCTCAACAAATGACTAAAAATATAAATAACTTGATTCATTAAAGTGTACCACCTTACAATACAACAGAATATATTTACAACATTAGATTAAGTATCATAAAATAAATTGAAAGTAGATTACAATAAAAAAAACAACAACATATTTTTAAATCACTGAAATCAGTTAAAATCTATCCTATAATTTCGTACAAGTGTTGTCCATCTCATAAAAAAAAAACACCCACTGTTATGTAAGTGTACCAGCAAAAGGTCTGTTTGACTTTGTTGCTTAAATAAATGACACCAAATTATCTCCACTCATATCAAACCTTAGATGTGAATTTCCCCCCTAACACGTTAACAGAATAACTAACATAAAATACAGAAATCCATCACTGGCGACACATTTTGGTGCATCGTAAGAGAACGCAGCTGAAAATGAGCAGAAGTGGCAGGCAATACAGAAATAAAAGACTTTCGCTTGCTTCTTTGCGAACTACGTGTCTTGATTCTGACTTCCCGTCCCTGCTATGCGCCTCTTGGGAAAAAGGAAACATTTTGGGATATAATTTCTAAAGAATGAGACACACAGATGCAAATAAATGACATGTGATATCTAGTCTAATGAGTTCAGACCTATCACAGAGAAATGATTTCTTACTATACCTATAGGTTAATGTTGCTCTCTCTTTTAAATTTAGTACAAAATTATGGTGTGTTTTCTATTAGTGACAAATGGACTCAGAATGTCAACAAAACAAGGAAGTACACCACTTATTTAGGAAAAATGATTGTGTCTTAAGAATTGTCCATTTTCTTATATAGATGTTTCATCTTCTTGGTTAAAAACGATTTTTTGTCTATTTTTTTTTCAGGCATCACCTTTTCAAACTACTAATTAAAAGTAGCGTTATTGTGATAAAAAGATATTAACTGATGCAGAAATAAACAAAGTTTAACAAAAAAATTCTCATAAAAAAGGATACATAGAATAGATCATAGTTATTCTAAAGGGAGCCCAATATGCCAAATTGAATCATTAGGTAAAATGAGTTAATCCCCTTGTATTTGTGATTTAAAAACACTGTGACCTAAATAAATATAACTAACGTCAACCAAATGTAAAGAGTGTAATATCATGAAACAGGTCGTTTATCTTCTACTTTGTATTTCACGGGGAGCGCTCTAAAGCATGAACCAAGTACGGAAATAAGCATATCCTAAGTAAATATTTTATGCTACGCTCAATAAATTGACAGCTAACAAAATAATGAACATCTTAAGACGAATATGAGAAAACAATAATATATATAAAAGCGATTTGTGCTCTGTTTTAAATCGAAAGTAAAGAATTAATACAATAGTATTCCAGTTTAAAATACATCCATGAAAAAATTGGATCTGCCCGAAACCAAAAAAATAACCTAACCTACTGATCAAGCCTAAGGGGATATAACTCTATGCAAAGGTTTTGCAGGGTACAGCTAGTAAGATTATACTGCAGCTTGAGCAAATCGTTGCAATACATAACTTAGACAGATGAACTTTGCGAATGACATAAACATAGGTACACAAATTGTATTCTATTATGTACATCTTCCTGTTAAATACTAGCTGTATTTTTTTTTTTTAATTTTTGAAAGTTGTTACAATGAAAGCACTCGCCAACATTTTATCACATTCCTTCAAAATTGTTACAGTCAAAAATGTTAACATTTTGTTTCTCAATATTCCAAAAACGCCAGCCTGTCCAGCCCCAAATTTACGACATCAGCCAGAACTTGAAAATTTTCTCACTCGCTTCCTCCTGCAGCTACGACCACAGACGCGGCAAGCCCTACCGGGAGGTGCCTGTTGGTTGAATTTCTCCTTGTCTCTTCTGTGTCCTGCCTTCTTCCTGATTCCTCCATCCCCTCGTCTAATTCCTCTACCTCTCATCTTCTTTTTCTTTGGCTTCTTTTTCTTCTTCTTCCGCCGTCTCTCTATCCATTTGTTTTTCTTCCTCTGTAGATTGGTGCGTCTGCTGCCACAACCTCCTGGGTGAAAGGGAGGTAAGAAATACCACACTTTATTTTTTTTTTAAGCAGACCATTATCGATAACTCTGGGTTTATTTATTTCATTACCTCTGGGTTTATTTATTGCATTTACATTTTTTAAAAAGTCAATAGCAGTTAAAAACTATATGAACATGTTTATTCATTGGCTATAAGTTATGTATTATACAACTCATTACAAAACATTTTAAGTATCATTTGTAAATACCGACACATCTGCTGAGCAGTTTTTATTGATATTTGTCTCTTCAATTTTTTTTTATGTTATTGAAAGAAACTTAAAATAAAATAAACTTTAAAAAGAAAAGATTATAAATGATAAGATACATTTTAATAAATCAACAAACACAATTTAACTGCTGCAAACTGGAAGAAAGCAACAACAGTTTAATTGGTCTCTTTGAGATATGTTGTTTATTATAGTACATCGGACATTGTTGTCATTTCTAAGGGTTTGGCTATAATTTGGTCCATGCGTAAAGAACGCCCCCTTTACAAAGTATCTGTACTGATTTCACGACACATACATCCATACATTACAAAGTATCTGTACTGATTTCACGACACATACATACATACATTACAAAGTATCTGTACTGATTTCACGACACATACATCCATACATTACAAAGTATCTGTACTGATTTCACGACACATACATACATACATTACAAAGTATCTGTACTGATTTCACGACACATACATACATACATTACAAAGTATCTGTACTGATTTCACGACACATACATCCATACATTACAAAGTATCTGTACTGATTTCACGACACATACATCCATACATTACAAAGTATCTGTACTGATTTCACGACACATACATACATACATTACAAAGTATCTGTACTGATTCCACGACATATACATACATACATTACAAAGTAGCTGTCAACACATACATACATACATACATTACAAAGTAACTGTCGACACATACATACATACATACATACATTACAATGTAGCTGTACTGATTTCACGACACATACATACATACATTACAAAGTAGCTGTCGACACATACATCCATACATCACAAAGTTGCTGTACTGATTTCACGACACATATATACATACATTACAAAGTAGATTTATTAGTTTCACAATACATACATACATTACAAAGTAGATTTACTAGTTTCACAATACATACATACATTACAAAGTAGATTTACTAGTTTCACAATACATACATACATTACAAAGTAGATTTACTAGTTTCACAATACATTACATAAAATTAAAGATTGATGTCCATTGCAGTCTAAGTGATTGATTTAATTAGATTAAAAAATTAGATGTTTCATTCAAACAAAACAAACAAATTTCGCCCGAAATATGCAGACAGATTACAGTCACATGACATACACACACACACACACAGTACACACACATACATGTGATCTACTAACCATCACAGTGTCTGTGTGGCAGACGACATCTCTGTGTCTCTGTCACCTCTGGACACGGGGTACCATTTGGAGAGGCATCCTGCAGTATGGGCCGCGTACGGACCTGGTTGCCATTTTTAAAGCCACAGTTTTGACCATTACGCGAGCACTCTGTCCAAGGTGACCAAGCCCCCGGCAGACAGTCCACTGAATAAAAAAAAGAAAATTTCATTCTGATTACAATTGTACTAAAATACCAAATGTTCAAACATGTCTCAGTTTTTACTCATAGATTATACCCCCCCTCAATTTAACTGGTATCTTTTTGTATGCACAACCAGCGGCGTAGCGTGGGTATCGGCCGCCCAGGGCGGAAGACGATTTTGCCGCCCTCTCATTTAGGTATTTCAATTTAATCTATACGTTTTTGCCGCCCCCCCCCTAAAAAGTAATAAAAAGTGCCGCCCGGTGCGGACTGCACCCATCGCCCCCCTCCCTAGGTACGCCACTGTGCACAACATTATATTCTAGAGGTTATAATTATTTTATGTAATCGGCACAAATACAGTTGCACGAAATTAAATATAAATTGTACACGATGCTGATCGTCAATTTGAATTGATTTTTTTTCCGAGAGCCGCCATATTTGTGTATTGCTACACAATATTAAAAAAAGAAAATAACACACATGACGGGATTGGGTAAAGTCATTAATAATGAACCTTTACTGTGTGCATGGGCGTCGCTAGGAATTTTTCCAGGGGGGGGGGCAAAAATTTTCCGGGGCGGGGGGCAAATAACAACTTTATGACATTTTTTTTAAATGTAAGGAGGGGGGGGGAGCAAATGCCCTCACTCTTATATGACATTTTTTCAAAATGTGGGGGGGGGGGGCAAATGCCACCCTTGCCCCCCCCCCCATGAATACGCCCATGACTGTGTGGTATATATTGTGTGGTGGGCAGCCTTTTGAATGTAACTGACGTAGTAGTTGGCATAATGAAATAAAGAAATAAGACTATTTTAATAAACGGTGTATATAGGTCAGTGGTGGCGAACCGTTTTTTTTGGGGGGCCGCGTGCACAAAGTGTAACCAAAAAAAAACAACAACATTTATTTATAGGAAAGTGCCAAACACTCCGATTAAAATTTAAAGGAAATGATATTTTAGAATTTTTAGTCTCGTGCCGGCTGATGCCATAGGTTCGCCACCACTGATATAGATCATGTGTATTGACAAAATGAACTGGGAATGTGATGGACATCCAAATGAAGATATCATAATCAATGTGTTGGTTTCAACTTTTGGCGCCGTGTCTGTCTGTACAAGAGAACTTTTAAAGGAGGTTTTTAAAGTTGGCCACGCTAAAATGTGTGAATACATTCACATTGTGCTTTATTGTATGTTTTATGTGCATACTGATTGTGTTTTGAATTTCTGTCTCTAGTCTATTTACAATTTTATTAATTCACATATGAGAATTTAACGCAGTGGCTACGGCACCAGCCAAAACCATTATATTAGGGTATAAGGAACATGGCATATATAAATTTATTTTTTTTTCAGAATTTTTTTTTCAGGATTAGGGCTAGGGTTAGGGCTAGGGTTAGGGATAGGGTTGGGGATAGGGTTAGGGATAGGGTTGGGGATAGGGTTGGGGATAGGGTTGGGGATAGGGATAGTGTTAGGGATATGGTTAGGGATAGGGATAGTGTTAGGGATATGGTTAGGGATAGGGATAGTGTTAGGGATAGGGTTAGGGATAGGGTTAGGGTTAGGGTGTGGAGCAATATTATCTATGACTGGTACCCGAAGTAAAAAAAAATACGGGTTCGGTCGGACCGAACCGTAGCCACTGCGATAATCTAATGAAAGACATCAGTTGACGTTTCATTTAGTAAAATGGCGATATAAAAAATTCAACAAAAAAAAAAACAACAACCAACGAACCTCTGTCTTTACACTCTCTGGTGAAATTAGCATAATACTGACCAGCTGGACATTGTTCGATACACCGTCCTTCATTGACCAAGTAGGGTTCCTCGCATAGTGTACAGTACTGGCGACTAAAGCAGCTGTAACAATGATCAATATGACACCCTGGGAAATATTGTGCAATGTTAGTTTTAGAGAGTTTGGATTGTTCCTTTCTAAACTAAATGACGTCATGCGTTCATTGAACAAAAGTTAAACTTTAACTTAAATTATGGTGAAAAAAATAAATACAATGAAAGCCTTTTTTACCCAAATAATTTTATAACTAGTCATCCCGCCCTGAAATGCCTCACAAAACCACATATTTGCACTTGAATATTTTAACAGCTTGAAATGGGTAGCAGATATCAGTCGAGTAGGCAGAGGCGGAAAAAATATTGTGCATGCCACACCCACTCATCAATATACAGTGGACTCACTACAGATGAATTCTTCACTTCATCTGACCCTACCAGACAACATGTTAATTTTGTAAAAAATCATTCTCAGACTATTTAATTAACGATTAATCTCTGAATGTTCCCAATGTTTGATTTAGTCAATCATGCTTTCATTTATGTCAGCAGTTTTTTTTTCTACAAAATAAAGAGATATTTCAAAAAAAAAATCATTCATGTTTTTTTTTTAAACTGTTAATTTTTTTTTTTTATTTTCGTTATTTGACGTGCTGTTCTCAACTTTTATCAACAAGCAGATTTATAATTAATATATTATTCTGACTACTCGCTAAGGAAACCTCCAGAAGACATCACAAAAATGGTTCTGCAATGGAACCCCCAAGGCCAGAGAAAGGTTGGCTGCCCAAAGACCACTTGGAGAAGGTCTTGCCAGCAGGAATTGAAAATCTGCAAACAGACATGGGGGAGAAATGAAATAAAGGCCTCCCAAAACAGAGTGCGCTGGAGAGTGGTTGCAGAGGCTCTTTGCTCCTCAAGGAGTTCAAGGCATTAAGCCAAGTAAGTCATATTATTCTGAGTCTGCTTAGTTGCTTAATTTCCCCGAAAACGTATAATGATATAAGTATACATTTGTTCCGAAAATAGGCTAACCAAATGCCGTTATAGTTTTCATAGACGTATTTCTTGTTGTTTAGACCAACATTATTCAATATCGTCTCCACCTAATAAAACATTGCTATTGTAAGTAAGATGTCTGAAAGGATACCTAAATTCAAATTTCACATAAAAAAAATAAATCTGCGTCTGCTTGACTGATGATCCTAAATAAAAGTATCCCAAGTCGCTTGTAATTTGAGATAATTTCGATTTCGTGGTGTTTTTTATATCTCTGTACCTTTAGTTCTGGTTTCCTCTAAATGGCGCTGTTGGCATGTACTGTGTCTCGGGCGTCTTTAATTTCTATAGTACATCCCCCCCCCCACAGGGCGAAGCTACCATTCGTTACGCCTCCAATGGGGGGACAACCATAATCTGTTAAACTCTTAACTATCCCTTTTCGCTTAATGTTGTACAGTGCTATTGTAGGTAATAAGTCCTTTCTACGTGATCAAGATACTATGGTTTACTGGTTTTATTCATGGCCGGCCTTAAGGGGTGTGGCGCCCAACAGTGAATAATTTTGTTTGCCTCTCTAGTGCCCCTGCTGCTAACAAAATATATGATATAATACAATCCCCTCCCCAACCCAATCCCTAAAAAAATGACACCTTAAAACCTATAAGCTGGTGTCATACACCTTAAAACCTATAAGCAGTAATACTGGTGTCATACACCTTAAAACCTATAAGCTGGTGTCATACACCTTAAAACCTATAAGCTGGTGTCATACACCTTAAAACCTATAAGCAGTAGTACTGGTGTCATACACCTTAAAACCTATAAGCTGGTGACATACACCTTAAAACCTATAAGCAGTAGTACTGGTGTCATACACCTTAAAACCTATAAGCTGGTGTCATACACCTTAAAATCTATAAGCAGTAGTACTGGTGTCATACACCTTAAAACCTAAAAGCTGGTGTCACACACCTTAAAACCTAAAAGCTGGTGTCACACACCTTAAAACCTATAAGCAGTAGTACTGGTGCCATACACCCTAAAACCTATAAGCTACTGTCATACACCTTAAAACCTATAAGCTGGTGTCACACACCTTAAAACCTATAAGCAGTAGCACTAGTTTCGGACACACAACACTTACTGTAGCACTTGTTGTAGTACTGGTGCCGGACACCGTAAAATCCCACTGGACAGGAAGGTGTGCATATTCCAACCTCGCGCATGTTCTGTTTGTGCAGGAACATAAAGAGATGTGATTCACAGGAGACGCAGCCATTGATAGGTGAGCAAGCCGTGCAGCCCCTGGGGCAAACTGGGTAGCGACCTATTATAGCTGTGAGAACAAGGGAAGTAAGCGTCAAAAATAGTGAACGTGATAAAACAAAAAAATGAGTTACCTCTCTTACATAAGCTAGAGGAAGAAAATAAAATCGCGATCCGTTGCTATCATCTCCACAACAGTGGCATGGCTATGTATGGGAGGTGCAATCCTAAAACACGACGACAGTGTCTCTGTCCTGAAGGGTGGGGGGCTCGACAAGCAAAATAATTTATTAAATGACCTAGCACTTGCTGGGTGGACTGGTGGTGACCCAAGATTGGATGGCGGCTGTCATGACGACATAAACGAATTTGTTGTTTTTTGTTTAGTCTAGCCTAACCCATATCTTAAGCAGTGGCGTAAATATGGGAGGGGAGGCGGGTCTTATCTGTGGACTGTCCGAAATTATTATTTTTTTTACATTAAATATTAAGTTCATTATCTCATGTCATGATGCCGAATGTCAAAATGCAGGGGCTCCCAAAGAGGTCGAGCCCCCCCCTCCCGGGCCCCGAAATCCCTAGGTACGCCACTGATCGTAAGTTATAGTAGTATGACTTGAAAAAGCTTCTTGCAAAAATGTTTACAAATATGTGAAGCATTTTGGGCGTTGGTGCGAACCACCCTAACCTTTTGTTATGCCGTGACTTCAGATACAACCACCCTAACCTTTTGTTGTGCCGTGACTTCAGATACAACCACCCTAACCTTTTGTTATGCCGTGACTTCAGATACAACCACCCTAACCTTTTGGTGTGCCGTGACTTCAGATACAACCACCCTAACCTTTTGGTGTGCCGTGACTTCAGATACAACCACCCTAACCTTTTATTATGCCGTGACTTCAGATACAAGTACCCTAAACTTTTGGTGTGCCGTGACTTCAGATACAAGCACCCTAACCTTTTGGTGTGCCGTGACTTCAGATACAAGCACCCTAACCTTTTGGTGTGCCGTGACTTCAGATACAACCACCCTAACCTTTTATTATGCCGTGACTTCAGATACAAGCACCCTAAACTTTTGTTGTGACGTGACTTCAGATACAAGCACCCTAAACTTTTGTTGTGACTGACTTCAGATACAAGTACCCTAACCTTTTGGTGTGCCGTGACTTCAGATACAAGTACCCTAACCTTTTGTTGTGCCGTGGCCTCAGATACATTTCATCTTACACAGACTGGCACCAAGTGCTAAGGGAGATTTGTGTTACCGTATGAAGCTTTTACAAACCGTAGTATCGTAGCCCACTGAAGGCCAGTTTGGCTTCCGACACTTCATTTTAATTTTCTTCAGTGTAGATTTGAAGACATATTTTTGATAGATGGTATGTTTAATTACATTGAATTACGTGATTGTGCCAACGTTTGTCACATTTAAATAGAATTAAAGAAATCAAATCAGTATGAATTATGAATGAATAGAATTCATTTTGTTTTAAATGTTTATTGGTTTTTTTTTTTCGAATCATAATATTGTGTTTTATGATACCAAAGTACCAAGGTTAGCGAAAGATAATTTTTAGTGCTCAGTTTACAGTTTATGGCCTGTATAAGCTGATACAAGGCATTAAGGCTGATATAGTTTATAAGTACAGAAGACAACATCACCCCTTATCATCGCGTTTTTTTTTTCTTATTTTTATGAAATGGTAACAAAAAAACAGAGAAAGAAAAAATGGTTGAATAATTTGTATTAGTAAAGTGTAGAATTCATCAGTTTCTGTTGCTAAGGCGTGTGAAGGCATTGCGTGTGGCTAGAACAACGACCAGCGCCCCCCCCCTTCCCACTAAGGCCGGGTACCCATTTAAAGCTGGAGTGGACTATCAAACAGCTTTCAACAGGACCTGTAAAAATTCCAATAGATCACAGTGAGGATCGAGTCCGAAACTCTCAGGTCGACAGTCGAGAGCTCTATATCACTAGGCCATCCGTCTTCAAATAATTAGTTTTAATTACACATTAATTTATTTAAGAAAAACAAAAAAGATCTTATGAATGATTCAATTACATATTTCTGTAACAAACATCTGGAAATATCTAGCCACATCTCTTCCAATCCATCTATCTATTCAATCGATCCATCTATCATTACAAATATGTACACGTTTCAATTTACCCACTCTATACAGTACCCAGCGATTCATCAGTCTATCTATCTATCTATCTATCTATCTATCTATCTATCTATCTATCTATCTATCTATCTATCTATCTATCTATCTATCTATCTATCTATCTATCTATCTATCTATCTATCTATATTTCTATCTATCTATCTATCTATTTCTCTATCTATCTATCTATCTATTTTTCTGCCTATCTACCTAATTACCTACATACTTATCTATCTACCTAACTTCCTAATGACCTACCTACTTATCTATCTATCTATCTATCTATCTATCGACTTACATATCTACCTATCTATTCTATATATCTATACTTCTATCTATCTATCTATATATCATTCAACTATCTGTCTATCTATCCATCCATTTATCCATTTATCCATCTTTTTACTGCAAGATCCACCGAAACACCCAATGACACACCCATCCATTAAATCAACCATCATGCCTTTCTATCACTCCGTCTGTCTGTGACTGTACCATCAAATCATTGATACATTAAAATAATATAAACTCCAATCTTTCCTTGTGTGGAGTGTGTAAAAACTATTTATTTCAATGTACATGCGGATAGACAGAAAAGCCGCAACAAAGAACAAAATCTATGTGTATGATAGATCTATTCATGTATACATTTATAGAAAGAGTTCATCATCCCCCCCCCTTTAATATCTCCCTTTCTCTCCCTCCCCCCACGCCCGCTCCCTCCCCCCCCTCCCAAAGATGTGCCATTCACATACGCCGCAAGGTTTTTTTTTCTTTTATTTGTTCTCATTTTCTTCCCGTTCTCAACATTTATGTATTGAAATAGTTTGAAACTCTCTGTGAAGTACTCTGCCCATAATGTCTGAATGTGTGAATAAATATTTGGTTAACAGAGACTACATTTAGATAGACGCTTCTTTTTTTATTTGGGTGGAACGTACATATTCGTGATGTCTGCCGGTGTAGTGATGGGGAAGGGAGGAAGGGGGGTGTGTGGGGTTAGGGCATGACAGGTCAGATTTCATGTTCCCATCACATTGACACTAACACACTGAAAGACCCGATATGTGCGTGCGCCCCGAACACGCCACTGCTGTAGTTGCTAATGAATCAAATAATAAAACACGCAATGGGGCAAATAGAAAACAATGTTTGTTATATCCTTTTTTTTTCTATAAGTTTGATAACGTTGGCTATTTGGTATGAGGGCTGTGATTGTATGTTTTTTTTTGAGTTTGTGATTGTATGCTTTTTTAAAGTTTGTGATTGTATGCTTTTTTGGAGTTTGTGATTGTATGTTTTTTGGAGTTTGTGATTGTATGTTTTTTTGGAGTTTGTGATTGTATGTTTTCTTGGAGTTTGTGATTGTATGTTTTATTGCAGTTTGTGATTGTATGTTTTAGGTGGCTGTGATGGTATGTGTTTTTTTTGGAGGCTTTGATTATGTGTTTTTAGGGGCTATGATTGTATGTTTCTGGAGGCTGTGAGCGTGTGCCTTAGGTGGCTGTGTTTTTCTGTTACTCAAGGCTATTATTGTATTTTTTTTGGAGGCTGTCATTGTATTTTTTTTTGGAGGCTGTGATTGAATGTAGAACTGTAAAAGAGAGAGTCGGGGATGGAAGTAATAGAGAGAGAACAAGAAAGGCAAATGAAATAAACGAAAAGTGCTACAAAAATAAATTATACGGAATATATATACAGGAAGGGGTTTATAACATTTATAAGTGTAAAAAGTAAATCCTATTCAGACACTTGAGGTCAGATTAAATAAATGTCAAATGTCTCCGTAGCCACGGCTATTCTATTGGAGTGGAGTACAATTGGAGTACGATTCCCAGCCGCCTTTGATTTCCCCAACAAACTTTAGGTACTTAGGTGTATGCTGGGTTCGAACTCGGGACATTTCGGTAAGCAGTCGAGCACTCTACCAGACTGCCACCGCATCCCTTTTGTCCGTGCGCTGATATTTTTCTCTAGATTAAATGTAGAATCTTGATGCAATCACTGGGGCATTTTTGTCGTGCCCTTTCTAAATGCCCACAGTTAGGCTTCAAAGACAATGTACCGCTGAGGATGTGTTTCTGTTATAGGAAGGATTCAAACTCGAAATCTACACCACATCACTCGAGCTCACCACCCCGGCGACCACCTTGATACGGTTGACTGGATTGAAATAGGTCGTCAGTGTATAAACTAAAGTAGTTGGTGTGACTGGAATTATCTCACACATAATAATTAAATACACACATTAAATATCAAATAAAGAATCATTATATAAAAGTATATATGGCGGCTGGATACCGAGGTCGATAGTGAACTCGACTTACATGCAAAGTGTGCAGGGTTCAAACACCGATAAAGCCAAAAATTATTTGCCACTGACTTTTAAAAATAATATACTGTTCATTTATGGTGTTACAATGATACACAATCAGCAGCCAACTTGGCACAAAAAAAATCTGTGTGACTTCTGTAATCGGCCAGGTAGGCGTAGAAAGTGAATGCAATGACAAGAAGAAGACTTGCCACGGTGGAAAATATACGAGACATGGGTAACCAGAAACCCAGCCTCTCAAAGTAAACAAAGGCATGACAGAACAAAGGGGCAACACCCAACCTCGATTCTCTCCCTTATATCGTCTGTATGTAATTCTTCAAAAGAAGACGCCATTTATTCCAACAGGAGAAAAAATAAAATAAAAGGAAGTGGGCCGGGGGAAATGTAGGGGGAAGGGTGGAGGGGGAGGGGGCGTCACATTCTGTAGATGTTTACCTTTGGAACATACCATTCTCCGTACATTAAATAAAGGTGATACAATACAAAGCATTCATCAGAATGACGTCGACACGGACCGATGATTCGGACATGTTTTTTTTTCCCTCTCCCTTGAACAATGCAATTCATTTTACGACAGTGGACAATAGCTCTTTTATACAAATAAATATTCATTCAAAGGAAGATTAAAAAAAACTATTCAATCTAACAACTGTCTCAATAAACCAGAGTAATCTTAAAAGTGGGGTTTTTTTTAATTTTTCGTAACATGCTCAATTATTTGTTGAAACATGTGCACTGTAATTTAATGGTTGATTCTTTGATTCAATTATTACAATAATTCTTATTGAATGGAACTGATTTATCCGCGTGCGAGAAAAGTAGTGACAGGATAATTTCATTTGAATGATAGGTTAGCGAAAAGATGGCAGACATTTTCGTTTGCACGATATATATATATATATATATATATATATATACAGTGCTTTTTTGTGCCGATACGTACCGGTACGGCGTACCGGCACCTTTTTCAATGTGGTGGAAAAAAATTATTACTTTTCTTGTATTTTAACGTTTATTTTTAATTTATTATATTATTAATTTGTTAAAATTGAATTATTTTAAAATTGCGCGCAATAAGAATTAAAATATAAAATGCGAAACTGCGAATTGGTAGTTCAAAGTTAGACAATCCATCACTGAGTACCGGCACCAATTTTTTTTTTACAAAGAAAAGCACATATCATAATTACACAATTTTCTTCAAAGAGGCTGCATAACACTTATTGAATATAAATATGTAACTTATATGTGACAATTTAAGTGGGATGGAGGAAATGAAAGGTAATATTGGGTGGTTATCTCCCGTTATTTTAAAATCAGTGCACAAATATTCCATCCCATCTAAAAAACAAACAAACAACTTGAGTATAACTAATAGGGTTAAATAGGTCAAGTAAGTATAACTAATAGGGTTAAATAGGTCAAGTAAGTATAACTAATAGGGTTAAATAGGTCCAGTAAGTATAACTAATAGGGTTCAATAACTTACGTTTTCTAGGAAGTATAACTAATAGGGCATTACGCAGTAAAACCTTTAGGTTTTTCAAATACTATTTTTAAGTATCAGGATAATTAATAAATCAACAATAGAACTAACAGGATGCTTAGTATATCGGCTTGAGAAATATTGTAAAATAAAGTAACCGATACTTCATAAATCATCGTTGAGAACTATTGTAGATATTACTATCATGATATTTACTAAATACCTTTAAGAACTATTGTAGATATAACTATCAGGATATTCACCAAATACCTTTAAGAACTATTGTAGATATTACTATCAGGATATTCACTAAATACCTTTAAGAACTATTTTAGATATAACTATCAGGATATTCACTAAATACCTTTAAGAACTATTGTAGATATTAATATCATGATATTCACTAAATACCCTTAAGAACTACTGTAGATATTACTATCATGATATAATTCACTAAATAACCTTAAAAACTATTGTAGATATAACTATCATGATATTTAGTTCATATATGTGAGAACTACTGTAGATATCCTTAAAGTTCTAGCTGTGTGTCACTGTCTACACCACACAAAAGGACTATACTCAGCTAGTGAGATAGTTCTATTCGGGAGCGAATCAAAAGTGTCGAATAACGCGACCGACCGCTTTGGGCGCCCGAGGGGAGGGGGGGACGCTATTTCTAAACGTTTCTTTTAATGTCGTAAAACAGAATTAATATAAACTTACCGGCTGCAAACATTTATTCTGGCCCGAAGCAGGCCCAAGACATATTTGTTTGACGCTGTTTTTTTTTTTGTATCATTTCAGCAAAATTTAATTAAAAACTTCTGAATGTCGGCTTTTTACCTTTATTTACTCAAATAATCTAATAATATAATAGCGATTTGGGTTATGCGTTAAATCGAAAGTAAAGAATTAATACAACAGTATTCCAGTATAAAATGCAATCATGAAAAAATCGGATCAGCCTGAAAACCCAAAAAAATAACCTAGCCTACCGATCAAGCCTAAGGGGATATAACTCTATGCAAAGGTTTTGCAGGGTACAACTACATGTAGTAATAATCTATAATTCCCTTCTAAAATGGCGGCTGGTAAATATACATTTCATCCTCATATCCAAAGCAAAGATATATAGAAAAAAGGAAACTTCATTTTTATAAATGAGAGGAATTTGGGATAATCTGGAAAATGAAATGGGCTTGAAGTTTGAGTGGAGTACTTTCAGTTGAACGGAGCAGGTTTATGGGATGTTTTAGGAAGCTGACCAAGTGGGATGAATTCTATTAGCTCTAAATCAGACAGTTAAAGAGAATGCCCGATGTCGAATGTTGCAGTTGAACGGCGTATGTTTCTACCAATAAGTAAATGAATTCATGTGATCGGCCAGGTAGACATGGAAAGTGAATGTATTATGTAGCTGACCAAGTGTGATGAATTCTATCAGCCATAAATCAGACAATTAAAGAGATTGCCTGAATGTTTCTAACAACAATCAATACATCAGATACGAGAGGCAGTCTGTAGTAGCTTCTGAAAATTTGTTTGTGTGGTAACCGTTTGTTTATGTGGTGACCGTTCGTTTGTGTGGTGACCGTTTGTTTGTGTGGTGACCGTTCGTTTGTGTGGTGACCGTTTGTTTGTGTGGTGACCGTTCGTTTGTGTGGTGACCGTTCGTTTGTGTGGTGACAGTTCGTTTGTGTGGTGACCGTTTGTTAGTGTATGTGACTAAGTGGCGTTGAGAAAGTGGTACGTGATGAAGATCAATGTTTCTAGCGTGGTAACTGGCAGATCCTTGACCATGTAATGTGCAGTCTTCATTTGGTCAGAGATGCAGTCTGGTAACTAGCTAACTGCCGACCTTTATAGAACAATGTCCAGTAAATCAGACACGGCTCAAGTACAAAGAGAGTTCATGTCCAGTATTAAGGTCCAGTGTCACCAGGCATCATATCCATCAACAAACATTGTATCCTAACAGAGGCACAAAAGAAGTCATCGGTTCCATCATGATCAGTAGTTTGTTTTCTGATAGAAAGTTGGGACGGAATTGAGCGGCGTAGTGCTAATAATGTGTAACCACAAACCACTTGGGAAATACAGTGGATTCCGCTTAATTGGGACAGCCGCTTCATTGGGACAGCCGCTTATTTGGGACAAATCTCATAGAAACCAAACCAAGAAGCCAATAGTAAATTTGTATGTTTAATTGGGACAGCCACTTAATTGGGACAAAAAGCCTTGGTCCCGATGTGTCCCAATTAAGCGAAATCCACTGTATTAATCATTTTGTGCATTAAATGAGTTAGGACTGGGGCACGCCTCACACAACAATTGATGACGTAAACGTCTTGGAGTGGAGACAAATATTTGAAAGAACAATTACGATACTACATAAAGAGACTGTGCATTGGCGTAGCGAGGGGGGCATCATGCCCCGGGCGCTACTCACAAAGGGGTGCCTAATGGTATATTTTACATATAATTATTATATGGTTTTCGAATGGGGGGGGCGCTAAAAAGGTATTGTGCTCCGGGAGCGAGTTAAGCTCGTTTCGCCACTGAGACTGAGTTTAAACTAAATAGACCAGTGCAATGGTTTGGTGTAATGATGCGACGATACGGCTAAAACCTATAACCCCCAAACCATCCCCCCCCCCCATGGTCTAAGTTACATTCGACATGTATTATGTGATACTAGCTGTACCCTGCAAAACATTTGCATAGAATTATAATCCCTTAGGCTTGATCGGTAGGCTAGGCTATTTTTGGTTTCGGGCAGATCCGATTTTTTTTTCATGATTTTTATTACTATTGTTTACGTTTGACGATTTTAAACTGGAATACTGTTGAATTAATTCTTTACTTTCGATTTAACGCAGAACCCAAATCGCTATTATTTATATAGATACTGACCGGTGATCAAAAAGATCTTTCAGAGAAACCTTGAAGAGAAACGTAAGCCATTGGACGTATCTCACAGTATGCATTTGAACTTGAAACAAATGTCAAGGTAACAATACATGTACAACCAATCAAATCTGGCATCAGTTCATAACGTAAATGGTTGTGTTCAATATTTAGTATACCACAAGATTTGTATAAAAATTATAAAGCGAAAAAAAATAATTTAAAAGACACATGAAATCCTTGCAACTCATATAACACTTACATTATTAAAAAAAATGTGATATACACAGAGCCGGATTTATAATTTTAGGGGCCCTAGCCCTAGGCCAACAAAAAATTGAGGCCTCATTTTGAAAAAAAAATTGATATTGCTAAGTATTTTTTTTAATTTTTGTTCACTATTCAACATTTTGGGGCCCCTTTTTTCGCGGGAGCCCTAGGTCATGGCCTAGTCAGCCTGTCTGTAGATCCGGCCCTGGATATACTGTAATAAATGCAATAAAAGAAATATAACACAATAGTGCCATTAAAGTACATTAAAGAATGTTTGGGGACACTGATCTATATAATGGGCTAAACAACAGTGCGTTGTTCAGACGACGGGACAAATGTCCCAAGGGTATAGATCGCATGGTTTCAATCATGAATGAAGCAAGATTTCCACCGACTCCCACTAAGAATAATAAAAAAAACGTATGGCTCTGACGACATCTCGAAATCAGTCGGATGTCTCCGTCTGGCCTCGGTAGATTTTTCTGATGTTCTGCTCGAATGGCTGTTACATTTTGGGTGGCCATATTTAAAGTTGGCTCTGTCCTACATTCTGAGATTAGCAGTCGATATATGTCCGCTTGATTCGTTACATTGATTATCAATTATCTATCTATTATTAATTAATATGTTGTTGTTGTTTTATTTATTTCTACAAGTCTGTGTAAATATTGACAACTGTGCCATTATTAATTCATTGCGCTGGCGTGTGGCTAGATCGGGTACTGGTAGTCCACAGCATGAACAAGATTTTAAGATGCATACTACATGTATTACACCGCGGATCTCCACCTGGGGTACGCGTACTTTCAAGGGGTAAGACTATGTAGGGGTAAAGGTAAGGCTGATGCAAGAGTACGGGTAAGCTAAGTGCAGGGGTACGGGTAAGGCTATGCAGGGGTACGGGTAAGGCTATGCAGTCGGGTGTGACGGGTAAGTGCTATGTAGGTCGTACGGGTAAGTCGCTATGCAGGTACGGTACTTGCAGCGTGTTTCATACAGGGGTACGGGTAAGGCTATGCAGGGGTACGCAACGACATGTAATTTTCGTTTTAAAACAACCAATGAGGTTGAAGTAGGTCACCGGTTTGATCTAAACTTTGAGGGTTACCCGCGGACATATTTTCACACCCTTTGGAGTCTAGTCGCGAAAAAAAGTTGACAGAACCGCTGACACAGTATTACATTCGTATACACAGCTTACACTGGTATACACAGTTTACATTCGTATACACAGCTTACATTGGTATACACAGCTTAAATTCGTATACACAGCTTACACTGGTATACACAGCTTACATTCGTATACACAGCTTACATTGGTATACACAGCTTAAATTCGTATACACAGCTTACACTGGTATACACAGCTTACACTGGTATACACAGCTTACATTAGTATACACAGCTTACACTGGTATACACAGCTTACATTAGTATACACAGCTTACACTGGTATAAAAGCTTACACTGGTATACACAGCTTACACTGGTATACACAACTATATATATATATATATATATATATATATATATATATATATATATATATATATATATATATATATATACAGTTTACTATAGTATAATGTACTTATCTTACAATGGTAAACACAAAATGTTACAATGGTATACACGTAATCTTACTATGTCACTATGTCTTTGGGCCCCGACAAACTATAGAAACGTGGGCCCGTCTGGTATGAGGTCGCCGTTAAGCATTTGGGTTATTACTTCCCCTACCCCCTTACGGCGGACCTGATGGTTTACACAAGTACACTAGTAACGATATACATATCTTTTAGTGGTATACATATAATCTTACACTAGTGTACACATTTTTTACTTGTATAGACATAATCTTACATCGGCATTCACATAATCTTATATTGGTATAAACATAATCTTACACTGACATTCACATAATCTTATATTGGTATAAACATAATCTTACATCGGCATTCACATAATCTTATATTGGTATAAACATAATCTTACACTGGCATTCACATAATCTTACATTGGTATAAACATAATCTTACATCGGCATTCACATAATATTATATTAGTATAAACATAATATTACACCGGCATTCACATAATCTTACATTGGTATAAACATAATCTTACAATGCTATTAACATAATCCGATGATGGTATACACATAATCTTATATTGGTTTGAAACATAATCTTAACAATGGTACACACACACACACATCGTACAATGGAATACAGGCTTGAATCAGCATATGCTAATGAAATGCACATTTTTACACCCCTCAATGTCCCCAAAAATAAAAACAATGTTTTCCGTTGTTCTACACAAAAATGTTTTTTCCCCCCTCTTTTTTTTTTTGTTTTCTAAAATCCGTGTTTCGTTTTATTTTTGTTTCTATTGAAATCCAACTTTTTTTTTTTTATTTTACTTTGTTTATTGCACTCAACCGTTCATGCGGCGAGGAAGCGATTTCCATTTAAAAAAAACGAGGCCCATTTGCCGATTGCCTTCCACATTCGCCTTAGGGCTAAAGCTTTACTAAATTGAGTTTTGGTCTAGACATGTCTGTAATTTCAACGTTGTTCAAATACCCAAGCAGATGTTGTTCAAGTCTTGGTGATTTATCAAACTCTGCTTGTAACGCAGACTTCAATTGTCCATTAATTTGCCAATGAATTGTGCACTTAAAAATGTAACCCTTTGAATATAAATTATTATAATTTTTCTATTGACTTTATTTATGTTTGCAGTCGCTTCAATCATACATGAAATATTTATGTAATGCGTGTTTAGTGAATCATTGGCGGTTTTTATTACCTTTTTTTTTTACTTTTAATAACTATGTATGCTATTTCCATGACATTCTTCTAAAGTTGGGCCATCTAATGTTGGGTCATCTATTGTTGGGCCACCTAATGTTGGCTCATCTAATGTTGAGTCATCTAGTGTTGTCTCATCTAGTGTTGGGCCATCTAATATTGGCTCGTCTAGTGTTGGGCCATCTAATAATGGCTCATTTAGTGTTGGGTCATCTAATGGATTATCAGTTCTTAATCTACTGGTGATTAAAACGTTTGTTTAAACCCAGAGCCCACTTGCTACTTGCTAGTCCTATGAATGTTGTCATGTGACCTCAACAGTTCATCATTTATTTTTTGCAAATTGTAATATATTATATTATCTAGTATTGTGCCGGTTCTAACAACTTGGAACACCTCCCTCAAAATTTTATTTCTTAATGCATACGAATGGCTCTGATTCTACACATGAGGAAAATGCATTGATTCTGTCGGCGTTCGGCTTTCGAAATAATTTAAACTTTTATTTTGCATTTTGCTTTATCCGTGTGTTCTTATAGACTGCACTTGCCTATCAAATGTCAGCATCACTTAAGCTATTTTAGAGTGTCACAGATTTGGTGGCTAGATAATTAGAAAGGGAAAAATAACAAAAGACTTAACTATAACAACAATCCACTTTTTTTTTTTGTATTTGTCACCAACTAAAATTGTTGCTATATGTAGATACTCATTATTTGTAAATAAACAGAATGCGGATATACTATTTAAAAACTATTTTATCGCTTGAAACTGTTTACATCCCACATATTTATTTCAAAAGACGAATTCTAAAACAACTGTTGAACTGTCGTATTGAGACTTTGCTGACCGTTCCTCTATTTTTTTTTATTATGAATGTTGTAATTATTATTTGTTTCGTTTATACCCAGTGTTAATGTTTTTGATTCTGTCTAATTATTATTATTATTATTATTATTGTAACTATTTAGTGTCGGGGGGGGGGGGAGGTTCTTATTATATGTTCATCTGTTAGCTAAAGGAGCGGGTTGGAAAACCTGTATCTATCTCACGGACCACGAGTTTATTTTCGCGGACAAATGAATCATTTTTTTTTTATTCCCGTCTACCCAGAGCCGTTCTCACGTTGTTGTTTTGTTTGGGTTCAAGTTATATTTAGGGGTCTTGGTGAACTTATATTTAGGGGCCTTGGTGAAGAAGTTATACTTAGGGGCCTTGGTAAAGTTATACTCAGGGGCCTTGGTAAAGTTATACTTAGGGGCCTTGGTAAAGTTATACTTAGGGGCCTTGGTAAAGTTATACTTAGGGGCCTTGGTAAAGTTATACTTAGGGGCCTTGGTAAAGTTATACTTAGGGGCCTTGGTAAAGTTATACTTAGGGGCCTTGGGAAAAGCTAAAGTTGACGGCCGGAAACAAAAACAAGGATGCCACTATTATATTAAGTCCCTCATTAACCCTTCAACTGCAAATTCAGAATAATTATATATAGTTAACTGCAAAATAAATGTTTAAACTGGGTCCCCTTATCAGCTGGGGACCTGGCCAGCCGCTTATTTTGCATATCCATAAGAACGGCTCTGTGTGTACCACTATATATATATATATATATATATATATATATATATATATATATATATATATATATATATATATATATATACATACAATCATGTGTGTGTGTGTGTGTGTGGACATTATAGGGGGTGTGGGGCAATATTATTATGCAGAGGCTCTGCTGTTCATACTGTTCTATGTTGTTTACTTTTCAAATGCCTTTAACAATGCGACATCAATGACACAGAATTATAGAACAAGGCACGGTAACTTGTTGAACAATGCGACATCAACGACACAGAATTATAGAACAAGGCACGGTAACTTGTTGAACAATGCGACATCAACGACACAGAATTATAGAACAAGGCACGGAAACTTGTTGAACAATGCGACACCAACGACACAGAATTATAGAACAAGCCACGGAAACTTGTTGAACAATGCGACACCAGCGACACAGAATTATAGAACAAGCCACGGTAACTTGTTGAACAATGCGACACCAACGACACAGTATTATACTTGTTGAACAACAAGATATAGAGTAAAATTACATATAAACATGAAATGATTATTCTATGTATCATAGCTGTATCTATTATCTCTCAGTTTATTCCCTCGTGACCCGCTCATATAAACAGCCGCGTTCATCTCCTCCGCGAATGCTTGGTTTTAAAAAAAAAAACTCGTGCATCCAAGTAAACAAAACAAAACTTATCTCTACCCCTCCCACCCTTCACCCAGCCCCCCTGTCCCTATATTTTCACTAGCCCTGTCCTACTATGTCCTGGAACATCCCACGCATTGGTCATTTTGTGTGACTGTGACCGTGCGACGACACTTGTAAATGTAAAACTTTTTCATCGGTCGGGACAGGTGGGCGGGGGGGGGGGAGAGGGTGGGAGGGCTAGGTAGTGCTGTTTGATGATAACAATAATATTAGTCATCATGTGACATTACTAGAGGTAGTTGATTACTTTTGATCCCTAAATGTGGCCAGCGGCTAAAACAACACTTTGTAGTCTCTCTATTAGCATTGTGAGTCATTTGTATCGAAGGGCTTCAATTGTATATAATGTGTGCGGTCCTCGATGTAACACAATGTGACCGATGAGGCTTTTGGGGGAACTCTTTAACTTTACTGTAACTGATCTACACAATATCATGGTCAGGTGCAGAACATAGCCAATGATCTTCTCACACTGACCGGTTATAATCCTAGTTATTTAAAATAGAGCAATAAGAAAGTAGATACTAGCCCTTAATAAGTTTACACGGAGCCCTCAGTACTCCGGTAAGTACAGACGGAGCCCCCCCCCCCAATACTCGGGTAAGTACAGACGGAGCTCCCGGTACTCCGGTAAGTACAGACGGAGCCCTCAGTACTCTGGTAAGTACAGACGGAGCCCCAAGTACTCCGGTAAGTACAGACGGAGCCCTGTAAGTTCATGATGATCCCCTCGGTAAATGTAAATAGAGCACCTAATAAGCAGCATCTAGTTAGCTTTTGTGGAGCCCTGTACGTTTATGTAAAGCCATGCACTTTATGTAGCGCCATGAACGTTTGTGTAGATCCATGTAAGTTTCAGTGGAGCCATGTAAGTTTAAGTAGAGCCATGTAAGTTTAAGTGGAGCCATGTAAGTTTAAGTGGAGCCATGTAAATTTAAGTGGAGCCATGTAAGTTTCATTGGAGCCATGTAAGTTTAAGTGGAGCCATGTAAGTTTAAGTGGAGCCATGTACGTTTATGTAGAGCCATGTAAGTTTATGTAAAGCCCTGCACTTTATGTAGAGCCATGTACGTTTGTGTAGATCCATGTAATTTTAAGTGGAGCCCTATCAGTTTATGTGGAACCCCTCATTCTTTCAGCTGGATTCCTTAGTAGGTTTATATAGACTTTTCTGTAATTTTACTTTGAGCTCTAGTAGGCGTATGATAACTCCTTAATTGAATATATGGAGCCTCTAGTAATTGTATGTGGAGCCTCTGGTAAATGTATGTGGAACCTCTAGTAAGTGTATGTGGAGCCTCTAGTAAGTGTATGTGGAGTCTTTAGTAAGTGTATGTGGAGACTAGTAAGTGTATTTGGAGCCTCATGTACAATAACGCAGTGATACTAATCCTAGGACGAACAGTTTAAAAACCAATGGTGTAGAGTAGGTCTATGTGGAATCATTTGATAGCACCCCGCGAAGTTAAATAAACTAATGTGCCACATGACATAAGAAAATGTAAATGCATTTATCAGCTCATAGTTAAATAAACCTTTTCTAGCGCGCCTTTTACCATGCACGGTGAGTTGTTAGTATTTCTTTGTGTGTATATATATATATATATATATATATATATATATATATATATCTACCTTCAATATAGAATTAACACAAAAAGTAGGCTTTAACTTGTGGACGAGAGAAAGTAAACTACAGTAAATAGAAGCACATACATAAACAGAATGAAAGAGTTTTAAAAATACATATTCACCAATCTTTCACCAGACGCATTTTGAACACAAATACAAACTGGTATCAGACGTATTTTTGAGCACCAATACAATCTGGCACCTGATTCATTTGATACATATGTAAAGTGGAAACAGGGGGCTATTATACCTTTAGAATGCAGAAAAAAAATTGAAAATTGACAAACAAACAAGCAAAACACTTTTAAAATCTGTACGCAGATATGAGCAAAATAATGTCAATTACATCAACAATAAACAATAACAATGAAATGCAATCCTACAAACAAGAAAGTGACCTAGTGACACTAATGTCAAGCTTTGTAAACGTTGGCCAGGAGAAAAAATGCGTATTCCCTCAATAAGCCAAACTTGTTCGATGGACATAAAGTGCCAGTTTGTATGTGCAGCGAGAAGATTACAGTGACGGGGATGGGCAGTAGGGCAGACACATAAATGTCAGGTACTGACGCTTTCATGACTTTTTCTCCCCGAGCCGGTTGTAATGACCGGATTAAAAGTCACGTGCGGCAATATTACAATGGCTTTTTTTTTTGTCAAACCAATTAGTTGTCAACATTAGAGAACGTGATATTTTAGTGGTCTGTGAACTTCGTTATCACATTTATTATATCCAAATATTAACTTTTAAACATGCACCCAAACAAACATAATATAATTTACTCCTATCGCTTAAAAAAAATATTTACATATGTATTTTTTTAAAAGTTTGGCCAAGTAAAGATTTAAAATATAATTATAGACTTTACTTTAAAAAAAAATGATAAAAAAAACTACAAAATTCAATTAATAAATGAGCCATTAAACCTCTAACTTTGAAAGTTAATATTTCACAAATCTAAATTGGCCAGCCGATAGACACAGAATTAGATTAAAAAAATTAAAATACATCAAACATCTTTTTTTTTACAAAGTCCAATCTTCGGTTAACATTTACATAATACTTTACTGCTGTCAGTGATCTAAAATAAAACCCTGATAGCTCCATCATATGCCCAAGTTAATAAAATAAACAAATAACTTTCTAATATACCTGTTGCCAGCTACACGGCTACATGTCAGAAGGAATATTTTAAAGAGACATTTATTTTTATTTCACAACAAGACAATTAAAGAGAAAGTGAACAAAAAAATATGTCCTGCGAGAGCCGAGTCGCTGTCCTGCGAGAGCGGAATCACTGTCAAGTGAGAGCCGAGTCCCTGCCCTGCAACAGCAGAGTCACTGTCCGGCGAGAGCCGAATCACTGCCCTGCAACAGCAGAGTCACTGCTGCTCTTAACTACCCTAAAAGATAAATCCTTCGAATTCCACATGGGTTTGTATTAGATTCAGACACACCCCCCACCCCACCTCCCATTATATTCATATTAAATCGATGGATCTATTGCTGGATCCCTACAAAAACTCGAATGTTTACATTTGCTTTTGCTGCATACAGGGGGCGGCATCTGATGAACTTAGTTAAAACAATAGCTCTGCCAACATTGGCAGGGAGCGGCATATGTCGTCGCTAAATTAATGATACCTCAGTTTACGAGCATAATTTGTTGTAAAATCATTTCAATTTCCAATCGTTCAATCTTCGAATCGATAGAATGATCCTTTTCTGGTTCCTCACAAACGCAATATTTCACATTTTTTAACCGCCTGCCAGGGGCGGTATTAGCCGTATTAAGTATAGTAATTCGAATCTCTGGAAATAGTTCAAATTCTAAATCATTAAAATTCCGAATCAGATTAAAAGATGAATGGCACAGTTACGAGATCTCTACAACTCAGATTTTCCTATTTTTGCGCTTGTCAAGGCGAATGAACAGACTGTTGGTGTCGGTGTTCGTCATTGCTAAATATAGATAGATATGAAATAATTAAAGAAAGTCCTTGTCGCTTAAGGAAAGGACCAATTCTGCAAGAAATTAACCCACTGTAAAATAAACATTTAAATATAATTTAAAGAAAAAAAATGACTAAAATTTTGTATTGAAATAGTTCATCTCGGAATATTGAGTGTAAATTCGGCCACTATCCCGCTAAATCCGGTGAGATACCTTAGCGTGTATACAGAGGCAGCCTTCTAGTATTACGCGGGGCCTAGGGCGAGCTCATTTGTTGGTCTAATGCGAGTGTCATGTACAGTGGGGGGGGGGTCGTTGGAGTCCTTCCCGGGCGGCATAAAAACTATTTACGACCCCCCTCCCCCTTTCAATCAGAACAAACTACCATCAAATGAGATCTTCTGATAGATACTTTTCAAATACCCCACATATTTCAGAATGTTTTTCCGGAATGTTTCTCCCCATGCCCTACAAACGGCTCTGTTATTGTCTGCCATATTTGCGTAATTTAAACATTTCCACTACCCCAGTTCCCTAAACTGTGTGTGTGTGTGAAGGAGTGCACACATCTCACAAACCAGGGCATATATGTTTCGTCCAGTGGTCCTACATAGTCCAGTGGTCCTACATAGTCCAGTGGTCCTACATAGTATAGTGTTCCTACATAGTCCAGTGGTCCTACATAGTCCAGTGGTCCTACATAGTCCAGTGGTCCTACATAGTATAGTGTTCTTACATAGTCCAGTGGTCCAAAATACCACTATGCCGCGCACAAATATTTCTTTTCAAATTTGCGAACAGTCACCTTATTTGCCGCACACAACCTGTGATTATCAGAAGGACGAGGGTCCCACCAGGTTTGAATATGCTAAAAAATAACATGAATTATTATTGTATTGTTCACCCTAATTACGGTGGCGATACAATAACATGTATTTATTTGTCTAACTCCCTCCCTCCCCACCTCCCTTACCAATTTGTCTTGGCATCATGATGGCGACATACTTATCAGTCGGATATCACATTTACTGATGTAATAAATTAAGTATGTGTAGTTAAAAATAAGTAAACCTTCTGTGGAAATAGTCGTATAGCATTATATTATTTTTTAAATTCATTCGATGAGATATTCAGCCCAATACTTGGTTGTTGGGGGTTTTAAAAGATTTAAATTAGTATCACTTTCTCTCTCTCTCTCTCTCTCTCTCTCACTCTCTGTGTGTGTGTGTGTGTTAGTGTGTGTGTGTGGGGGGGAATCCTCAAATATCGTTACTCAATTTTAAACCTGTTTTGATTTAATGAGAAAGCTCAAATTCAGCACACGGCCAATACAAGATTTTAATTATTTCGAGTCAATGAATCAACATTTTGTAGAACTACTATTACTATTTAGTAATGTTTATAATGGGATAAAAATTCACCTTGGAATAATCATGTTGAAATAAATACGATGCAAAGCATAGGTGCACAGCTCCATACAAATAATAAAGTAAAATAACCGCACCCTGGAGCGGAGAAGTATTACCGTAAACATATTATAAAGAAGGAAAGTGTAACATATAATACGTCAATGAAAATGTAAGAAATTAGTTTAGTATTGTAAACAAAAAGGACCCCGATTTCACGGACAGGATAACAAAACGTGTAACCCGTGAAATGTTATGAGGTCACTCCACATTTCACACGATATGAATGTTGCCAATAGTATCAAAGAGCTATTCGGATTTATTTTCTGTCGTTTTCTCGTATGACTTTTGCCGTTAAAATAAATAAAAACCATCATGGAATATTCTTATGTTCCGATAGACGAAAGCCTATTTTTTCATGGTTCTAGCCTCACCAGCTAAATACTTAAAACCGGCCCTGCCTATCGGAGACCTTACCCCCACCCCCTTTCCTCACACACACACACACGCGGAATAAGTACCATTCGATAAAATCTGTATACATGTATTAAACATAACTAAACAGTACTTATATGTTATTGTATCTAGCTACAGTACTTATATTTTATTGAATGTAACTAAAGATACTTATATGCTATTAAAAGTAACAATGCCATTTGTATAAATGTTCACATATTATCACAAAGGCACAAAATATAATTCAGTTGTATAATTTTGTAAACTGTGTTCAAAGATTGTAAAGATAATCTGAAAAACCAAACAGTATATTTGTTTTTTTTCCTTAAGACCCTTTTTATCGATTTTTTATTTCACTATTTATTGTTAAATGTTCATCTCTTCCCCACCCCCTCATTTTTTTTATCGAGAGAGGAGAGCGAATGCTAGGAATATATAAAAAAAAAAGTAAAATTAGTAAATCAATAAAAAATAAAAGGAAAAAAAAATAAAATAAAATGTGGTACTCACTTCTCCGGACTCTGACTCCAGCTCTGACCGCTCGGACCAAACACTCGTACAATATCAGCTGGTATAACACACTAGTCAACCAAAGCATGTTACACATTCATATTTACGTCAGCCATGTGCTGCCAGTCCACCCAGTAAACGTTTCTTGAAGAACCAAATAGATTTCATGCACACCATTTCACATGTACCTTGATTTCTTTAAGTTTTTTTTTTTTTTGTAATTAATCAGCGTCCTTCAACTTCTGTGGTGTTTTTTTTTTAAGGTGTTTCATCAAATGTAAAATTTTCAGATTTTTTTTTCTTTTCTAGGTAAAAAATACCTCCCGTTTGTTGTTTTTTTTTATCTCTTCCAATTTTTTTTTCTTTCTATTTCATGCGTTCGGCAATGGCAAGTTGATATGCCATTAGCATTGTAAAGTTGTCATAATCTCCAAACCCTTGACAGTCGCCGATACTCTGACGTTTTTATAAGATCTTGGTTTTCCCGAAGCGTCCCTTGGGGCTTAGGACGTAATATGAAGACTTTTTAAACTGAGCTGGGGGGTGAATGTGTTGAAATCTTGATCTAGATCCGTACATAACAGACCCCCTGCTCCTGTCGACTCCTGTATCATATGGAATAGACAATAAGAAGAAAGAAACTGATGTCAAGTTCTTCCAATTCCCGCTACGTCTGTAACCGCAATCCGCACACACACGCACACACTCAAACACACACAGACACACATAAATTGTTCAGGTTTTTTTTTCAGATTTGAAATAGATAGATGGTTTCTATTATCTTTTACTATTTTTTTTCAGGACACAGCACAGACTAAATAAAACTTTGCCCTTTTCAACAAGATAAAACTTCTGTCAGAAATAAATCCTACATCATTTGGACCTTTCTTATGGGAATTTAATTTCAATTAAAAGAGCAAAACAAGGCGAATAAAAAAAAACACTTTCAGTTATTGTTCTTTTAAATTTGAGCCGTCAGGTCCTTAATATAAAAAAAAGAAAAGATGATAGTAATAATAAACCAGCCTTTGCTTTTCATATGAAGTGATCACAGATCTGATTTGGAAGTTTGAAGTTCATGCAGAGAAAAATAAAACAAACTCGCTCACAATTGAAAGTTGGTAACGGAAACTGATGTGATACTACCACTGACGAAATATTAACTGCACAGGTAACAGTGACCCTTCCAACAGACAAAAATTGACTAATTGTTGAACTTATCAGATGGACTATGTCACTTACCTATATGACAATGTGTTAGTAACAAGCTACTATTGTTTATGTGACGTTAATCTAACGTTTGACACTGTCGAATCTCCTGACGATAACGGAATGTAAACATTACTTTCAAGGCCAGACTAAACTAACACGGCATCATCTATGATACAATAGAGAATCGAGTTTGTATATATTGGTCATCTTTGGAATTTTTTTTAATAAGGCAAATGCTTTATTTGGTATTTATTGGAAAAATAATTCTGATTACATTAAAGAAAATTTAAATCTTTAAATTATTCTTTAGAAATATTGACTTAATTAAGAATTTAAATTTAAATGAAAATTGGTCAAGTACCGCATCGTTCAAGTTCCAAAAATCAGTCTTGACAACTCTGTATTTGTTCAAAATATTTTTTTGACAGAAAATAAACTAGATTATGAAGGCAAATATTTAACATTCATTTGGAAATAACAATAAAGGTTATTTAAAAAAAAATAAAAAAGGAAGAAATTAGAAAATTTGCATCGAAAAAAATCTGTGAGAATGATAGACTACAACTAGATTCTTTAACTGCAAGGGAAAATGTTAAATGTGGTACAAAAGTGGCGCATGCGCTAAGGAAATGTACTAAAAAAAACATCCAAATAACGCGTTGAAAGTTCATAAGGTCACTTCGGCTGCAGGGTGTTTTATTTGTAAAAAAAAATATTTTGGTCAGATTCGAATTAGTTCGAGTTTTACGGAGTTCAAATTTCGGTGGTAGGACTGTATATTAAAGATAATCTTTTGACCTGAAGACATATCACATAGGGTACTGATATACATTATATAGAAATATAAACTGATTTATTTAAGAATTGAACTGTTGACAACTAAATATTTATCTTTCTATTTTCAGAACGACCTACTATCATACCCATCTATCTATCTATCTATCTATCTATCTATCTATCTATCTATCTATCTATCTATCTATCTATCTATCTATCTATCTATCTATCTATCTATCTATCTATCTATCTATCTATCTATCACAATGTCTATCTGTCTGTCTCTCTTTCTCACTATATATATATTTATATACATGTGTCTCTGAGTGTTAACCTTTCTATATGTACCTATATAAATAACTATGTCCTCCAGTCTAATAATGTTGAACACCCAATTTTACTAACAGTCTGATCTCCCCCCCCCCTCATTACAATCCAAGATACAATAAAACGAACCATCCATTCCATGAACAGTGGTTCTAACATACTGCTGGTAAATGACCAATCAACTATCATCAAACATAGAAAGGGGGGGTGGGGGTTAATTTATCGGTCCGAGATCGTGTCACAGAAATCAAAATGTCCCATGGGCAGATCGTTTAATGTTCTGTGATGACTCGATATACGACGCATCGCACATTTTCTACATTTTTTTTTCCTTACACGTATTGAGACGAGTGTGGCGATCTAATCACGAGGATATCTAGGGAGTGGGGAGTTAGGGGAGGGGACTGGGGTTAAGTTGATCGTATATGTCTTTGTATGTATCCAGACATATTTTGTTTTTGCATTTATGTATACTTGTATTACAATGTATATCATTTTATAACAATGTTTTATAGCAGAGTTTTTAAACTGACGACTAAAATTATAAAATTAAAAATAAAAAATAACATTTAATATGATCATGTGTGTCCTGCACTGATATCCTTAACTGTTAAAACTAGTTTTTTCGTGCAATATTTGAATGTGCAAAAAAACCTTTACTTATATATACATTGTTTATTTTATTACGGTATTTAATAAAAAAAAAAGAGAGAGAGTATAAATGGCATTATGCATTAGAAAAATGTCCATTGGTATTTAGTTTTATGATGTTTTTATAGAGTTAAGGAATTATTTATGAAAATTATAAATTAGGGCAATAGTTTCCGAATAAAATTTTCATCATTTGTTTATTCATTAAGTCTTACAGTTATGAATATTATTTGTTTAAAAAGTTTTAAATTGTTATATTCTACCCACGGATATTTATATTCAGTTATTAGCTGCGTGAAACATATTTAAATTTATATTGCATTTTTAAAATTATTTAATTAACCTATCTATTAGAAATATTTTTTTAAAAATACAAGTAAAATGGATAAAATATTTTTTTTTTACTTGAATTTGTGTTGTTTATTATTACGATTCAGAATTATTACTATTAAGAATTATTACTATTTACAATTATTACTAATCAGAATTATTACTATTCAGAAGTATTACTATTCAAAATTATTACTATTGGGAATTATTACTAATCACAATTATTACTATTCACAATTATTACTAATTCAGTGACAAAAAAATTCTGCTAGAACAGGTTTTTTCATAAATATATTTGAATCCGATAAATAAATTTATTTTACAATCAGTGGCGTAGGGCGAATATTGCGGATTGAGCGGCTTCACAGGGCGAAGGACTAGAAAGGGGCACCGAAAGAGCGCTGTTATATGTTTTTGCATTTTCCAGATGTAACTCACACAGGGTACCACAATAGCGAGCTAAGGCTCTGTGTACAATACACATTTTTAAACGTGTTTTTTTTTTGGCTGTAGATGTAGAGTGAAAAGAAAAAAATAGTTTAGCAATAAATAATAATTCTAATAAGATCAATTGATATTTTGAAAAAAACCTCCCCATCAAACAATGCAATGCTAACCAAGTTTTATTATTTACCAACTCATTTCTCAGTTTAAGAAGGTTCATACTTATTTTTTTTTAAAAGTCCAATTTTCTAATTTTTTAAACTGAATTTTTTTTCTTAAGTAAAGTGTTTGTTATTATAAGAAAGAAACACCAATATATCCGAAAGATACACCAACATATCAGAAAGATACACCAATATATCAGAAAGATACACCAATGTATTATAAAGATACACCGGTATAAAAAAAATCACATAAAGTTTTACCTTTTATTATGAACCATTATATAAATATTTATACAATTTTCTGTTTTTTGTTTCTGTATAACTTAATTTCTATCATCCAGTGCAAATGCCAAAAAAAAAAAAAGAAGTGAAATATAATCGCCTGTGTACACATATAAATTTATTTCTCCAGTTTAAATGACACACGACCAGGCTGACAACACCTGTGAAGATCCTGGAGCAGTCAACAGCAGAGATTAATCGTTTCCAATGAGTAGTAAAAAGAAAAAACAACAACTACAATAATAAACAATGAAAGTGCAACGATTAGACGCCACATATGAGGTGGAGGACTCGCCGTAGTACTGGGGGTGCCGGGGGGGGGGGGGGGGGGGAAGCGTGGTGTAAGGGGCGGGTGTGAGGGTAGGTGCAAGGCAGCAGCGCCGCGAGCCAGCCAGCTGACTAACTGGTGAGATATTGGTGGCACGCCGTCACACTTCACATGGCAGACATTAGTCTGTACACGTCCCCTCCCCACCCAAACCCCACATGATACACCCACACATTTCCCCCCCCACAGCGGATAAACCAACCACCATTGAATGTTTAAGACGTCATCAATATATATTGTGAATCATACAACATTGACAAGAGTGTCAAGTGATGGGGGGGGGGGCAATGATTCACTGTGAAAGATAGAAGAACCTAATGTGTTACGGCATCACTTGCCCAATGTTTGATTGATGTATGATGGGGCACAGGTGTACGACATACAGCATGACGGGTATGTATAGTCTACGAAAATAATAGTGCAAATGAACAGTGGCGTCGCTAGAGGGGTGCCGGGGAGGGGAATGCGGGCCGAACCGGGTGACACCAACATAGGGATGACACCAAAATGAACTGTTCTGATTTTCATAATACGGTATAGTAAGTTTTATAACCGGTCATAGTAAAAAAAAGAATGAGCAGTAGCACCGGGCGCCACCGTGCATAGCGTCTGGAGCTTATGCAAAGGAATACAGTTCAAAGGTGATCGGATAAATGTAGTTTTTTTTTCCAAAAGTTCTCAGAAAAAAAGGACGCATGTAGTCACGTGGTTTCATGAAATGGGAGACGTAGTTTACAAACTCAGTTTAATGAAAGTAATATACATCTTTTCTTTATGAAATACAGTCAGTAATATACATCTTTCTGAAATACAGACAGTAATATACATCTTTCTGAAATACAGACAGTAATATACATCTTTCTGAAACACAGACAGTAATATACATCTTTCTGAAATACAGACAGTAATATACATCTTTCTGAAATACAGTCAGTAATATACATCTTTCTGAAATACAGACAGTAATATATATCTTTTTGAAATACAGTCAGTAATATACATCTTTCTGAAATACAGACAGTAATATACATCTTTCTGAAATAATATTGTTTTTATCGCTAAAGTATTTAATAGTAAATTCTCTAAAGGTCTAGTGCAGGAGAATTCGTATAATGTATTAATGCTCATGGTGGAAGGCTTGAGGGGGAGGGAGGGGGGTGACACCCTGAATTTTCTGCACCGGGAACACCAGTAGAAAGATTCGGACATCTTTATCTATTTCTTTTTATTATATAATTTTAAAAAAAATTACTACATCCAAATATTAGTAAAATACATTATTCAACTTGCTGATATTTATTCGCATACATATTCCTGTTGTTCTTTTTAAGTTGTTCTTTCTAATACTTGAAGTAAATAATATTCTTGTTAAATAATTGAATGTGAAGGTGCATAAAGAGAATTACGTATTCGCCCATCTTGGCTGGTGTGTACTTCAAGATAAAATCTCTTAGATCCTATTCATGAACCACTAATGGGACGGTTTTTATTGTGGCCTTCTTTCATCTCCACCATAGCCGATAGTGCAATGGCCATGGAGGCACCACGGGATATATCGAGAACTTGAGCCAAGACCTGAAAAATTTTCTTGGCCCTCACCGAAGATCGAACCATGTACCTTCAGGTCGACAGTCGAGCGCTGTACCGCACGACCGTCCGTTCCCTCATCTTTGCTGGTAGAACTACTCGTTCTGAGTAACATCTTGGCTGGTGTGTTTGTGAAGTCCCTGTAAGGATGAGATGAAATCTCTTAGATCCTATAAACCACTAATGGGACGGTTTTTTATGGTGCCTTTCTTTCACCCCCCCCCCAACCATACCCAATAGTGCAATGGCCATGGAGGCGCCAGGGACCCTCAGGTCAACAGTCGAGCGCCTTACCGTACGAGCACCCGTTCCCCTATCTCTAGGGCTGGTAGAAATACTAGCTCTAAGATATATGAAGCTATTTAATGGAAACACTTAATGAAACGGATGGAGAAATGTTGAGACGGTGAGTAAATGTGACAGGACATCGTTTTAGGAATGGTTGTAAAGATGAATCTTGTTGGTTACCTTGATATTTTGTCTATTTTGGGGCTCTAGGCAAAATACATACATCGGGGCCCCGAGGCAAAGACATCCAACGGAGCCCTAGGCGAAGATAGCCAACGGGCCCTAGACAATGACATCCAACGGGAGCCTAGTCAAAGCCCCAAGGGAAAGACATTCATCGTGGCCCCTAGGCAAAGACATCCATTGGGGCCCTAGGAAAAGACTTCCATTTGGCTCCTAGGAAAAGACATCCATCAAGGCCCTAATGTCTCCACTCTCCATCAATGAATACTTGATATTAATGATATACGTATGAAGGTCGTATTATTCTATCCGCAAACTGCTTAACAGTCAGAGATGCGTAGCTTATATACTCACATCTAACCATAACTTTTAACGGCTAAGAAGCATCTTTTCCTGTAGGAGCCTAATGAAGCTGCCTGGGAACAGCTCTGGTTATAAAATGGCTACTTTTAATTACGTGGCTGAAAGAACAAAAAAGCAAGGCTCATCTCTCAATCTGGTTAAAACTAAGAAATTAAAATTTCATTTGATGTAGAACTAAAACGCACAGCCTTAAACACTTTATTTGATCACACAGAAAGATTCTCAGGAGAACACACACACACATAAATCCACATAAACCTCTGTTTACAGTCTCCTGCTCAACTTCTATCATTTCCTTTGATTTAAATCACAAACGTCAACAATCGTCTGCGTCAGGGGCGGGGGTGGGAGGGGGTAATTAAAATAAAATTAAAATAATACAAAATATGTACGAGGAAATCATACTTCACTCAAGCAATGATTGTCGAACGTCTTCTGGCTGGAGAATAATAATAATAAAAACAAAAACTTGAAATAACAGAACTTGACATCTTTGCTATACACCTTAAACCAATAGTTCCCCAACTGTTTTCTCACCGTGGATCGGTCAACGTTTGATAATTTCACCGCGACCCGCTGGATGGGAGGGGTGTAAGGGGGGGGGTGATTATTTCTCGTCCATGGAAAGTCGCCACAATCCCTAGAGAAATACATCGCAATAAATACAAAGGAAATAATTCAATGTTTCTTGGGTGGCCCAGTACTATTCGATCCACGGACCAGTTCCGGTCCGCGGCTGGTGGGTTAAGGACCACTGCCTTAAACTACCCAACAAAGAAAGCATGAACATTATTTTAACATTTAATAAGTTGTGTTCTCAAAATTATAATGAAATGAATATGACGCGCATCTAGAAAGTATGTTTCACTTTATAAAACACCGTAGTGTGCGCCTCTCATTGGCAGGAAAAATAAAGTTTGGCGATATTTGATTTAAAAGGTAGGCTACCTATTTCTTCTATGGTGACAGATGGTCGCGTGGTAAAGCACTCAACTGTCGACCTGAGTGTTGCTGGTTTCTATCTCCGGTGAGGACCGATAGATAGTTCAGGTCATGGTTAACGTCCCCGCTATATACGTGGTGCCTTCAAGGCCGTTGCACAATCGGCCATGGTGGGGGATGAAAGAAGGGCACCATAAAGTGGGTCCCAGAGATTTTATATGATCTAAGAGATTTCATCTCATCCTTACATGGACTTCACACATACACACACACATACACATATACACGCAAATACACACACACACACACACACACACACATGACTATCGTTCTTTTACTATTCTTTTCCATTTGTTAACGGAACCACAGCTATAATACTAACTTGTTATGCTGATTTGTCAAATTTTAAGATTTAGAGTCTTGGTTTTTATTTTTAAACATTTAATGCATTGAATTTCCTTACATTAATTAATGTAAAGGTTGGTACGTAAAGTGGTGACCGACTATTGAGATGGCTGAACATGTTCACTGATTTATTATTTATTTTTATAAAAATAAAAAAAAAACGATGTACATTAAATGAAACAAATTTTAAAACGCTGACATGTTTTTATATCTGTAAATCTGTAAAGTTCTAGTGTGTCTTTAAAAAAATCATTTCTTTCTTTAAGAATTGAGATTAAATGAAACAAATGTTAACCTGTTAATATTGTGAAGTGGACGAAGAGATTCTCTCATGTTGGCGATACACTTACGTCTGATTGTTCAATATCATTCATGTCTAGAATGGAAGGGGAGGTAATGGGGGGTGGGTTATTGTACTGTATGAGGCATTGGTTATTGTTAGCTTGAAAATGTTCCGACTGTTTATCTATGTCTTACAACCTGTGTAGTCTAAATGTAACTCCCACCTACCTACCAGGCTCATGCAATTGATCATGTGATTTCCCTAAAGCAGCGGTCGGCAATCAGAGGTCAGCGGACTCATAAGGTTTCGTGAGAAAATAATTTTGGGGATCCATAGCAAGTAATAGAAAGAATTGGACATCGTCAGCAATAAAGTTATATTCTGTTTTCAATGTGTGCACGTGCGATCGCTACTAATATACGTCATTAGGTTTAACATCTAACTACTAGAACAGTGTTTCCAAACTTTCAACATATGTGTATTCCCCCCCCTTTTTTTTTAAATTTAATCCTAGTATCCCTAGTAAAAACAAAAAGTGAAAAAATTGTCACTGCTGTCATAGTTTACCGTCATTACAATGTTTTTGCAAACACTTTGTGTGTGTGTGTGTGTGGGTGTGTGTGTGTGTGAACAAAAGAGACTAAGAGGGACAAGTAACCAGGGCTCGATTTACCGCCGGGGATATCCCCGGCACTGAGACCTGTCACCCCCGGCTCTGCTTTAGCTAATATATCCAAGCCGGGGATGAAATCATAGACATTTATCCCTGGCTCTGCAGAAATTGTTTTCACCCCCGGCACTGTTTTTTTTCTTAAATCGAGCACTGCAAGTAACTTATACAAAGGCGTTTAAAGTTGTGATAAAGTTAGTTGTACTATCTTTGGGTAAACAAAAAATTAGTTCCTTCAGCCTATATGCTAGTCAACCATTCCTATACCGTCTGAACCAGTCAGGAAACGATCACACACAGGCCTGATGTGAGAGAATTGAAGACGGTACACTGCTCGGGGGGGGGGGCACCATCTCTTGAAGGTCAATGAAGTTTATTGCTTTTTTATTTGTACATATCTTCGTATTTTGTTCATGTATCTTATTCATACTTATCCGGATGTTTTATTTAAATACGCACATCAAAGGGCCCGCCACTAATTGCCACCAATATACGTCATTAGGTCTAACATCTAACTATTGCCACCAATATACGTCATTAGGCAGTTTAATCCTTTGTAAAATCTGGCAATGACCTAACAAGTCTTAACTCAATTTCTTACTTGTGATCCGATTTCTCATCTTTATCTACAGGTATTCACAGAACAGTTCTTATGAATGAGCAAACCAGGTGGGGGCATAGGCCCCCCGGCGCTGAAAGGGACCCCCTACTAGGACTTTTTATTGTGTCGCCAATCTGAACACTTGACAAGGGGGCCCCTGTCTAAAATAATTCAAAAGTTGAAGATGGATTGTCATGGGGAGGGGAGGGGGGGTCTGAATTTTTCAAACATTTTCAGGAGCCCACAACTGACAGGCCTCTCCACCCCCCCAACACACCCTATAATATCGAAAGCCGAAAATTTCTAGTGCCTAGCATACTAGCATATGACCCTCCTAATGCCTTTGTTCTAGACCCCCTCACCCCCAACGTACCATTTCCAAGGATCCCCCCTCCCAAGTGTATCTTAACCTATGGCTCCCAAAAACAAAAAAAAACTACAGGTTTCGTTATGTATAAGACGTTCAAAGGATTTCGCACATCTATTTTGCACTCAACGTGACATAAAGACGGCGGCTTACACCAAAGCATCCAGTCTAAAGTGTTGGTATGTGCGTTCCATGGGTGGGGGTGGAAGGGGTGGGGAGCGGGTGCTAGCTTTGCAACAGGGTCAGCATTTAACCCCTGCCACCGTATCATCATTCCACAATAAATCATAGAAATAAAACCACCAAAAAAGAACTGTGGACGTTCCATGGCAGACACCGGGAATTCCCTGATCTAATTTATTACCCAATCTATTGTTAGTGGGCGATACCATAAAATTTTAATGAAATCCGAAGCTTCATTGGTGCGCTTTTTTTTTCCTCTATCAGAGGTGGAGGAGAGGTAATTAATTCTACATTCCCACATACTTGTCCCGGACTCATGTCTCGTTGTGGGTTAAGTTACGTCTATTACCACGGACAGAAGCGCAGAAAAAAAAAGCGAATTTATAATTGTACGTTGTTAAACGGTTCTAGATGCTATTAATGATGGTGGTGGTGATGTAACACGATGCCCTCTAATTTGTTGATGTTTTTTTTAATGGAGATATAAATGCACTTGGGATGTCACGTGAATGTGTACGGATATATCAGTACCCGGGCATAGCTACAGTTCTTAGCAGTTATCACGTATAAATGTAATGAAGACTAGACACTGCAGCCAAAAACATGATGTTCACACAGTTGCATCGCTAATGGTTTTGAGATGGAGGTTTGGTGGGGGGGGGGGATGTGGGTATTGCGATAAAGTGTGGGTCTCCTAAAACAATTACTTCCATTGTCTGGGGCCCCTCCAGCCCCAGCCTTCTCAAGCCCCACTCTGTTCCCGCACCGAGCCCACCTCTCTCCCTGTTGCACCGTCAGCGTTGTGTAATGCAAACACTTTGATGACCCGTAAGAAGACCGGGAAACAGAATTAGCTACTGTTGAATATAGAGATTTGCCCTCCTACTTTGCAGATACACAATCCTTTAGTTTTGTAACAAATATAGAAATGGAGTTGTCATTAAGTATATAAAGATGCTCGATCCAGTGCCAAAGCGAGCTTAACTCGCGCCCAGGGCACAATAGCTTTTTAATACCTTTTTAGCGCCCCCCACTTCGAAAACCATATAATATTATATGTAAAATATACCACTCGGCGCCCCTTTGTAGCACCCGGGGCATGATGCCCACCCCTTTGCCACCCCTCACTACGCCTCTGGCTCGATCCGTTTATTATAAATTTTGTCGCGTTCCACACTTTGATAGACTTTATAATGAAATAGATGTATTAAAGAGTTAATATATTGGGTTATCATTCGATGAACTAGACATAAATAGTATAATGTAGAAACTGTTCATCATAAAAATTCGAGAAGACAATACACACAAACCCCTTAAGTCAAACGCAGATAAGGCTAAAAATAGATTATGAAAAAAAAAATGGAAAGTGAGAATACATTTGACAATAACTGTATATGCTTAGCCAGGTTATTGAGGGCATGATGCTTAAGATTTCTCTGATAAGTTAAGTTTAGCCATTTGAGAACATTAAGGCAGACCAGACCTCCCATTCGGACAAACTGGCTCTATCTATGTTTATACATTCGCACATAAAAATTTACCCATTGCTTATTGAAAAACTCCCCGCTTTCCAGTTTGGCCTTTGAAGTTTTCCATTCTCTGGCCACTTGTCGCTTACGTTTTGGTTGTCTGCCAGAAGATTTCCTGCCTTTTTTTCTCCCCGCGATGTGTTAAGGTGTGTGTGTGTGTATGTATGTATGTGTGTGTGCGCGCGCTCTCGTTTGTACGTTGGGAAAAGAATGGCACGAATAAAGGAGGGGAGGGGGGTGACATAAGACAGATGATGTGATTTGACTATGAATGGTCCCAGAAATGTCATAAATCCTGAACATTAACTAATTATCTGTTCCATTTTAAACTAATGCACGACAGTCTTAAAAATCCCAGCAATAACACGTCGTCAGGGGGAGTAATAATGCATAGTCGAGGCAAGACACATCTCCCATCAATATTTTTCTTTTCTTTGCGAGCAACGCGAACTTACGCACGAAGTGCGAGGCCCATTCGGAAACTTTTTGGCTGATACGATATATTAGGGTGATGGCTGTGATATTAGATATTCGGATGGTGGCTGTGATCTGAAAAATTTAAGTGTTGGCTGTGAAATTATACATTTGTTTGATGGCTGTTTTACAATTTATTTGGGTGATGGCTGTACTATTAGATATTTAGGTGATGGATGTGATACGATCAGGCCTGTAGCGTGCGGGGGAGGGCAGGGGGCCGGCTACCCCCCCCTTCGTTTTGTCTGGCCCCCTCTGCTTGTTTGCTCTACTTAGTAACATTTATTTCCTGCCCCCCCCCCACTTGCTATTGGCCTGGCCCCTGCTGTAGAATTTTTCACGCTATGGGGCTGGATACGATGTATATTTATTCGATACAGTCTAATAAAAGATAATAATAAAGACGTAGGCCGGATAAAAAAAAGTTATCTGATACAGTTTAATTGGTTAATTGGTTGTTGTATATAATGTTTGACAAAATAGTTGCTGTTTTTATTGGTTATCCATATATATGTAGTTCCATTTATTTCTATGAGGTACATTTTATTTCTTTGTTCATAGAACAACAAAGAATTAAGCTAGTATACTAATTCAATAACACTGAACACCGTGTGAGTTAAAAAAATGTTTTTAATAATTTCTCAATGGTTGTGGATTTCATTTATTTAGATCCATGAATGTCAATGTTATACATTTGTAAGCAGTTAGAAGAAACATCAGTTCAAAAAGAAACAGAAACAAGGGAAATAAAAATGCATCTATTATTCTGTCCGGTGACAGCCCCTGATTCTGTGTAAGATCAACAGAGTGCTCCATCTTAGCTGTCTACTTCCTGCACACTAGCCTGAATCATTCTAGCCGCAGGAAACTCACAAAAGAAATAATTCATTAGTGAATTCAAACATTTTGTCTAGCGTGAAGTACAGCACTTGCCATCCATTTTGTATCAAAGAGAAACAGCGATCCAGTCTGTCAGATCAACGGGCACCATCCTCCTGATATAACAGAGTGGCCCGGATGTCGGTATTACAATCCTGGGTTTCTTGACAGAAACTGGGTTGTTTTTTTTTAATTTTATTTTTATTGTATGTTTTGGAACCCAGAATATGGATGTATCCAGCTCCGTAGAGTGAAAATTCTACAGGAGGGGGCCAGGCATTCCACAGCAGGGGTCAGCCAATAGCGTAGGGGGGGGGGTGCAGGTAATACATTTTACTAAGTAGAATAAATAAGCAAGGGGGGCAGACAAAACGCAGGGGGGGGGGCCTGCACGCCTGGATGTATCTGATATTTATGTATCCGCGCCTGACACATCCAATGTGTTGATATTTCAAGTATTTATTCGGTAATTGTCCACGACAGTCCACCGGCGAGAAGTGATATTTTGTAATTCTTAACGGCAGTTTTTTTGCGACGACATGTGTAAGAACTACTAAGAAGCATTTATCTCGTCAACACTTACTGTATTTATCTTGTTAGTATTTGTTTAAAAAAAATTACAGTAACGATTAATTAAACATATATATATATATACTAAGTACTGTTCACCTATTATGTAACGCATCCAGGTTTGTGTGTGCATGTGTGTGGAGAGCTACTTTTTATATCTAAACAGTTATAATTGGTGGGGTTGGCAGATGATGTCTGTGATACAACGGTGATACTGTACTAAAATATTTCTTTAGAAAATGGGGCTCTATTCTCTCTCTTTGTAACCAGTATTTATTGTATGGAAGTAAGCCTAAATGTTAGTCCTATACAATTTCTATAATGGGGAGGTGTTATTTTGAGTTATATAATATGTGAACGTTCGCGTGACTTCCTGAGGTTTAGTGGCTAGGCGTACGGGAGACTTAAGTAGCTGCCTGGTGGGTCCTCACAAACCTGGCTACATGAATGAGCAAAAGTTGACTTGGTTTGGGCCACCTTAACCTGAGCAATAAAACTATTAACTCAGGGTAACCTTGATAGAGCGCGAAAGAGAGGCCGTCCTAGAAAGAACTGGATTGCGAATTTTAAGAATTGGACTGACCTTGATGTAGTGACTCCACGCCACAGAGAGAGGAATTAAATAACATTTCCACGAGTGTCCTCGAAGTCCGCCCCCCCCCCCCGACGACGACGAAGAGCCAAATGGTTATGATGAAATCATTGTTTTACTGGTGCATCTTTTGGACCAGTATCTTTTCTAGGCTGTGCACATGCACACATTGAAACAGAGCGTACGAATATATGTCGTCCACTGATATTAATTGGCGCACACATGCTTAGGAGAATTGGGGTGGGGTAGACAATGCTGTGAGGTGAATAAATTTGTTACAGATAATTTAAATTCAAATTAGTTACTATACAACAGACATTTTCACACAAATAAATGTTTCAAGTTAAATTTGCATGTGAATAGCACATGTCAATACTATGTAAGAGTTAACCTCGTGATTTTCATTATGAAAGACATTTTTGAATTACATAATAAGTTGGAACTACTTGGGCTTGAAGGCCCTTGGTTTTTTCAAACCTTTCAACACTATTTAGTATGTACATATGCCCTACAACCGTAACTGTGGTGAATTTAGAAAGAACTCTACAAATTGTAAAGCAGTTCGAAACGGGGCATGTTATTAATTCCATAAGTTTAAAATGCAGCCCAAGACAACTAGTTTGGAAGGAATAATTTGTGTTACTATGCCTGTATTCCACTGTATTGAAGTATTACATTTATCATTGCTCAATGAGTTCAGAGAATGGAGAAATTAACCACAAAAACAAAAAAATGTATCAGGTTAGAAATGATTAAGGTAGAGACATATTTATCACTGAAAAAAATTTAGTCATGGTACATCTGGCTAATAACAGGATGTGTAATAAGTGAACATGCTAGTTACAAGTGCGAGTATGTTTTTATACAATTTTAACCCTTTAATTTTGCAAGGCCATTGATTAAAATATAATACTACGAGAAGTATATTTTGAACAATATTATTCAGTGATGTTAATGTTATAGAGTAGGACCAATTTTTTTTAAACTATGAGCCACAATGGGTTTTTGATAGACATGCACGACCTATCAACCGTCTTAATCTTTATAGAAAGGTTTCAGAATGCAATACACACAGCTCTTGGCAAATAATTATCAACAAGATAATAAGAACATGTATGGTACAATAGGTTTTTTAAAAAACAACCAACAATAGTTGTAATGCTCAAAATTCATTACTGTAAATTTTTTATAAAAAAGAATTCAAGAGTGGATTGATTTGATGAATTTAACTGCTGTAAGTTGCCTACCATTGATTTTGGAAAAAAAAAAAACATTAATAAAAAACAATTATTAAATTTGAAACGCAATAATTTATTTATTATAATGTTCAAAGAAATGTTAATAAAACAATATCCAAATCGAACTTCTTCAAAATTATATTTGCTTGACTCATTCAGAACCATTTGTTGCAACTGGTAACAATGATAGCGAAGTTGATTTATACAACCTCTGTACATTCTCAAAATAAAATGTTTATCAAGACAAAACATAAATTATATATATATATGCTTATTTCCCTTCTCCAACACCCCAGAATAAAAATTATGGTATTATACAAAATGAAAAAAAATAAAATAGTTTAAATCTAAAATAATCAAGACAAAAAATATTCCTAGTCAGCTTCAACTGTTTCAAAATGGAGTGATCCTATCAAGAAAATATTTGAGTTCCAAGGTTTTCACTAGTTGGTTTTATCAACTACTCCTGACCTGCCCACTGACTCTGCAAATACAATTAAACAAAATACATGTATGTTCAAATTATGTGAGTTTCTTTTTACTCTCTCAATCAACACTACTGACCAACATTATCTACTGAAAAAAAAAGGTTTCTAGCTTACATCTTGACCACCACGGTTTCCAAGTTTCTTTTCAATATTGAGGGCTAACATTTGTGATCTGAAGGAAAGATTCTTAGTTTTCTCTATCACCTGCTGATAGGGAGAAACAGCCTGTGTTCCCATGACAACGTGACCCTGAAAATATACAGTTCAACAGTTTTGGCTAAAAAGACAAAGATTTAAGGAGAAAAAACCAAAAAGTATTTCATAATGACATATGCTATTGGACTTGTCCATTGCAGCTTCTATTTTCATTCATCCCTTAAATCTCACATAACTGTATCTACAACACCAGTGGTTCTTAATGTGTGGGCTGCAGACCAATGTTAGGTGAGTTGTGACAAAATTAAAATTGCTAATTGACAGAGAATATTCGTGGGTACTGTTACAACCCTTCTCTTCAATTCTAGAGCTAGAAATTGTGCGAATTTTTAAAAGAAAAATGAGAAAATGCTTATAAAGCAGTGAAACTTAAATTTGCATAATTTGAGCAAAACTTCTCTTTACAAGAGGATTGGGACCCCCCCCCCATGAAATCCGTTTTCAATGTGATTTGCTAAGCATCAAAGTGTGAGTCACTAAACAAGCAAAACCACCTTATAAATTTTGTGCAACACTCAGTTGTGGCGCTTTAAGAAACTCACACAATGCTTTGCATATTCATGAAGATGTGTATCTTATTGCTGATAATTCACTCCATTCTATGTAACATCAATAAGGGAGGTAATAAATAAATATCACAAGTTCTTTGAAAATTGTCAAGCATTAAGTTAAACAACTGATGTAAGTAGGGATATTTCTCCATAGGACTACAATGTTCTCACATTTTACTAAAATAATTATATAATAGAAATTCATATTCTAAAACAAAAAGAATGGGCCAATATTCTTTTGGACATAGTTTTTAAAACGCCAGCAATGATGCATGTACATACACTACTAATAGCTATCAAAAATTTTGAATCAGCCGAGTAATACCAATTAGAAATTTTTATCACGCTTTAGTTGTCATAAAATTTATGTGAGAATATATGCAATAAGGAGAAAAAAGTTTCAGACTCACTAGTTTGGAATCAATCTTTGCATCTAAACGAGCATTTCTAATGAGATTTACAATCCATTTCTCAGCTTCATCAGGACTCATGTTTAACTTTTCTGCTAGCATGCTGAAAAAACATTTTTTTTTAATAAAAACTATTTTATAAAATGTTAGACAGTAAAATATAAAAAAAAAATATTGGTAAATAAAGAAGTTACCTAATACTGATGCATTCATGAATACGACAAAATGTCTCAAAAATTAGAAGGCGTGCATTCTCGATAAAGTCTTCCAGACAAGCCACCAAAAAGAAGTCATTAAATAGAACCTAAATATTACGAGAAAAAAATGAAACTAAATTATGCATGAAAGATATTGAGAACATTATTAGCCACCTTACAAATCTTTTATAAATAATTTCTAACTTTTCAAAACTGTTTTATTAGTCCAAAAATTATCTAGGACATAAACATGAAGATCTATATATGGATCTATAAAAAATATTTTAAAATACCGTTTCACACTCTCGTAGTTTTTTCTGAGCACCATCAAAATCAAAGTCAACATATAAACATTGCACAAACTCGGTTATAGGATCTTTGTATGTATAAGATTCCTGAAAGTTATATATATGAATGAAAACTTAACAATGTGGGTTTAAATGTTTCTTTTAATGTATAGACTAAATAGTATCAAGTCAACTATTGTTTTAATAATAAAAAAAAACTATCTAACCTGCTGAATAACTTTTACAAGGTCTTTGAGTACAGCCCTTCTTCTCTGTTTGTTTGTAATGACTGCAGTTGTGAGGTAACGCAGAACATGCGGACATGTTGTCTGTATCGCATTTAAGTATCTGTACATTCCATTTAAAAATAATAAAAATCTTGCATACAGTTTAAGCCCAACCTTTTATAAGTTAAACTCAAATAATAAAAGCTTAAAGGAGCTGAAAGTGTAAGATTATTAAGTTAATTCACACTGCAAATATCTTACGTAGGTGTGTACAGAAACTGGTCTATGATTAGATCTCTTCCTTTAGGATGATTAAAGTATACAAACAAACTCCAGTGGATAACCCAAGTTCTCTGTTGCAGTGTCATCAAGTCTGAGTTAAATGACTAAATAAAAATTGTAAAAATTGAAATAACTCAAGAACATGGGAAAATGGCCAACAAAGTAATTATGAAGTATGCCTACAAGACTGAATTTTATCTGGTGATAGATTCTACATTCTTACAGACGCACACAACAGTTCACTCAGATTAAAACTTTGAAAAATAGCAACAAAAAAAGAGCTTTGACATTTTAAATAGCAGATATCTAAATTACAAAGCAATATAATAAGTAAATGAAAAAATACATATAATTAATCAGTATATAAAGTAGCATTAATATTTACAATACATACATTGCCGTCAATTAGATCCTTGAGTTTGTTCAAATCTTCCAGTGCAAAATCCCAATTTTGCATTAGAATTTCTGAAGCCAATTTTCCCCAGCATGCGTTGAAAAAGTTACGATCATTAGGAGGGATCTGAAATATTAATTCAACACTAGTAAAATTGCTTTCTGCCTGTTATAATTTAAAAGACCTATTAGAAAAAAAAAGAACATCACAATAATAGATGAATAAGAGTTATAGGGGGAAAAAAACTATGCATTTGGGATTATTGCTCTTCAGCAACAGTTTGGTAAAGAAATAGCTTGACAAGCATAATGAAACTTAAATACATGTATCTTACCAAAACTCTGACAAAGTAAAGAAATTCAGCAGCTCCTGAATAGTTGCCACATTCATATTGAAACTTTGCATAATCATAGAGAGTGTTAATCATATCATGCTTAAACTGGAGACAAAATGAAGCAAATTAAATCATTTTAAAAGTGATGATAACTAATAAAAAAAAAACATTACAATAAATAAATAACATCAATTATACAATCAAATGTTACAAGAGATAGCTTCAATCATACAATCTATCAAAATAGTACTCATAAAAAAAGGGACATTGAATAGTGGGGTAAAAAAATTTGATGTCAAGTTAACATGAGTTGGGTCAATGGCACCATAACTGCATTCTGCCTTAAATTATTATTTTAGGAGATTATAGCAGATAAGTTGTAAAATTATTAACAATGCAAAAATGACAAAGAAATTTCATCGAATTTGCTAAATGTTATCTTTGATGTGATTATTGTAGACAGTGCTATTAAACATGGGTGGTTAACTGACATACACAAAGAGATGTAGGAAGAGAAAATTGTTAAACTATCTCAGACTCAGTAGTTAAGAATACGATTAGATAAAATTACATCTATTATGTCTGCACTGCATAGCAAAATGAAATCAAAACCGACAATTATTAATTGTAAACTGTGTGCTGACAGTCAAAAGCATTCCTACTTGCAGCTGAATCACACAGACATTGAAATGGCTACCATATCAAATGAAATTTCATGCATGCCAAAAATGGGGGCTAATCAAAAATGAAATTTGACTAGTGCATACTAATACCCTGTCTTTACTATAGAATTTATAAAATAATTTATTGATTTTTTTTAATATTCTGGTGTTCCATGAAAATTTCCAGGCATACCAAGTTTGACACCATGAATTTGCCACATGACAATGTTTATTTGTCAAACTGAAAATTTGTCAAAATAATATTTTCGGCACACAGAAAAAAGGGTAAAAGAAGAAGGATCATAAACATTATTTCAAAATTCTGAAAATTGCACTAGAGTGTTATGAGATCTCACAGTACTGTATTTAATAAAATAAATAAAAAAAGTATACTTTAACTTACCCCATATTCTTTAGACAAAAAATCATACAGCTGTCTTCCATCTCTGTTTAAAAAAAGGAAAGATAAAATTTATCTGTTTTACTATTCTATCGTAATGAGTTTAATTACAATAAAAACAATTCATAACATACCTAGATGCCTGAATCTGTCTTTGAACCTCTGGTTGTTCAAATATTTCAGTTATGCTATCTGTCTTAGCCTGCAAGTTTTTTAACTGTGCAACAACGTCTTGACGCTTATCCTTTAATACTGTAACCAAAAAGAATCAACTTAGAAGCATGTTTGATACATGTCACACATAATAAGATTCTTTAAAATATTATAGATGTAGATTTTGTTGTGAATATAATTATTATGTATAAAAAATAATGAATAAATCAAAAAATTTACCTTGAGGGACAGCCTGATCAGGATATAGATTTCTGTGGACATCCATAGCAAAATCAACCATGTTGGTGTTGCTAAGGAGATCAAGCTTGCCCATAAGCATTTCTTTTTCATCGTAAAGCTGAAAACAAAATTGCATAAATTGTTTAAGAACATGTTTCTAAATATAAAATTAATAGACTAATAGACACATTAAATGGAGGACAATTACTAAATTCAGACTTTTTTTTTCATTTCACAAAAAAATTACTTCACTGACAAAAGGGTCAAGACTACACTGTCAGTTAGGAATTTTCTTGTTTTGACATATTTATTTGTGCATGCCATCATGCAATAATGATTTTTTTTTTATTTCTTAAATTGGGCCAATTTTTCGTGGGCATAGCCTTTTCATTGTTGGTCGACATAAGTGCCATAACTTTATCTCATCTTTTTACCTGCAAAATTTCTGACCAAATATTTATGATTCAAAAATGTAGATGATGGATGCCTTAACTGAAACATGGGCAAGTTGTAAAGGAGATAATTACGTAATGGACCACTCATCTACTGAGAGATTACTGATTTGTGATTGTTATGAAAACAATCCTGATACTTTTTTTTAACAAAATATAAGTTTTATATTGATTTATTTCATTGTTAATGTCCCAAACTGATTTATATTTTGTAAAAGATTATGTTTGTGAACCGAGGTTGCACCATAACAATAAAGAAATTGCCATGACATTAGCTTATGCTAAAATAAGGGACTACCGTCTATTCCTCATTCATGTTTTGTAGGCCTAATGATTGAGACATTGTACATTATCTCATTGCTTTAAAATTACCTTACATTATATTTTACTCCATAATGAGCTATAAGTTAAAATAATTTTAGTAATTACCCCTTTGACTGTTAAAAATTCCAGTAAAGGAAACACCAGATGTCGGTCTAAGTATTGTCCAAGCGTGGTAGTTAGATCGAACTCCGCCATTTTGATAGAAGCTGACAGGAAAAGCCGGATATCGCCAAGTTTTCGTGATGTTTTTTTTTAGTCAGACCAACTGGCATTTGTGTTCTCAACGATATGCAGAAAATGGCTACTTAACCAAATACTACAAAGAAGGCATATTTGCGAATATTTTTGAAATAATGGAAAACGATCTGTGTTTGGAAGATGCAGATTCTGGTGATTATAATGCTGTTGACAAACTAAATGTTGACGATAAACGTAAAACTGTTAGAAAAGATGGATTATCTGGAGCGAACATAAGCGAAGGTAATCTACTCTAACTGTGAATCATAATCATACATGACTGACATGAGTTTAAAATTTGTTAAATATAAATGTTTATAGCTTGTTAAATGTGTACTAATAATAGATTATGAAATAATTGATTGTAAAAGGCTTATTGTTACTTATTAACCACCTCTGAAAATTGAGACAGTAGTGCTAAGTACAGATATAAAATTAGGGCCTTCTAGACTGTCACTTAACCTGTCCATTTTGGCTAAACAAACAACTGAACTTCCAAATGCTACCACACTATTTTCCCCACTGTGATCATGGCTTTTCTAAGTCAACCTTTCACACTGCTCCACATCCATTAAATCTAGTGTAAAAACATAGTATTCCATTGATCCAAGTTAATATATATATATATTAAAATGTATTATTAGGCACTTTAATAAAAATGTCAAAATTTTTATTATTGCTTTGATTGTATGTAAAATGTGTGCATTAGGTAGTCCTAGCTGCAAGCTTTCAAAAGACACCAAGTTTATGAAGTTATCTTAATATTAAGAAAAGTTATGAAGTTTTTAAAGTCCTTATTTATTCATTGTACCTAAAAAAAAAATTTGTGATCGAAATTTTGTGATTTTACAACTAAAACATGGATAACTTTTAAACCATTAGAGATAATTTGATGAAATTTTCAGTGTGATTACATCTACTGTTCCTCTTCAGTAATATATAGAAATTATTACCATTAGATGGTAATTGTATTATATAAATATATATATAACATATAGACCACAATGAACATGGATGAAAAAAAACACTGAAAGTTGTTAAAAATAATTGTATTAAAATTCTTGATCACAGAACTTACTGAAACTGATTCATCATTGAGACATAACAATAATTATAGATAGAAATGATCAAATAATGAAAAGTATTTGTCTTTAGTAATCAGCCATTATGATAAGAAAAGATAAAAAGCCGAAAAACGAACAAAAGTTATGTTCATCTTATAACCAGACAAGAAATTCATGTAATGCAGAGAGATTGATTTTGTGTTTAAAATAAAGAATCAGTCATAATAACTCTTGGTTAAGCCATGCATTTTAGAAAAAAAAATAATGCTTTTGCATGCCTGCGAAATAGACGAGAGAAAAAACAAATGAGAGACAAGTCACAAATAATACAGACTTTTCCAATGATTCAAATAAAATGCATTATATCAAACTCAACATAGTTCAACCAATGTAGTAGGTAAACTGAAAATGTATTTTAATATGTATATATTTGTCTATTTTTTAGCACACTGATATAATTTATTTTTGGAATGGGTGCCATGAGGTTGATTGATTTTCAACATGAATATTCAAAATTACTTAATTCATATTTCTTTAATCTAAATCTTTATTGCCACATCTTTTTGGTTTATATTTTAAAAAAAACCCATTATACTAAAAAACCATAGCGAATTTAATTGACAGAGAAGCCTGATATTTGGCCTCTATAGTCGTTACAGCTTTTCTATCCGTGGCACCACAGTGATGAGAAAATTCAACGATGTGTTGCTGGAAGTCTAGTAGCTTTGATGTAAGTCAGTCCATAGTCTTGTTCAGAGGGAATATTATTTTCCCTTTTTTAAAGCCCATAGTTGCATTTCAAGACCTGTGACATTGAGAGTCGAAAAGGAGCAGAAGAGGTTTTCTGCTGGAGTTTTATAACCTTGGCTTGAATTGATGCCAGCCAGTTCTTTATTCACATCTTCCACATATTTTGCAAACTCTGCCTTTCCTTCAGACCAGCAGAGACAGCAGAGAAGGATATCAGACTATATTGCTGAGGGCAGCAGAGACAGCAGAGAAGGATATCAGACTATATTGCTGAGGGCAACAACAGGCACATTGCCAGGTTGGGGTTGTAACAGCCTGTATCAGGATCTGCAGGCTGGGCGCAAAAACAGGCACAATTTCTGGTTGGGGGGCTGTACCAGCCAGTTGAAGAATATCAGGATCTGCAGGCTGAGCGCAAAAACAGGCTCTATGTCTGATTGGGGGGGGCTCTGTACGAGCAATTGAAGAATATCAGGAGCTGCTGGCTGAGCGCAAAAACAGACACAATGTCTGGTTGGGGGGCTGTACCAGCCAGTTGAGTATCAGGAGCTGCAGGTTGCGCTTTTAGGTATTGAAGTTATCCTGGAAATGTGTAGTCACATCAGGAGCTGTGTCACTATCAGTAACTGAAAATAATAAAATAAAAACAAAAGGTTACATTCTGAATATCTTATTATATATATATATATATATATATATATATATATATATATATATATATATATCTTATTGAAGCGATTCCAATACATGTGTTCTTTAACTAGTTATATGACCATACTTCTTTAGTTTCAACCCATAGACATAACTGTAAAAAAAAAATTACTAATTGCCATGGGCATGTAGTATATATAATATACTCAGACTATACTTTGTTGCTGCACATGTTAACTAAATTTCTATTAAAAATTTTTATAATATATAATTTTATTGACACCAAAGTGTAGTAAAATAATCAATAAAATAAATGTTTCCGTCAGATGATGCGATATACAATAAGATATCACTAGATTGGAAAAGCTTTCAAAAAAGAAAGTAAACAATAAGCCATTGTTACCATCACTTCCGGTTGACATAGGCAGAAAAACAATTGAAAAATCCAATGTCACTAACTGGCGCTGCCTATAACTATCATGCTAAAGTGATTATGAACTCAAACTTGTGATATTATTATAGTTTTTTGAATGAAGAATCTCCCTATCGTAAAATGAATACCCCCCGAAATTTAATTAAATAAAAATAAAAATGTCAAACTTACCGGTCATTTTCAAAACAGCAGAGCTTCCGATTAAACGGGTTAAATGCGGAACTAGGTAAACAAAGAGAAACAAGATGTCTTCCACAATGAAATAGCACATGTTGATTATCGAATTTGTAAATAAACTGCAACTATGAGCGCTGAAAAACGAACCACCGTCGATCACCGACTTATATACCAACGCAAAAAATGGCCGTTTCCGGCGACCATAAAAAGTCGGCCAAATTCCGGATATCGAACTACCTAGTATTATATAACACTATAACTTGTTAGTATAACCGTTAAATAATTGTCTTTAAATAATGAGTGAAAATAAAGTTATAACGAACCAGAAATGAGCTCACCTTAAAAACCATAAGATTTTATTTGAAAATTATGAGAATAATGAAACTTCTTGATCACATCATCAATAATTAAACAAAAAAACATGAAGGATTTTTATAATTACTTAATCTATTATAATTCTGATTTGTGATAACTAATGAATATTTTTAAAAATGATACCATGTATAACTAATTCTGTTCAAATGTGACAAAAGCAGTTGGCCACGCCAAGTGGTCAATTAGTTTGTCATAAATTTATCTTACTTTATTGTTTTTCCCCACTCAAAAAGTTCGTAATTGATTTATATCTTTCATGTGATACTGTTCACTTAGTCACTTCAACATTGCCATTGGCCAGTCACACCCAGCCAATGTCTGACCATAGCTGGCCAATGTGAAATTCATCTGTTTCAATAAACACTTCATATGAAGGCATTGTGTAGCTAGCTAGACAACCAGCCACTTTTACTTCCCCAACTTTCATCAGGACTTAAAATATTCAGTTGATTCTCACCGAAGATCAAACCAAGGTCGAGTTTCCTCACCACTCAGCCTACCGTCACACTTAATTTTTAATAATAAATCAGAAATAATAACTTATTCTATAATATAGCTCAAATTCAAAGACTGCGAAGCTAGTATCAGATATTATCTTAATTATTAGTCTGTTTTTTCTGGCTAGGCAATTTTACTTTTGATTTCATGACCTTTTTTGAATAAACAAATATCTCAAATAATTTTTTTTCCTATCTTTTTCAAACATTATAAATATTTTAATATTTAATAGATTAAAAATCTCGTATGGAGTTGCTGATCTTCCATCGAGCGCCTCCCCAGGTGGCGGATAGGGGAATGCCCACCAGATATGGTAGGTACCGGGGAAATCAAATACCCGGGGCGGACCAAAATCAGCAAAACCTGTTGCCTTACAGGAAGTGGAGGGATCCACAAAGGCTAGGGAACCTTGCCCGAAATGCAAGGCAGCTATCCAGAGAGCTGAAAGGGAATCATCCCAGATGGTTGTGCGCAGGGCCAACAACCCAGCCATGGAAAAAAACTCGTTATAGAAACCAAAAGGAAAGACAAGCCAGAAAACACAGTCAGAGGAGAGAGCAGAGCTCCACAAAGGAGATTAATGAAGTCATGTGGGGAAATTCATCAAAATCCTACATGGCTGACTACTCTGCTCAAACCAATGAAAACAAAAGCCTTCCTAATCCAAAAGACACCATTCATACTGGGAACCTGGAATGTCCGAACTCTCTTAGAACCAGGGAGATGCGTCCAAGTTGCAAAAGAGATGTCCAGCTACAAACTACAAATACTGGGTTTAAGCGAAGTCAGGTGGAACACCTTCGGGGAAACTAGACTACAGTCAGGCGAAACAATGCTCTTCTCTGGGAAAGAAAATGAAGATGATAACCACGAAAATGGAGTGGCATTTCTGTTAAAGAAAGAGGCCTTTAATAGCCTCCTTGAATGGGAACCCGTTTCTGAAAGAATAATTAGAGCCAAATTCCTGTCCAGGTTTAAAAACGTCCACATCATCATGTGCTATGCTCCAACAAATCCTTCACACGAAGAGGACAAGGCTACCTTCTACGAACAACTGCAGTGTACAGTCGACAAAATACCCAAAAGAGACATATTGATACTCATGGGAGATATGAATGCCAAAATTGGAAACAATAACAAGGGAAAAGAGAAGACATTGGGCATGCATGGAATGGGCAACCTAAACGAAAATGGACAGTTGTTCACCAACTTCTGTACCAACAACGAACTGGTTATGACAGCATTTTCCCTCATAAAAACTGTCACAAGGCAACATGGATCTCACCAGACCAACAAACAGAGAATCAAATCGACCACATTGCGATACGTCGTACATGGAGGAGTACATTACAAGATGTAAGAGCCAAAAGAGGAGCAGACATTGGATTGGACCACCACCTGGTTGTAGCCAAGCTCAAAATAAAACTAGCCAAACAAAGGAGTAAAGCCAGTGGGAGAATAAGATTTGACTTAGAAAAACTTCAGCAAGAACAAAAGAGAAATGAATTTCAAGTCACACTCCAAAACAGATTTTCTGCCCTACAACCAGATGACACAGAGGATGGCATAGACAAAACCTGGAACAACTTCAAAGACACCATCATAAGGACATGCAAAGAAATATTAAATCCAACACAGGAAAACAAAAAGCACTGGATAGAAGAAGAGACATGGAAAAAAATCGAAGACAGGAAACGGGCAAAACAAATGGTAAACCAAGCAAAAACAAGGGGGCATAAACAGCTCACCCAACAAGTATACAACACAACCTCAAAAGCAGTCTCAAAAATGCTCAGAAAGGATAAAAGAACCTTCTACAATAGAATGGCAGAACGAGCAGAAGAGGCAGCAGGGAAAAATGACATGAAACAGCTGTACAAAATCACTAAAATCCTGAGTGGCAAGAAATCAAATTACCACGTACCAGTACGAGACAAACAAGGCAAGCTCCTCTCTTCCATTGATGATCAACTTAAGAGATGGAAAGAATATTTCCAGGAAATGCTGAACAGACCAACCCCTCTGAATCCACCTGTCCTTACTACAGGTAAAACACTGAATATAAACACAGAAGAGATATCCAAAGAAGAAATATGGAAGGCACTACGCCAAATGAAGACAGGTAAAGCAGCAGGCACCGACAATATACCACCCGAAGTCCTAAAAGAAGGAGGAACTGGAATTGTTAACCAACTTCATAATATATTTAATAAAATTTGGTCAACCGAAACTCCTCCTGCAGAATGGAAAAAAGGCCTACTGATCAAGATCCCAAAGAAAGGAGATCTATCACAATGTGATAAATGGCGAGGAATCACCCTACTCTCGGTGCCAAGCAAAGTATTTAGCAGAATATTACTCACCAGAATAAAAGAAGCTTGCGACAGCCTCCTAAGAGAGGAACAGGCTGGGTTCAGAAGAGGAAGGTCATGCATTGACCAGATTGCCATTCTACGTATCATCATTGAACAAACTATTGAATGGCAATGCCCTCTTTATGTCACATTTGTAGACTTTGAAAAGGCCTTCGATAGTATTGACAGAGAGACAATGTGGACAATCATGAGGCACTATGGTATACCAACCAAGATAATAACCATCATTAAAAACCTCTACTTAAACTTCACATGCCAAGTAGTACACAATGGTAGAGTATCAGAGGAAATCAGCATTACAACTGGAGTCAAGCAGGGATGCCTCCTTTCACCACTTCTGTTCCTTCTGGTGCTAGACTGGGTAACCAGAGAGGCTTATGCTGACTCTGGTAAAGGAATCCAGTGGAACCTGGTGAAGAGGCTAGAAGACTTAGAGTTCGCAGACGACCTGGCCATACTGTCCCACAAATTACAAGACATGCAAGAGAAAGTCTCAGCCCTGGATAGTACTGGACAGAGAGTTGGTCTCAAGATAAACCAGCAAAAAACAAAGATTCTGAAAATCAACCAACAACAAGATGGCACAATAGAAGTAGGGAACCAAAGTCTACAACAGGTAGAAAACTTTGTATACCTAGGGAGTGTGGTCAGTATAACAGGAGGAACAGACGAAGACATAGAACGTAGAATAAACCGGGCACGCCAAGCATTCGCTAATCTAAAAGCCGTCTGGAGATCCACATACATTTCTTCTAAAACCAAATTAAGAATCTTTAACACCAACATGAAATCTGTCCTACTCTATGGGTCTGAAACTTGGAAAACAACAGAGACAACAAGTAATCGACTACAGACCTTCATCAACAGATGTCTAAGGAACATAATGAAAGTAAAGTGGTATGACAAGTTAGAGAACACCAAATTGTGGGAGAAGTGTGGACAGAGATCCATTGTGCAACAAATTCTAGAGAGAAAGTGGAAATGCATTGGACACACTCTTAGAAAAGATACAAACAACAGAACCAGGCAGGCCTTAGACTGGAATCCCCAAGGCAAACGTCACAGAGGAAGACCCAAGCGCACATGGAGACGCAGTATACTAGATGAAACCGGGCGATCAGGGAAGAGCTGGGAAGAGCTTAAAAAACTTGCTAGAGATTGTGACAAGTGGCGAGCTTTCACAGAGGCCCTATGTTCCACAAGGAACTAAAAGGAAACATGATGATGATGATGAATAGATTAAAAATATCAACATTGATTGTTTTCAATCATGAGAACACATTAAGTTATTGTTCAAGGGCATAAAGCTGATTTATATTTATTACAGTTTTACCGAGAAATAAATTAATGTTTCTAATCATTTAAAAAAAATATAGTCCAAGTTAAAGGTTTTATAAAAAAATATGTAAAATACTTCTTAAAAATTAAAATTAATGACGATATTTCCTATTACATGTAATCATAGATTTAAAGATTTGGTTACAAAAAAGTTGTTATTCATGAATAAAATGGTATAATTCTTTGATCATCAGGATCATTGGTGAGAATTCGACACTTTTATCACACATGTATATAAAATGTATGCATCTGTAAATGCAAAAATCAGAAATGATTGGTAATTTCAATGAAAGATTTTGCTTTGTAAAATGTCAAAATCAAAGTAAAATGAAAATATAATGAATGTGCTTAAAATAAACTTTTTTTTTTATATCTTTGGATGTTTTGTTAGTTCATAATAAATAGGTTACAAAAATGCTTTTAGTATTTTTATATTTTAAATGTTAAGATTTATGTCATAGAATGTTAAATGTTAAAAATTTTCCTTTTTTCTACTTAAATTTTTTTTTTCTTTTCTTTTTTCTAGATCTTTCTGCTGAGGATAATGCTTTAGAATGCCCAGTTTGCCTTCAGACATGCATCTATCCTGTCCAATTGCCCTGTCGTCACATTTTTTGCTTCTTGTGTGTCAAAGGAGTTGCCAATAGAAGTAAGAGATGTGCATTATGTAGACAACATATTCCTCCAGATTTTTTTTGCAGACCAAATTTGGTTAGGCGCGATGACCTTGAACAGCCTGTAACTTTTGATGATGGGTACAGCTGGTTCTATGAAGGCGTAAATGGTTGGTGGCAGTATGATGATCGTACTTCTAAAGAGCTTGAAGTGCATCATAAAGCTGGACACCCTACTTGTGAGCTACTCATTGCTGGATACATGTACATCATTGACTTAATGAACATGGTGCAGTCACGAAGAAATGACCGCACCAAGAAGCGCAGAATTAAGCGTGATCTTGTCAATTTAGCAGGCCGTAAAGGCGTTGCTGGTTTAAAAATTCCATGTGAAACGCTTGGCATTGACATTGATCGTCCTGGAGCAGAAGGTCATGAAAATGTCAATGGGCAGAATACAACTGTTCGCCGTCCTATCCCTATTCAGCAAGTTGATCGGTCTGGAGATCATCACTCATTATCACCCCCAACTCCTCATAACACCCCTCAGACCCCCATGACACCATCAGAAAGTCCTCCCAACTCTGCTACAACAGAACGAGATCTTTCTGTTCACTTGGAGCGTTTAAGACTTGCAGATAGTGCATCCCTCTCTATCAGTCCACAAGGTGGCTCTACCAGCTCAAGCCGAGGGTATGATACCCCTGAGCAGCTGAGTACATCATTGGAAGATGCAACAAGGCTTGAAAACGTCAGAGCTAGTCTCCAGCAACTTCAATCTAGGAGCACTTTAATTGGAAGACATAATGACTTAGATGACATCGATGGAGGTAATAACTCTGATTGTGATACCAGTGTTGTCCATGTATAAATTGACATCTGAGAGTTGCATTTTTAAAAGGAGACTTTACCAGTTGCTGAGGACAGATATTTGGATAAACTGCTTTGATTGTTTACAATGATAGTAATCTTTTTCTGAACATTAATTTAATATTTATTAAGTTTAACAAATTTAGGTTATGATATGTTTAGTTTTTTTTTTATTTTTACAATTGAAAACTGAAACTGAAGAAAATCCACTAAATTTTTGTCAAATCCATGCTGGAATGTGATTGTTTGATAGAAAAACAAATGAAGAGTTAGAATTATTCTGTATCATAAAATGTTTTTTTTTTTTGTTCAAACAAATATGTTCATTGGACATTTTGAATGAGGAATATAGCCAAAAAAGAAAAAAAATTATTTCATAGACATTTTATAGTCATTGGTAAAAAAAATTGACTTAGAAAATCTTTTCAAAGGAAGTTGTACTGTGTGCCATTATTCCAGACTTTGTTGTTCATTTTATGTTCTGATAAACGTGGTGGTATTTCACTGACATTTAAATAAGCTTTTTTTATAACACAGTTACTGTGAAGTCATATTTACATGTTAAAACACATAACATTATCAGAACAACTAGCGCTTGTCCTAGATTAAGTCTTATACTCTCATTTACATTGTGTTAAGTCTGACATTTTAATTGCAGTGCTCCATTAAAACCATAGCTCGAAGTTGGGCTTAAGTTGAATACACATATTTAAACTGCTAATTTGCTACCTCAGTGTAGTGAAAAGTTTTATATAATAAATTTCAATCTTTGGAAAATATGGTATATTATTCTTTATTATCAACCTTAATGATATTTAGACTTTTTTTTTTAAATGGGTTTAAAGTTGTTAAAAAATACATACAGAATAAGGCTGTTTTGTAGCATTTTTTGCTATTGTGATTTATGTTTTTTTCTGTTTTGTTAGAACATTCTTTCTTAATAAGAGGATGTTTTTAATGCCATACTAATTATTGAAAATACAAATGCTTTGCTTTTTTCTTTAAGTATAAAAACAGAACAACAAAAAAGTCTACAGTAAGAGTGTGAAATTAAACATTTGTATAAATGTATACATTTTGTCAGTAGTTTGTAATTTTTCATAAATTTTGTGAAACTGATGAGAGATCAGTGAACAATTTTCCAGGTTTTTTTTCTTTGTGTGTGCTTGTCAGTCAGAGTGTGAGAGATCAAAATTACTTGTATCTTTTTATGTTTAAAACATTAAGAACAAAAAATATGGATTTTTTAAATAAAGTAGTTGAATTAGATTTTAACAAATACAACATTGAATGTAGAGATACAATTTCATATTTGTGATAACTTAAAAAAAACGGATGCATATAATTGATGTTTCTCATTTATATATTCTTTACATAATGCTTAACTGATGTCAAATAAATATAATCGAATAATTTGAGGACTTGTCTTTTTTTTGCTCTGTGTTAAAATTTCAACATATAAAGACAAGTTATACAAATATACAATTTATTTTCAGACACTAAGGTATATATCTATAATACAAATGTTAACAAAGGCAAAATTTAGAATGAAATATTCACTTTTTTTTTGGACCATTTTCATAGTTCATTGGAAACAATATAAAATTAAATGTCAATTAAAATGTACATTTTTGTTTAGTGACAAAGAGGCTCTTTTATTATATTTTGATAAGTGAGATAAATTATAGTCAATTATCTTAGAATTTCAGCATTCAACATGCTAAATTTAAAATGGCCCCATGTATTACTAAACTCTGCATGGAGCTGGTTTTCTCAAAATCAAACCCATGAAGACTGATACAATCTTAATATAAGAGAAATAAAAATCTTATAACGAGCCAGCACTTAGCTCATGGTGGAGAAAGGAAGTGATGTATTTGACCCTGGACAGAAAATAGTGCCTGTTAAATATCTGCAGACAGCAGTTGTGTTGAACAAAATATTCCTAATACCAGTAATAATTTATTTAGAGTTGCTAAATTAGTCTCTGTACAGATGAAATGTTGATTGCTTCATGCAGTAAATTTTTTTAATCCCCAACAATTCCCAAAGAGTCACCACAGAGGACACACCCTGTGACCCCATGACACCATCATGAAGGTAAATGATCTTGGGATCAGGCAAATGAAAGCAAAAGACAAAATTTATGTGAAGATTTGTCTGAGTACAAGAGTTAATGGATGAGACAAGACAGAAAAAAAAAAGAAAATCAGGCTATTCAAGACAAATAGTACAAAATAAAAGACAAATAGTACAAACAAAAGATAAATAGTACAAACAAAAGACAAATAGTACAAAACAAAAGAATGTAACTTGTAAGCATTTTTCTTTTAACAAACTAAAATTTTACTGAAATAAATGGTATTATCTGCTTTGACAGCTACTGAAGAAAAAAATTTCTTTTAATTCATGAATGGTAACATAATTCTATAAAAATATCCCTCCTAATTTATTAATACTAAAATTACATTATAAAATAAACAGTTAATTCATTAAAATGACATTTATAACAATTTTTTAATAGAAGATCATCACTATATACACTGTACAATGTAAAAAGATAATGTCAGGACAATACAAATGGGTTAAAAACTGACAATGAATTACAAAACAATTTAATAGTCACAATGCTGATGAACATTTCCTACATAGTGGCATATTTCATCATAATTCAATCTTAATAAATTGTCTCTATCTGAAAGCAGCTGAACTACTGCAATGCATTTATCCTTATGGCGCTTCAATATCTGTCCTATTTCCCCACAGTATATCCCAGATACAACTGCAACATATGCATTCTCTTCTTTTGGCACAACTGTCTCAAGTGAAGACTGGTGAATGTTTTCTAAGACCCTGCCATCATCTGCTCTACACATACATAATCCAGCAGAAGGAACATCAATAATTACAACTTTATCATTGTAATACTTTCCTTTCTTTAGATGCTTGTCAATCACACGCACCTTTAAATCATTACGTAACCAGGGCCTCAAACTGGAAGGTTCACTGCCTTCTTCCATAGATGAGCTACTATGTGTATAGTTACTTTTTTTGCTGTCATTCTTTTTATCTCCTCGAATTCCTGAAGGCTTGTCTTCATCTACTGAATATTTTTTCCGCTTGTGATGTGGGGAATTATCTCTGCTTTCTCTTTTGTGTTTTTTATGTTTATGCTTTGAACTTTTTTCATCTGAATCACGACCTTTATTTGAGTGACCATTGTTCATAGATTTAATTTCACTTTCTTTATATTTGTCTGCCTTAGCTTTGTTTAAATATTTAGAATATTTATCGAATTCCTTTTTCCCAACCACAGATATGTAACTCTGCATGATGTTTATAGTTTTACCAGTCAAAGCTAGTTTTACCATCACACGTGCATTATCTTCATCTAATCCTTCAACAGTTCCATACAAATCCTTATTTATTCCATTAGTAACAACACAATAGGAATTTTTTTTAACTTCAAGCACTTCGTTATTATCTGTTCCTGTTTCTGACACAGTTAATGTATTTTTTGTATTAGAATTACTTTTATCAGCACCTAATCCCAAGCCTTTTGGTCTTAAATGTGCTTCTATAGGGATGACGACCTTTGCATTTTTACCTATGCCACGATTTTTATTCCAGCCCATACCTCTCAGCATTGCCATGCCATAATGTTCAATAGGAATTTTCTCATAATCAGCTTCATCTGGTTCATCAGGTCTTAAAGCTACATCCAATTTCTCTTCAGATTCAAAGCCTTCAGGTATCTTGTTCTGCATTAAAAGTGGTATGGAAAGAGTAGTGTTTTCAGTTCCCCGATCACTCCAAGTCTCATTATATCTGGCTGTTTCTTGTAGAATTTCTTGGGCTGCTAGAGCGTCCAAGTTTTGAGCAGAAACATCATGTTTGACTTCTGTACTATCTTTGTAATCGTCTTTATCTTCTCCTCGCCAGTTGTTACGTTTAATGAGTGGAATGACATACTCTTTAATTTTTTTCTCTTGAGGTTTCGTAGAGTTAACTTCTTTACCTTCAACAGACAGAACAAAATCTTTTTCATTCTTGACATCGGATGTTTCGTTGATTATTGACTTGGATAAATTTCTAACCTCTTGAACTTTAGAGAATCCAAATGACAGCCCTGACTTTTGCTGATCCATTTGAAGAAAGTTACTAAATATTAAGTATAAAAAAGTATTATACAAAAGTAGAATGAGGAGAACGAGTATGTTGCGATGTTTTTTTTTAACAATACAAACACAAGGAGCGACTAATTTGCGCGACAAGTAAATAGAATTAAAAATGGTGTCTAAGAGATTAAAAAAACTACAAAGAAACACAATATTTATCAAAACTAATTCCAAAAGTTTTAATTTCCTTAAGTAATATAAATTTATTAATATTCTATTGTCTATAATAAAATTGTGCTGTTAATCAAACCATTGCAAGAAATAAATAAAGGTGAGATTAATTTTCTGACAATTAGACCAATTCTTGGTGAGAAAATTTCGCAGAATTAATACCAAAAGATAAAGAGCGAATTTACTTTTTATGCATCTAATAGATGTCAAAGACCCAAATAAGGTGAATTATTTGAAATGTTGCAATTCACAAACTCAGCAGAGTATCAAGGAGATGATTTAGAGTTTGATGGTGCTGGAATTAAATTCCGGGGCATAGTTTTCGGTAATGCTTTATTCAATTTAATGATTAACCTATATTTAATATGAAAAGGGTTTAAAAGTCAAAGTGTGGTGGGTCACACTCGTTCAATTCAGAGTGGCCCTTTAGCGTTAATAGTATAGTATTACTACTGAAAAGAAGTGTCTACTACTACTAATGTATAGCATTAAATGCTTAATTTAATATATTTGTTCCTTTTTTTAAAATACAATCTTTCTTTCTCAATGTTTTGCAAACTGTTTCAGACAATTACTATAAAACTTGGACAAAATGTCAAAATAAAAGATGCTGAGACTACTGAGACCCATTAAGTTAACGATTAAGTCTCTTTCTATATCACTTAAAAAATCGCACACAAAAAATGCTGCTCTTTCAAAATTAAACAACCCTTATCAGAAAGTGATTGGCAAACTTGAATTGCAAGTGACAGAATCAAATAATTGAAATAATAAAGTGGAGAATGTAACAGTACTATTGAAGAGAATTTACTTTTAATAGAAGAATTAAAAGAATAATTAAGTGAATATGAAGGGTACAGTTTAAACCAAACAGAATGAAAAACAATTTAGTGACTGTCTCCGCATTGTGGTTTATCGCTGTATTGGTGCAATATTCCAGTCAGTGCCATAACAAAAGTTATAAAATCATGTTCTATGCTTGTCTCTAATGTTTCATTCAATGATATAGATTTACCAGATGTAACAACTATTGCCCAGATGAGCAGAGAAATGGGTATCATTGGCATTGCGGAGCTTCAAGTCTGTGAGGCCTTGTTGGAGGCAGAGGTCGTGACTTAAGCATTTAATGCAACCATCATAAAAGGTATCCACATTAATGAGATACATTTTGGAACCAAAAATCAGATGTTAATTGCAAGTATTTGTGAGTTACCTGGAGGTAAAGCAGTTGACTATGTGAATAACATAAAAACCCATGATAAAGGATTTAGCATCTACTTTTGGTGCTTTTCACATAGTGAATCCAGAGGAAATTATCAAGCAGATATATGGGAAAATCTTAAGTACCCTGACAGACAGAGCTTCTGCAAATCATGCAGCCATTTTAAAGCTAGGTGAACTTTTTGAGCAAAAACTGTTAGAGCTTAACTGTCAACTGCATCCACTTGATGGTATAGCCAATGAAGTGAGGAAGGAATTATTGAAGCTCAATGCTAATATATCCAGTGCAACCTTTGGTAAAGCATGCAGAGCTTCCAATCTGCTGTACGGTATTTCAAAGTTAAAGTAGAAAATTAAACTTGAATACTGGTAATTCTATTTTAGTATAATTATAGTATTTTTATGTTGTTGTTTTTTTTTAACGATTTTTTTTTCATTCTTAGATACAAAGCCTAGGGTTATCCCTCTGGATTCAAATCCTTCCTTAAAGAAAATGGACTTTTAGTAGCACCTTTCCCTGAAATTTAGGAAACAGACTTCACATACTGTTCTGCTTTGCTGGAAGTGTTTACCATTACAGATGTCTGCTCGTTCAGTATGTTGGAAAATATTGTAACAATACAACATCGTTGAGACATTCAGTACTGGAAGATCTGAAAATCAGCCTTATGACTCATATTTAGCTTCTGCTTTGTGGGGCAAGTTTGTCATAGGACCGTGGATGGCCATAATTTATTCCTCAGAAAGCATCAGAGGCCACTTTGATACGGTAAATTTTAAACTTTAGCTAACCATTAAGATAATTTTATTAGTTGTCTTGGAAATTACTTTATAAATGTTCTTATTAGTAGTAAAATATCCTTTTTCTTTTTAAGGTGCTTCATATTAAGTGTGCTTTAAATTTTGTACAGCATGTTAAAGAAAAGCCTGAATTTCTGTTGACAGCATCTTCTGATGCCTTTGGTCGTCCCATTATCAAAGATGATGTTCTATCAGCTCTTCTCATCGTGGATGACTCCAGTTGAGTTGAACTTACCACAATCATTTCGATAGCTGCATCTGCCACTTTAACTGTTATCAGTCGCCAGATGCATCAATATTTGAAAGGTGAACTTAGCAATCCATCTGAGTTGATGAAATTTCAGGCATCAAGTGCCCCATCTCATAATATTTGGGCATAAAGAGTCCTAGGACTTGTTGACGGCCTTTCACATAGGGCACCTAATGCTAAAATGTCCTTCATAGATGGCAAAGGCCAAAGTCAACAACTCCTTACATTGGCTGCTTCGAAAGGACAAAAAAGAGCAAGGATCTAACATAAAAATGAGCATCAAAAGAGGTTCAGTAATAAGGAAAGAAAAAAAAATGGAAATAGACAGATAGAAGATTTAATCCAACAAAGGATTAAAGAGAAAGGACAGAAGAAGGATATGTGTCAAAGAAATAAAGTATCAAAAGCAATAAGGGCCCTTCTGGTTAAAACAGATTGCATTCTACTGGATCATCCAATGTTTACACAGTTATGTAGCTATCAGCAATAAAAAATAGATGTTTTTTTACTTAAATTTCATCATACATGGAATGTTGATGGGGAAGATGTTATTTTTGAAGGAAAAATAATTCGACAGTTTGCTCCTTCTGCAGGAAGACATTTTTTTTCGAGTGGCATATTGGAAAGCTGAAGAGGAGGAAGGAGATGCAGAAGATGCCAAAATGGCTTTACACACTATATTAACGGATGTCATTCTTGGTGATCTAATTTTCCTCTAGTACACCATCTGTAATTTTGTTTCTGTTTATCTTTTGTAAAATATAGATCTGAAGCTCTTCTTTTTAAAAATCACCTTGAATGAAATGTTATTTTATAATCACATGTTATAATTTGAAACTCATATCTTAAAAAAATCTTTTCTGTTATATTTTATTAAGAAATCTGTTCTTTCACATGTTAAAATGAACAAGCTATCATGTTTATTATTTATTTAGCTATTTTTTTCATTGAGCAATGAAATATATGCATTGTGTTTATATTTGATGAAAAATATGTTAGTTGTTTTGAATTTATTTTTAAAACAATTGTGTACTTTTTTGCCATTTTGTCAAAACTTGTGTTTATTTATTTTTTGTAATAGCACATAATTAACGGACAGACTTTTTAATAAATTGCTTTGGTTAACAATGTAATATGTTAAATAATTAATTAATAGTGAAAATTTTAGAGTTCATCTTGAAAAAAAAAATGGATCTGTGATGCTTTCTAAATTTATTATCACATCATATCCAATTCATATTTATGTAATATATTTTCTTATCATATGTAAATTAATGTTATCTTATTTGTCATTGAATTATAAAATATATACATTGACTACATTTGGTGCAAATTTGAGGTTTTTTTTCCAGTTAATTGGGTACTGATGTATTTGAAATGTTAAATCTGATCTTACTTATGTTTGTGTTATGGGTATATTTAATCTATATCATTTAAATGTGTATATATAAAACTGAATTTTAAAGCAGATACAATGATTAAAAAAAGTAATCTTACCAACAACAATATTATGTTTCTATATAACCTTTCTTCCCCAACTTATCAACCCATTTATTTTATATACATTTCACTATTCCCCATTTCTCACCAACAAACCCAACTATCAAATCCCCTCCTCCCCACTAATATAATCACTGGTGAAAATTTGAGGTTGCTATCTTTAACCATTCAGAAGTTAAACATTGTATCAATTTAAGTAGTCAAAACGCAAATTCTGGTCACACATTTCAGCTTTTTTCTATAGTAAAAAAAATGACATATAAAAGCTAATTACTCAACAACCATAAGTGAGGTATCTTTTTGAACCTTTTGTTAAGCTCTATCAATCTATGTATGTTTTGGCACATAAAATAGATTTTGAAATTTTTATCCAAGTACTTAACTGAGCTCTATGAATACCATAAAGGTATATAGAAAAGTATCTCTTAATACATTTATAGTTATAAAATATTCAGTGACTGATGTGGTTAACAATGTTTGAGTGTTGAACAACTAAAATTATTGCTACAAATGTCATTGAGATACTGTCAGTTTTGAACAACTTACACCGTGTTAAAAATATCATAAGTATAAATATGAAATTATTTTATTGCATATATCAGCAGAAATAATACATGTATGAATATTTCTTTGTGTATTAATTAATCACCTTTTTACATTTATGAGACTCTAATAAATGTTTTGAATGAAGACACTACATCTTGGGATAATGAATGCATACTTCATTGTGACTATAGTCGGAAGAGAGGAATGGAGAGACCATGCCACGACAGTGTCCCTAAAGTAGCCACCTAATGAAAACTGGTTAAAGGTCAGATGATGATGAATAAATATTTCTTTGTTTGTTTTTCTATCATAGTGTTAAATATTTCATCTTTTATAATTATATTTAAACTACAAAAGGTGGAAAAAATTGATGAGATTTTTTATGTTTAAAATTATTTTCAGTGTACTGTGAAGAATTTCCAAATGATTTAGTTGGAAGGGTGTTCCAGAGACCGGAGTACAAGGAAAAAGGTCTACAGGATGGGGCATGCAAAACATAATGCCCTAAGTTGGTATATTTTTGAATAAAACCTCAGTATCAATAATTTAGTTTTAAAGCAATGTTTTACTTTGTAGGCTAATTTTTCTGTAGTCAGTAATGAGGAATTAATTTCATGACGCACATGAAAAAAAAAAATTTTTAGCCCTTTTTTTATAAGCTAGTAGTTGAATTGACAACCAGAAATATTTGTAAAAGGATGTTTTTTTTTTCTGAAATATTGACACAGATAAAATAATAAAAATCTTTGCTGCTAAACGAGGATTACATATGTGCAAGAAATATAACTACTTTGAATTTATAATATATTTTAAATTATTTCACAAAGAACTAAAGTTTGAATTTTAATAGAATCTTGGAAGGGGTTTAATGAGATAAAATTCAGTCAAAATCCTGTTATCATAGGAGAAAAACTAGAAAATAAATTTACTACAACAAAAAAAAGAAACAATATAATAATTGTATCCTTAGTACTTTTAAGTATTAAGTAATAATCAGTTTGTTTCTTGATAAAGACATATCAATTAAAATAGTTGAATTCATTGAAACATACAAATTAGGCTTTAAATATGAATTTAACCATACCAATTTTTAAAATTATGAATGATTTCATGAAAAACTTTTTTTTTTCTTATGGTTGAAATGTGTTCATTGCAGGTGTTGTTCTTTTATGCCTATCATTGGTCACTCATATTATGAAGATACTTACTACTTTGTGTCACACTTGCTAGTTTCGTTTATAGATATTGCCAATTAGCCTAAAACTGTAGATATGAGGTAATGTTTGAAACATTTACATTGCATAAATTAAAATGTTGTAGATCAAATAGAATTATTGTATAAAATCCAGGATGATCTTTCATGTAAACTGCATCAACTACATTAAGTATGTGCTGACACACACCCTGCTATCTATCAAGCAATTTCAATAACATTTCTTTTACGATTGCGTGTATGGCTCTGCACCAAAAGGCCATGAGAAAGTAATTATACGGTCACTATATTATGGCCTGTTCATTCTTAAATGTTGCTACTTCGGGGTAACCTAAATAATAATTTTAGAAAGTTAATATTTTTCCTTATGTTGCTTCAATATCTTCTCCTCGCCAGTTGTTATGTTTAATGAGTGGAATGACATACTCTTTAATTGTTTTCTCTTGAGGTTTTGTAGAGTTAACATCTTTACCTTCAACAGACAGAATAAAATCATTCTTGACATCAGATGTTTCATTGATTATAGACTTGGGGAAATTTCTAACCTCTTGAACTCTAGAGAATCCAAATGATAACCCTGACTAAGGCTGATCCATTTGAAGAAAGTTACAAAATAGTATATTTAAAATGAAAATGGTTTAAAAACTAAAACTGAAAAGTGTCGTAGATTACAGTGGGTGTTAATTTTTTTAATTTCCTTTACAGGTGTGGTCGTTGGGGGAACGAATGGACACATCAACTTATGTGCTTTCAAACGTCCTTTCTGTGGGCTTATGGACTTGGCACCCCGCTTGCTCGGATAAAAATAGTCTGGGGAATTCCAAAACTGGAAATCTAAACACAACAAGGATTTCGTATTATATCACAGGTAGCACAGCCAGCTTCAGCAGGCTTTTCAACTAGTATATATATAAAGGGTTATATTTAAGTTGCTCTTATGAAGAACTGTTTGGAAAGGAGTCCATTAAAATATTATGGACAAATTAAGATTTTAAGAGTTTAATCATCAGGGGTTGTTTATGTTAAGATTGTTTAACCATAGTGAGGATTATTTTCTTTGGGATGAACTATTTAACATATGAACTTTATTTAATGCACTATTAGGTGTCCCTTTTCTCAAATGTATTTTGGCTACAATAATCTCTTCATGTCCTTGGGGCCATTGCGAGTATATAGACTGTTTGTTAACACACTCAAATATATTTTTCACTATTTTCAACTCCAACTGTGTGCCTACTCGCTGGTCCGGGTACCGGGCCCTTGTTTACTAGTATATATATACCTTTCCCTTACCATTAGATCAGTTGATCTTGGTTGGGAGGTAAGTGTTGGCATCAATGATATGAAACCCTTGCCTACCCATTTCAGATTTTTGCCATCTCAAGCAGTTCATTGTTTTTTGGCAGGCATAGTTTCAGTCAATGTGAAATGGGTTGCTGATGTTGTTGCCTTCTTTAGAGGTAATTAGGTGCAAAATTTTTTTACTGTGGATAATTTTTTTCTTCTGCGGTATAATTTATGTTTTATTATATCAATTTAAAATTAAGTAATGTGTATTTTTTTGTGTGGAGAAGGTAAAGATTCCCCCACATGTTTAAGACATATAATGTAAATGTTTCTCTCGAACAGATAGCATAAAAAATCGAACATTAAACATAGGGATGATGAAAAATTAGGAATGTATCTCTTTGACCTAGATGGCACAAGTGTATTTTCTGTAAACAGAGCCATGGTTGAAATGCACTTGGTCTGAATGCAGTATGACAATTTCATTTGTTGTATTTATGTAAGTTCCTCATAGATATTGTAAGCAGCTTTTATGAAAACTGGATTAAAATGGTAGATGAGTTGCGGTGCTGTAGATTTTCAGTTATGAATAATTGGAGATACTGTAATTACTATTTTGCTCGTGATGCAATGAGGTGAGAATAAAAAATAATTTAACTAGTGATTGATATGAAGTGATACACCTTCATATAGACCTGTTTGTATGGGGTTTCTCAAATTGTTATTAAATTATTAAATGAAAGCCTGATTGTGTGGTTATGATACATTTTCTTTATCTGCTGACACTTTCATACTGCAGCCTGTTAGCTCAGAAGTTTACATGTCCTCCATAGCTAAATGGACTTAAATAATAAACAAAATTTTACTCAAGTATGTCAGGCATAAAAAAAATAGTTTAGTTCTTTGTTTAGGTTATTTCATATATCCCTAAATATTAAAAGGCCCTATTTTGTTCTCCTCTGCCTTACAACTATAAAAGTTAAAAGTAACCTTTCGGAACCAAGATTTTTTTTTTTAAATATGACAGCAACATTTTAATAATTTTGTGTAGTTTTATATTTTCCTGGATTAATTAGAAGTTGTTTGCTCTTACTTCATCACAAAGAAACAAATTAAAGTTCTAATTTTTTTTTTGTTGAATTAATAAAAAAACATTTGTCTCCTAAAGCTTCTCCTACCCTCATATAACATCATTTTACATTTAACATAAACATTCTTAGAGTTTAGGCAATATATTTTGACAAATGTTTTAAAGTTTTTCTTTTCTTAACCATAGCATTTGGAGAGAACCCCAAGACTCAATCTGAATCTTTTATGTTTTATTCTGCTTCAATTGGTGATCGCATTCAAATATGTTGCAGACCTCATTCTCATTCGGTGATGGAAATATGATTCATCTTTGGACTGAAAACATAACCGATTCACAGTTCATGAAGGCTGACTTCTGATGGTCAACTGATTTTAGTTAGAGAAGATGACATTTGCTAGTTGGCTAATGATTGCCCAATAAAGATTAATAATAACTTGGATATATTTTTCTATCCTCTATCTGGAGACAAGATAGTTGCACAAGCATGCTCACATCTCAATAAAAAAGGCTCTAATGTCTTTGTAAAAACTTGTGAACAGTTCACAAACTGCTGCGGATATGGGTTCAGGCCTTATTCAGTGTGGTGCAGTATTGAGGTAAATTGAAATGTTATTATTAATTTTTTTTTGAATTTTGGTATTTGTGCATGTAATTACTAAAACTAAAAAGTACTTTTTGATATATATTTTAGTTATAGAATAAGTTGTTGATTAGAACTCTTTGTCTTATTTTGTTTTAATAAATGTTTTACTTTAATAAACATTCAACAATGTACTACCAAATAATGTAATAAATATTAACTAGGGGAAAGTTTGATTTATTTAGATTAAATGTTAGCATTCAAATAATATTGATAAAATTTATGTTGCATTACTATGTTAATTTTTTTTTTAATTTTACCTAGCTGGTTGTGTTTTTGCTTGGCATGTTGATCATCCACTGGATACACAAGCTCTGCACTCAGACAGAAATAGATGTTCTTCATTTGATTTCATTAGTATATCCCGCTCCTGTTTTTGGCATAAATTTTTTTTTATTGATAATTTAAAAAAAATAAAATATTTCTTCACCAGTTAATTGTGTGACTTTTTCCAATATAATAATATCATGTATTGTCTATAAAAATTAATTTTTATTGGTTGTGTTCTAAAATGTGGTGGTGATGATGTAGAAAGTACCACAGTATAGGGTTACCTGTTAAACAGCTTAATGGGTCCTGTTGTAAATGGTCTTGTTGTTTAATGTAAAGTTTACTGAGCCCTCAAGAGCCCATGGGCAGATGTTGTGTAGAATTCAACTTTTTCTGTAACCTGCATATCAAGGGATTGTGTGGTTAGCCCAACGCCTTTACTTCCCCAACTTACATCAGGACCGAGGAATGAACCCATGACTCTCAGGTCATCAATGAGCATCTACACCACTCAGCCATCGATCCCACTAGTGTACTGTAATCTGCTATAAAATGACCAAGTGATTGGTGGGTAAGTGTAAACGAAGGGCGCCCAGTTGGTGAAAGTTGTCTAGCAATAGCCATGCTTTAGGTGCTGCCTTATATTTATAAATGATCTAGTTCAGATTTAGAATTCAAATTATCATAAAAATGTTGCACATAATACATGCATTCAAATGAATGTCATTCACAAATATACATCTATAGGGAAGGCTCTTAAAAATTCAACTCTAAAAGGGCGCACTAATAGCTCAGTGCTATGTAATAGCATTAACACTGAAATTAATTTTGTCTGGAGGTGGACAAAATGTTTTTCCCACTAGAATTATGAAAAGATTCTCCTTCAAATGACATGTCTATTTTGTCATGTATGCCCTGAGATTGCTGGCCACTTATTTGTAAACCTCCTGACTGTAAAATAGATGGTGCTCCTAGTAATGTAGGTTTTTAAAAAAATATATACAGTAAAGTACAACAAAAATTTAGAGCTATTAGTTGCATTGATTGCACTGACTGTGTAAAGATGTACTAGACTGTTAATGGTGTACAATGACATTAAATAGAACTCACTTGTGAATATGAGCACTTTGTTATACACAAATGAAATGTAGAGGAAAGTAAAAGGGTAATCAAATTGTTTTAAAGTTGCCTTCCACCCAGTACTGAATTACCTTATAAGTGCTTAGGGCATCAAGGGAAGAGGGGGCATCACAGAAAATTTTCTTGTACAAACATTTCCTTTAAACAGTGGTTCTCAAACTTTTACGTTACGCTTGGCAACCTACTTTGAAAATCATTATGATTCAGAACCCAACAAAAAAAAAAAAGAATATCTTTATTAATTGTACATAAAGATTTTCCAAATTAATTTTCAGATTTACAAAGTTTTAGTTGTGTAACTAATTGAGAAAAAGAGCTATAAATATGGATTTTTAGATTTCTGAAATTCGCTTATGGGCTACAACCCACACTTATTTTATCTTTTTTTTTTTTATCAAATGAACAAATTGATAAAAATAAATTTAAAAATGCTTAATGTTTTGGGGGCTAACAAATTAGTTTTAATTATGTCAATTAGTATTAAAAAAACTACAAATCTCTGAATAAATCTGGTCAAATTTATCTTGCTTTTTAATGTTCAAAAAGTTCATAATTGATAAGTCTCTCACATGATACTTTCCACCTAGCCAATGTTTAAATTGGCCAGTTTAGCTAGGCAACCAATTGCAGGCACTGGCGATAACAATTACACCAGAGGACCGGCACATGTACTTTAAATAGGCCCCCCTAGGAACAGAACTGTACAAAATTTACACCAAAAGGGGAAGATTTTTTTCCTCACTATAGTCTTGCTTTACCTTTTTCACACGCCACACCTTTGGATAAACTTGTTGAGTCAGCAACTTAAACACAATGAAGTAATCTTTATTGTAAACCTCATTCTGTTAATAAGTTTGGCTTCACCTTATCTATGCTCACCTAAATTTAAGTTGTTTTTTTTTAACAGTATTATTCAATGTAATGTCTAATTACCTCATACTGTAATATAATTGGTTTATTTATGCTTTTTTGATGTTTAACTTATTTTGTATTGTACCTAGTTGTAGCCCAGTAGTCAACCGTTGGATTACAAATTTTCTATCAGAACTAAAAAAAGGACACACGCAAAATATTTAGGTATTTTTATTTCATTTTGATAGTAAAGTATATAAAAAAATTAATTTTAAATGAATTTTAGGTATAAATAAAAAAAAGATTTTTTTTTTTTTCTATTTAAATAAATGCTTTAAGAGAAAACAATAAATAATAATCATTCAACAAGCACTAAGTCTTTAACAAAAAAACTTTTCTAAACAAAAATGTTTTAACCTAAAATTAGCTGAGATCTATTCTTAATTTAGAAAAAAAAATTCCAAAACTAGCAGCATTTTGAACATAAAACAAACAAAAAAATTGAAATAGTAACAAAGATCTTTATCAAACATGAAAAAATTATCATGAAAAATGAAAGTTTATATTGACTTTATCAAAACTATAAGACTATTTATAATACTGAAAATAATATTTGGAATAATTAAATGTACATTACATCAAATGACAACTGGGTTAAAAAAAAAAAAAACTATTTTCATAGCTTAATCTAATTTTTTGTGCTCAGAAATCTGTGTTACAAAGTTTAATTGAAACTAATTTAAATTCTCACTGAGATTTCATTACATGCATTATTTCAGTGATGGAAAAGATTCCTTTTAACTTTATAATGATACTAAAAAATAAAATCAGTAAGAGGCATTTTGCTATTAAAATAGACTTCATTACAGTATCGACTCAAATGAAAAAAAAACAATTAGAAATGTACATGTATTGATCTTCAAAATGGTAGGTGAATAGGAAAAAAACCTTTTAAATAATTATACAAAAAAATACAACAATCTTATCGAGACAAATTTATTCAAAATACTTAGGTTTAGGACAATTGGAGCACTGTGTGAAATGATTAGTATTCTTCTGGATTACTTCATGGAAACAAAGACTGGTATCGGAAATCTGTCAGAAAAAATGTAATATCCTGTTAGATTATTCAAATAGAGGAAAAACAATTATGTGAAAAAAAATGTTACATTGTAATATCTATTAGAGGAAGATTATTATTCTGTGTTGCCCAATATTTAATAAAAGGGCCTTCATAATTTTAATTCAACTGTTCTAAATGTAAGTATGTATTTTGCACAAAGGTGACTAACATAAATTTGAAATGATGAACCAAATCTTCCATAACCATTATTAAAAATTCCACAGCCAAACTAGAAAAGGCTGAATGGAAATGTGAACTCAACATTCACAAAGAATTACACTTTTACTAGAATAAATTAGCTTTTTGCAATAGTTGAAAAAAAAATGGAAATGGAAGTTTTGGAATATTACCAATGAATTATATCTGGTAAACTGCAAAAAGTATTTTTGATTCAGTCAAATTACTGATCAAAATCTATGAACAGTGTTAAGAACTTAAATAGGACTTTCACTTTATCCATAGGTCAAAATTAAATTCCATAGGTATTATGATAAATTTATAAGTAATTTTTGTATGATTTAACACAAAAAACGTGAAACATAAAAAAAGCAATCAAATGCTATTCAAGCCCTTAGCAAAAACATTATCAAATACAACAGAAAGAAAATATATTCTTTCAGAAAAATATTTCTTCAAAATCCTATTAACTATGTCTCTTACTTATTTCTACAAGTAAAATTTATAAAATCTCGATACAATTCATTCCATTTAGCTAAGCCCTAAATGAACTGGAGTGAGCACAAAACATATTAAATCTTAGTTGGCAGTATGAAATAGATGGTATACTATATTGAGGGCTTTGTCATTCACATATCAAAATAATAAGATAACAGTGCAAGTGTTCTGCCATTGTTAGCTTTAGCCACTAGCTTTATAATATCGTACTGAAAACAAACTTGGTTAACTACTTCTTCCCCACTTACGCTTAATAAGTACTATTAAAAAAAATAACAATATAAAAACTAGAGCTGCTGTTCGATTAATAAAATTGATCGCAATTAATGCATGATTAAAATTTTTAATCGCAAATTAACACACATTTTAATCGACACAATATATATCATGAGAGAGATCGTTAATTTCCTACATGTTGATATAAAGATCATACTATTTAAGTTTGTAGTTGATAAATAATTGCCCATAAATAAAGGCTATATAAAAAGCCCCGCAATCAGTTCCTTCATTAAAAATTGTGATTATTTTCAAATCATAACAACTTTATCAAATCTCAATCAATTTTAGTAATTTTTACACTTGTAGGGTTTTATCACCATATACTGTAAGCTCTTTTTATAACCTTTCAAGAAAATTTTCAGTTGAAAATAGGGTTTACTTTCCCGACTAATAACTTTTTATATATCAACTAGCTGTACATGGCCACACGCTGCAATGGCTAGACCCTATGTGATGTAATAGAAAGTATTGAGAAAGCCCTTGTTTCTAATTCTATTTATCAAAAAAAAAAAATACAAATTTTAGAAAAATAATTATCAATCATTTAAAACTATAAACAATAGAAAATTTGTTTTGATAATTGAGTACCGTTTGTTAATCTGTTATGTTTATTAATGCAGTGCTTTTGGATGTACTTTTGGAGTTATGATAAATAGTGTGAATCCTGTTTAAAAAAAATACTGATGAAATAATAATTTGCAAACTTAAGTAAAAAGAAATATTTTATGATACTGTTTGTTAATGAAAACAAAATACTGACGAACTATTAACTTGAACACGGCGGATAGGTTTATTTTAAAACAAATACTGACAATATACAAGTTAGCACTCTGTGGCGGTTGAATTACCTTGTGTGGTTTTAAAAAAAAAAAAAATAATAATTTTACAGAACCGATCGATTAAATATTATTTTTAAATTTCATAGATGTGACGTCTATATAAAATATAAATATCAACACGCCAAGTAATTTTCAGTGTAAATTTTAAGGCAATTGGTGAAGAACATTTGGAGTTGTTTTTTAGTTTGCTCTGTACAAACAGCCTGAGCCCATGGCCATAGATTAAAAATTGTGATTTTTTTCCAATTAAATCAGTTTTACCATATCTTTATACATCTTTTTTTTACACAGTTATGAAGTTAATTGAATGCTTTTTATAGGGTATGTTCATATCCTTATGATAAAATTTTAAAGTAGGGTTTAAAAAAAAAAAAAAAGAGAAAAAAATTGATTTTTAGATTACTAACTTTATGTTTTATCACATGTATAAATTTCACAAATAGAAAAATAATTGATTAACTTTCAATAAAAGGTATATTTTTAAGGCAGTATCTCTAATTGTTTAAAAGTGTTTTTGTGACACCCCGTTTTTTCACCAAAATTTTTGCTCAAGCGCTAAAAGGCTCAGTGATTGCAGATTGTCACTAACTTTCCCCCAAATTAATAAGAAGGTCTAAGTATCTTTAAAAATAAATTATACAAAATAACTTTAAAAGGAGTACAAGGTTTTAGTGGTATTAGTTAAACACTTCACAAATACAAAACATTACAACAGAAGACCATTACTAACAACATTTCAATGACTTACATTTTTTATTTCTGTCCACTTTTTTATCCACCATTTTCCATTTTTCCATTCCCAGATTTTTTTACCTAAAATTGAAATAAATCACACTTTTTATGACCATAAAACAAAAGTTTATAAGCATGACAAATGCAAATTTTAAACTAAAAAATTACAACAAAAAACATCCATAATTTAATGTGATAATTTTTTTATATTGGTAAGTTTATTTTAAACATTACGTCAGTGTTACGGTCCCCAGAAGAGGGCTGACATCTGTTTAAGTACAGGTCTAACACTAAAAGGAGGAAAAGTCCAAAGATGACAATTGGTATGAAAAGTGCTATGGCAAGATAGCTATCCAGCCAACTGGCCAAAAACTCTGGCAGTGATGTACAAGAAATAGTCCATGCATAACAGGCATAAAAGAGTAGCACCTGAAATGAAAACATCTTCATTATAAAAAGAAAAAAATTATTACAAAACCAAAGCATGAAAAGAAAATAGAAGATATGCAGATATTTATCTTATAAAAAAAATGTAAATTTCTGCAAAGTTCTAAATCTCAAGTCAACTTGAGCTCAACAACTTTCACATTTATTAGATAATGGGAGAGGAGTTAGACCTTAAAATTTAATAACACGGGTGGGAGAATGACCAGAGCGGCCGAAAGCCATGGTGGTAGTGTAGGCAGTCACAAATCTTATGTATCGGCTTTGTGTATGAGTGTCTTTACAGTGGATTCCTGGGCATATGGACATGGCCAGGAATGACCGGGGCTACTTCCTTGCTAAGTTGATACATGCCCAAGCACAACCCATGGCTGCGGAAAAGAGCTCACTTAAGGCAGAGTGTGCCAAGATCAGGCTATTTGAGTGAACTCTGTGGTTCTCAAGTAGAAATGTCCGCAGTCAGATGGAGAAAAATTCCAACTTCATATCCATGTGAAGTTGTTTTTTTTGGTGGCCAGACTGATTGACACCGTGACAGTTTGACCCCGGACTATTCGACCCTGACAACTTGTAGAAATATTTCAATTATTATTTATTTGTTTTAAATATGTATATTAACTATGTTCAACTTATGGGTTTCATTAAGATACTTGTATGTTTTATTTAAAATTGTTTAATTTATCTAAAATTTTTGATTTCATTGTTCAAAAAGGTGTGTTTTAGTCTTTGTGATGTCTTAGCAATGGACACAAATTGTGAGATAATGTGACAAAATTTTTCTACTCAACAAATCTTATTCCACCCTCTTTTGATTATAACCAAGCTCTGATAAAATTATATCTTGTTAATCTCACACCTCATGTCATGTCTAGCTAAAGTGCTAGTGTGGTAAGTGTTGCTAGACAGGTGTAAGAAATAATATACAGATAAGTCAGCAGGTAAACGTTATACTGAACCCATCCACCTTGGATATTGGTCACTTATGTCATATGTGCCAGTGGCTAGAGTAGACACAAACCATAGGTCAATGAGATTCATGGGCAAGCATGAGGCATGTATGTGAGATATAATGCAGGTCTTTGAAAACTTTTGAACAAGCTTAATGCTAAACGATAATCAGTAAGTAAGTAAGTAGTAAGTAAATATCAAGTTCCATCTCCTTTAATTTCTTCTGATTCTCCCTCTCACTGGCTCTTCTCTTTCCTTGTGTTCTCTTTCAATTTTCTTCCAATTAATCCTCCTGTCTTTCAATGTACCCCCTAGCTTGTCCCCTTTCAAGCCTAGATCCTCACCCTTCTGTTTCAGTAATGCACAGGTGAAAAGTGCCTGATCCATTTGAAAACCCTTTAGGAAGAGCCCACCAGATATCAAAACATAAACAATAATTATGGGTTTAACAATGTATTCCTAATCTTAATTTACAGTCTGTGGACCAACATCCTTTCAATGATAAATACATGTGGTGCGCTGTTACAGGGAATTCCCTGTGACAAAATTTTCATTTCAAAAGGTTAAGATATAAAATCCACTTTGGCTGCATGTCATTATACATGTATGTTGAGCTTAAAGATAATGAATAAAATAATATTTTTTTAAATACATGGCTTGTAAAAACATTTTGGGGCCTTTGTGAATGTGTGTGTATTGTTCCTGTAGTGTATAGGGATTGTTTGTTCAATGAACAGCTGTTGTGAATGTAGACTTATCTTATTATGTGAATAACTGATCATCTAATAAACTTACCTTGAACAATTTTGATCTATAACGTTGACAACAGAAATCAACAAAGTGTTGACTTTCTAAATTTGTTTCTGTATTAATGTTCTGCAATGCTTTTTCGACTATTTCATCTGGACGATTTTTCTTCATGAAGCACCTTCTGTTAAATTGTAAAATTTTAAATATCTCATCTTGTTGAAAATCATTTATATATTTAAACATTAAATTATAATTCGATGACAATAAATATAAAAACAATTAAATGATCTAGCTTTGAGCATGCTGAAATAATATTTCTTATTAAATTCTTACCTGATTAAAGACATCTCATTTTTAACAATTGATATATGACACCCTCTACCCACATTCACAATGCTATCCAGCTTAACTCTAGAAGAACTCTTTTCTACATAGACAACCATTGCATTTCCTAAAACAACAGTAATAATGAATAATTAAGGATTATTTGAAAACCTTTTTAGATCTTAAAATACATTAAAGTCTTGAAATTTCTGTTGTCGTGAGTTATGGATTGGGCTTTTTCAGAAATTCTTCAAACTTAAATAGATAATATATTTAAAAACAATAAAAGAGGTAAAAAAAAAGCATTCCATCAGAAATATTGCATCCCTCAGTAGAAAGTTGTTTATCAACAACAGTAAACAGGGGATTATTTGTAGACATTATACATTTTCTACTAGAAAAAATGCAATGTGCTTAAATATGTTTCTATTTTTGCTCCTCAACTAAAATACACTTTTTAGGCTGAAGCCTCAAACAATGTAATTAATGCAAAAAATGAGAAAACTTAAAATATTACAGCATAAAATTTAAGTAGGGGCTTAATCATTACCAGGCAAACAAATGGGTATTTACATTTTTAATCTTTAGGTTATTTACCCTTATTTCAAACATATAAATCATTTCAAGTAGTCAATACATGAACATATCTTATTTTTATCCACTGCATGTGATCAGAATTTGGGTCATGGTGACCTTTTAAATCAACTACAACAAACATAAGTTTCATAGATTTGAAATCTTTAATTTTTAAGCTTTAACACATTTTTTTAAAGCTAAAATAAGTACTGTAATCATTCATAGCTAGAATGGTGCATAAGTATGAAAATAAAATCAGTCTGAATTTTGCGTGGTACAAATTTGGCAAGTACGGGAAGAGTGTTTTTTGATGGCTCATATTTGGGATGTTGAGAAGACAGCATATATCGATATAGATTAGGAGATAGAGTAATAAATGAATTCTGAAGAGGTGACAGCCAAACCAGATAAAAATTGACTGCTTGAAGTCTAAGAGGTTCTGATGCCTGATAAGGGCTCAGTTGAGTTTGATTATTTTCACTAAAAATGACGATTTTGAAACATCCACAAAAAATGTACTCAATCATTTAACATCAATGTGCAGCGTATTGTAAGCAATCATTATCTAACTCATTTAAGCTTCTGTTCAAATACTGAATCGCTAATTTCCTTCCTTTGGCTTTACAGCCCATTTAGGGCCCTGGCCTGCCATACTACTCTCTACAGCCCATTTAGGGCCCTGGCCTGCCATACTACTTTCTACAGCCCATTTAGGGCCCTGGCCTGCCATACTACTCTCTACAGCCCATTTAGGACCCTGGCCTGCCATACTACTCTCTACAGCCCATTTAGGGCCCTGGCCTGCCATACTACTCTTCACTTTTCCTGATCCACTCTCTCACTCCAATGGCTTAAAGGTCTTTCTCCACTTCCTCTAATCATCTGCTTCTTGGTTAGCCCTTAGGCCTTTTCTCATTGGGTGTTGTCTTATATACTGCTTTTGGACCTCTGATGTTTTCCATTCTTCCTATGTGCCCTACCCACCTCAATGTATTCATTTTGATTTCAGCTGTTATATTTGGTTCTTCGTATAGTTCGTACAGTTCTGAATTGATTCTACCTCTCCACTTGTTATTGTCTTTAATGGCCCATATATTTTCCTAAATATTTTCCTTTCCCAAGTGTTTAGCATATTTTCTGCGTGTTTGCTGATGGTCCATGTTTCACGACCATTGCTGATGGTCCAAGTTTCACGACCATATGTTACTGCTGATAGTATCATTGTCTTGTAGAAGGGTTTTTTTTAAGTTTTCTGGAGATCTGTCTGTTTTTCAATATCTAATGCAGTGTGTAATATGTTCTATTTCCTACTTCTAGTCTGTTTTTTTTTATCCTTATTATTATATAATTTTTCTCAATTATGGTTGATCCCAGGTATTTAAAGTTTTCTACTCTTTCAAATGCTTTATCACTGATTTTGAATGTTTTTCTTTTCCTTCTTTTTCATTTCTTTGTGTAATAGCATGTACTGAGCCTTAGTTCATTTACTGTAAAACCTGCTTTCTGAGCTGCTGTTTCTGATTCTATGAATGCTTTTGGTACATCTTTGCTTTGCTTTCCTATCAATGTTATATTATCAGCATAAGCAACGTACTGAATGGGTTCTGTAAATATTGTTCCTGTTTTCATAGTCTTAGTTTTTTCATTGGTGAGGTAATGTGTTATAGTTCCTCGCTTATGCAACTGGATGTTTCTTATGACTTTTTCTAGGGTTAAGTTGAAAAGTATGCAATAAAGGGAGTCTCCTTGTCTAAGGCCTTGGTTTACTTTAAATTCTCTTGAGCTTTACCCATGTATTTTCACCTCACTTTTAAAGTTGTTTAATGACATATGTACTAGTCTAATGACCATGCTTTGTGAAGATAATTTCTATTGATGCTGTCATGTGCCATCTTGAAATATATGTAAAGCTGGTGTAGTTGTATATTATGTTCACAATGAATTGTACATTTTTGAATATAATTTGTACATAATTTAGTGTGTCTAACTTGATTAGTTTTCAAGTTATAAGATATAATATATTTAATTTCAGCTTAAGCAGCATGTTGACAGATGAACACAATTTTTTTTTAAATAAACATAAAAATATATGCAGTAGCAATGCCCACGAAAACTTTTGTGGTCGCAGTTCGTAAAAAGGCTATGTCCACGCGAAACAATCCAGCCGGGACAGGATTCTTCCTATTTGTCATAGTTTATTTGTTTACTGTGAGAAGACGTGCTAACACCAACCTGCGATTAAAAAAGGCTGTTATTGATTTTGAAGTGGCTATTCGGACCCGGGTCCCAATAAACTCCGATTGTTATTCGGATCCGTGGCAAATATGCACTTAGCTTAGAAACCCTTTAAATTAATAAAAATTGTCTCCCTAACACTCGTTAAATCGTCTCCGTCTTGAAGGAACGTGTATAATGTATAAATTTATATTCGGGATCCGTCTTCTCTAAGACAAGACTAAGACAAAAAGGAGGTAAAAATTTGAACCTTCTGGGTAAAAGTTTAATCGTCAGCCCACGAGATATGATTCTTTTATCGCAGTGGCTACAAGACCAGCCAACTGGAATTATTATTTTTTTCCGCTGTCCAGCTGGATGTGCACATCTATAGCTGGTAGCCACTGCGTTCTTTTATATCTTCATGTAAACGCATAAGCTACGGGTACGAAAAAAGTACTCCGTATTTATTTTTTTCCGGGGTATGAAAATAGATGTGCGCATGCGCGACTTTCAAAACATAACATATTAAAAATTGTGTCTCTGTTTGTGTGGCTTGCTAGCAGAATGGGTTACTCGCTAGGCCGTGACTCAATTTTGACCGACTATGTGCGGGTTCGTTTCCTGTCAGAGAATTTTTTTTTTCAGAATAATAGATACTAATTTAGCACATAATTTTTTGTTTTTATTCTTCCGACTTTATTAACTAAAAGGATACATTCTGAAAAAAAAAAAAAGGGTTAGGGTTCGCATCATATCGCTATCTGAAAAGGGTTAGGGGGGTCAGGGTTAGCATCATATCGCTATCTGAAAATAAAAGGGTTAGGGTTAGCATCATACCGCTAAAAAACACGCACATCTTTTTTTGTACCCCGAAAAAAAAATACGGGATACTTTTTTCGTACCCGTAGCTGCTCCGTCATGTAAATGTTAGGTACTTCAGCAGCTATGTTGTGCCGAGCATAAAATGACCTACATTTTCAGTTTTTGTTTTTTGGAAAAACTAAATGACAGTGTTAATTTTTATTAAAGTTGTCTATTTTACAGAGAATTTGTATTAAATTCATTAAAAATGGGTTAGAAAAATGATTTTGGAGTGAATTGATACATTTTTTAACATCATATGGTGTTTAATAAAAAAGTTGGACATTGAAGAAAAAATATGTCACTTTAATGATTAAAAAAAAGTCTTAGACATTTGTCTTTTAATTCTCATATCTTCGCTAAAATTCTTTATCCATTTTTACATAAGTATTTCAAATTTGAAGCATTTTTGGCGTGTAACACGATGTTAATTTTTTGTAGCAGAAATGTGACCATATCAGGTCTTCAGCATGTTTTTTTTTACCGAATTGTCCGGACCGGAAGCTGATTTGCATATAAATAAGGGTAAGTTGTGTCTATTGTTATGGTTGTTTTTAAGATGATAATCTATTGCATCCATGCAGTGCGTAAGTTTTATTACTTGAAATTTATTTTTAAAGCACTTTGACTTATTACTTTAATTAATTCTTACTATATTTTAGTCATTTTATAAAAATTTCAATTATTTGTATATTTTAGATAATAACCGGCCCCATTTGTTTATGATAGTAATATCTTCTGTCACTTAATTTTCTTTTATCTAAGAAAAAAGATTCTGCTTGTATTTCTTAATTTATCTTTTCAGCTGAGAATAATTTATCTCAGGAAATGTGCTTCTCGGCCCAGCCTAAGACCTACTCACTTGCTGATTATAATCATTTTATTATGTCTTTGGATTCTGATGATCAGTGGCACAACCAGCAAAAAGTGCTGGGGGGGGGGGGTGGGCTCACATAGTGAAAAAAGACAGTTTGATAGTCTTTTTTGTAACTTTATAACGTAAATTATGAGCCCCCCCTGCCCCCTCCTGGTTGCGCCACTGCTGATGATGGTAAGTTGTATTTTAAATCTTTTTTTTTATTTTTAGAATTTGTAGTTTTACAAGCTAATTTAAAGCATGTACATTTATTTTTTAAGGGGTTAAGCCTACTTTTAATAAGTCTTCTACTTCATCTTTAGGTACCTCATTTAAAAATGGATATGTTAGATATGTTATTAACAAGGAAAAAAGAACCTTGTCAAAGTAACTCACCAATTGTTAAATGTCCTTGAAAGAAAAGGTTACCATGTTATCTTCAAGAGTTTGTATAACTTAGTCTATTTTTTATATAATGCCACATGTAACAACACAATGGAATGACTTGCTAAGCAGGGTCCAGAAAAACAAGAGAATATTATATCTTATGCAGTAGTCCAAGGTAGGATTTATACAAAAAAATGTAAACTAAGGAATGAGGAGGTAAACAAAACATCCAGACAGTACAGAATTAAAGTCAGCCAGAAAAGAGAGAAAGTTAAAAGAAGGGTTGTTGAGAAAATATCAGAGCATGCATGAAAACTAAAGAATGCCAAGATCTGTTTGTAACACTAACTACAGAAATAAAAGAGTTGTGTCTGTGTGTTATAGCTAAAAATCCTGCTATAATTGGAAAACAGATTGGGAAATTGATGGGCACGATATAACTTTTGAAGGTATAATAACTGGATATACAAAATATGAAGTTATTGTTACCTATAAAGAGAAGTTTGATGAAACTTTTATTACTTTGTAAGAATTGTATTCTGATTGCCTCATGGGCTTTATCAGATTGATTTTTTAGGAGGCTGTCCTATTAAAACCAGGTGATAGTCTCAGAGAGCAGGATGGGTTAGTTGTGTGGTGGGGTCAGCTAATTCTATAAAAATGCCTCAAGTGCTCACTGATGAGGCAACCATGTGGGTAAAAGGCGCATTAATATTTCCCTTTTTTTTGTTGAAGTTTACTTTTAGATTTTCATATTGTTAAATTAAATGTGTTTCAATTATAATAAAAACTCAGTTGAAAACCATCATTTTTACATTCAATAATTTTTTTGTGTTTGTTGAAATAAGTTTGTAAATAGACCTAGAATATCTGATAAAAGTTATTTAAATATAAATAAAAATAAAAGGAAAAAAATAAATGAAAAATATAAATAATAATAAATAAAACACTTAAGCATTAAATATTCATACAATTAAATTATATTTGCTGGAAGTTGCTTTATCGAAAGGGCCACCAACAACTACCCCTCCACACACACATTACATTCAGCTAATTTTTTTTCTATGCATGATTTTTTAAAAGCTAAAATTAATCATAATATATATATTTAAACAATATATAATTCTCTATGTTTCAAAAAAGATGCAGAAAATAATATAATTATACTAAGCATTTTAGAGGAAAAATTGAAAATAGCAATTTGTAAGAGCAGAGTCCACTTCAAAGATATCTTATTTTAGTCAAGATTTCTTTAATTAGATATAGCTTTTTGTCTCTAAAATAATAATAAATATCAAGATATAACATAAATTCATAAAAGTACATAAGAATTTTACTTTATTATACAGATCATCTTTTTAGTTGGTAAAAAAAGTAAAATTTAGAAGCACCCCCAATAAACCATAAGTCCAACGCCCACTTTATTTTTAAAAGAAAGAGTCTTGTATTTATTTAATAAATAAAAAACATATTAATCTATAACATACTCAAATTTCATCTCAATATCTTAAACAGTTCAAAAGTTATAAGCTTTTTAGTGCAAAAATTGAAAATTTCGGTCACTAATTTTGACCATTTTCCGCCATGTTTTTTCTAACTCTAAAAATGTCATAACTTCTCTTCTATTTGAGCCAGAGAGATAATTTTTGCTGTTTTGGAAATGGTTTAGTGAGCTCTTTAATGCTGTATCAGTCATTTTAATGAATTTTGAATTTCACTTTTTTCACTGAAGTACCTAGTAAATGTCTTAATGTCAGTTGTGTATGACTATGAGACGAAATGTATACCTCATAATTGTCGTATACCTCATAATTGTCATAAACCATTAAAGATATAATCATAAATGAGATGTTGATGGAATGTACTCTGCAAGATCTATTTATCTTTACTAGTTTTAGTTTGAAAATTTTGATTTTTTTATCCAACTACATACCATATCGAAAATAAGTTCATCACATTACCTTTAATGCCTATACTTATTGGCAATACTTGTACAAATAGTAATTATAACCTTACCGACTGAAATTCCCCAAAATATTTTGTCCTTAGCGACAAATTTCAGAATGTCACCATCGCGATAAACACTTTCAAGACGAAACATTTTAGGCAGATTATCAAAAAATATCTGCAGTGTTAGTACTTCAACATCAAACACAGTGATGCCAAATGATTTATAAATGCCAGATTTTTAAAGAAAAAAAGCTAGAATTTACTACATTTTTGTTTCAAATGCTGAAAATATGCCAAAAAGTATTTTTTACTATGAATTATTTTGTACTTATAAAAAACTTCAATAGTATGTCAGTATAAGGTAATTTGCCAGCAGCCCCGTAGCGTGAAAATTCTACAGCAGGGGCCAGGAATTCTACAGCTTGGGCCATGCAATAGCGGGGGAGGGGGGCAGATAATAAATTTTACTAAGCAGAGCAAATAAGCAGAGGGGGCCAGACAAAATGCAAGGGGGGTCCGGCCCCCTCCACGCTAAGGGCCTGTTTGCCAGGCTGCAATATCCCCTGAAGTTCCATAAAGTATTTTTATAACTCTCCCTGCCCTTGGTAGTGCGCATATTATTGAATTAATATATTAAATGTCATATACAGTTCGATTCATAGCAATAATGTTGGTATGGTTTAATAAATAATATAAAAATGCAGGACCACTCTATGTTTCAAGCTAAATATCATAAAAGTGATTTTTCTGCCCCATCTGTTGATTTTAATAGCGCCCATATTTTCTAGCTTGTATTTTTTCCATTTAAAATGGCTTGCAAACACTAAGGGAGGTAAATTTTTTGGAAAAAACATAGATATATAGGAAAAAATAAAGAACTGTACTCTTCTCTTTTTAAAGTTAAAGCTTCTAATGCATAACCATCACTGAGCTCTATACTAACTAAATATAGAGCTCAGTAATAACCAGGCACGTAGCGTGCGGGGGGGGGGCGGGGGGCGCCCCTCTGCGTTTTGTCTGGCCCCCTCTGCTTATTTGTTCTACTTAGTAAAATGTATTACCTGCCCCCCCCCCCCGCTATTGCTTGGCCCCCTGCTGTAGAATTTTCACGCTACGGGGCTGGTGATAACCATAGACATCCTATATATAGACAAGTCTATGGTATAAAACTTTATCGGTCTCAATATAACAGACGTAAGCTATCTATTCTTTATATGTATGGCTGTGCTCGATTAATAGGGAATTCCCTCAGACGCACCGTATAATTTATTATTGAAAACAGTGACTGAGTGGCATAGGAGCCGGTCGTGTAGAACAGTGGCCATTGTAATTGTTGATTGTAGGCTATATAAATTATTAAAAATTATGTGTTTTTATTGAACCCATGCATGTGATTTGGTGATTTTTATTTAGAGCATTTTACATGCATTTCTATTAAGTATTATGAGTCCATAGCTGCAATATATATTTTTTAAAGCTTTTAGCAGCATTCTTAATGCCCATTCAAGTCCTATTTTACTGCAAGAATAGTTCAAAATGCTTTGATTCTCTCTTTATTTTCCCATGATATTCACATTGCTATATAACTGTTCCATTAAAAAAAAAAGAATAGATTGCAACACTTTCAAGATACAGTTACACAATACAATCCTACAGGAGAACACGTTACTGCACTCCGACTATATCAAACACCTAATACAAATCACCAGAATTCGATGTAAAATATAGAAAGAATGAAAGGTAGAGAGAAATAGTCTTCAAATGAGAGGTTTCCCCAAATCAGTGGCGTCACTAGGGTTGGTGTCACCCGGTGCGGTAACTCATGGTGTCACCCCTCTCATGACACCCCGGTCTCCATATTTTTTTCCAGAGACCGTATATATGTGCGCATGCGCGACTTTATTATTTATTTTTCCGTTTCCGGGGTCAGGATTTTAGCGATAATTGATATCTATAGGTCAGTGCAAGTACACCAATAATTTCATTAAAATAACGCACTGGCTCCGGATACGTCTAAGACGTACTATGTATTTTTTTTTCGGGATACGTCTAGCAAACTTTGATGACGTCAGTAAACAGAATGAATGAGAACTCTTATTTACTGCAGACGTTGATGACGTCATTTACTGTTAATAATGGGAGATATATTTTTTTTTCGGGGACCATCAATAGATATTGCTCCACACCCTAACCCTATCCCTAACCCTGAAGAAAAAAATCTAAAAAAAAAAAAAATATATGTCTCTGAGAGGAATCGAACCCGCATATAGTTAGCAATAAATAAACGATTAACCAACTCTGCCAGCGCGCCACAGAATAATAATAGTTACAATTTTAATATATAATCAGAAAAAATTGCTCGGTTATGCAATTTCCCGCGAAAAGAAAATAACTTAAAATCATAAGAGTTCATCTTAGACGTATCCGGAGCCAGTGCGTTAAAATAATTAATAATAAAAAGTACGCAGTGTCTGTTAGTAATCGGAGATATTTTTTATTTATTTGTAAAAATTAAATACGGCTTTGAATTATTTTAAATTACAAAATAAGAATATAGACCTAAAACTAGATATTAATAATGCTTCTGCCGGGTGTCACCCGGTGCGGTCCGCACCCCCCCCCTCGCACCCCCCTAGTGACGCCACTGAGAGGTAGATCGGGACACATTCCATGTATAAGATTTAACAATAGTACGACACTGATCAACACATATGTGCTCTCAGGTTCGTGAACCAAAAACGACAGCACCAGGTAACTTATTCCCATGAGAAAGTCGTGGGTAGCTTAAACAAGACAATGATGAATACTCTTAGAGCACAGTTTTAGAGGAATAATGTACCGCCTTCTTGGTAGGCTAACAATAGATACGGCCCTCGTTAGTAGCGGGCAGTTGGGCTAAAACTTAGATAAACTCAAAGTTTGAATCCTGCTGTAGTGGTTGTATATGTTTTGTCACTTTTCTTATTCTTTGTCCAAGCAAAAATACTGCGAACTTATTTCGTTTTACTGATAAATTTCCTGCTAGATCCAAATTGTTGATGCTAGATTCGAAAAAAAAATAATAAAAAATAACGTTAAATCTAGCATTAAAATGCTAAATTGGTAACATTGGGCTGTTACCACTTTATACCCTATAAAAAAAAACCCACGGAACCCCAAGATCAATTCTTTGGCCTTTTTTTTATATAAAAAAGAGATTATTAAACTGTAGTATATATATAATATAATGTAATTGTATCGTGTGTTGTTGTTTTTTTTAATCCAAAAAGTGATTTTTCAATCAGGCCTTTTTTTAAAAACTATTTTTTTACTTATTGGTAATTATCGCAAATTTTTTGTTTTGTTATAAACTTGTTATTTAATAAATGATAAATTATAGATTTTTCCAGAAAATTGTGTATATTACGATTCAACCTTTTTCAGCTAACGTCCGAGTTTTCTCGCCTCACAAAAATCGTATAGCTAATATATTATTTGTTGAACCACTGTCTTGGAATCAGTGATTTGTTAAAGATAATTACTGCTAGCCTCAACTACCCCCTCCCCCTATCCCACCTTCAGGACAGCTTTATGTAACACTTTTGTGTCTTGGAGAAAAGATTGCTGTCTAAACTCGGGAGATACAATACTTTCTGAGCATCTCTAGCACCGTGTATATTCCGCAATAATAATAACACTTTCCCAAAATAAATCTAATTCCAGGTGCTCCGACTATTAGTATTAATCAGTCTAAACGATTTTAACTGCTACCCTGTGACAGAATAAACCTCCATAGAGGTGAGCATATTTTCTCGACATTTAGTCGATATCAAATGATAGTGTCAATTAATTTCTGTCTACACTCGCCAATCACCACACAATTTACTTATTTACCTTTTGGAATGTCCCTAGCCCCTACGTTCAGTGCCCCTACCTTTTCTCCAACATAAATCAACGGTCCATTTCTGGTCAAGAGTGCACTTTTACAATTAAAAATAAGCAAGCAAATAACCCAACTTCACCTTGTCCGGGACGGATGGCCGAGTGGTGTCGACCTGAGAGTCCTGGGTTCGATCCTCGGGGAGAACCATAGGAATTTTTCCAGGTGAAATTTGTTTCTAAGTCTCCTCACAAGTCCACCCAACTTTAAATGGGTACCTGACTTAAGCTGGGGAAGTAAAGGCGGCTGGGCATTGTGTTAACCACACAATCCCTTCATATGCCGAGTTTATATAAACAGGTGAATTCTACACTTCATCTACCCCGATGGCCCGTTAGGGCTAAGGGAACTTTACTTTTACCTTGTCTTCAGTTCAGTTCTCCCCCTTTTTCTTACCGTAAACGGTCAGGTTGGGGGAGAAAAAAAAAACAAAATTTTCAGCTGAAATCCCCATTTTCCATATTATGTCCAAAAACCCAAGATTTTGTGAAAAAAAAAAAGCAGCAACAAAGTGTTTTTTTTTAAAACTGTTAATCAAACTTACACTGGTAAATAATTTATTTCCATGACAAAATAATCTAAATAAACATTTCCCATCATTCTGTCTGTTTAAGATCGATTCAATAATCGTATTGTCTGTGTGCGAATCCCCCCTGTGCCAATAAGGAGCCCAATAAGGTCAAAATCAGGCAAGAAAAGATCGCTATCTTGGAGGGAAAGAGAGAGAGGAGAAAGGGAGAGAGAGAGAGAGAGAGAGAGAGAGAGAGGAGAGAGAGAGGAGAGAGAGAGAGAGGAGATAGATAGAGAGAGAGAGAGAGAGAGAGAGAGATTTTCCGTAGCGAAATCTTGACACAAATGCCTTTATTATTATACAAGTCTTTTTTTAAGTCTACCACATGCTAGTAAGGGGACCGGTCACTTATTATATAACGCCTTGGGATTGGTGGTGGGATTAGTGTGAAGGCAATGATAATGTTACAAAATCGCTATGCGGTGGATGGGGGGAGGCGCTAAAGCTAATAATAAATCTAGATAAAAGCGTTACGTAGTAAGTGGACTGCCCCTATATGTATAAAATATGCCCTAAAACAATGTTTGCATATAAAAAAAAATACGTAATTTAACTTTTTTTTTTTTTTGCAATAACGAATAAAAGTTACAAACAAAATATGTAAACCACCTGAAAGAAATTATTTTAGTGACCGGAATAAAAACGTTATTAAAATTCATTTCCGAGCAAAACAAACACAATCAAATAACAGAATTTATCTGCAATGGTTTAACTTAATTATTTACATCAGACTTTCACGAAAAATGTATAAACTATTCAACAATACACGAGTCCCACTTTTTATTACATTGTATTATTATCGGATCGTAATTTTTATAGCTTGTTCGCAAAGCCTTTTAAGGGTATCGTAGAAGTTTTAAACTCAGTAGACTTAATAAATCGTTCATCATTGTTTTATTGGCTGAAATGTATTCAAAATTGTATCACATCAGAAGGGAGCGTATCTCTACACTAGCATACGTTAGGAAAATGTGTGATTTAACAAAAAGTTTAAAGTTGGGAATTTCAGTATAATTATGTCAAACAAAACTAGTGATATTGGTTGTCCATATCCTATTAGACCTTGAAGAGACTTTTAGTTTTGTCACAATTAGTGACTTCTTTCAGACTGGGAACTTTACCCCAATTGCCTACCCAAGACCGCCCACTAATATATTTCTCTTTGTATCATGACGGACAAAAAATAATTAATGTGGCAAACAGAAGGCAGAAGCATTGTCAATATGTAACACAGTAAACATCACCATGACAGACAAACATAATAATTATGTAAGACAGACGACATGATCATGACAGACAAAGATAATTGTATGTAAGACAGACAACATCATCACGACAAGCAAACAAAATCATTATATGAGACAGACAACATGATCATCACAGACAACATAATTTTATGTAAGACAGACAACATCATCATGACAGACTACCAATACCATAGCAAAATATTTTAAAATAAGATAAGAAACTTATTTTCCGTCATGCACCGCCCAAGCAAAGTAAAGAATGTGCACATTATGATTTTATTTTGTTTATATTGACCAAAAGAAACTTTCCACTCAATAGTGCATAATATGCAGCACCATAAAATAGCGATTCTGAACAGCGATTAAAAAATGTTTTATCAATGCAGCACCGTTTGCTGCCTCCAAGATGTTTATTGTTTCATGTTAAGTAACACAGCTGAGAAGATGGACACAACCAAATACATCATTTCATACAGGGATGACGTGTTCTGTTAATGGATTCTGGGTTTTTTTTTTAAATTATAAAGGTAAAGTGGTTGTCAGGGATGGCGCGTGATCACATTATTTATTTTATCTCTCACAACATACTGTCTCACAAATACTTCCAACAAATATGAAAAGTCAATTTGGTTTAAATATAAACCTTCACTTTCACTTTATTTACTTTATATAAGTACTTAACAAAAGTCAAATCAACACTATAGCTTTACAATATCAATTCCTCGAAAATAACCACACACTTCTTCCTAACTCTTTCGTTTATTCCGAACTAACTACCTTCCTCAAACTTAACGAAAACCACACTTGTTGTTGCCCCCTGTATCTAGCCTCATCTGCTATAACTAACCAATGCCTATCACTCCCCCCCCCACACCTTCACCCCCCCCCCGGTTAAGTAAAATTTAGTGAAAAGTACGCATTTTTAAAAAAAAAAATTACAAAATTAAGAGCAATTTACAACAAAAATACCATCTCCAATAAAAATATACCAATCAAATTTCACCACAAAATGTCAAAAAATTAAAAAAAAATGTAAAAAAAAATCATAGACGCAAATTATCATATACATCGTCATAAATATCTTCAAAATTAACTCATAGCTTAAAGTCTCTAAATCTATCGACATAAATCTCTTCCAGTAATCTCATTTATCAAAGCTGAATTCTAAAAAAAAATAAACAGCTATTCATCGAAGTAACATTAATTGTATTTTAGTCTCCGTATGATGTATTTTTTTTCAAAACCAATGAAGGCAAATGTTTTACCACCTACCAGTATATACAAAATTATCAATACCAATCTCTCTCAAAATCGACAAGAGAGGAAAAAAAAACATGGGTAAATATAGTGATTGTGAAAAACGTAGACATTTTAAGGTACACTCTGATTAAGGGGGGGGGGAACCAAGAGCGGCACATCATGATATGAAGAAAAACAAATGTGCAAAAATAAACGTGATTACATCAGACGTTGTCTTGATATGCAAAAAAAAAAATAGAATAAATAATGAAATGAAATAAGACGGTAACATTACAACAACCCATACAAAAATCAATTGTTCAGTGTGGTCATACGTCACTTGAAGACCTCACCATGATAAAGAAATAGTTCAGTTAATTAGTCTCTATAGAATGTCAGCCAGTATATATTCTATTTGCCTGGAATGGTTTCGATGACAAACTGATAGTCCTGTAGTACGAGCGACCATCTGATTAGTTTGGAATTCGGGATCTTTTTTCTTGTTTAACACTGCCAGTGGTTTATGATCTGTCATAATGGTGATGACATAATCGACCTGAGTGACATTCCGTAGTACACGATAAGGTCCCTGCCATGCCATATGTCTCTTTGTATTATGAGTCACTACGAGGACGTTCTCGTTTAGTTCCCTGAGATGACGATGCTTATTTTTGTTGTCGTGATGGTATTGGTTCGCTGTCTCAGAATTTAGCGTAACTTTTCTGGTGTTTATAACAAGTTCGTAAGGTGACAACTTTATTGCTTCTGGTAGAAGTGATTCCTTGAATGTGGCCAGTAGGCTTGCAGGTTTGGCTCCAAATAGAAGCTCAAAAGGGGAGAAAATATCAATTCCTCGAAAATAACCACACGATTTTCATAACTTCTTCGATTATTCCTAACTACCGTCCTTATACTTAACGAAAACTACACATGCTTTCGTGCCCAAAATCAATCCATCAATCTGTTTGTTTATCTAAGTCTATCTATCTACTTTTTCTGACCGTTGATATTTTATTGTTTTACGCTGTTAATTAAAATTAATGATTATACTTAGCCGATTTAGATACTCCAATAATCGCTACTTCCCAATAGAGATACTAAGGTGGTTAGTAACTATACTACTAAACTAGTATTTGGGTGGGTGCTCTGTTATTTAAATAGAGACCCATATTCTTTTTAACCATCACAAACTTCCAATTTTCTGGAAATATTACACCGTTTGAGTTAGGTGGACATGCAGAAGCGCATAAATATCGGGTGGGGCATGTCACTTCGAGTCTAGGGGGGGGGTGTTGTATAAATTCACACACAAAACCTCTTATGTGACTATTACGAAATGAGCTCAATGGTCAAGTATAATACAAAGAAGTCGTTTAATCGCCTCAATAGAAAGTTCAACCTGTGAGTACGAGTGACAAACACTGACTGTCAATTTATTTACACACCTTATTTTCCCAGGCCAATCAAACCCACACTTAGCAGTGTTATACACTATCCCGTCTCACAGCCTATCGGAAGCGACTATGGATGCTATTGTGCTGATCAGCGTGCAAAAAGAAATGCATTCATCAATGCCCGTTCGCACTCACACATACACACAAACACACACACTCGCACACACATGATCACACACACTTACAAACACAAACACTCAAACACACACAATTAAACACTCACACACACACACTCACGCACACAATGGCATCTACAAACACACACACATAAACACTCCCACACACACAAACACACACACAATCACACACACTAGCAATTACATACACTCACACAAAAACACTCACACATACACTAACAAACACAAGCACACACACAATCACACACAAACACATTCACAAACACACATACACAAACACTATCACACACACACCAAAAACAAACACAATTATACAATCACACACAAACACACACACTGTCACACACACAAACACACACAAACGCACACACAAACACACTCTCACATAAAACACTCACAAACACACTCACACACAACACTCACGCACATTACACACACATCACACTCACACAACGCTCCCAAACAATCTCAATAACCTACACTCACTTACACATATCTATCACACACAACAAACACACAAAAGACACTAACACAACACTCACACACACTCACACATATACGCACAAACAATCACACACACTCACACAAATATACACACGGGCACACACTCACACTCACTAACCCTCACTCACACACACACACTAACACTCACACACACTCACACTTACAGCACTCATACACACACTCATACACAAACTTACACTCACATACTTACAATCTCACACACATACACTCACACACACACTCACACTCACTAACATATTCACACTCACACTCAAAAACGCAAACACACTCACATACACTCACACTCACACACTCATACAAACACTCACATACACTCGCACTCACACACGCACACTCGCACAAACACATTCACACTCACACACACACTCAAACGCACTTACACTCACACACACACTCACACTCACACATTCACACACATTCACACACAACACTCATACACACACTCACGCACACAATAACATCTACAAACACACACACATAAACACACAAACGCACACACACTCACACACACTCACAATTATTCACACACACACACTCACACATTCACACACACTCACACACAGACTCACTTTCACACACTCACACACACTCACACACACTCACTCACACACACACACACTCACACACACTCACTCACACAACACTCACACACACTCACAAACTCACACACACTCACACACACGCCCACTCACAAACACACTCATACACACACTTACACACAATCACTCACATTCACACATGCACACTCACTCACATCACCCTCACACACTCACACTCACACAAACACTCACAAACACACACTCACACTCACTCATTCTCTCACACTCACATTCACACAAACACTCACAAACACACTCACACTCACTCATACTCACACTCACAGACTCACACTCACACTCTCACATTCACACACTCACACACACTCACACAAAACATACACAAACACACACACTCACACACACTGACACTCAAACACACCCACACTCACACACTCACACACACACCCTCACACTCAGATGCACACTCACACACTCTCACACTCTCACACTCACACACACACTCATACACTCTCAGTTTAATTTGCTCGAATAATACAGAGGGGGGGGGAGGGGATGGAACATAACGAAAAGCTTCAAACAACAAAAAGAACATTATTTAACAAAAATACTCTTTAAAGAATAATTAATTTGATAAGTAGAGCTCCCCTTATCTGTAATGCTTAAAATTTGACCTGCAATGCGATTTAAAAAAATTGATCGCACTTAACGCATGTTTAAAAGTTTTATCGCAAATTAACGCATATTTTAATTGACACAATACATTTTTTTGTATTCAAACTGGTATGTCATAATATCATACCATAAAATTGGCATAACAAACAAGTCAGATTAATTTACGAAAGAGGAATAATTAATTGTAATAGAATAATTAAACATTAGCATTTATGTCTTTTACATTAGCTAATCAAACCAGTGATTCGAGTTTTTTTTTAAATCAACAACAATGCAACCCATGTGTTTTTCTCGTACCGTAGTTTCCGAAATAATAACGTATGCCAACCTCTGTTCAACCCTCCCCTTTCATATTTTGCTACACTTTGCCTAAAGTAAGTCTTGCTTACTCAACCCTCCACTACCATAATACCCCCTGTTCAATTCCTATCCCAAAATAAAATACACACACTCGTCATTTACATCTCATATGTACATTTTCCTTCATAAGATAATAGTATAGCCAGAAAGTACTCGCTCACCTATTATTAACGCGTTTTTAGAGCATTTTCGAAAAAAAAAATGCTCTATTGTCCCCGTTTTGTCTGTCCGTCCGTGTACACCCTAGATCTCAACAACCATAAGTCCTAGACCCATGATGTATATATCATTTTGTAGGTCTTGGCCTGCCAAGAAATGACTTTTTTCATTTTGCGATCTGACCTCTCAGGGCCGTAAAAGGGGCCTTAGTACCGTTTTTTACTATATAAGCTATATTAATAAAGGAGCGCTATATCTCAGCAACTATAAGTCCTAGACCCATGATGTATATATCATTTTGTAGGTCTTGGCCTGCCATGTGTACATCAAAAGTTTATTTTGCGATAGGACCTCTGAGGGCCGGGCTTCAGGGCTCCTAAGGGGCTTATATATTATATATACACCTTGTACGTTCAATAACCCGTTCATTTGGTGCGAAATACTGCAGCACGTAATTTCACCAAGATTTATTAAGAAACTCATCAAATGAAATGGTAAGATTGTGTTCTGAGTTTAATTGAAAGTATCAGAGCTATGCAACAATTGACGGAGTTTTCGGACGATTAAATGACTATAATTTAGAATGTTTTCAATTATGAGTCCTATTTCAGTAACCACAAACCACTTGTAGTTAGATTTAAGAGACAATAATTTTTTTTCAAATATAAAGAAACGTCTGTATAATTTTTTTGTACAAATATATGCATTACACAATTGAATTTATAAACATTTCCAAAATTTACAAATATTTACTGAAAGCTAACAAACGTACTGATATATAACACGAAAATGCGCTAACACGTCCTGTGTCCAGAATGGAACAGGCTTAATTGCTTGTTTTTATTTTACCCCCTTTCCTAACCCAGTTTTATTTTTGACACACTTAGCAGCCTCTCCCCCCACACAGATGACGTTACTTATGGCTTACCTAAACACCATACCCCTCTGTCCCAAAACAAGTTGAAACAAGTTCCATTGTTTCAAAACCATGGTACCTGTCAATCAAACTAAGAGCACGCGTCTACAGACGTTCACCAATCGTTTTCAGGGTCATAAATTAAAATTAATAAATGACAATCCTATGGTTTCAAGGTCATTTAGCCGCTATGGTATTATGTAAACGTGACAGTTTGTGTGTTCGGGTATTTTTTCTTGCTTTTTTAAAAAAAAATTGTCTGATCTGGTTATACTGGTTATAGAATTGGGTTATTTACTGATTTTTATTTTTTTCCGCAACTCTAAAATAACAGTATTTGGGTAAAATTTAACGCATGCAGGTGTTTGCGTTTAAAAATGTAATCGCATATTTTATAACGCATTACTTACTCTTTAATTGCAGCCCTATATAAAATACTAGTGGAAAAGCCCGCTGAAGCTGACTGAAAGTAATCCGACAGAAGGGATTACAAAGAAATATACGAAATACTGCAATATAAAGAACATTTATACGGACCATTAGCCTGAAGGAGACACACGGTATTTATCCGGACCATTAGCCCGAGGGAGACACACGGTTACAACGCATACACGCACACGAAGGGCGATTATATTAATGATTAAATTTAGTCAGTGTCACAATAGTTCTGAAAAATACAACTTCTGTCTCATGTACAGATGTGGTAGACGGGGTGGTAGATCTACTTAATAAGTGAACGGACCTTAGCTCCAGATTGTTGAGTAAAATTCTGCCATTTATTGATTTGGTGAACTTTTAGCACTTTGGTCAAATTAACGTGTTGCATTAAAAATTTTAATCGCAATTTTTTTTGACGCGTTAATCGCGCGTTAATGCATTTTAATCAGCAGCCGTACTGAAAATGTCTCGTCTCCCATATTGATCACCTTTAGTCTTAATGTTAAAGGAGAAAATGTTTGTGTAAATCTAATTTATTTTTTGTTTAATCTCGCTTGTTAACGTGAGGCTGAACAGACTGTTCGCACACTGAATGACGAAAAGGAGCGGATTTGATGTCCATTATGAGCAGTTATATAATTAGTAGGCTTCGGGAGGGTGAAGGCCTGGAGGGGGTGGTAGGTAAAGGGGGCGGTAAGAGCATTTTTTTCCGCCTAAAAGGGGGATGGTGATATTCTAAAAAAAAATATATATTTTTAAATCCTGCTATACTGAATATAATATGATTTATTTTTGAAAATGTTAGTGGACTTGGTGCTGTTTGATAATTAACTTAACTTAAAATAATTTTGTACTTGGAGGTTTTTTTAAACCTGAATTTCAATTTGCCAATTTTATCGTATATAAATGCCCTTTCGGAGAATTAAATTTGAGATATCTGAAGTTTAATATATATATTATATCTAAATACATAAATATTTTTTTTTCTTTTCTTGAGGAAAAAAAATAGAAGATAATTTATAAGTTATGCGATAAAAGGTTAAGCAGCTTTATCTGCAGTAAATTAAATTTGTGGTAACAGGTTCTTTTTCAACTACTTATATATATATATAAAGTACTTATTTTTTTTTTTTTGGGATGAAAATATTTGATGCGTTTTGTTTCCTGATTGACAAGGTAGCGTCATTAGAAAACTTTTTACGTTAGACTAAGTTCGTTGCAATTTTTATTGAGGTAGTAGGCCGAAATGCTATATGTACGTAGTGTGTGAATTTTCTTCAACGATGAGACGAAATCTCTTAGATTATATAAGTCAGTGGTCACCCCCCCCCCCCCAGGGCCGCGGACCGGTATCGGTCCGTGAAACAAATAGTACTGGACCACCTAAGAATAATTACATTATTTCCTTCAATTTACTGTGGTGTATTTCTCTCGGGGATTGTGCGACTTTCCATGGACGAGAGGTTAACCGGCAGCTGAGCGGCTGTGAGCGGTGTAGGCATGTGTAAATCAAAACAAAGTAAAATATTAATAATTATCCCCCCCCCCACTACCACCCCCCTACAGGCATACTTCATACATATGCATACACAAGTTGAATTCGTTCATAGATTTGAATGTTTATATAACCATTTATACTACATTCATATGAAAATGATTTTTTTTTCCAAATGTATATTACATTTATGTGTAAGGCCGTACCCAGGATTTTGTTTCTTTTTTTTTTGGGGGGGGGGGGGGCTGTGCGGAGAGTTTTATATAAGAAAAAAATTGGAACACAATGATAAAGAAGTATATTTTATAATAAAATTTGATTTTTATAATTTATTTGGGGGGGGGGGGGCTATAGCCCCCCTAGACCCCCCCTCCCGGTATGGCCTTGTTTATGTGTATGCAGGCTGGTATAGTACTTTCATATGTTTTTCGTTTCATAACCATTTTAAAAAAATCATGAAAAAAAAACCCAACACAAATATGTAACCGAGATATAAATAGATTTTTAAAATTTTCAAATGAAAAAAGAACCCTCACAAACCCCCCACTCCCACCCCCGCCTCCCCACCCCCAATTTTTTTTAAATCTCATAAAAAAAATGTAATATCATTTGATTAAATCTGAGGTGATTTTTATTCAGAGCTGCTTTTTATTTAATGTCTGAATCCCAAGCTGACTATAACCTAACCTATATCTCAAGCTGACTATAACCTAACCTATATCCCAAGCTGACTATAACCTAACCTATATCTCACAACACATCAACATGTTTCATGTCAACACTACATAAACATACATTGATGATAAACATACTGAACAAAAAAAATGTAAGCATCCATGTTCTCGTCTCTAAACATTCTGCAGTTATACATATTTAGATCGAGTTTTTTTTTTTAGATGTCTGCCATGGTACTGGTCATTATCTGGATGTCGATCTTCTTGCCAGTTAAATCTAAAGGTAAGACGTACTTCACAAACACACATACAAACACACCTACACAATATACACACACCTGCACACATATACACACACCTACACACGTATACACACACATCCACACAAAACACACACCTCCACACAAAACACACACCTCCACACAAAACACACACCTCTACACACACCTCCACGCAAAACACACACCTCCACACAAAACACACACCTCCACACAAAACACACACCTCCACACACACCTACACGCAAAACACACACCTCCACACAAAACACACGCCTGCAGACAAAACACGCACCTCAACACAAAACACACACCTCCACACAAAATACACGCCTGCAGACTAAACACACACCTCCACACAAAATACACGCCTGCAGACTAAACACACACCTCAACACAAAACACACACCTCCACACAAAATACACGCCTGCAGACTAAACACACACCTCCACACAAAACACACACCTGCACACAAAACATTAGCCGAATCTAGGATAAAAAAAATTCAACTCATGGTCGAAGTTGTCTATACTAGGCGCCGCCAATGGCTCGATACAAATGGGGCCCACCACCAATCAGATGATTTTTTTTGGGTGTAAACATCCACCACCCCATGAGTAAAAAAAAGATTTAATTTTCGTTAAAAAATACAGATATCGGGCGATTTACACATTCTGGTAAAGCCGCATAGCTAACAGGCATGCCACAAGGCTAAAACAACTTAGATGTGGGGGGTGGGGGGGGGGTGGTGTGGGTCTTGTCAAATATTGTAGTGAGGTCAAGAATTATAAGCGGCGATTTTGAAGTGTCCCAAATGTACACTTGCCTTGGGCCCACATATGTACTTTTTGCCTTGGGCCCCAAATGTACACGAGCCTTGGGCCACAAAATGTAAAATTATCTTGTGCCTTCAAGTGTACTTTTCCATAAAGCCCCCTAATAACGTAGGAATGGCTCTGCTAATAGTTCAAGTGTGGTGGGCTGGGTGGTAGTGATCTGGATTGTCATGGTGCAGCAGAGCTGCATGCTAGGAAGTTGAACACGTAGTTTCTATTTTAGCATAGATGTTAAACCGTTTAGAATTCAAGGTGGTGAAAAACGTAAAAAAGATGTTCCATGATCGAAAAGGTATTACTTCACAGTGGCTCTACTTAAGAAGCGTTTTCATAAAATTCTGAGTTCTATGTTTTGGTAGGCTCAAAGTTCTATGTCTTGTTGGATGATGTTACTGGTAGGCCCACAGTTCTATGTCTTGTTGGATGATGTTACTGGTAGACCCAAAGTTCTATGTCTTGTTGGATGATGTTACAGGTAGGCCCACAGTTCTATGTCTTGTTGGATGATGTTACTGGTAGACCCACAGTTCTATGTCTTGTTGGATGATGTTACTGGTAGGCCCACAGTTCTATGTCTTGTTGGATGATGCTATTTGTATGATCAGAGTTTGAATGTTGCAGTGAGACTCATAACCTGCCAACTTCTGAAGATGAGATAATGAAAATATAAATTTAAATGTCAATACAATATCATGATGATAACATTGATTATCTTGTAATATAGATGCTTCACATCAGATATTATTATTATAGGATGGAACCAACTTAGGGCTGTCTATTGGAATAACTTGTCCCTATCTGCGTCAATGTGTGTTTCAGGACTAAAAAATTTTAAAAATACGTATAGTTGATTTTGGAAAGTTAAATTTGATATGGCAAAAAAAAAACTCTTCATTGTGATCTTTAATTCTGCGTTTTGCTCAGCCTGTTTTCCTGGTAAACACATTTTTATAGCATTGTGAGCTTTAATAAATATCTACATCTATTTTATTACTTTATTGGAAAGGAAGTCTTTCGACCACCGGGTTTTACTATTGCACGATTGCATTATCAATATTGCCAAACTATGATAGCTCTATAAATAATTGTCAACTGTCTTACAAATACTAATTTCCATCACAAATGCTAATTTCCATTACAAATACTAATTTTCATTTCAAATACTTATTTCCATTACAAATACTAATTTCTAGGGAGCGACCGATATGCCTTTTTACCGATAGTCCGATACCGATATTTTCCCCCAGCATTTTTACCGTTACCGATACCGATATTTTCTTTTTAGGGGCTGTCCATTATTTATGTCAACAAATTTTTGTCGATTTTTACCTCCCCCCCCCTGTCAACAACTTGTCAAACTTCCAGAGACCTCCCTATAAAATTACGTCAACATTTGATTACCCCCCTAAAAAAGGTGGCTTCCAAAATGTTTATGTGGCAAAATTAGTAGGAATATAGTTAGTTTAATTAAAATACTGAATGTTAAGCGAGTGTGTAACACAAAACTACAAACGCTGCTTAATTTTCCTATTTATTAAGTAATTATATTCAATTTAAAAAAGTAACATTGTTGACGTCAACTTTTCTTGACCTCCCCCCCTCCCCCTTGTCAACAATTGTCAAAAATTTTCTGACCCCCCCCCCTCCCCCCTATTTTGTTGACGTAATTAATGGACAGCCCCTTAAGCAACAACAATGCCAAACACGTGTTATTATCGTGCTATATGACGTATTTCAAGCCAAGTTCACATATTTTGTAACAACCCCCCCCCCCCCCCCCCCAGATACCGATATTTTTTTTTAATCAACAACAATGCCAAACACGTGTTTCTCTCATGCTACAACCAATGACGTATGTCAACCCATGCTTACCCCTTCCCTGTCATATTTCGAGACACTACGCCCACACGTAAGTCTTGTTTCCCCCCCCCCCCCCCCAACTTTCCATCCCAACAAAAAATACACACAGATGTTCAGTAATTGTATCATTCAAGGTCATACATTAGAATTAAGAAATGCCAATCCTATTGTTTCAAGGTCGTATCTCTGATGTATACGTGACAATTTCTGTGTACGGGTTTTTTTTTCCCTTTTTTTTAAATCTTGTCTGATCTGGTTATAGAATTGGGTTATTTACTGATTTTTTTTTCTACAACTCTGTTGTGAAAAAAAAACAATGTATCAGCAGCCAAAAAAACGGCCGTTTCTACAGTTAACCCATAGTGCCAATATCGGTTCGACTATCGGTCGCTCCCTACAACAATCGGCCGATCCGATATTAACCGATAGTGCCAATATCGGCCGATACCGATAGCGATCCGATTATCGGTCGCTCCCTACTAATTTCCATTACAAATACTAATTTCCATTACAAATACTAATTTCCATTACAAATACTGGTATAATTTTTTTTTTTAAATATTTCTTCATTATTACCAAAACTATTTACATACGGTGTGAGTAAAGATTATATTCCAGTGTATAGTATGCTATCATACATATTTAGAATATCGTACTTGGAGCCTGTGATAGAATAGACTTTATCGAAATTTGGATAAATTTTTAGAGCATTTTCGAAAAAAAAAATGCTCTATTGTCCCCGTTTTGTCTGTCTGTCTGTCTGTCTGTCTGTCATCACCCTAGATCTCAACAACCGTAAGTCCTAGACCCATGATGTATATATCATTTTGTAGGTCTTGGCATGCCAAGAAATGACTTTTTGCCATTTCGCGATCTGACCTCTCAGGGCCGTAAAAGGGGCCTTATAAAGTACCGTTTTTTACTATATAAGCTATATTAATAATGGAGCGCCCTATATCTCAGCAACTATAAGTCCTAGACCCATGATGTATATATCATTTTGTAGGTCTTGGCCTGCCATGTGTACATCAAAAGTTCATTTCGCGATAGGACCTCTGAGGGCCGGGCTTCAGGGCTCCTAAGGGGCTTATATATTATATATAGATTATAAGCTAAACAAAGGGGCGAAATCGTTAATTATTTTTGTAACAGTTATTCAACATGACTTACTTCCCTTACTTTTTATAAAACCCATAATCAATGACAACTTTGCAGCACAGCTCAATCAACAAAAAGTCATCATTTGTTGGGACTTCAATCAAGATTTCAAAGAGCCCGGGGCAGAAATTGAAAATTTCTTCGAAACAAACTTCAACATTCAACTACTTTCACCAAGATTGGCAACAACAATTTATCAAACAACAATTGACGGAGTTTTCGGACGATTAAATAACTACAATTTAGAATGTTTCAATTATGAGTCCTATTTCAGTGACCACAAACCACTTGTAGTTAGATTTAAGAGAACATATTTTTTTTCAAATATAAAGAAACGTCTTTTTAATATCTTTTTTTCAGATATATGCATTACACATTTGAATTTATAAACATTTCCAAAATTGACAAATATTTACTGAAATATAGCATACGTACTGATACATACACGAAAATGCGCTAACACGTCCTGTGTCCAGTATGGAACAGGCTTAAATTGCTTGTTTTTTATTACTTTGTGTTTGTCCGTTTTTATCGACTTAACTCACCTTGATGTGATTTAACAGAATGCAATCTTGGCTGTGTTGGAGAAGGTGAATGTGATGAGAGAGGTGTTTGTAGAGAAGGTTGTAAACCTGGATACTTTGGTCTCTATTGTCAGAATGGTACATTGTAGTTTTACGTTTATATGTCATAAGTCTATCTATCTATCTATCTATCTATCTATCTATCTATCTATCTATCTATCTATCTATCTATCTATCTATCTATCTATCTATCTATCTATCTATCTATCTATCTATCTATCTATCTATCTACCTACCTACCTACCTGCCTACCTGCCTACCTGCCTGCCTGCCTGCCTGCCTGCCTACCTGCCTACCTGCCTATCTATCTATCTATCTATCTATCTATCTATCTATCTATCTATCTATCTATCTATCTATCTATCTATCTATCTATCTATCTATCTATCTATCTATCTATCTATCTATCTATCTATCTATCTATCTATCTATCTATCTATCTATCTATCTATCTATCTACCTGCCTACCTGCCTACCTGCCTGCCTGCCTGCCTGCCTGCCTGCCTGCCTGCCTGCCTATCTATCTATCTATCTATCTATCTATCTATCTATCTATCTATCTATCTATCTATCTATCTATCTATCTATCTATCTATCTATCTATCTATCTATCTATCTATCTATCTATCTATCTATCTATCTATCTATCTATCTATCTATCTATCTATCTATCTATCTATCTTATTACCAGTATGTCTACCAACCTACCCGTCTGTCTGTTTAACTGCCCGTTTATCTGTCTGCCTGTCATCTATTATCTACCTATGTACCTAGATGCCTACCTACCTATCTACATATATACCTACCTACATACTTTCCTATTTTTCCACCCATTTTCCTGTCTGTCTGTTTATTCATTCGATTATCCCACATGTTAACTCTAGATAACAGCACATATTGTGTTACAAGCCTATTTTAAACTGTCCATATATGCATGTATATGAACACATCACATGTTTACTATGTATCAACTCACAGAATGTGTAGCCTACTGTGGCGGAACTGGATCTCAATGTAACAGATACACTGGTCACTGTTCTGAAGGTTGTGACCCAGGCTTTTATGGAGACATGTGCTTAAGTGGTCAGCACAGACTATCATTTATTTACTAATCGCTATGACATTTTTTTTTATAAAGTGACCAAGAAATAGATGAATGAATAATGATAGTGCTGGGAATTAATTCCATACTTTACGTTTTAAAAGTAAATTAATGTATACACCCGGGCAAATTACGTATTTAGGAATAGAAAATTCTACTTAAGTATAATAAACTTTAAAACGTTGTCCATCTTATTAAAAGTTTAACTTGAAATTATCGCGTAATAAAAAAAAACATTCATACTTGTATCTTACATGCACGCATTCAAATTTAAATATAGATTGGAAAAAAAAAACCAGAAATTGTACATTGTTTAAAAATTCAAATAACTTCTATAAATATCTAGCCAATATTTTTAATCTCGCTGGTCTCCAATTTTATTATGTGTGTACGATTTATCGGACTTTTACGCTACATTTTTTTCTCCTCGTAGATTTGGGTCAAATTTACGTTAATTCCTGCATACTTTTATTTTACTTGCTTTGATTTGCGTCAAATTTACGTTCATTCCTCCATACTTTTTTTTTACTTGCTTTGATTTGCGTCAAATTTACGTTCATTCCTCCATACTTTTATTTTACTTGCTTTGATTTGCGTCAAATTTACGTTCATTTCTCCATACTTTGTTTTACTTGCTTTGATTTGCGTAAAAGAAAAGTTCAAGGTCTTTTTTTTTAATTTGGGTGTGGGTGAGTGGGTTGGTTAGGGCGGGGCGGGGATGGGTGACTGTATTGCATTGTATTGTATAATACTGACACATTGTTGTATAATACTGAACAGTGTGCAGGTATAACTGTGCTGGAAATGGAAGCTGCGACAGCGCTGGTCATTGTGATGATGGATGCAAGGCTGGATACTCGGGAGTCAGTTGTACGGAAGGTATTTATGAGGCACAGAGCTATGAGACATAGAGTTATACGTTAGACTGTATATATCGACAGACAGTATATAGACAGACATTATACGATTGAACCAAACGGTATACATCTAACTCAGACGGTAAAGATATACCCAGCTGGTATCTATCAGTCTGTATATGTCAGATCCAGTTGACAAATATCAAACGGTTTGTATTAGAATAAGAAGTTGAGTTCTGTGATCCACTTTATATGCTTACATTTCATTAGAGAATCATACATTGACTTGTTCAATACACATTTCATTAGAGAATCATATATTGACTTGTTCACTACACATTTCATTAGAGAATCATTTATTGACGTGTTCACTACACATTTCATTAGAGAATCATATATTGACTTGTTCATCACACATTTCATTAGAGAATCATATATTGACTTGTTCATCACACATTTCATTAGAGAATCATATATTGACTTGTTCACTACACATTCCATTAGAGAATCATATATTGACTTGTTCATTACACATTCCATTAGAGAATCATATATTGACTTGTTCATTACACATTTCATTAGATAATCATATATTGACTTGTTCACTACACATTTCATTAGATAATCATATATTGACTTGTTCATCACACATTTCATTAGATAATCATATATTGACTT